>CM051256.1:62282636-62957636 GCA_027921565.1 Artemia sinica
GCTAAAGTTTTTTATTGTTTTAAAAAATAAAGTTGTGAGACAGAGTCAAACTTTAGCGTAAAGAGCGAGGCGTTGAGGAGGGGACAGCCCCTTTCATATACGGAATAATTTTTGTTCGTTTTAAGTTTTAATGTCACTCCTTACTTTCAGTTTAAAAAACTTGTTTTTTTTATTTAATTTCTGATCGTTTTTTAGTTAATGCAGCTTTCATTTTGGCTCACCGTCATTGAATAAGTAAACAAAATTTGCATAAAAATTTTACTTTTCTTTTACTAAATGACTGTCTCAAAATTTGGTTCTGACGTAATTTACAAATTAACTTACGTAACGAACTTCTATATTCGTATATTTTTCTTCTGGCAAAAAATACAAAGTTGCAGATTTTTGCAGATATGAGCTTGAAACCTATGTAATAGGGTTTTCTGATACGCTGAATCTGACGGTGTGATTTTCATTAAAATTCTTTCACTTGTAGGGGATGTTTCCCCCCTCTTTAAAAAATCAGGTAAATTTTCTCAGGCTCGTAGCCTTTGATGAGTAATACTAAACTTAATAAAATTTATATATTTAGAATCAGCAATATAAGCACATTCTTTTGATACATTTATTGACATCAAAATTCCGTTTTTAAAAGTTTCGATTACTATTGCGCCGTATCACTTGTTTTTTTTCATTGTTTTTTTTATTACGTAGGCTATATGTTATTACGTATATGAGGGGGTTCTCCCCTCAGTCAATACCACGCTCTTTACGTTAAAAGTTAAAAAAAAATTTAATTCACAAACCCCTGAATCACAAAGGCCGTTTAATTAGAATAGATAGCTCTTTCGAAAGCACTAAAAAAAACTGTAGCGTAAAGAGCGAGGTATTGACTTGGGGGAGAACCCCCTCATATACGTAATAATTTCTGTTCTTTTTAAGTTCTAAAATGCTATTTTCAGGAAGGATTTTTTTCTGGTGGGGGGGGGGGGGCTGGAGAAGGGGGTCATAGAAATGAATGTTTTAGGTTAGGTCTGGTTATTCTACGTATGCGCGCGTACGTAGGCTAACCAGACCTAACCTAAATTAACCTATTGTGGTTATGCTAGTTTGGACTAAACTTCAACTCTAACTAAATCTCTAAGCTAAGATTCTATGCTAAAGGTATTGACTTGGGGGAGAACCCCCTCATATACGTAATAATTTCTGTTCTTTTTAAGTTCTAAAATGCTATTTTCAGGAAGGATTTTTTTGTGGTGGGGGGGGGGCTGGAGAAGGGGGTCATAGAAATGAATGTTTTAGGTTAGGTCTGGTTATTCTACGTACGCGCGCGTACGTAGGCTAACCAGACCTAACCTAAATTAACCTATTGTGGTTATGCTAGTTTGGACTAAACTTCAACTCTAACTAAATCTCTAAGCTAAGATTCTATGCTAAAGCTATAACTCTTAACTAAAACTAAACTAAACAATAACTCTAACTAAAACTCTAAGCTAAGACTCTAAGCTAAAATTATAAACTCTTAACTATAACTAAACTAAACGAAACTTCAACCCTAACTAAAACTCTAATCTAAGACTTTAAGGTAAAACTCAAAACTCTTAACTAAAACTAAACTAAACTAGAACTCTAAATAAAACAATAAGCTAAGACTTTAAGGTAAAACTCTAAACTCTTAACTAAAACTAAACTAAGCTAGAACTCTAACTAAAACTCTAAGCTATGACTCCAAGCTAAAACTCTAAACCTTTAACTATAAGTAAACTAAACTTCAACTCTAAGTAAAACTCTAAGCTAAGACTCTAAGGTGGAACTCTAAACTCTTAACTAAACGAAACTAGAAGTTCAAAAACTCTAAGCTATGACTCTAAGATAAAAACTCTAAATTCTTAACTATGACTAAACTAAACTTCAACTTCAACAAAAACTCTAACCTATGACTCTATGATAAAACTCTAAACTCTTAACTAAACTAAACTAGAACTATAACAAAAACTCTAAACTACGACTCTAAGCTAAAAACTCTAAATTCTTAACTATAACTAAACTAAACTTCAGCTCTAACTATAACTCTAAGCTAATACTCTAAGCTAAAACTCTAAATTCTTAACTAAAACTAAACTAAACTAAAACTCTAACAAAAACTCTAAGCTAAGAATCTAAGCTAAAACTATAAACTCTTAACTAAAACTAAACTAAACTATAGCTTCAACAAAAGCTCTAAGCTATGAATCTAAGCTAAAAACTCTAAACTCTTGACTAAAACTAAACTAAACTAGAAATCTAACAAAAACTCTAAGCTAAGAGTCTAAGCTAAAATTCTAAACTCTCAACTAAAACTAAACTAAACTAGAACTCTAACTAAAACTCTAAGCTAGGACTCTAAGATAAAAACTCTAAATTCTTAACTATGACTAAACTAAACTTCAACTCTAACAAAAACTCTAAGCTAAGACTCTAAGCTAAAACTCTAAACTATTAACTAAAACTAAAATAAACTAAAACTTCAACAAAAACTCTAAGCTAAGACTCTATGGTAAAAACTAAACTCTTAACTAAAACTAAAATAAACTAGAACTCTAAAAAAAACTCTAAGCTAAGACTCTAAGCTGAAATTCTAAATTCTTAACCAAAACTAAACTAAACTAGAACTCTAACTAAAAACTCTAAGCTAAGACTCTAAGGTAAAACTCCAAACTCTTAACTAAAACTAAACTAGAACTCTAACTGAAACTCAGAGGTACAAAATCAAACTCTTAACTAAAATTAAACTAAACTAGAACCCTAACAAAAAACTCTAAGCTAAGACTCTAAGGTAAAACACCAAACTCTTAACTAAAACTAAACTAGAACTCTAACTGTAACTCTAAGGTAAAACATCAAACTCTTAACTACAACTAAACTAGAACTCTAATTGAAACTCAAAGGTAAAAAAATAAAACTCTTAACTAAAATTAAAGTAAACTAGAACTCTAACAAAAAAAACTCTAAGCTAAAACTCTAAACTCTTAAATAAAATTAAACTAAACTAGAACTCTAATAAAAACTCTGAGCTAAGACTCTAAGCTAAAATTCTAAACTCTTAACTAAAACTAAACAAAACTAGAACTCTAACTAAAACTCTAAGCTAAGACTCCAAGGTAAAACGCTAAACTCTTAACTAAAAGTAAACTAAACTAGAACTCTAACTGAAACTCAAAGGTAAAATATCAAATTCTTAACTAAAATTAAACTAAACTAGAACTCTAACAAAAACTCTAAGCTAGGACTCTAAGGTAAAACTCTAAACTCTTAACTAAAACTAAACTAAACTAGAACTCTAACAAAAACTCTAAGCTAAGACTCAGCTAAAACTCGAAACTCTTAACTAAAACATAACCAAACTATAACTTAAAGTAAAACTCTAAGCTATGACTCTAAGCTAAAACTCTAAATTCTTAAAAGTAACTAAACTAAACTTCAACTCTAACTAAAACTCTAAGCTAAGACTCTATGGTAAAACTCTAAACTCTTAACTAATACTAAACTAAACTAGAACTCTAACAAAAACTCTAAGCTATGACTCTAAGCTAAAACTCTAAACTCTTAGCTAACTAAACTAAACTAGAACTCTAATTAAAACTCTAAGTCTAAGCTAAAACTCTAAACTAAAACTAAACTAAACTTCAACAAAAACTCTAAACTAAGACTCTAAGCTAGAAAACACTAAACTCTTAACTAAAACTAAACTAAACTAGAACTCTAGAAAAAACTCTAAGCTGAGACCCTAAGCTAAAACTCTAAACTCTTAAGTAAAACTAAACTAGACTAAAACTCTAAGCTAAGTCTCTAGGGTAAAACACCAAACTCTTAACTATAACTAAACTAAACTAGAACTATAACAAAAACTCTAAGCTAAGACTCTAAGCTAAAACTCTAAACTCTTAACTAAAACTAAACTAAACTAGAACTCTAACAAAAACTCTAAGCTAAGACTCTAAGCTAAAACTCTAAACTCTCAACTAAAACTAAACTAAACTAGAACTCTAATTAAAACTCTTAGTCTAAGCTAAAGCTCTAAACTAAACTAGAACTTCAACAAAAAACTTTAAACTAAGACTCTAAGCTTAAAACACTAAACTCTTAACTAAAACTAAACTAAACTAGAACTCTAACAAAAACTCTAAGCTATGACTCTAAGCTAAAAACTCTAAGCTCTTAACTAAAACTAAAATAAACTTCAACTCTAACAAAAACTCTAAGCTAAGACTCTAAGCTAAAACTCTAAACTCTTAACTAAAACTGAACTAAACTAGAACTTCGACAAAAACTCTAGGCTATGACTCTCAGCTAAAAACTCTAAACTCTTAACTAAAACTAAAGTAAACTATAACTCTAACAAAAACTCTAAGCTAAGACTCTAAGCTAAAATTCTAAACTCATAACTAAAACTAAACTAGAACTCTAACAAAAACTCTGAGATAAGACTCTAGGCTAAAACTCTAAACTCTTAACTAAAACTAAACTAAAATAGAACTCTAACAAAAACTCTCTGCTATGACTCTAAGCTAAAATTCTAAAATCTTAACTAAAACTAAACCAAACTAAAATTCTAAGCTAGGTCTCTAAGGTAAAACTGTAAACTCTTAACTACATGTAAACTAAACTAGAACTCTAACAAAACTCTAAACTAAGACTCTATGCTAAAACTCTAAACTCTTAACTAAAACTAAACTAAACTAAAATTCTAAGCTAGGACTCTAAACTCTTAACTAAAACTAAACTAAACTAGAACTCTAACAAAAACTCTAAGCTAAGACTCTAAGCTAAAACTCTAAACTCTCAACTAAAACTAAACTAAACTAGAACTCTAATTAAAACTCTAAGTCTAAGCTAAAAGTCTAAACTAAACTAGAACTTCAACAAAAAACTTTAAACTAAGACTCTAAGCTAAAAACACTAAACTCTTAACTATATCTAAACTAAACTAGAACTCTAACAAAAACTCTAAGCTAAGACTCTAAGCTAAAAACTCTAAGCTCTTAACTAATACTAAAATAAACTTCAACTCTAACAAAAACTCTAAGCTAAGACTCTAAGCTAAAACTCTAAACTCTTAACTAAAACTGAACTAAACTAGAACTTCGACAAAATCTCTAGGCTATGACTCTCAGCTAAAAACTCTAAACTCTTAACTAAAACTAAACTAAACTAGAACTCTAACAAAAACTCTAAGCTAAGACTCTAAGCTAAAATTCTAAACTCTTAACTAAAACTAAACTAGAACTCTAACAAAAACTCTGAGATAATACTCTAGGCTAAAACTCTAAACTCTTAACTAAAACTAAACTAAACTAGAACTCTAACAAAAACTCTCTGCTAAGACTCTAAGCTAAAATTCTAAAATCTTAACTAAAACTAAACTAAACTAAAATTCTAAGCTAGGTCTCTAAGGTAAAACTCTAAACTCTTAACTACATGTAAACTAAACTAGAACTCTAACAAAACTCTAAACTAAGACTCTATGCTAAAACTCTAAACTCTTAACTAAAACTAAACTAAACTAAAATTCTAAGCTAGGTCTCTAAGGTAAAACTCCAAACTCTTAACTAAAACTAAAATAAACTAGAACTCTAGAAAAAACTCTAAGCTAAGACTCTAAGCTAAAACTCTAAGCTCTTAACCAAAACTAAAATAAACTAGAACTCTAACATAAAACTCTAAGCTAAGACATTAAGCTAGAATTCTAAACTCTTAACTAAAACTAAACTAGAACTCTAACTGAAACTCAGAGGTAAAAAATCAAACTCTTAGCTAAAACTAAACTAAACTAAAACTCTAAGCTAGGTCTCTAAGATAAAACTCTAAACTCTTAACTACATGTAAACTAAACTAGAACTCTAACAAAAACTCTAAGCTAAGACTCTATGCTAAAACTCTAAACTCTTAACTATTAATAAACTAAACTTCAACTCTAACAAAAACTCTAAGCTAAGACTCTAAGCTAAAACTCTAAACTATTAACTAAAACTAAAATAAACTAAAACTTCAACAAAAACTCTAAACTCTTAACTAAAACTAAAATAAACTAGAACTCTAGAAAAAAACTCTAAGCTAAGACTCTAAGCTAAAATTCTAAACTCTTAACCAAAACTAAACTAAACTAGAACTCTAACTAAAAACTCTAAGCTAAGACATTAAGGTAAAACACCAAACTCTTAACAAAAACTAAACTAGAACTCTAACTGAAATTCAGAGGTAAAAAAATCAAACTCTTAGCTAAAATTAAACTAAACTAGAACTCTAACAAAAAACTCTAAGCTAAAATTCTAAAATCTTAACCAAAACTAAAATAAACTAGAACTCTAACATAAAACTCTAAGCTAAGACATTAAGCTAAAATTCTAAACTCTTAACTAAAACTAAACTAGAACTCTAACTGAAACTCAGAGGTAAGAAATCAAACTCTTAGCTAAAATTAAACTAAACTAGAACTCTAACAAAAAAACTCTAAGCTAAAATTCTAAAATCTTAACTAAAACTAAACTAAACTAAAACTCTAAGCTAGGTCTCTAAGATAAAACTCTAAACTCTTAACTACATGTAAACTAAACTAGAACTCCAACAAAAACTCTAAGCTAAGACTCTATGCTAAAACTCTAAACTCTTAACTAAAACTAAACTAAACTAGAACTCTAACAAAAACTCTAAGCTAAGACTCTAAGCTAAAACTCTAAACTATTAACTAAAACTAAAATAAACTAAAACTTGAACAAAAACTCTAAACTCTTAACTAAAACTAAAATAAACTAGAACTCTAGAAAAAAACTCTAAGCTAAGACTCTAAGCTAAAATTCTAAACTCTTAACCAAAACTAAACTAAACTAGAACTCTAACTAAAAACTCTAAGCTATGACATTAAGGTAAAACACCAAACTCTTAACTAAAACTAAACTAGAACTCTAACTGAAACTCAGAGGTAAAAAATCAAACTCTTAGCTAAAATTAAACTAAACTAGAACTCTAACAAAAAAACTCTAAGCTAAAATTCTAAAATCTTAACTAAAACTAAACTAAACTAGAACTCAAATTAAAACTCTAAGCTAAGACTCTAAGGTAAAACACCAAACTCTTAACTAAAACTAAACTAAAAGTCTAACTGAAACTCAAAGGTAAAAAAATCAAACTCTTAACTAAAATTAAACTAAACTAGAATTCTAACAAAAAAACTCTAAGCTAAGACTAAGCTAAAACTCTAAACTCTAAAATAAAATTAAAATAAACTAGAACTCTAACAAAAACTCTAAGCTAAGACTCTAAGCTAAAACTCTAAACTATTAACTAAAACTAAACTAAACTAGAACTTCAACAAAAACTCTAAGCTAAGACTCTAAGCTAAAAACTCTAAATTCTTAACTAAAACTAAACTAAACTAGAACTCTAACTGAAACTCAAAGGTAAAACATCAAACTCTTAACTAAAATTAAACTAAACTAGAACTCTAACAAAAACTCTAAGCTAAGACTCTAAGCTAAAACTCTAAACTATTAACTAAAACTAAACTAAACTAGAACTTCAACAAAAACTCTAAGCTAAAAACTCTAAACTCTTAACTAAAACTAAACTAGAACTCTAACTGAAACTCAAAGGTAAAACATCAAACTCTTAACTAAAATTAAACTAAACTAGAACTCTAACAAAAAAAACTCTAAGCTAAGACTCTAAGCTAAAACTCAAAACTCTTAACTAAAACTTAGCCAAACTATAACTTTAAGTAAAACTCTAGGCTATGACTCTAAGCTAAAACTCTAAATTCTTAACTGTAACTAAACTAAACTTCCACTCTAACTAAAACTCTAAGCTAAGACTCTAAGGTAAAACTCTAAACTCTTAACTAAAACTAAACTACACAATAACTCTAACTTAAACTCTAAGCTAAGATTCTAAGCTAAAACTACAAACTCTTAACTAAAACTAAGCCAAACTAAAACTCTAACTGAAACTCAAAGGTAAAACATCAAACTCTTAACTAAAATTAAACTAAACTAGAGCTTCAACAAAAACTCTAAGTTATGACTCTAAGCTAAAACACTCTATGCTTTAACTAAAACTAAACCAAGGGCTGGGTGGTCCTTTGGGAGCCCGGAGAGAGCCTTTGTGGGTCTGGAGGCCCTTGAGGACCGATTGGTCCTTTGGGAGCCCGGTGGACCTTTGGGGATGGGGGGGAGGGCCTTTGGGAGTCCGGGGCCCTTTGGGAGCCTGGGGGACCTTTGGGGACCGGTGGAGGGCCTTTGGGGGTCCTGGGGGGCCAGTTGGGAGTCTGGGGGACATTTGGGGACCGGGTGAAGGCCTTTGGGACCCCGGTGGTCTTTTGGGAGCTCAATGTGCCTTTGGGGGCGGGGGGAGGGCCTTTGAGGGTCTGGGGGGCCGGGTGGGAGCCCTGGGAACCTTTGGGGACCGGGGGGTTCCTTCTGGATTTGGGTATGGGGATTGGAACCCTTTGGATCGGGGTAGGGCGATCGGGGCCCTTTGGGGTTGTGGTAGGGGACCTCACAACACTGTTCAAATGCAACTTGTGTATTATAACGACCACACTCAAAATCTCTTCTAAAATCATCTTTTAAATCATCTTTTAAAATGTCTCTAACTGTTTCGCCGAAATAATTCCATAAGCTGTCTAAAACCGTTTCGCCCAAATAATCCCCTAAAAGTAATTTCTGTGTGTTCCTTTTGTTTTTTGGCATCTCTGTGCTTTCACATTTCAAATTTCTAGGAAACCCTTTCCTACGTTAATCTCTTCATCTCATAAATGTTCCTAGCTAAACTATTAAGGTTTCTTTAGAATATCAATTTATCTCTCGACTTAAAGCTCAGTGAAGCCGTATTTAAAAATAGAATTTCTATCTCTTTAGACTCCCGCATAATTCCAAGATAACAAGTGATGTCATTTATAATTCCTGACACTAAAGATCAATGAAGCCCTACTTAAAAATAGAATATTAATTTTTCTCTCTGACCTAAAGAACGTTTATCCCACAGACCTAAGATTAAAGAAGCCATAATGTTTCTTAATTCCCCCTTCGTGAATCAATAATTTCCCCGCCGATTATGTAAATCAAGTTCTCAGGTGAGGTTCGCCTAAAGATCAAAGAAACCATAATGTTTCTTAATTCCCCCTTCGTGAATCAATAATTTCCCCGCTGGTTATGTAAATCAAGTTCACAGGCTAGGTTCGCCTAAAGATCAAAGAAACCATAATGTTTCTTAATTCCCCCTTCGTGAATCAATATATTCCCCTAGCAATTATGTAAATCAATTTCTCAGGTTAGGTTAGCCAAACAATCTCATAACATTCGCGTCAAGCATGTCCATTCTCACTGACAACGAACAGACATAAAACAGGAACATAAATTGCTGTTGTCATCCATAAATGTGAGAAAGTTCCTGTTTTTCCATTCTCACTGACAAAAACCATAAAAACAGACATAAATGTGAGAAAGTTCCTGTTATTCAAATTCTCACTGACAAAAACCATAAAACATCCATAACCATCCATGAAAAACATCAAATAAATTGACCAACACACATAACCATCCATGAAAACATCCATAAATGTGAGAAAATTCCTGTTTTTCCAAGTGAGAAAATTCCTGTTTTTTTATTCTCAGTGACAAAACCATAAACCACGTGGTGGGCGTGGGAGTAGCACCCCCCTTACTACTCATAATGTCTTTGGATTAATTTCAGCACCCCCCTCAACACACCTTAAAAGCTACAGCTTATTTACTTACCCATTCTTGAGATATTGCAGGTCCTTTGGTCTACCTTGGTGCGCATAGTGTCTTTTGATGTAGTTTGATCTTCCTCAAATTCCTTGAAAGTTTCAAATTAGCATCTTTAGTCGCCCCTGAGATATTGCAGTTGCGGCCTATTGAGAGCCTTAATGCCTATTTATGTTCCGATTTCGCTCAATACCTCCTGAAACTTTCAACTTAATACACCCTTTTGATAACCTGGACAGACTCAGTTTGTTTTAATATCGTTCAGCAGCCCTCTTAATATTCCTTGAAAGTTTCAATTGAATACCCTTAGCCATTATTAGAATATCGGAGATTCGCACTTTGGGCACCCTGGATGCAGGTAGGATATTTTGATCTGGTTCAACATCGCTATTAACGTTCCATCAAAGTTTCAGCGTTATACCCTTAGTCATTTCCGAGATATTGTAGATACACCCTTTATACAAACTAGATACTCAAAGAATCTTTTGATCTCGTTCATCATCCCCTTTCACCATGCCTTGAAAGTTTCAACATAAGATCTAGGCCGTTCCTGAGACACTGTAGAAATGCGCTTTTAACAACCTTGATATACATGCTATTTTTTATTTAGTTCAACAGCCCGCTAACGTGCCCTGGGAGAATTTCCTTGATACCCTTAGTCATTAGTCTCCCTTTCTCAATAATACTACCTGCTAATGTAAAATAGGCAACTTGCATAATTTACAGCGCTAGTCCCATGGACCATGGGGGTTAAGTTGTCCCAGGAGGTAAATTTATTGGACCTTTGGCTGTTTTGAACAAAATTGATATTACAAAATTTTGATCCTATGTATTTGGGGGCTCGGGGGAAGCTAACAAGAGAGTTAGAAGAAGGCTGCATGCCCTCCAATCCCTATCGACCCTTAGAAACGGCAGTAGAGTTTTAATTTCCGATTAAATCCCTCGGAAGGTTCTAAAACCCTTTCCACACGAAGTGGCCTGCTCACGTCATGTAGGGTCGAAGTGGGGGAAACATGTTATTCCCGGATCTATATTTATTAGACCTTTCGGCTATTTTGGACAAAACTGATATAAGAAAAAATCTGATCTCACATCTTTGGGAGTTCAGAGGAAGCTACTAAGAGTGTTAGAGGGAGGATGGTTGCCCTTCAATCACTTTCAACTTAATACCCTTGGTCGTTCCTCGGATATTGTAAATACGCATTTTTGACAACCTATACTTGACAACCTATACAACCTATAATTGATATAATAAAATTTTGATCAGATATCTTTGTGGTTTCGGAGGGAAGCTAGTAAGAGCGTTAAGGGAAGGATGGTTGCCGTCCGGTCACTTTCGACCCTGAGGAAGAGCACTAGAGTTTTAAATTTTCGGTCGATTTATACCCCTCGTAAAGTTTCCACGACCCTTTCCACACGAAGTGGAGCGTTCGAAAGAAAAGAAAAAAACAAACAACAAATGATATATTGAAGCCAAATTGCTCTTTATTTAGGCAACACTATTGCGCTGTCCAGTGGCGTAGCAAGGTCTTGTGACAACCGGGGAGGAAATTCAACTTTCCCCCCTCCCCCAACCAAAATTCAAACATTGTTTGAGTCATATTTTTTAGGGTGGAAACATACAATTAAAAAAAGCTATTTGAAGTGTTTAAATTATGAAGTGAAAGGAAAAGTAAATTTCGTGCTGTACAACATTGGTATGTAAATATTTTAATGCAAATAAGTTACATAACTTATTTATGCTACCAGAAAAATGCTACCCGCTACCAGAAAAATCACCCCTGAAAACGTCTGTATACTTCGCAATAACCAATACTATATGTAAACATTGGGTGAAGTTCATAACCTTCAACTCTCCTCCCGGAGACTTTGGGAGATTAAGTCATCCTAAAAGACATATTATTATAATTTCGATCACGCTGAACAAAATGGCTAATCTCAAAATTTGGATCGAGTGACTTTGGGAAAAAAATTTGCGTGGGACCTATGACTTTTAGAAGGGTGTTTCCCCCTTTTTTCGAAAATCAGGCGAATTTTCTCAGGCATGTAGCTTTTGATGGGTAAGACTAAACTTGATGAAACTTATATATTTGAAATCAGCATTGAAATCTAATTCTTTTAATGCATCTATTGGTATCAAAATTCTGTTTTTTAGAGTTTCAGTTACTATTGAGCCGGGTCGCTCCTTACTAACAGTTCGTTACCAAGAACTGTTTGAAAAAAATGTCAAGCCTTCCAATCACTTTCGACTATTAAAAAAGGTACTCAATTTCCAATCGAATGAGTCCTTTTTGAGTTTCTACGACAACGCTTTCTATAAACGCCTTATATGCCCCCACGGCATAAATTACAACCCTTGCCCTGAGGACTGTGAGGGGGTTGTCATCCTCACAGACCTAATTTTCAGAACTTTCAACTATGTTAACCAAAACGGCTATCTCAAAATTATGGTGGGATGTGTTTGGGGAAATGGTGGGCGTGAGAGGGGCGCTAGTTGCTCTCCAATCCCTTTTAACTATTAAAAAAGACACTAGCCTTTTCAATTTCCAGTTGAATGAGCCCTTTTGAAGTGTCTACGACAATGCTTTCAATAAAAAATTATATTCCCCAAGGGCATAAATTACAACCCTTGCCCTGAGGGCTGGGGGGGGTGTCATCCTCAAAGACCTAATTTCCAGAACTTTCAACTACGTTGAAGAAAATTGCTATCTCCAAATTTTGATTAGATGTGTTTGGGGAAATGGTGGGCGTGAAAGGGGGGTTAGTTGCCCTCCAATCACTTCCGACTATTAAAAAGGGCACTAGCCCTTTCAATTTTTAATCAAATGAGCCCTTTTTGAAGTTTCTACGACAACGCTTTCTATAAAAATCTTATATGCCCCAGGGCACAACTTACAATCCTTGCCCTGATGCCTGTGAGGGGGTTGTCATCCTCAAAAGACTTCCCGGACTTTTTAACTACGTCAAAAAAATGGCAATCACAAAATTTTGATTGGATGTGTTTGGGGAAATGGTGGGTGTGAGAGGGGTGTTAGTTATCCTCCAATCACTTCCAACTATTAACAAAGACCTAATTTCTAAAACTTTTAACTACGTTGAACAAAATAGCTATCTCAAAATTTTGACTGGATGTGTTTGGATACATGGTGGGCTTGGAAGGGGTGTTAGTTGCCTTCCAATCACTTTCGACTATTAAAAAGGGCACTAGCCATTTCAATTTCCAATCAAATGAGCCTTTTTGAAGTTCCGACAACGCTTTCTATAAAAACCTTATATGCCCCCAGGGCATAACTTACAACCCTTGCCCTGAGGGCTGTGGTGGGGGGGGGGGGTTGTCATTCTCAAAGACGTAATTTCCAGAACTTACAAATACGTTGAACAAAATGGCTATCTCAAAATTTTGATTGGATGTGTTTGGGGAAAAGGTGGGCGTGAGAGGGGGGTTAGTTGCCATCCAATCACTTTCGACCATTAAAAAGGGCATTAGCCCTTTGAATTTCCAATTGAATGAGCCTTTTTTGAAGTTTCTATGACAACACTTTCTATAAAAACCTTATATGCCCCCAGGGCATAACTTACAACCCTTACCCTGAGGGCTGTGGGGGAGTGTCCTTCTCAAAAACACAATTTCTATCTGAAAATCAACTACGCTGAACAAAATGGCTATCTCAAAATTTTGATTGGATGTGTTTAGGGAAATGGTGGGCGTGGAAGGGGTGTTTGTTGCCTTCCAATCACTTTCGACTATTAAAAAGGGCACTGGTTGTTCCAATTTCCAATCGAATGAGCCCTTTTCCATGTTTCTACGACAACTCCTTCAATACGAAGTGCCCTGGTCTAAATAAATAAAACATTGGGCCAACATCGTTCTTTATTTAGGCAGCGCTATTGCGCTGCCTATGATGCATTGCTAAGAACAGAATATTACCAAAGGCGTGTTTCTGAGTTGGTTAGCGCGATATCTCAATTATAGTGAATCGCAGGTTCAAATAACAGTCAAATTGTTAGTAACATTTCAAAATTATCCAAATTTCCACCCAAATACTGAATCAAGTAGTCTTATGACGTCATCTGATAGTAAAAAAAAATATCCAAATATCCAAATTTCTACCTGAATATTGCTATCTCATTAATAAAAAAACACTTATTACGTCATTTAATAGTCTGGGCAGCTCTGAAAAGTGGTTTAGGGTATAGTGCCGGTAGTGTCCCTACCTCACATTACTACTTATGTACCCAAGTTTTAAAATGACATTAATATTGCCTTAGAAAAGGCTTATGAGATCAATTTAACACTTTCAGAAAGCGTTGAAAGGTCAAGAGGACCTTGTATTTGGACTTTGGAAGACTGATTAGAGATGAATATAGGAGACAGATGGGCTACCGTTGCGCCACGAGGTCTTAGATGAATATAGAATACACTATGAGTATCCAGTTCATCAAAATAGCACATCTACAATATCTCGTGAACGGCTCGTGAGATCGAGTCGGAACTTACAGAGTATTGGAGAAGGGACGAGGGCACTTTCAGTTTTGTGTTTAGGGACAGGGGTAAGGTGAGCAATATTTTTGTCTTCAATCTGCCTAGCATTGTTGCACCAAAGCCCCTACGGGACCGTAGGAGCGTTGGAGGGGGGGCATTTGGACTTCAAATTTAGAATTACAAAACGGTCAAACAAGGAGAATGTTTTATAACCGATGTACCTATAAGGAATATAAGTCCCTATAAGACGAACCTAGTCACAGCTAAGTCGGGAAGTAAATTGAAAGACGCTATTTATATTTGGTTAACAGAATTTCGTACTTTTAGTGTCTGGAGAACGGCCTCGACGACCCAATTTATATTTTCAATGAGCGTTGGATGGGCCAAAATGAACCTTATATTTTGAGCTGGAGTGAGTGGGAGAGGTTAATGGCACTAAAGTTTTTTCTCTGGCCCTTCTAAACATTTATTGATGTAGCTCCTGTGGAACTTGTGTATGTACGGTGAAATCGCTCCATTAATTGGAAGATACCATGTGAAAGTTAATTAAAAAAATCTTATTTGTAATGTCTCCGAGATGACATTTCTGGGTTTGGAGGTGTAATAAAGGGACACAAAATCATATGTTTGGGGTAACACCCTCTTGGAGCTGCATCAACAGCTCCAACATATGTTTGAGTACACCTTTTTTAGCGTACTCTATCAGAATCAAAATGATAGAATCCATCGTAATTCAAATAATTATGAATTAGGACAACTTCACCTTCTTAGAAGGAGTCATTTATGGTAGGTTAGTATTCCGGAACAAGTGGTATGCAAAATAGCCCCAAAATGCTAGCTAAGACCTCTGCATCGATGCAATTGCCCTCTATGCTCAGTGTAAGCCCGCTTACAGTATTACCAAACACTTGATTCTCCCATTCACCCCGACCTCAAAACAGTTGAGGCCAACAGCGACTATCAATACATTGTTGAGGTTAGTGGCATCCTGCAGCGCAGTATTCAAATCCCGTTTTGCGGGAAATGATCCGTTTCAAGGATTTGTCACCCTTCAACCAGAGTAAGATCAAGGAGAAAAAGATACAATTGATAGTTTGCAAGAAGTTAGAGGCATCACTACGCTACAAGACAAATATCATTCTCCCTCATGTAAACATGAAGTGGATCATATTATCATGATTTGGAGCGGATATTATCGACCAGACATGATTTTAAATGAAGCCCTACATAGAACATTTTACAGAAAAAAAAAGCTCGAACAACTTCAAAACGAAGAGCGAGCTTTATTCAGAATGTTCAAAAATCAATTTTTGGTTAATCTGAAGAGAAATAATGGAAACGTATAACATATAGTGCGGCAATTAGCCTCAACGAACTGCATTGTATGACCCGAGGTTTAAATCTTATCATATTCTAAGGAAATGGCACTAATATTAAAATAAGACACGTCTTTCTCAGGGAAGAGACAGTTTCTGAGGCTTCAACTCCTTCGATATCCAAGAAGATTATGAGAGAAGCTTTACCGGTTCTCTTAGCTCCGCATTTTGACGAAGAGGATGGTACGAGATGAACAAAGTTAGAGTACATGGACACAGATAGACCATGTTTAAAGATGCACTAAAACAATCCACTAGCAAACTAGACCTCACCCAAATTTCAACTTATCACGAACTTTTCCAATCAAAATCGAGAAAATTATTCTCCCTGGTCAACAGTCGAAAGAACAATAAATTAGGATTGTTTAAGAATGAACTTGGCAGTGACTACTTTACTGAATTTTTCATAGGAGCCCCCAAATTCTTTACAGTCTGTCAAGCGGTCTCTAAAATGAAGAGCGAAAGGTTCCCACTTGATTAAGAAAGTTTTGACCGCTGGCAAGTTTGAGGATGCAATTTTTAGAGGCCATATCATGAGCAAATATCAATCAGAACAAATAAGAACAAATACGTCTCATATACATATGAAATTGTAATTTTTATTTACATATGAAAATTACGGTAGAACTTCACAAATGTAAGTGCAAAAAGGTATCCCACGCTGTCGTGAATTTAGTTACTCTTGAAGCCACTTTTACAGACCCAGAAAAAATACACCAAATTTGGGAGATTTTTCATTAGTTCCAAAAAAGGATTACGATTAGTTTAAGATAGCCTTTACTTTATTTTAAGTTTTACCAAGTTGATTGCATTTTCTTTCCTTGAAAAGTTTCTAAAGAATATTGGTTTTCTTACCTGAATGGCCTTTCCATCCTTTTCCAAATTTGCCTCTAGAGGGACTAGTAGATCCAAGTAAAAGGCTTTCAGCTAGAAATAAAAAGAGAGATAACCAAATCCTTAAAAAGGTGTATGCAAGGAAAAGAGCAAAATGGCCCCAAATATTTTTTTTTCCTAAAAGTGAAAGCTTAAGAGACAGTAGTCTTCAGTAATATCGTAAAGATTTTTTAAGGGTGCAATAGTTTAATCACGACGAGTCTTTTATTCATTCAGAAATATTAGCAAATGTATGGTTTCACAAGAGTTTGGTTTTCTTATTGGATATTACACGACTAATGAGAAAACAGTTTGTTGAAACGAATTGTAAGTAAATAGTAAATCATGGTAATAGTAACCGAAACTCTGTAAAAACAAGATTGATAGCAATATTTAATAGTTCCACCGGCATCTGCAACCTAGTAAAGAACGAACCACGGTTCATGGTAGCCAAAACTTAAAAACGCAATAAAAATACTGACTAGTGAAAAAGATTGTCACTTGTATCTGATTCAGAAATCGTATGATAACTATTATCTCGATTAGTCTTAACAGTAAAATGTTATTTCAAAATTAAATTTATGGAAATTTTGAAAAATAGCCTGAAACCACTAGAAGATGATGTCAGATCGAAACAGAAAGTACACCATTGAAATGTCATGGGTTGAAAAGCCAATACAGGAAATTTACGATCCCCTGGCATGAACAACAAGGGAAATCACTCCTTTGAATGGGTAGCACTGTTGTGTCCTCTTTGTTTTTCTTTTGCTCCACTTCTGGCGTAGTACTTGAACATCCAAGAGAGCATTTAAATGCTCATTTGAAAAGAATTTGCTATATGTATTGCTTTCGTAAATAACAAAGCATAATATTTAAAATACAATGCAATTTTTGACAAAAAAAAACTGCATCTTCATATTTAAGATGATATAACATATATATCTTTTGACAAGAGATGATATTTTACACTTATCTTTCGAAAACTACTTTTAAGGATTATAATGCCATACTTGAGGGATTCCCCTCCCTAAATACCTTTGGTTTGTTCTTTACTAAATACCAACAAAGAAAAATTCAAAGGCTTTTCACTATGTGCGATATATAATTTTAAAAATATTACGTTTTAAATATCTGAAGACACTAATGCATGTTCCCATGCAATTTAAGGCCAATTCATTTCTTGTCAATCAGTATATTCATGTTATGAATGATAAAAAGCTATATTAGAAACTATTTTTAGTGATACGACATAAAAAGACAAAACGGAGATAGATCATGACTTCAAATAATTAGTATCTTACAAAATTGCAATATGTTCCAAATATTTTAATTAAAAGACCTGGTGCTTAAAGGAATATCTTATTCTAAGAAGGAAGAGTATTATAGGTGACACTAATCAAGCAGAAATTGTGAGACAGCTGATTTGCCTGTAACTATTGAAAAGATATTAGTTAGCCGTGCAGTATCAGAGGCTGCACTGGTGTACGTTACAGTATTTGTCAGTAAACACACATGCAGTTTACAAACACACAGAACAGCTATTAGGATGAAGACGGTTTTTTTTCAAGAGGAGAGGCCAGATATAAATAGGGCCTCACAATTATATTTTATATTATATAGGATGAAGACGGTTTTTTTTCAAGAGGAGAGGCCAGATATAAATAGGGCCTCACAATTATATTCAAAGGCTCATGCTTTATAAATTTTGCGAGGAGTTCACATGAATATAATGAATATTCTGATGAATAAGGATTTAATGCGCGACTTACATTCGTATGGAAGAATATTTATGTAGGTGTATGGATGAACATAAGATGAAGAATGCAACAAACGTGGTGATAAATTAAAGTTTCTTTGTTGTTAAAGAAACGTTAGCGTTAAATGATAATTTTAGCTTTTCTCAATACATAGTAGTGGATAGTTGAGCTTGAGGGCGAAGGGCAAGGGTTTGGTCCCCTCTTATTCAGTAAAATTTCATTTTATGTGGAAAAACAAATGCATCTGAATGTAAAATTTTCGTACAAATATGGTTATTTGAAAAAAATAGCATAAAGAATGGAGGTTGAGGGGGTGGTTTATATAAAGAGACGTTATTATATTTAACATTAGATAGAAAAAAATATATTAAAGTACAAATTAAGGGTAGTCAGGCAGCGGAATCACTCAAATATAACGTAATGTTCAAAACACAATTGTGTTACATCATCTTCCGTCAATTGATACTTGTGTTATGTCATTTTGTATGTGAAGATGCAGTTAAATAAAAAAAATTGCATTGCATTTTAAACATTATGTTTTGTTAACTGCAAAAGTCACTAGATATAGAAATGTCCTTTCAAATGAGCCCTCAAACAGCTCTCCATGTTGTTCCAGTGCCGTGGCAGCTGTGACGAAGGAAGCAAAGGACAAAAAGGGAAACATCAGTGCTACCCATGAAAAAACGTGAGCTTCCTTGTTGTTTAAAACCCGGGGGCTGTAAGTTTTCTGTATGGGGTTTTCGGCATAGGCTATTTCAACGGTATACTTTTGTTACGATCCACTGTCATTTATAAAGAGCTCCAGCAAGGCCACATCCAGAGAGGGGGAAGGGGGTTCAACCCCCCCCCCCTCCAAAATTCTTTTTTTCTGACTCTTAAAACCGTGGAAAACTGTAAATAATGAAAGATAGTATTAAAATAAAGATGGAATTTTAAAGATTAAAGATGCAATTTTTGACAAAAATTGCATCTCTCATACACAAGATGATGTAAGACATACACAACATGTCTTTTCTTTTTTAAGAAAATATATGAGGGATATCTTCTAAATCAATTAAAAAAAGGTAAGTAAATAATACCTCTTTTGAATTAATAGGCAAGAAAAGTAAACTTACAACATTGAGCTGAAGAGCCTGTATCTCCTTTTGAACTTCAACGACCTCTTGAAGATGTATTCCTGCAAAATAATCAATCAAACAATAAAAGGCTATACAACAAAGGATTTGCCAAGGAAACACGAAGGGAGAGAAAATCCTTTCATCCTTGAATGACGACAGTCTCTGATTTAGGACAAGGAAAAACAACAAAACTTGTGATAAGGGTAACCATTAAGGTGAGGGTCAGATTTGCCCTGGGATGACGGAAATGCACACAAAGTACAAGCATTTTGGATATACAAAAAAAAATCTGAAGCATTCTGTCATAAATACTATTATTACTACTACTAACAACTCACTGCAGCATCAAGCCACCTGAGCCCGGCACAGCAATGCACGCTGCTCCGCTATCCCAATCTGTTTAAACCCTTCCTCTTTACACCCTCCTAAGAAGCTCCCATTTCCCTCAACCTTTTCCTTACGATATCCTCCTCTCCCATTCGGGGACAACTCGTTTTTCGTTGGTCCCAAGACCAGCGGTTCCCAAGAGATTTTGGACCATGCCCAACCTAGGCTTTTCTAAAACCCTGATGCCCCTCCCGTGGTATCTAAGTTGTTTTACTCGACAATTTAGGTGTATTCACCTGAAAAAATATTAAAAAACATTAACTTGGTAACTTTTTTTCGGATTGTCTGAATACGACACTTTTTTATTATGGCGTCATTACAATACTACGGTGTATCTTTTTTATCTTTAAATGCTTATGAATGTGACGTCACTCACATGAAAATGATTTTTTTCCAAATTAAGGCTCTAAAGTATAGTCAAGCGAAGGGTGCACCTCCTGCCTGTGTCCCTTAAAAATACTGCCATGTCCCACCGGAGAGGCATTCGCCCCACATTGGGAATCACGACCCTAGACAGCTGGCTGACAAGGACAATCTTTGGCAGTCGGTCATCCTTCATCTACAGAACGTGTCCTAGCTATATCATGCTTTCTCTAATTATAGTCTTAGAAAGCTGGGTTGAACTAAATTTTTCGTACAGCTTATTATTTGGAATAAGGTCAGTCAGTCGGGTACCCAAAACTATCCGTAGGTAATTTTTCTCGAAAACATCTAGCAACTCTTCTTCTGTTTTTCGAAGCACCCACGCTTCAGAAACATACTGGACCACTGTCATTGCTGCAGCTTTCAATATTCTGGCCTTGGTTCGAAAACTTATGCTCCTATTATTGCAAAAATTTTAAACAATGAAAAAACATCCTATACCTTGGCTATTCTACTTGTAACATCTTTAGTTCACCCGACGTCTTTAGTAATAATACTACCTAGTTAAATGAAGCCGTCTACTTGATGAATATTCTCGTTACTCAGCATCACCTTTTCGCCTTTATTTGTTCCTAGTTTTAGCGACTTAGTCCTCTTGACATTAATTTCCAAACGTATTCTTGCACCCTGAACTTGCAAAACCTCTTAATGTCCATTCATTTTGCTAACATTTTCATCTCGGATGCTTAAATCATCAATGGAATTCAAGACTAGTATAATTTTACTTCCCCATTTCATTCCCTGTTCTCCCAATGACTTTGCTTTGCTCCTTAGGACAAAGTCCACCAAAATGATTCATATCGTTGAATGATTCAAACGGGGAGAGAACATAAACCTGCTTAACTACTGATTTAATACGAACCCAGCTACTAATTTCACTTCCTACCATAGCCACAGAAATGCTGTTCTCGTATATAGCACTAATTCTTATCCTCTTTCTCATGGAGGGGTTTAATAAGAGTTCTCTACAATCGCTAGATGGTTCCTTTTTTTTTAATCGTAGTCATAATCTTCAGTAACTAATCTCTAACGTCACAACCACCATCTTAAAAAAAAATATATTTCAATCAAAAACGATCTCTTCTTTTAATCTTTGTCTCACAACAGACAATTTACGTAAGGACCTGCCTTTGTGAACCTTTCAAAACACATATTGATGATTATTAATCGGTTTAAATCTAAATTCCAACAAATTATTTAGTTATCGTAATAATATATATGATAAATAAAAGATCATAAACATTTCTATTCTATTTGCCTGCCATGTACCCAGAAGAAAAACTTTGACAATGCATCACAGCTGACGATTCCAAAGTGACATCATTCGATGATGTCAGAATTTCTTTTTGAGTCATCATTGTAGAAATAGCTACAATTTAGTGAAGAGCAAACTACAGCCTATGAAAAACGTAAGTTTAAAAACACATTTATCAAAAATCTGTCCATTGAGAACAATTTTTATTTAAAGGTAATTCAGGATGATGACTGAATTTACATGAGTTTTTTTTTAGCAAATCATAATTGTATAATAAGATTAATAGATATCATAGCCGATGGAAGACTATTGAGAATCTTATAAATTAGCCTTATTTTCTGTAGGCCGCTTTTGGACTTTTATGCTGCTAAGAAACATCCTGTTTCTTGCATCGTTTTTGTGGTTTAAAGTAAACGGCTAGTTTTTGGAATTCTGCAAATATGAGGAAATATCACAGGTTAATTTATTTGATCTTATTTTGTAGATCTTGCATAATCTTCGACACAATAATTTTTGCTTGTATTCAGTTTAAACTTTGCACTTTACATCCGAAGAAAAACTTTGTTTTTTAAATGATTAATTTCAATTATGGCATACACACAAAGTTACTTTGTATTCTGTCATCTCAGATGACTTTCTGTTGAAAAAATGTAACGAGGGAGTAGTGACATAACCAACGGGTATAGCTCTACTATTTCCAAAAACAAATTCTTGTGCTTATAGTAACCTTACTTCCCAGAAAATTCAGGGGTGCCCTCTAATCAAGGAAACTGTCCGCTTGTCACGAATTTTCATGGTACAAAGGAAAAAGTCTAACTATTTAAACTATTGGAGAGAAAAGTTTGCTGCTGAATCATTCAATTCGAAACTTTTTCGGAAGTTAGATGTATAAAACATTTTATCCAGAAAAAGAGTTTGTCGAAGAAAACAAAAAGGCAATATTCAAAGCTAAATGTAGCATTAAATAAGTATATAATAAGTCAAACTTCAAACAAGCAGAAAATACTGTGACTGAATATAACACACCCAGAACAAAAATAACTGAAATAAATAGTCAATTCAAACTTAAAACGAACAGAGATTATTATAAATGAATAAATGACGCCTTAAGCGAACATAAATTAAAACTACATTTACCTTGCCCAAGCAAAGTGAAGTGTTGTAGCGTAGCATCCCTTTATCGGCTTTACAAACAAAGCACTGCAAGAGCAACATTTTGGTCAGGATTCCAAAAAATGGATTTAAAAAAATATAGTATTAACTTTGCAGATAGTTGAACCTTAAAAGCAAATTAAGCAGACTACACTAAATTGTGATGTTTTAAAAGTTTTATATGCGCTTCAATGCTTTGTAGTTTTCGATCAAATGCATGCAAGGAACAAACAGTGAACCAAAAATTTCCTTTAAAAACTTAAAACTGAACTGAAATTTAAAAATGCACTTGTTCAAAGAAACTGTTAGTTTGTTTCTTGTTAATTCGATGTACATTTAGATATTTTTATGCAATGATAAAAGAAAAAGACTGGTAAAAATATCAGTAAAATTAGACTCTGGATTAGGGGTCGGCACTGTTTCCGTTTCCGTTTCCGTTTCTGTTTCTGTTTTTCTTCCACCGTTTTCTCCGTTTTCTGTTCTGTTTTTTTTAGAAAACGGAAAAAACAGAAAACAGGTAGCCGTTTTTTTTATTACCGTTTTTGTTTCTGTTCTGTTTTTTTTTCTTATCGTTTTTGCCGTTTCTGTGTTTCTTATACCCGTTTTTCTTCATTTTCCGTCTTTTGGTTGCGAATATAATCATATCGCATTCCTGCGACTTTTATTGGATTTAGACACTTGCCATGTTTAGAAACATGCTCTTAGTCCATCCATCACAAAGGACATGAATGTTTGATGGAACAACATCCTTATTATGATAGAAATGTATTGTACCCATAAAGAACTACAGCGCAATTTCTTCAACCGAAGCCTTCGTGACACTAAAATCAGAGAGCTCGAACTTAACAACAATGAGTGGCAGCTGTCCTTGAGGTTCTTCGCCTGTTCAAACAGACAAAGGTAATAATAACTAGTGGGTATAATTATATTTTGGCAAGCAAAGTTGTGCTGATGATTAAAGTACTTCAGTTATTTTGTGATACACCATATAGTAATGCCATTCCTGAGTCAGTCAATGGCCTGGAGGAATTATTAGCTGTCAAACCGAGGAGATATTTTTTTATGCTACTATCACAAGAGCGCTATTCATTTTGATATGCTACTCTTCACAAGAGCTGTTTTTTTTACCCTGCAATCTACAAAAAAATGAACAATATAGACCGAGATTCAGCTCGTCAGTCTGTCTCTTCACTTCTCAAGCAGTTCATTTCCGAGAAAAGAAATACAGAAGAACCCTTCAAATTCAATTGAACTCTGCATCTTTCCCTATTGACGTCACTCCTATCAAGACAAAGATTAACGAAAATACATCACCGACTCTACATCAAGACGGCAGCTTGTTTGCTAAGTTTCTTGGCACGACTGGGCTTCGGATGAACTCTTCAAACCAAAATGCTAACAATATAAGCACTGCCCGCGCAGCAGCAAACATTATTAGGGCATATGAAGAGAGAGTTCCAGTGTTCTTGAGTGAAAGACGTAAATCAGGAAAAAATAATTCTGATCCACTAGAATTTTGAACTGACTATTTCTACACTTACCCAGAGTTAAGTGAAATTGCTTGTATGAATCCCGCAGTGCCTACAACTTCAGTACCAAGTCAGAGTGCATTTAGTATTGCTGGGTACTTTATTCAAAAGCAGTGCTCACGAATGACTGCAAAGTCACTTGAACTTCGAATGTTTCTAAGTGATAAGTTTTGATTTATGTGGCCATTTTAAATGTTTGGTCTTTTTTATATTTCATGTTTTTTATTAATCAATGTTTGTCAAAGTTCATTTTACTCTCATAAGCATAAAAAACTGAAAAAACGGAAATACCTCTTAAACGACCGTTAAAAAGAAAAAAAAACGCGCCGTTTCTGTTTTTCTGTAAAAAATGGACAGAAAGAAACGGAATTCCATTTTTTTTCTCGTGTCTGTTAGAATCTGTTTCTGTTCCGTTTTTTTAATTGCCGTTTTTTATCGTTTCTATTTTAGCCAAAAACAGAAACGGTGCCGACCCCCTACTCTGGATACTAGGATAATCACTTTCATTAAAGTGCAAATGACACTCAAGCATTTGGGTTTCTGAAAGAGTGGTAGCCATATTTTTCTGTAATTATGTTTTACCTATCATATAGCTCAGTTTCATCTTGTTCGAAGTCTTATTTTTCTTTACTTTTGTTTGGAAAACTTTTTATGAAAACATTTTTTCAATTAATTAAAAAAATAGTAGTTTTTGCATAAGAGATTGGTTTCAAATTGGTTTCTTAGTGTTTATAACCAACATTGCGTTGATTACATAAACTCAGAAACTAATTCTAATTTGAACATCTTCAAGACACGATCAAAATACTTCGGCTAGACAGCTGATTTTGAAACCTAACCTTTAGAATAATTATTCTGATAAGCACACTCACCAAAAAGTGCTTTCAGACGGGATGGATCTGACAACTCTTAACTTTCATCGCAATCATCGATGAAAAGGATAAAAACACGGAAGTGAAATATTGTATTTGACAAAGTAGTGGGAAATGCTGGGAAACTAGTGGGAAATTAGAAAGCTACTGAACTAAAGCAGTTAAATTTAGCCCAAAAAGTAAAATAAAAAATAAAGCTGAAATCAACAAATTAATGCTCAGCCGCATTAAACTGCAAAACTTCAACTAGATACCAAATTTTCGAGCAATAGCATTAGAACAACACAAAATGATGAGAGCCATTAGATAGGGTTGTTTTGTTTTTACCCCGTGACGTTTAAATTTAAAGAGTTAAATTTCAGGAGTCCTTTATTTGAATTTCACTAAAATATAGCTAGGTTGGGTATAGTTCTCTTCAAATTACTGAGGCCATTGCTGTTCCCGAAGCCACAGTAATTTCAATGATTCAAATAATATGAGAATTACAAATTGGGATGTTGCAACGTTTAAAAAAAAAAAAAATCGTATTCCGACGCTTCGAACTGGACTTATTAGGAGTTTCTAATATACAAGGCTTAGGAAGCCGGAAGTTATGTGACACAGAAATTATTTACTCAGGCAGGAAGGACGGGGTTCATAATTGGAGAGTAGGGCTAATGAGGAACAAGGAAACGGCCAAGTCTTGTTTAGGTTGGGAAGGTATTAATAATAGAATGCTAGTCGCTGATTTTACTATTAAAAAATGCAGGGTATCAGAGACAACGCTATAGCGTTGCCTATAGTAATGGCAATAAGGCGTCAATGCTTTATCATTTATTTATAATTTCTTTCCCAGAGGCACTTCATATGGAAGGGGTGGTCATAAAAACCTCTTAATGGGCACATTCCATTATAAATCGGAAGTTCTACTGCCCTTTTTAAAAGTAGAAAGTGATCGGAGGGCAGCTAGCCTCCCCCACGTCTTTTTTCCCCAAATACATCAGATAAAAATTTGAGATAGCCATTTTATTAAAAATTCTTCAAAGACCAAATAACGAAAATTCCGGGGTCTACACAACCCTCCAGATCCCGGGGGCAAGTGTTGTAAGTTATGCCCTGGGGGCATATTTGATTTTTACAGAAGGATCGATCGTATAAACTTCAAAGGGATTCAGGGATCGTATAAACTTCACAGGGACGTCATTCGATTGGAAATCGGAAGTTGATGTGCTCTTTTGTCAAAAGTGATTGGAGGCAAACTAGCCTCCAACCTTTTTCCCCCTAAAGAATCTGATCAAAATTTAAAGATAGCTATTTTATTCAAAATAGTTCAAATATCAGATAGCAAAAACTCCGGGGTCAACAAAACCCCCAAAAGCCCGGGGGCAAGGGCTGTAAGTTATGCCCCTGGGGAATATAATGATTTTATGTAAGGGACGGTCGTATAAACTTTGGAAAGGGCTCAAATAATTAGAAATTGAAAGTTTTAGTTCCCTTTTTAAGAGTCAAAAGTAATCGGATGCAGGGCCGGAAAAAATTCTTTCTTTGAAAAAATTCTTTTTCGGAAAGTTTTTTTTCAATTAATCAGTTATATCAGTATATGCCCATGTAGAACCGGCTAATGGAGATCGTAGTCACTCAGATGAATTTTATTTACAGCAATAGAGACAAATAGAGAGGTTCCCGGGTAGAAATATGGCATTTTCGTTAGGGCATTTGAATGTCCAGTTTGGTATCAAGGTGAACTTGGTGTAAGAACAGAAAAGTGTAAAGGTTATAGACTGTTGTAATTTTGCAAGACACCAAGGTGACTTCGGTAGGCTCCAGGATGAAAATTTCAGAGAAAATTTCCAGGTACAGCTGAACGCTAAACTGGACAGTCTAAAAATTTGACACTGTAGAAGATGGATTTAATAATTTTAGGAAAATTGTTTGTGAAGTCGCAAACGGTATCTTAGGGAAACAAGTCAGAAATGAAGCTATAAATATTAATGAAAATACTTTAATTTTACTAGAGAGGAGGAGGGGTATGTACAAGAAACATTCGAGTCATAGACCATATCAAAATAAAAGGAATCTAAGGAAAATGGAGAAAATATTTAAATATAAATTATTAAGGAGGAGTGAAGGGGTCTATGGGGATCATAGATAAAATTGTTGAAGGTCTAAAAGATCCAGCCAGACGGCATAATAGTACAATATTGTCTGGCAGATTAAAAAATAGAGACAGAACAGACAATCTGGACTTTTCCTAGTTATACATAGAAACGGGGCCACATTTAGTGATACAAAAAGAGTTAAAGGGAGATGGGCAGATTATTTTGAAAACGTGCTAAACTGTGATAAAGTTGCACAAGGTCCTATCCTTGTATGGCATACTAGACAAATTTATTAAAGTGATAAGTGCTATATACGAGAATGAGATTGCTGGGTTAAAGCAGAAAATAAGATTTGCAGCTGGTATCGTATTGAATCAGTAGCTAAGCAGGGTTGTATTCTATCCCCATTTATATCGATCATATTGATGGGCTTTGTCCTAAAAACCACGGAAATGTGTTTGGGAGAGTATGGAATCAGATGGGGAAGTAAAACTCTCATAGATTTTGGTTACTCTGATGATTTAATCATCCTAGATGAAAATCTTGGCAAAATAAATGAATTTTCGGAGGTTTTGAAATTTCAGAGTGCAAGAATATGTTCAAAACTTAATGTTAATAAGACTAAGCCACTAAGACTAGGAATAAATGAAGGCGAAAATGTGATTTTGTGTAACGAGAAGAACTAACAAGTGGACAGCTTCAGCTACCTTTTATTTAAGAAGTTTTAAAGAATAAGAAAATAGTCTGAGAACCAAGATTAAAATATTAAAAGCTACAGTGATGACAGTAGCCAAGTAAGTTTCTGAAGTGTGGGCGCTTTAAAAGTCACAGGAGGATTTTTTAGATGTTATCCAGAGAAATTGTCTAAACATTGTTTTGTATACCCTTTCTGACTGGCCGTATTTCAAGCAATAAGCTGTACTAATTGTGGTTCAGTCCTGCTTTCTAGGGCTATAGAATTGTTTATAGTTGTCCAAAGTGAAAAAATTTCGAAATTTTGCAAACTAAAATCAATTTGTGATTTGAGAGACAAACAGTTTCAGCGAAAGAAAAATTCTGACAATTAGACCATAAAAGAAATTTGAAACTTGAACTTGAGCGGACGAAAACACTGGGTTTAGATGAGTGTATTGGTCGTCAATTATTTCTTTTTTGTCAGTGATTTTGACAGAACCCTAAAAACGTGGTAACTCAAATGAACCTCGAAGAAGTAATAATAGAATTATTTCATGCCACTGTTTTATAATTTGCCAGACCAGGAATAAACGGCTCAGGAAGCTTGAAACGAAGCGATCTGTTAGCTCAGTAATTGACATTCAAGTGAAACAAAGGAAGTGAAATACCAAACACACATTATTTAATACTGCAATTTAAAGAACGATATTGACACTAAAAACCTATTAATCAACATTAAGACTACGCCTAAGAGACGAGTAACAAATGATGGCAAATTCATACCTGTTTAAGTGTTAAATTATTATTTTTTTTTTTGACAAGGTATTTGTCCAAGCTAGTTGTTATAACAAATTAATTGACGGGTCTAAATCTAAAGGAAAGCGTTACAACACTCGAGGTCAACTGAGGAGTTCACTTTCTTTTTCTTATTTCTTACGTTCTGTTTTGTTCGAGCATAAAACAAATCTTCGCAAAAACTTTTTTGTACTAGAATCAGATCTAATTTTCTTTATCGGTGGAGAATTACTTTAGAATAAGTATAAATATGAAACGAAGTTATTGTTTAATTTATGATCCTAGTTCGGTGAGTCGGTACTTCTTTAACTTCCAGTAATTTTTTTTTCTATCGGTAAATTTGTAACAATAAATTAAATCTAATATGTGATAAATTTTCATCAATAGTCTCATCTTTTTAAATATTTTTCTTTTAAATGTATAGAAAACAACTGACTGAATTAAAATTTCATATTAAACCTATTTATTTAGTTTTCAGTATGACACCAAGGACACCCTATCCTTTCTGTCGATCGAGGGGACGGCAACATTACACTTATTTGTGGTAAGTTACTCAACATAAACACATGCGTCGATTGATTTAATTTTACATAGTTTGAAAATGAACTTATTTTCGTTTAAGTATTTCTTTTAAATCGCTTTCTTTTAAAGGCATAGAAAAACAATTGGTTAAACAAAATTTGAAGAAATCTATTCAGCTTTCAGCTAAACAAAAATGTTAAATGAATATACAGCGACGATACAGCTGCTCTAAAAGTTTCTAGGAAAACACAGAAAGTTCTGCATTTGAGATTCTTGATAGAATCAAGTACCAAAGGAGGAAGGTGAAACGGTCCCTATTACTATTCCAATTTGGAGTAAGACGGAACAACATAGGAATGTTTTTTTTTATGCCGTCTTTTTTCAGTTTTAATGTGTAACTCAACTTCAATTTGTTTTTCCCCTTTGAACCTCAACTCACCTGTGTATGATATGCTTTTTTTTTATCTTTGACGATAGGATTTCTAGTTTGTTTTTTTTTTATTTTGTAATTTACTTCTGTTTTTTTTTTTTTGTATTAATTTTAATGGACATACATTTGTTGTTATTCACTTTTAAGCTTGTGATCTTTTAAAATTATCGGGTATAAATGCATTATTAATTCCGGTGCGACAAGAAAAAAACGTCAAGAATGCGTAAACTAAACTTTAGTTTAAACAAACGTTGAGGGGCTGGTGGTTCCCTCATAAACGTGATAGGTTTAAATGCTGCTCTGTACTTTCTTTGTACTCGCACTATTGAGCTCGGCCATAGCTGATGAACAATTTCCGGTAAGCTAATAACTCCACAAGGAATTAAATCCATTGACCCATTGGAAGCAAATGGAGGAGAAGGGGCAGGGGTGGGGGTAAAAAACATTTTGTCGACACTATTTGTTCAAAACTTTCTGACTTCAAGATACAGTTAATTTTGGAGCCTCATTCAGAACTTAAATTCAGAGTTTTGAAATATACAATTTTTTCATTTGACAAAAACTAGCTGCAAGAAAAAAATCAACCTTGTTTAGGTTTGTAAAAGCTGAACCTTATTTAATCTAAGACGGAAACACTAATAAGAAAAAAAATTAAAATTTATCTCCTTAAGAAAAATCCGTCAACTCACTTTCCGAAAAAGTTTTTAACTTCCTTTGTTTTCTAGGAAACTAAACTTTTCCTTGATTTTCTGGTTTGGAAATTATAAACTTGCAAGATCAAATGCAACTCTTTATTTCATAATCATTTGTAAAAAGTAAGTTGATAAAAACTGGCATAGGATTAATCCAGTTGCAGTCATTTATTCATCCAGCAACGCCTACTTTTTCTAGACTAAAAGGAAGAATAGTTACTACAAAACAAGCACTTGGGTATTTGTACCAAGTTTGGTATAATTTTCAGCAGTCAAAGATGAATTGATATGTAGCAAAGCTATTGTTACTAAACACAGGTCATATGTGACGTTTTCACACTTGTGAGATTGTTGTTAAAAACCTTTCTTACATTTCTTAGGGGTGAGATCATCAGAAAAACGCATGATCAATCACATTTTGACCCTCCTGATTTCATTTCTTAGAGGTGAGATCATCAGAAAAACGCATGATCAATCACATTTGACCCTTCTGATTCATTTCTTAGAGGTGAGATCATCAGAATAACGCATGATCAATCACATTTTGACCCTCCTGATTTCATTTCTTAGAGGTGAGATCATCAGAATAACGCATGATCAATCACATTTTGACCCTCCTGATTTCATTTCTTAGAGGTGAGATCATCAGAACAACGCATGATCAATCACATTTTGACCCTCCTGATTTCATTTCTTAGAGGTGAGATCATCAGAACAACGCATGATCAATTTGACCCTTCTGATTTATTTCTTAGAAGTGAGATCATCAGAATAACGCATGATCAATCACATTTTGACCCTCCTGATTTCATTTCTTAGAGGTGAGATCATCAGAATAACGCATGATCAATCACATTTTGACCCTCCTGATTTCATTTCTTAGAGGTGAGATCATCAGAACAACGCATGATCAATCACATTTTGACCCTCCTGATTTCATTTCTTAGAGGTGAGATCATCAGAATAACGCATGATCAATCACATTTTGACCCTCCTGATTTCATTTCTTAGAGGTGAGATCATCAGAACAACGCATGATCAATCACATTTTGACCCTCCTGATTTTATTTCTTAGAGGTGAGATCATCAGAACAACGCATGATCAATTTGACCCTTCTGATTTATTTCTTAGAAGTGAGATCATCAGAACAACGCATGATCAATCACATTTTGACCCTCCTGATTTCATTTCTTAGAGGTGAGGTCATCAGAACAACGCATGATCAATCCCATTTTGACCCTTCTGATTTATTTCTTAGAGGTGAGATCATCAGAACAACGCATGATCAATCACATTTTGACCCTCCTGATTTTATTTCTTAGAGGTGAGATCATCAGAACAACGTATGATCAATCACATTTTGACCCTCCTGATTTTCCTTGCCTTGCTAATCTTTCATTGAGGACAGCTTGGCAAATAGTTTTTGAACGACACTTGCGCGACACTAACAAAATGGATTCAGACTTCGTACATCCTAAGGAACTTACTAGTCATCAAAGGCACTTCAAGTGGATGTTTCTTTGTAGATTGACAACGCCAATAAAGAAATTCCATTTCTCTAAAACTGTCACATTGATTGTGACGTTAGCTGTCCCCCTTATATATTTTTGGCTTGGATGTCGGGAGTTCTTATCCTGAAACCTAATCGATAGAAGCCATAAAAATGCCAATAAAAGAGTAAACTAAGAATGGTAAAATTGGCACAATCCCAGTGGTTTTTATTTAGCAAAGATTTTCACTATAAGAACTTCCTTATCAAGACGAAAGTCGTGATTCTCCTTCTGAGTAAATAGTAATTGCTTAGTTCATCATTTCTTGAGACATCCCCCATCCAAAAAACAAAATCAACAGAACTTGACCATTATATGTCTTTGATTAGAGAAAATACCTCAAATTCGTTAGGGAAATTTTCTGTTGAGTTTGGGTGAATCTGTTAAATTCTATCCAAGATCTTTATTTTCTTCTTCTTAACTAAAAATAGAAAGTGACATGGGTATTCATTTCAATCGAAACTGTCCTCTGATGATTTTATTTTTCTTTTGAATCTACAGGCACATAGATACAGATTTAGAGTTTCAGAGTCTATGCACGTCTGTGTGTGCATGTGCAAGGCAGAGTGTAACCAAAATCTATTTTACTCGGCACCTGAACAGCTCAAACGCTTAATCAGTGGAAATATTATTGTATAGTAGCATTACCTTATTTAAAAACAATGTGTCTCCTTTACAATCTTCTGTTCGACTTCGTCATATAGACTGGAAGATCGTAAAAACACGGGAGAGGCTTCACTCGACTATAAGTTCTGAATAGACCCCGAAGCCGCGCCAAAATTAAAATTGGTGGTGGCGGATACAATTACGCCGGTGGTGGCGTGCCATCGGCGTCACCGAAATTGTTTTGGTGGTGCGCCGCCGAAAAATAATCGGTGACGAGCCGTCAATTGATAGGCGTTTGTTCTATTTTTAGGTTTTTTCTGGCTACTTTTAAAAAGTTTTGGAAACTTAATCGGTATCACCTTTAATCTGAATTCGGTCCACAATTTTTTTCTAGCTTCATTACCATGACCAAACCTCGGACAAAATAAGGATGAGATATCAATCTTAACTTGTCAAAAACATTCTTTTAATCCAAATGATCGACAGCGACACCTTAAACTGCCTTATAATTGAATAAATCCGACAAAATAGGTAATTTAAAATTTAATTCAAATTAAGCTCTAAAACTTGAATTAAACAAATTTACTTGCACCATAAATCCATGGCTAATTTATGAAACGTCAATGAAATCTGATGAGTATATCTTACTTTATATTCAAATTTCCTGGTCAAGCAGCCTGCATTCCACTTCTTTGACTATCCTATCCCTCAATCCCTTACTTTCCACTCTACAGAAGCTATTATTTTCCATTGCTTCAACACTGAATCCTCTCAAGTGATAGAGTTGAAGTTTTAAAATTAAATATTTTCACCTACTTCTTTGAGAATGGAAGAGCTTATTTTTTGTCCTTTTCATCTCAGCAATTAAGGTACTGTGGTCGTGGACGTACTTGAAAATGGCGGGTAAGCGTATCAAACGATCAAAGTTATACTTTAGCGTATAGGATTTAATATTTGATTTTTTTTTTTTCTTCTTCTTTTTATATAGCCAATTTTCAGAAAGTTAGAATATCATTTTTTAAGAACAGTTTGTTCCCAGGTGTAAGAAAAAAAGAAGCAACATTTTGTAAAGAAAAGTTTTTATATAAAAAGAGGCAACATCTTATAAAGAAAATCATTCCTTATAATTATATTATTGAATATACTATTAATATATTATTAAATTTTTATTTTGGCTTTAAATTTCAGAATTTCATTTGAATTAAGTTTTAAATTCCCTATTTTGTCAATTCTCAGGCTGTCAATTTGAATTAAGTTTTAAATTCCCTATTTTGTCAATTCTTCATAATTATATTATTAAATATACTATTAATATATTATTAAATTTTTATTTTGGCTTTAAATTTCAGAATTTCATTTGAATTAAGTTTTAAATTCCCTATTTTGTCAATTCTCAGGCAGTTTAAGGAGCCAGAATTTAAAATTCGAAACAATTAACTAGAAATAAACTCTAGCACTTTCCTTTAAAGCTTTGACAAGCTTGTAGTTATCATTTATAAAAACAAGCTTGCTTACACGGTGTGGAGTCAACATAGAATGGATAGCAGTGACAATTAGTCCTCCACCACTGAAACCCTTTCTCCTGCAGTACTTGTAACCGGCAACAATATAACTTTTCTTGCTAAAGCTGAAATCCATGAAAGCTGAATAGAAAATATTTTTCAGAAGGCAAAAGTTTGATTGATTACATCAACTAGGACAGGATCACCTCCTGGCATGGGCTGCCAAGTCCAGATATAAATCGACTTGACATCAAATCACATCATCATTTTCATCCTGTTCTGCACCATTCCTCTCACACATTATCAGATCTAGCAGCCTTCTTTTTTATATGTATGATCACGAGGAGATTTAAAGTTTTTGCTCTTCTGAGAAACACCATTAGCCATATTCACACAGCTGATTGGGGTAGCTGATCCACCGAAAGCACCAGAGATTACAGCCTCCCCTTCGAGCTTTTCGAGGGCCGTCTCCTCTTTGTACAAAAGAATTTCTACTGCACTATAGTGCTCACTACAAGTTGAACTGGGGGAGCCTGGAGTGTTGATTGGACAAATTCCGTTCACATGAGATATGATAAAGTACCTTATGTCAGTATCTAGCACTAGAGTCTTAACCGTTTTGAAAAAGAATTCCCTTCTTGTCGGTGAACGATCAAGAAGGTTCAGATGGTCATAAGTTTCATTTATTTTGAATGTTTCTAAGTCCAAAAGTGCAGATGACACCATGAAATACAGCTACTATCATTAGGATGCTCCTCAAGGTGACCTTTTAGGAGCAACCAACAGAGCAGAGCAATATTTAGGGTGAAAAAATTTTTTCCCTCAATGGCCTCGACTGTAGTAGGAAAATTTGACAGTAGAGAGCAAAGGTCACGCATCAGTTCATATTCCTCATCATCTAGAGCAAGGTCCGGTTCCCCAATTTTACACAAAACACTTGCCAGAGGGCCCTTGTATTAAATAATACTTTGCATCATACTATATGTTGCATTCCATCTTGTAGACAAATTCCATTTTAAGGAGCTGTATTGTTCATATTTTGGTAAAATAGGAGGCAGATGATCAGCAACCTGCACAATTGGCAACTGAGCATCAGCATCAAGAACCTAATCTAAATTACAAAATTTTTTAGAGAATTCATTTCTATTTTAAATTTGAATTTTTTCGAAAAGGTTGTTAGGAAGACAAAGAATTATTTCATATAAGTTTAGTTCTTCCACTTTGTACATGCTTCCATGTACGTATGTAAAAAAAAAAAGCGTTTTCATATGTAAGAACCTTGTTCTATGGCTTTTGTAGAATATATGCCTTTTTTGGATATGGTAAAGCACGTATAAATAAGGTATTCGAGGAATATTATGGCTAGTCAAAACTCATTTTAATTAGGAAGTATTCCATTGTAGCAAAGAGGACAGAAAGTCAATGATAAGCTAAAGTCCATAGCTGATGAGTAGATACAAAAATATTTTGAGAGGATCCAAAATTTTTTCACGTACCATTAAACATTAGATTTTGCATTATATTTGCTTCTCAATAGTCTCAGAAAATAATTCGGCACTTCAAATTTCCGGCGGCACGCCGCCGACCGTATCAGCGGCGGCGTCGGCGCACAGAAGCCTTTTTGGCGGCGGTGCACTGAAGGTTTTCGGCGGCAAGCCGCCGGTTTTCGGCGCAGCTTCGGGAACTAGTTCTGGAATCTAATACCCTTTTTAAGTGACGAAAACAATCGAAAGGTACCCAATCCATTTTTCTGCCCGAACCATCTTTTCGTTCCTTCAGCCACAAATGGCTCTGGATATAAATTGAAGATATGTATTTTTGTCAATTCATTAATACCAATATTATAATTAATCTAATTAACTTTAATCGTTAAGAATTAGCGATTTAGGACTACTCTTTGGATACCCTTTAAATAACGAAGAGTTAACCGAAAATTAACATCTATATGCACGATGGTGGGAAGTGGGAGGGAGCTCAAAATTTATGGTCCACTTCGGGCCCTCTAACTATACAGACTAAAAATCCACATATTTTGCCCCTGTTGCCGTAGGATGAATACATCGGGTAACCATTGAAGTCACATTCTGATGCTTTAGTGGCCATTTTGATCGAATTTGGAGTCTCAAGATTTGAATTCAGTGCCGAGTGCACAGGGATGCCCGAAACCAGAAAATGTGTCTAGGATTCCTTTACAAAAGTTTTGCCACTGAAAATTGTTCAAATAAGACCCCTCCAAAGAGTCGATGACCATCTATTCTGCAAGACAAGACGGGAAAAAATACACAGGAATAATATCGCTCTTTACGAAATGCGCATACTAACTGTACGTTCAATATTTTCAAAATACCTTAAATATCAACTTCGATGGAAATTAATTAAAATTTGAAAACACCTTTCATCTTTACCTAATCAAATGTCATAAATTTAGAAAGCTTTTATTTCAATTGTAGTCTTATGCCTAGAATTTGTAAATACGGAATCGTTAAATAACGTCATGGTTGCAGCGGTGACCATGGCTTAGTGAGAAAACATTGCCTTTTGTAGCTGATTCAGGAATGGTAACTTTTATTTCGATTAATTTAAATAGTCAAATATTATTCTTAGAAATTTTTTTTTGGAAATTTGAAATAGCCTGAAGCCCTTCAAAAATGACAACTATACCATTGGTATCACCATTGTTGAAAACCCAATACAGGTAAATTACAGCCTCCTACAATAAATAACAAGGAAATTTTTTTTTTTTTTTAATGGATAGCACTGATTTGTCTTCTTTTTTTCGTTGCCGCTAGCGGGGCACTGGAACAGCATAGAGAGCTGATTAAAGGTTCATTTGAAAGCTATTTTCAAATATACATACATTTACGTGCACGTGCAAGTCAAATTTTACAATTCGACTATCATTAAGCTATCATTAAGTGCCATATAGTACCTAAAACAGGCATTTTGGGTGTCAGTTTTGGAGTGAAAAGGCTAGGAAGGACGAAAAAAATACCACTATGAACTCAATGGTCGAAAAACCTAGACCCGAGGTTTGCAAACCCCCTCTTGCATATTCCCCCTCCCTGACTCGATACGTTGCTTAGGTTGTTACCATTCCGAATCGAAATGAATTGGCAATGGAACAGTATAAATTTTGGCAGAAATAACACTAACACCTGTCTGTCCTGATATGATAATAACTGGAAAAGATCCAGGGATTCTTCAGAAGTTGAAATAGGGACGACAAAGAAAATGGGCTCATTGAAACGAAAAGCGGCTTTGAAACTGAGTCAAACTTAGCTATGTTCTAAATTTATATCCTAAATTTATTTACATTCTTGCCTATCTGTTTAAACTTACATTATTTATCGATGAAGCATGTCCAGGGATTCTTCAGATACTGGATTAGGGACAAGGAAAGGAAAATGTCCCCAAGGGTGGAAAAGTGGCTCTTACCTGATAATAACCTTTATACTGCTTTAGATGGGTAAATTTAAACTTGATGAATTCAAAATTTGTAGAATCACCATAAAAATTCAATTCTTTTGATGTGTATATTGATTATCAAATTCTTTTTTTTTAGAGTTCCGGTTACTATTAGCCCGTTTCGCTCCTAACCTACTGTTCCTTACCACAAACTGCTTGACAGGATTTAAAAAAAAAGTGTAGAAGTGTCAAATCCTCCACTTTGAGTTCTCCACCATCTACCTATATAAAAATCAAATGTGTCTATCTCAGTCTCTCCTGTATGCATTACTCTACTGTTCATCCGATAACCAAGGAACTTTATGAAGTATACTATCATTATTTTACATGTGAAAAAAATTTTCCAGGGGGAAATGTCAGGGTGGGGGATTTTCAACGGGGAGATTTTCTGCAGGGAGAGGTTTTCCAAGGTGAGTTTCACGGGGGGGGGGTGACTGTTTTTCAGACTATTTACTGTCACTTGTCTTCTAATTGCATATAATGTGAACTTCTTCTTGATGTCATTGCTTCAGATTAGGTTTGATGCAACAACCCTGGGAAAAATACTAAAAAGGTATCTAACAAAAAGATGTTTTAAATAAATACACAGTTGTTCGTTTAAAGGGAGAACTGTATATATATTCGTTTTTCTTTTGTTTTAAGTCATAAGATGTCAAATAAGCAATAACAATAAAGTTAAAAATGTTTGCCGTGAATTCAATTCCTCCTTCCTTTTAATGCATGAAAGAATCATCCATTTTATACGATTTGTTTCTTTTTGAAACTTGTTATGATTCTCACTGTTGCTTCACTTCTAACCGCAGATTTCATTTATGATTCGATGTATTGGTTGTGATACTGGTTGTCAAATTTCTTCAAGCAGGAGGTCCGCTTCAGCTTCATTTTCATGCATCATTACCCCAGACTCTTTTCCATGCCTTTTACTTTAGCTGTCCAAATTTATTAAAAATCATGTGTTCCAATTAGTCCCTGAAGCTGAACCGACAACTGGCGGTGCGCTGCCAAAAATCTTTCAGCGCACCGCCACCGAAAAGGCTTCAGCGCGCCGCCGCCACCGCTGATACGGTCAGCGGCGGTGCGCCACCGGAAATTTAAAGCGTCGAATTATTTTCTGAGACAATTGAGAAGCAAATATTGAGAAGCAAATAACACAGCTGAAACCATTGCTGAGTCAATCAAGACCAACCAGCCGCAGATTTCTGCTGCCATAAAGAGCCCTAACTATATTGGTGTAGTGAAACGAGTCTCCTCTGACGTATCAGCGGATGAGCTAACTGCACTGATCCCCAGAGCTACGAAGTATGAACAGCTTGGCAGTTCCCGTACGTTCAAAGTACTTTTCAGCTGTCGATCGGATTTGGATAAATTTCTTAAGGACTCTGTGAAGATCTATTATAAACACTGCCCACTGAATAATTCTGTTACTTACCCCGTCGTTGCTACTCATGCCACAGCCAAGGTCACCTAGCTGCCGAGTGCATTAATAGCCCTCTCTGCTCCAGATGTAGCGCGTCTGACCACGTCTCCAAAAAGAACGATGCAGAAAAGTGTACTCGTGCTATGTTTTGTGTTTCCTGCAAGAAAGCGGGTCATACCTGCTATAGCGTGAAGTGTCCAAAAAACCAGCAAAAGGCAACTCATTAATATGATGAATAATGAAATCTCGAACATTTCACTACTTTCTTGGAATATAAACGGAAATTTTTCAGAGCGGTCTCTTGTGGTTGACCAGTTTGTGAATAAATATAATGTGATATGCCTGCAAGAACATTTCATCACAGAAGCTGGCCTAAAACTACTAAATCTCTGGCCGCCCTACTCTGTGTTCTCCGTGCCTGCAAAACGTTCATCTCCGCGGGGCCGTCCGTCTGGCGGTATTGCCACGTTGGTTAGCTATCGTCTCGCGTGCGAAGTATACGAGAACACTGACAATTTTCTTGCAACTAGACTAGATAACCTGCTAGTTATAAATGTGTACCTTCCAACTGATTACCGTGACGACACATCTGATAGTGCTTTGTCTATAAGTGCTGCCAAACTAGCCCGCTGCCTTAAAAAAGCCGAGCGCGAGTCCCTTGAGTGCATAATAGTGGGTTACTTTAACTGTAATTTAGAAGTTGATATTAGTGCCCAAAATAGTCGTTGTTGCATTCTAATAGGGATACTTGAAAACCGCTTTACTATTCACCGGAAGCACCAGGACTTTTCGTATATTCACCAATCTGGTTCTACGTCCAATCTAGACCATATTGTTAGCTCCAGTTCTTTGCCAGTACGTGAGGTTCTTGTCCTTCCGAATAGTTTCACTTCGGATCATTTCCAAGTTCAGTGTATTATCAGTAGGCCTACCTCGTTTTCCGCTACGAATAATTCGTCGGTATTCACTGAGAGGTGGCATGAGGTTCCGGTTTGGCGTAAGATTGATAAAGAAAAGTTTCAAGATTCTTGTGATCTAGTTCTGTCAAAAATTCGTGTACCGTTTCACCAACTTATGAAATTCTCTCATCGTGATGAAAGAGATGCACGGCTACGTCTTAATATTTATTATGCCGAACTGACCCATGCTCTTCTGTTTGCCGAATCTCAGGGAGTGCCCAAGTCTCGTATCAGACAAAAAACTCGAGAAAAGGGACAGTCTTCTAGCCCTTTGTCACAATTAGCATGCGAAAGAGCTACCTTCTGGTACGGGATATGGAAAGAATGTGGTAGACCACACTCAGGAGTGGTTAAAGAGATTAGAGTTGCATCTAAGCCTAGGTTTGGGAAGGAACTTGCTCGTCACCGTGTGAAGTTGAAATCTGACCTTTCTGAAAAAGTAATTAAAAATCCTAATCTGTTACGAAAAATGTTTGATAAGAAGGAGCCAGCGGGTCCCGAGTCAGATATCCTATCTTTAACATGGATAAACTATTACCTTGATGAGTTTTCAGCCCCAAAACAGGATCTTAACATTTCTGTTCAAGAAAATCTTTCATCCCTCCTCTCATCAATTCCAGATACAGATTACCTAGTTACCCAATCACAGGTTGCGTCCGCGATCCGACGGTTGAAAAAGAAGAAGTCGGTTGGCATTGACCGTGTATCCACCCTTCACCTTAGCCATTACAGCCCAACTTTCATGGGACACCTAACTCTTCTCTTTCAGATGATCTTCATTACTGGACTCGTACCATGGGCAGTCAGTACTGGGTCGCTTAGGCCAGTCCCGAAGCAAGGAAAAAGTACTTCGGAATGTGCTTCGTTCAGACCGATCACAGTAGTACCAACGCTTTGCAAAATCTTCGAACTTTTGGTCATTGATGAAATTCAGGAAAAATGCTGGACTCACCCTTCCCAGTTTGGGTTCCAGAGGGGTCTTGGTTGCGGCCACGCCATTTCTACTTTGGCTTCGGTCTTGATTGACGCTGATGAATCAAAGGAGTCTATTGTTAAAGGTCTACATGACGTCTGCCGTGCCTACGACTCACTTCTCCATGACCAACTCATTCTGGATATGGGAAAGAGAGTTGTACAGAAGGACATCCTACTACCCATTAAAAACATGTACGACCACCTACAGGCTAACCTCCTACTTCCTGGCCATGGTCGAGCCCTCACTGAATATACACCAGACGTGATGCTATCCTACCGAGGGAATCCTGTAGTCCCAGTAAAAAAGGGTGCTCGAAAAGGATCAGTCACATCTCCTTGTGCCTTTAATAATTGTATTATTGAACCACAGTCTACCATCGAGACAACATGCATAGCTCGTGGCACAGACGTTACAATGATAGCCTACGCAGATGAAATTCTGAACCCCAGCCGCACAGTCGCAGGTACAGAGACCACCTTCTCCATACTACAATCAAATTATAGTCACATTGGCCTTGAATTTAACCCACAGAAGTCAGATATTCTTCTGTGCAACTGGCGCCAAGAAGAGGTTTCGTCTGTGAGGCTGGGAGAACTTACTGTAGCCCCTGTCTCGAAGACTATTTACCTTGGTTTACCAATTGGAAATGATCTAAAAACTACCCGCTCCCTTCTTATTGATCATCTCCGTAAACGCCTGGCTTTTGCTTACAGTAGAGTAGTCTCATCTAAAATCCGTTTCAACCGTTTAATTCTGGTTTGACTTTATAACGGAGTATCTCTTCCCCATTTCCTGTATCTAAGTCCGTTTTGGATAATTTTTCCCGAGCCAGAGAAAAGAAAGCTCAGATCCGCGTTTTTTAAGTATGTGGAGTTCTTGTTGCGGCTCCCGCCGTGGACAAGAAATTCGCACCTTATTAAAAATTTTAAAATTTGGGACCCGACGGCAGCTATAATTGAACAAATTAAACGGTACAACGAGAAAGTTTCTTCCCACCCTTGGTAACGTTTGCTAAGGCAGTAAATCACTGTCCATTTGATTTTGTTTGCACCTCTCTTGTCATATTTAGTCTTGTTCCGTCTCTTGTCATATTTATACTAGTTGTTTGAGTCCGTTGATTTTGAATTAAATTTATCAAGTATTTTGCTGTAGGTTAGGTCGGGTTAGTTCAATTGGAGTTATCAATCATATTGCTAATGTTTCTTCAGTACTTGGGAGTTTAAAAAGTAAAATTTCTTACGTACCTGCAGTGCAGTGTATAATTGAGTTTTTGTTTCTCGTCTTTGTAATTTGTTCGATTATGTGTAATGTGTTGTAATTGTTTTTTGTGTGTGTTTTTTCTTTTTTAGTGATACTCCGTCTTTTGTACCTTTATTTGACGGGTAATAAATAAATAAATAAAATAATGTAAAATCTAATATTTGATTGTATATGCGAAGATTTTTCATCCACTTAAAATATTTTTGCATCTAATCATCAACTATGGACTTTAGATTATCATTCAATTGTTTCTGTCCTCTTTGCTACAATGTAATGTTTTCTAATTAAAATGAGTTTCGACCAGCCATGACATTCCTCGGATACCTGATTTATAAATGATTTATCATATTCAAAAAAGGTTCTTGCATATGTACATGTTTTTTTTACATACATACATGGAAGCATGTACAAAGTGGAAGAACTATACTTATATAAAAAATTCTTTGTATTCCTAGCAACCTTCTCGAAAAAAATCAAATTTAAAATAGAAATGAATCCCTTAGAAAATGTTTTAATTTATATTAGGCGCTTGATGCTGATGCTCAGTTGCCAATTGTGCAGGTTGCTGATCATCTGCCCCCTATTTTACCTGCCCCCTATTTTTATTGTTTTAAAAAATAAAGTTGTGTGACAGATTCCAACTTTAGCGTAAACAGTGAGGTATTGAGGAGGGGACAGCCCCTTTCATATACGGAATAATTTCTGTTCGTTTTAAGTTTTAATGTCGCTCCTTACTTTCAGTTGAAAAAAGTTACTTTCAGTTTTTTTATTTAATTCCTGACGTTTTTGAATTAATGCAGCTTTGATTTTGGCTCACCGTACATGAATAATTAAAACGAAATTTGCACATTAATTTTACTTTTTTGGCCCAAATGGCTTTCTCGAAATTTTGTTCTGACATAACTTATGAGTTAACTTACGTAACGAACTTCTATATTCGTATGTTTTATTACGTGTATTAGGGAGTTTGCCCCCTAGTCGATACCTTGCTCTTTACACTAAAGTTCAAATTTTGTTCGAATCACAAACCCCTGAATAACAAAGGTCGGTTAATTAGAATAGATAGCTTTTTTGAAACTACTAAAAAAATCTTTAGCGAAAAGGCCGATGTATTGACTAGGGGGCGAACCCCCTCATATACGTAATAATTTCTGTTTGTTTTAAGTTTTAATGTTGCTCCTTACTTTCAGTTGAAAAAACTAGTTTTTTTATTTAATTTCTGATCGTTTTTTAAATAATGCTGGGAAATCCGGCGCCCCTTCATAGAAATGCCCCTTCCCCCAAGGAAACATCCTCCATGGAAGGATCCTCCCCCGTTAACCCCCTCCTCCAACACCCCCCCCCCCCATCAGAAAAAAAATATCTCCTTAAACGTCTTTATATTTCCCATTAACCAATATTATATGTAAACAATGGGCAAAGTTCATAACTTCCAGCCCTTTCCCGGGAACTGTGGGGGATTAAGGCATCCTCAAAGACATATTTATTAGATTTTCGACTAAAATGGCTATCTCAAAATTTTGATTGGGTGACTTTGGGGAAAAATGAGCGTGGGAGGGGGCCAAGTTGCCCTCCAATTTCTTTGGTCACTTAGAAAGGGCACTAGAACTTTTAATTTCCGTTCAAATGAGCTCTCTTACAATATTCTAGGACTACTGGATCGATAAGATCACCCCTGGAAAAAAAACAAACAAAAAAACAAATAAACACGCATCCGTGATCTTTCTTCTGACAAAAAATACAAAATTCCACATTTTTGCAGATAGGAGCTTGAAACTTCCGCAGTTGCGTTTTCTGATACGCTTAATCTGATGGTGTAATTTTCATTAAACTTATATAACTTTTCGGGGGTGTTTCCCCCTTTTTTTCAAAAATAAGGCAAATTTTCTCAGGCACGTTACTTTTGATGGGTAAAACTAAACTTAATGAAACTTATATATTTTAAATAAACATAAAAATCTGATTCTATTGATGTATCTATGGGTATAAAAATTCCGGTTTTTAGAGTTTCGGTTAATATTGAGCCGGGTCACTCCTTACTTACAGTTCGTTACCACGACCTGTTTGAAAAAAAAATCTTGCAAAAATCACATAAGCCCACAAAGGAGAGCTTGGAAGCCAGTTACCCTCCCAAGTGCCCAACAATGAAGTATTATTGGGCGCTAAAATAGAAAAAAAGTGGAGTTACCTATGTCAGAAGATGACTGGCTAGTGGTGCAAGTTTGGGACTCTTTTGCAATCTTCATCAAGGCCTCCAAGTACAAAGTCTGAGCGGCTGAAGCTCCTAGAAAATAGAGAAAGCTGTAGACATTTAAGAGTCAAATTTATTACAAGACGATCGCATAATGCTGCAGTTCAGAAAAAGTTACCGTTCGATAACCAAGAAATATTGAGAAGTGTTAAGAGTAGTAAGTACATATGGAATTTGCTTGCAGGTATAGGAATTTCCATGCTATTTGCTTGCAGGTATAGGACCATGCTATTTGCTTGCAGGTATAGGACCATGCTATTTGCTTGCAGGTATAGGACCATGCTATTTGCTTGCAGGTATAGGACCATGCTATTTGCTTGCAGGTATAGGACCATGCTATTTGCTTAGGAAATACTTTTGCGGAGACACATAGCAATTTCAATGTTATTCTACAGGGCATTACACCTTTTCAAAGAGATTCAGAGCTCCCTCACATTCCGGGCCAACCAGATATGTTTCTAGGCCAACCGGACATTGGTCTTATACTTTGAGGACTTGTCTTTCACTTTGATGAAGGACAAGTTTTTTTTGACATAATTTACGTGGACTAGATTTCTATTTCATGATATACATGTTGTTGTTTTTTTTAGGGTAAATCCGTGTCAGAAAAACCGGTGCGTCTTTTTTAGCTGCCAATATATTCAATTATTTTTTGTATATATTCAGGTTTCAAATTAGGATTTTCAACAGTTTGAATAGTTCATTCAACTTATCAGTATCGGTATTTTTGCGATCATTTACATAGATATGGAATATTCTAAGCAGCTTCTGGTGAGTAAAATTTTCTCATTATTATAATAAAAAGAAATTGTCTCGTCATTAAGTTAAGGAAGAAATTCCTTCCTTACACTTTTGTTTTTTTCACCATGTTGTTACCTCTTTTAAAAAGCTTCCTTCTTTTAAATATTAAACAGTCCATGTGTTTCAATTTTAGTAAATATTCAAAAAAGAGAAAGGCAGATTCACTTTGATTTTGGCTCATTGTATATGAAAAATTAAAATAGAATTTGCATATTAGTTTCGGCAGATATGAAAGGTCGCCCCTCTCCTCAATATCTTGCTCTTTACGCTAAAGCTGTTAGCGCTTTCAAAAAAGCTTCCTATTCTAATTAAAAAGTCCCTTTTTTTTCATACGCTAAAGTTCGAATTTTGTTCAAATCACGAACTCTTGAATCACAAAGGCCGGTTAATTAGAATAGATACCTCTTTTGAAAGTGCTAAAAAAAAAATAAATAAGCGTATAGCGTGAGATATAGGCTAGAGGGTGAATTCCTTATATACTTAATAATTTTTTAGTTTAGGGTATGTTCAGGAATCCTTTTCTTCCTTTTGTTTCTGTGATTTTAAGTATTTCGTAATTTAGGTATATAACTTTTAAAAACTTCACATATAATTGTCAACTTTTTTTTTGATACTATGGAATTGAGGGTCCAATGCCCTCCGTTAATATTCTGAATAAGTAAGAATTGAGCTAGCTAATTAAATTTTTTCATTTTTTTTTATTTCAAATTTTGGGAGTTTAGTACCATGATATTCGTATGTACGCGAAGGAACATTTGAGCAGAAAAATATTGATTTGTAAAAAGTAGCAGGCATTCTAAAGCACTAATAGATTGAGCGCTACAAGTTTCAGAATCGACTTTATAGGTCAAATTATATCACAAGAAGAGGGTTTTAAAATCCCCCTTCCCTCCAAATTCAAAATTTTCCAAAATTCTACTTCAGAAGCTTTTTTAAATATTTGTAAAGCTTTAAGACATAGAGCACTACAAACATCAGAATTGACTTTATAGGTCAAATTATATTATGGGGAGATGTTTTTGAAATCACCCTTCCCTCCTTCCCTTCCCTCCAAACTCAAAATTTTCAAAATTTTATTTTAAAAGCTTTTTAAATATTTCTAAAGTGCTACAAACATCAGAATAACCTTTAGAGGGCAATTTATCTGTAAAAGAGGGCTTATTACTAAATTTTTTCTTCTTTTTTAAGGATATTGAGGTGGATTCTTGCATTCACCCTCCCTCTGAAAAGAGACCAAGATGGGGTGATAACACATCAATGCAAGCTGCAAGTTCTCTGGACCAACCAGGGCCCTCTCATGACAGTGTCAACTCTGCACAGAATTCGATGAGAGAAAGCGTTATTCGCTATGCACCACGGTCACTTTGTAATGAGCTAACTGCAATTTCTATGGTAAGCGCCATTTATCAGATAGCTTTCAACTTTATAGCGCACTCACAATTTCGTTTTACAAAATTCCCTTTTTAAACAAGTTGCTGATAATTTAACTTTTACATTCGACTCAGAGATGGTGTTCATGTACTAAAGTTAAGAAAAAAAACCGGGTCAGGACGCGCCTCTTAGCCTAATAAAATGCAGATTCCTTCAAGGTGTAACAAAACTTAGCATATGAAAAACCTGTCTTTGCTCCGTGTATTCTTCAATGAAATAAGGAACTTCTCGTGAAATTTTTTGTCCATATTTCATTTGAAGTCTTAATTTAAACAAAATTAAACAATCATCGTTTGTTCGGCTAACAATTTATAATCAGCTACTTGTATGCGCGTGTGTGTTTTTACTAAAGGGGGTAATTACTGAAGAAAAAAGGGTGTGTAGGGGTGGGGTAAAAAAAAGGGGGGGGGGAGGGGGTAGATTTGTAGGAAAAGGAATCAAGTTCTTTTTTTAAATGGGGTAGAAAGACAAATATTTGGTTGACTTTTTTTTATTTTATTTTATTGCTATTAGTCAAACGTTGCGATGTTTTTGTATGTGCGTGTGTGTGTGTGTGTGAGTGTGTGTGTGTATGTGTGTGTGTGTGTGTGTGTGTGTGTGTGTGTGTGTGTGTGTGTGCGCCGTCTCTGTGCGTGTGTCTTCTCTCTGTGTGTGTATCGTCTCTGTGTGTGTGTGAGCGTGTGCGTGTGTGCGTGTGTGTGAGCGTGTGTGTGTGTGTGTATGTGTGCGCATGTGTGTGTGTGTGTGTGCGTGTGTTTGTGTGTGTGTCAGTGTGTGTGTCAGTGTGTTGTTAACAAAATTTGTAATTTATTATACATTGTTTGATAAAAAAAGAAAAAAGAAAAGTGTGTTATAATTGTGATAAAACTTTCGTCAAAGAAAAAAAACTTAATCCATTCATTTTCTAGTTTCAGGGGGAAGCTGTGAAAACTTCTACCTTCCCTGGTCCAGGATTTCAAAGTATCATGGGTAATTGTCCCCTCTCGCCGGATGATGATGTTAGTGAAGGTACGTTATTTGATATCCCCCTGGATTTTCAATTTACAGCTGAAGAAATGGACAGTCTTATGCAAATTGTTGGGCCTAATTTTTCCGGGGATATTTTTAACGACAACCTTACTATTAGTGAATTGAGTCCTGTACAAACAGGTGCAGGACATGAAAATAGTGCTATGTCCCCAGAATTGCGTGAATTTTATTTGTTAGAGTCTGCTCTAAGTCACCTGCAAACATATAGGGTAGATTTTAACCCTCCCGAGGAAAACGCGGGCATTATTTTAACTGACCCTGTAAAAGTTCTCCATAGCTATATCGACAGAATTCGAGCAAAAATTGAGATTCAGATTCAGAAATGGGGGGACCAAGGGGGAATTAAAGCATCGGTGAATCAAAAAGTCTATTTACAAAAGGGAACATCCGGGGATATTTTTCATTTTCATTTTTCAACAGGCAACCAGACTTTTTACCCAGGTCTAAACGAATTTGAAGACAATTTTTTCAACTGGGTGAATAAATTGATATCGACTTTGGACATGTTTAGCGAGAGGGGAAGTGGGTCCACAATTTTATACATTGAACACATGGATCTGAATCTCAGTAGATTTAAAAAAAACTTTATTTTAAGGGGGGCGGGGGCGGCTCGACGAATAAAATGCCATCCAGATTTGTCAGCTACGGGAGGGTTTCAGGGCTTCAATTTTGAAACGGGGCTGCAATGTTTTAAGTATGCATTTTTAGCGGCAGCCCATAAAACATTAAAAAAAGAATCGTCAATGAAAAATCTCGACGGACTTGCACGTAATGGCGGAAAATTTTCCCTAAAGTAAATTTTGATTGTTTAGAGGGAAAGTATCCGGTGTCCTTGAAAGAAATAAGCATATTCGAGAAAGCAAATGAAAATCTTGGGGTGGGGGTGGTTGTTCTCCAGTATGACACTGAATTTGTAGATGGGGGAAAAAACAAATAAAAAAGGGGTTTTGTATTCAGTGAGGACACCGATGGTGGAAAATGTTAAAAATTGGGTATGGGTTATTTACGAGCCTCCCAAAGATGTAAATTCTTATGGTCATTTTTTCCCTGTTACAGCAATAAGTCGACTCTTATCTCAAGGCACGAAGAAAGGAGAATGTCTCTATTGTCCCATGTGCCTTTCCTCATTTAGATCTGAGCGAACATTCTCAGATCACATGGGGCATTGCAAAATTCATGGGAATCAAAGAATTGAAATGCCGGCAGAAGGCAAGGACACTTTACAACTTAAAAATTTCCAAAATTCCCTGCTACAAGCTGATAAAGTGTCTTTGGATTGTGAAACAAGACTGGTTGAGGTATCAGACCCATCAAGACCAAATATAGTCAAGGAACACAAACTAGTTGCGTGTTCCTACGCACACGCTCGTCGCGATTCCAACAATAAAATGCAATTGGAAGAGTTTTTTTTTTACTATGGATGAGGAGGGCAGCATGGAAAAGCTATTGGTTTCTTTAATAAAAACAGCGAACGGGGCAATTTCACGATTGCGTCACACAAACTACCCAATGACATTGTCAGATAAAGAGCAACTGGCATTAGAAAAGGGGACAATTTGCTGGGTCTGTAGGGGTGCCCTTGCCCCAAAAGACGCGGTCCAGGACCACAATCACCTTATTGATCCCAATTCAACGGGAAAAAGTAACTTTCGGGGGTGGGCACACAATTCATGTAATTTAAAAATTAAACAGCAACTTTTTCTTCCTGTTTTTATACATAACTCTAACTACGATCTAAAGTATGTGCTACCAGCATTGGCACATCTTAAAAGAAATGGAACAATAGATGATGCATGGGTAATAGACAGCTTTACCTACAAAATCATACCTAAATCAGCGGAAAAGTTTCTTGTTTTGGAATTTATGTGGAAATTTGTTGAAGCCGACGTTGAGTACAAGAATAAAATTCGCTTTTTAGATTCCTACAGTTTTTTCCCTAAGTCATTGAGCGAATTAATTAAAGTGCAGAAAAACGATGACGGTTGCAATGCTTTCCCCCTTCTCAAGCAACAATTTCCAAATGATTTATATGATTTGTTGACGGTCAAGGGCATAGATCCTTATGACCATTATTGTTCCATGTCGAGATTCGCCGAGGAAACTATTCCTTGTATTGAATCGTTTTACGACAGTCTACACGATCGTAGTTGCACCCCCGAGGAATACAGTTTTGCTAAAAAAGTTTGGGCAGAGGGAGAGTGTAAAAATGGGTTTGACTACTGCAAGCTGTATTTGTCGAGTGACGTGTTAACTCTGTTAGACATTATGTGTAAAAATACGGACAAAATCTAAAAGGAGTTTAATCTTGATTTGGGTTATTATTTTTCATCTCCTCATCTAGTGATGGACATCATCCTAAAAATTAGTGGGGAAAAAATTGGGCTAATCACAGACATTGATCAGCATCTGTTCATTGAAAGGTCAATGAGGGGGGGTTTTGTTTTTCACGGGGATCGTATCTTGGAAACTGATCCAACAGGAGAGAAGACGGGGACAAAATCGGAAGCAGTTTTCCTTGATATGAATTCTCTCTACCCCTCGGCCATGTCCCATTATGCACTACCTTGCGGACACTATAAATGGCTCAATGACCCTCAAGCTCCCCATTTCCCCAACATTGACAGTGTTGAGGAGAATGGCCCGGTTGGATGTTTTTTTGAAATTGATGGAGAGATACCAGTCGAGCTTCACGATTCAGTAAAGGATTTTGTTTTCCCGTGCATCAATAGACCTGTGACTAAGGACTCTTTGAGCCCTCGCAATAGGCGTTTAGTCGAGGTGGACGGATTGCTTTGGACACCTTCAAAACAAAACTTATTGCTGACCTTCTGCCAAAAAAAAACATAGTTGTACATCATGTAGCTTTAAAATGGATGTGCAACAACGGTTTCAACGTCACAAAGGTTCACAGAGCACTCCAGTTTAGTCAAAAACCCTATTTGAAAACGTTTGTTGACACTTTTGTCAACAAACGTTCTGCAGCGCAGACGAAGGCTGAAAAAGAAATTTATAAGCTCATTTTGAATTCAGCTTTCGGCAAAATGTGTGAGAGTGTTCGTAATAGGAATCATTGTGACGTCGTGACCGATCCCGAACAATGTGCTCGAATTATTGCCGATCCAAATTACACTTCCTTCACAATCATTGGCCCGGACATGGTACTTTTGAATAGGAAAAAAGACGCATTGTCTTGAATAAAAATATTGCTGCAGGCAGTGCGATCTTGGAGATCTCAAAAAAGCTCATGTTGGAATTCTACTACAATGTGGCTAGGGTACAGTGGCCGGAAAAGGGGCAAGTAGAGGTCTGCTACGGGGACACGGATTCTCTACTGTTAAAAGTAAAAACCTCAAATCTAATTGATGATTTGGCGCACGGTGAAATTATCAGTTCACGGATGGACTACACTAATTGGGGTGGTCTTTACCCAGAGCTAGTGAAACGTCGGGCACCAAATCAGCTTTTATTTTTTAAATCTGAAACGGGAAGCGACTTGATTTCCCGTGGTACGTTTGTAAGTCCGAAGGTGTACTTTATACAGACACACGACGAGGAAATCAAGAAAAGTTGCAAAGGAGTACCCACGCGCTATGTGGATAAGAATTTCGACATGGACATTTATAGGAATTGTATTGTTGAAAATACAATTCCACGAGCCAAATTGCTGGCAATTCGTTCTCTCAAATACAGGAACTTTACTGTAAATGTAGAAAAAATTGCCATGAGTACCATCTCCGATAAGGTCTATGTTTGTCAAGACGGTGTGACCACCCTCCCCCTTGGTCACTATTTAACTTCAGACCGGGCCGAATGTGTTACCCATAGGGAAAGTCTCGGTTTGAATAAAGTCCTGTAAATTATTTCCTAAAACCCTTGTGGGGGGGCCTCACGGCCTTTGGGGGGGGGGGGGGGCGGCCGCCGACAGCGGTGGGGGGGGGGGCGCACCGCCACTATCAAAGTTATCTTTTTTTTTTACTTAGAGCAGATTTTTTTGTAAGTGTTTCATTCAAAAAAAGTGATATTTTTTCAAGTGCTCTCTAATTTAATGCTGTATTTTTTTCTCTATAAATAAACAAAAAAAAAGTATTCAAGTTATTTTTCTCTCTCTGTGCCCATGTAAATGTTGTATTTTTTTATTATAAATAAATTTAAAAAAAAAGTGTATTTTTTCATGTTTAATGTGCTTTTTTCAATGTATTGTTACTTTTCTATGTATATAATAAAAGAAAATATGATTCTTTATTCATCTTCTTATTCTTCTTGAAGAACAGAGTAGTAGTAGTAGTAGGGAAATTATTTAGTCATTAGACAGCCATAGTCTATAGTTAGTTGTCCAGGTGAACTGTTGAAGGGAACATGTATCAATTTAAAATACCATTCAGATCGTTTCTGTGTGGGCCCTCAATGTCGGGCAAAACAACACTCTTAACTAAAATAATTAAAAATTGCGATAAAATGTTTGTGGAAAAGCCGAAAAAAATCTACTATTGCTATAGTATTTGGCAGGAGTCATACGATAAAATAAAAGCAATTGCTGCCATGGGATTGGTGCAGATACAATTCATACAGGGACTTGGTGTTTTCAACATTATTGAACCAAACTCTTGGCTGATCATTGACGATCTGGCTGAATCTATTGAACAATGGCCCCAGGAAATGCTGCAATTGTTCACTGTTCGCTCTCATCATGAACAGATTTCCGTTACTCTGGTTCTACACAATCTCTTTCATCAGAGCAAAGGTATGCGAACACTTGCTTTGAATTGCACCTACTATATCATATACAGAGTTGTTCGTGATTCTAGCTCGCTAATAACCCTCAATAAACAAATCTATCCAGGTGCCCCTAAATTTCTGCTCTCAGCATACAATCAGGCAACTAATAAACCCCACGGTTATATCCTATTGGATCTTAATCAAAATACACCCGAGGATCTGCGTGTAGTCACAGATATTTTCGACAATGAAATTACAGTATATCTCCCTGTGAACACTAAAAAGACCTATTAGTCGCTATCATGACACTGAAGAAACTACATGAAAATAGACATTTGTTTTCAGTTCTAAGCACTTCAAAACCTCCGCTTAGGAAAGCAATACTCAAACACGGTATTGACAATGATTTCATTAATCTAATATCCGAACTTTGTTTAAATTTGACCGAGGGTAATGTTCAACTGCCAGAAGTAGTTAAGCAACAGGCAAAGCAACATCGTTCCATTGTACGTACATTGGCCTCTAAAAAGAAAGGAAAGAATTTTAAAAGGAAACGACTTCTTCAGGCGGGCGGTAGCTTTTTCACACTTTTACTGCCAATAATTACAGGACTTGTAAACAGTTTTTTCTAGATGGCAAAACCCTATAAATTGACTCCAATAGAACTCGCTCTCTCACCCGTCGGACACTTTGAGAACAATCTGAGTAAATTCCTTGACAATGAGAATATTGAGGATGATAAAAAACTGCTTTTACTTCAAGATGCACTTCGCCGAGTGGACAAACACAGGTCCTATCGGTCGAAGCCCACTGCTGCTGCTGATCACAAAAAAAATCATCTTCTTAAGAGTCTTCTGCTGGAACACAATTAAAGAAGGAGGAATTGGATTCAATTGTATTGAAAATTGGAAATCTAATGCCCCACTCATATCGTGAACAAAGTAAACGACTCCTAGCCTATCTCTTGGAAAGTGGTCATATTCAGGTTGAGAGCAATGGGGAAGGGATTATAATTCAGGGCAAGAGCTATAATCTACTTGATTTAATCTATGATATGGTTACAAATCGTAAAGGACTATTATCATTTGACGCTCATCTACACAACTTTCTAAATACATTAAACTTCCCCAAAAGTCTTATTGGCAATAGACAAATTCTAAAAAAAATTAAATGAACATGCATCATCATCATCAACAACATTGACACCATTAAAATATGAACTTGAAGAAGAAGATTTTAAATCAATTTTGGAAAATACTAGCACACCACTGATAGCTAGACAAAAGCGAAGACGTATCAAGTCAACGTCACCATTACCTCCACCAACAGCCAGCATACATAAGGGTAGCGGACGTTACACAACGTGTTTACGTTCAAAATGGTTGAAGTTCTGAAAGGTGTTTATGAAACTATTGGGGAGGCGGGGAGTTTAAGTTCCCCCACCACTCTTTCCAAAGTCACTGGTGTTCACACTAAAAGTGTACAAGACTATCTACAAAATGAATCAAGTTACACTCTGCATAGAAATCATAGACTTCGTGCCAATCAATATCGAAAAATTAAAGCCTTTTACCCATTGCATATAATGCAAGCAGATCTCCTGACTCTAGATGAGATTCAAAGACGTCACAATACACCGTACAAGTACATTCTACTTGCAATCAGTGTTTTTAGTCGCTATGCATATGCAATTCCATTGCGATCAAAGAGAGGTGTTGTAGTTGCCCGGGCCATTGAAAGTATTCTCGAACAGGATTCATATAAAAAAATTCAAACGGATCGTGGTAGTGAATTTGTTAATCCCCATGTTGCAAAAGTACTAGAAAAATATAGTACACTGCTCTATCATAGTCACAGTCCTATAAAGGCTGCATTGGCCGAACGATTGATAAGAACTATTCGACTTTTAATTTCAAGATATTGTATATTGAAAAATACACCGACTTTTATTCATGATCTAGATAAAATCATGTTGATTTATAATCAACGACCTCATCGATCATTGTCCAACTCTACGCCAACGGAAGTTCATCATTCTGATCATGATACAATTCACACCTTTCTTAAACAATATTCCAATGAATCAGTTGTCAAGAAGAAGAAAAATAAATTCAATGTTGGTGATACTGTTCGAATTAATAGAACAACTAATGTTTTTGAAAAGGGGAATTACTTGTGGTCCACCGAACTTTTTAAAGTGGCAAAAATCCTAGACACTAAACCCATAACTTATCGCCTGCGTGATACCAAAGATGAAGAGATTCTCGGTGGCTTTTATGACTATGAACTGCAAAAAGTTAAAAATGCTAGTGAAATCTATCAAATTGAAAAGATATTAAAGACACGTACTCGCAGGGGTAAGAAACAGTTACTTGTTCGCTGGCTAGGATATAACTCTGATTTTGATTCTTGGATCGGTGTTGAAGATATTGACAATGCCCAATGATTTCTATGTAACTTTCATGTCCAACGTTTCCGATCCTCTCTAAAATGACTTGAATAGAACAAGTGATTTTTGGACAAAACTCTCCCCCGCCATCAAATTTGACGGTGCGTATGAAGTGGCTCTTGTCGACTGTATTCTCAAAAATACCTACGACATCCTGAGAAAGGATCGTAAATATGATATAAAAATTAGACCCTATGATTGGCCACCACCTTCAGGTGATCAAGAACAAATTTAAAAAATCAATTGGATGGATTATCCATATATTGAATTACCCTACGAGGATTTCACCTGTATGAATGATTTATGTCGTTCTATTAATAAAAGAATTTCCGCTCGTAAAAAAGGAGCTTTTCATTTCAACTATTTAAAGGAGGAGGGCAAGATCTACATTAGTTCACCTATTGCCAGCGAAACGGTTACTCTCAATGATAATCTGAGAGATGTTCTTGGCTTTAAGCTCAATATAATCAATGGTAAAAGTGCCGGAAACACTAATTTCATTTTTGCTGACTACCCACCTGCCTTCTCCACAGACACTTGTATATTTCTCTACGCTTCATTTGTGGAAAAATCGAGAGTCGGTAATTCAAATGTTCCCCTCCTACGAGTTCTTGAACGAAAAACCAATCAAGAGCATATTCATCACTACAATATAAAGCATCTTCAGTATGTTCCTGTAAACACTTCGTATTTGGAACTCTGCCAGTTAACACTAAGAAGTGAATTGGGTGATCCTCTAGCAATAACAAAAGGCCTAGCAGTGATTACATGTCATTTTCGACCCATTGTCTTCACAACGATAATCACAACCCATTGTCTTCACGGCTTATAATCATAACACCCATTGTCTTCACAACGATGACGTAGAAACCATATTCTTTTGTTGTTCCAACAGTTGAATCGTTGACCCGGTTCCTCCTCCCAGAACAATCTAAAACCACGACGATACCAATCTCGTGGCAATAAACTAAAATCACGGTTAGGATTCTTTCCAATCATACCGGGATATGTATTCTCCCACTGATTACATTTATCATAATGACAATTGGAGCATAGGTGACCTCTAGGATGAGAGTCACACACCTCTTCAAGACAGGAATTACAACCTTTAATTTGTACAGCATATCCTCTATGCAATTTACACAGGTTGCATAATCTAAACTTTTCATCATACTCATCAATCATTGTGCAATTCTCACATGATGATGACCAGCTGCCCTGTGTGTACATACATAACGGACATGTATGGAACATTTTGTCATGTGTTGACACTCTCACTGCCACAATGAAACTGAGCTAGCAACAACAAAAATTGTCTGAGGGAGAGAGAGAGAGAGAGAGGAGTAAATCATCCTTGAGCACCATCTTTCTCATGAAAAAAGTCCTAAATTTCAAAACTAATGTTTAAAAGCATATCCACACTATCATTTTGCCGTGTCGTGATCAATGTATCAATAAATTGGGTAAATGCATTTGGACCACGATGTAGAAGCTTCATACAATAGTCTAATGATGGAGAATCAGTTTTCATTATATCGACAAGCATTCCCCGAGAAAATATCTTCCTTTGAATAGACAACTCTAGAAAATTGTCATCTAGAACCAAACGTTTTTCCATAAGAACTAGATTCCTCATGATTCGCTCTTTCTCGAATCTATCCATTTTTTAGAGTCCTAACTCTCTCACAACCAACTTCAGACTAACCAGAATTTCTTTTTGTACTCTAGAAAATATACGCTAGTCTACTATAGAAAGAAAAAATACCATTGATTTAGAAACATTTTTATTGAACATAATTACAATAATAATATTCACTGATGCATTTTGTTCTCATCAATATATTTCGATAGGACATCTAATGCTGACCGAAGTTTATTTATATGGAGAATATTCACTTTTCCAGCAAAACATAGCTGCTCCTCCTGCTTAAATTTGCTTAATGATATCACGTATCTGGCATACATAGTGTCCCATTCAAGACATAGTCTACAACTAGCAGTTATTTCCACAGCCATATTGGGTACTCGTATATCGTTGCTGCTGCTGTTGTCGGTTCCATCATTAATCTCCAATAATGTAAATGCACCACTCATTTTTTCTCCACTAATATTCTCTCAAATAAACTATTCTCTTTGAATTCAATTCTCTTACTAATATGAATTGTAGTGAAAACTATTCCTTTTATTCAAATCCCAATCACCAATCAAGTTATACTCACTCTCTTTTGAAAAGGTGTAATGCCCTGTAGAATAACATTGAAATTGCTATGTGTCTCCGCAAAAGTATTTCCTAAGCAAATAGCGTGGTCCTATACCTGCAAGCAAATAGCATGGAAATTCCTATACCTGCAAGCAAATAGCATGGTCTTATACCTGCAAGCAAATAGCATGGTCCTATACCTGCAAGCAAATAGCATGGTCCTATACCTGCAAGCAAATAGCATGGTCCTATACCTGCAAGCAAATAGCATGGTCCTATACCTGCAAGCAAATAGCATGGTCCTATACCTGCAAGCAAATAGCATGGTCCTATACCTGCAAGCAAATAGCATGGTCCTATACCTGCAAGCAAATAGCATGGAAATTCCTATACCTGCAAGCAAATTCCATATGTACTTACTACTGTTAAGTACATTCATACGAAGATTTTACACAAAAAATTTTTACCATACCCTCTTAATAATTTTCACGCTGAGTGAAATTAGAGACCCTGAACAAAAATACTTGACACTTCCTTTCAATCCCATTATCTACATTTTCTGGATACTCGATTAACGGGTTAGTTAATTATTAACTTTGTTTTACAAAATATTTCGGAAACTATAAATTTCTTTTTTGTAAATTCTCTTAATTGGGTATTCAACAGTCTCAATGATTTGGTATTCAACCTAATTTTTTAATTAAATTTGAGTTCAAAAATACTATCATTATTTTATGTCTGAGGAATACTTTCCAGGAGGGAATTTTTCGGGTGAATTTTTTGGGTTTCTCCCCCCCTCCCCTCCCCCCCCCCCCAAAAAAATACGGTATTTCCCATATTTAAATGAATTTAATGTGAGCATCTTTTTGCGGCTTCTTGCATTAGTAATTAAAATAAATTAATTAGGTGATTTGTATAAATTTAGATTAAAGGAAACTTTATTCAGTATGATCATTCCCTATCTCAACCATTATACAAAGCCGGACTGAGATGCAAGTGCTCCGGAGAACATTTAAACAAGTATAAACATAAGCGATATTCGATTTTCGTACGGGTAGACAAGTCAGATTTCTCTCAAGTCAATTTTAAAAATACAAAATGTACTGATTTAAAGCTACTCATCAATTCTATCAGCACCTGAAATGTCCACAAACTTTACTTCGAAAACCAAATGTACTAAATAAGCTCTTTTTCTCAAAGTAACATTGCAAGAAGCATAAATTTTTGTTTGTAGAGTTGGGATTTAGCAGGGAGATGGATTAGTCTTTTTCGCATTTAGGAGAGCCCTAGGTACACTGTAAAAATATAAATAAATTAAATAGAAAAAGTCTCCATATGAACGTAAAGAGAAACATTAAAACTAACGCAAGTTATTCTGTGTATTAGGGGGACCCCCATCCTCAAACTCACTCTCTTTTTGGTAAAGTTTGCCTTCGCGTCCTAAATCTTTCAAGAACAGTTGCTAAAACTCAAGTGTCAGTGAATCGGGATAAAAGTCATTTTTAAAGCATTATAGAATTTTACCGATTAGAGTGAGGGTTATGAAGGGGGCATTCCCCTCATATACAAATAATTTACGTTATTTTAAGTTTGAACGCCACTCTTTATTTTCAATTAAAAAGAAAGTTTTTTATATTTAACTCGGAATAAGACCGAAAATGATGCATAATAGTTAGGCTACGTGAATATTTACTATCATTTATTACGAGAAGTTTTTTTTTTAATTGTTACAGATTATGAAGGTGCCTTTCCAAAAATAATTATTAACGATCAAAAATTTGAACAAAACGATTTTTTTCGATCAATCACGAAAATGTCAAAAATAAAAGCCATATTTATAATTTCACGGCTGTATGCGAAAGATTTGACCTCTCACAGTCGGTAATTCCGCGAGTTTTTCCGTAACATCTCAATCTCAATTAGTAACCTCTGAGGTCAAACCAAACGATACCCTGAGGGATGGGCTCAAAAATTCTAACATTTACATTGTGCCGAGATAACACCTGATTGATGACTAAACTAATGACATCGTTAAGTGAGGAAAACAAAGATTTGTGATAATGTAATTGTTTGATTTCTGACGACTTGAAGGGCACAAGTTGAAATTTGGTTTAGCAGACATGAAATTGGCCCATTTCTTCAGGCGTCCTTGTTGTGCAGCTAAAATACATACACATCAGTGTGTGACTAAGCGTCAAGTTATTTTCCGTTCATCATCTAGAAATATATCAACACTAAAACTCCTCAGTTTCAAACAAATAAGGATTAAAAAAATCAAAAAGAAATTTGAGCTTTTTGTATACCACTGTAACAACAAAGAAATAGAAAAAAAAGGTAATTTAATTCTAACTTCTTCAGATTGACGGAGCAGCCTGATAAAATTAAGATATCTAAAGCCAAACTAACCAGCCATTGCAAAATTCCAAAGAAATTTTGGTACTAGTGTATTAGATTGTCACTTCTATATACTAATGACAGACGAAACCCGCCAGAGACCGGTTATTTCAAGAGACTGCTATTAAGACATGGAATTCATGAGTAGTTTTCATTGCGTTTAGGATATTTAAACTGTTGTTTTTTGGGGTTTATGGGGGGGAGGTACCTAGGTTAGGTTAGGTTACGTATTTAATATATGCTATGCTTTAACCCCCCACCCCCACCCCTAAGATGTAAATATATAGCTCAAATTTATTTCTAAACTATTATATATTCATCCTATTTTATTTTATTTCATTAGCATTAACCAAACTTGACTTTTTAGAAGTGAGCATCTAATGCACCAGTACCGAAATTTTTTAACTTGATTTTAATCTTCTTTTTGAACTTTCGTTTTTCGTCTTCTTGATGTGTTTTATTTCTTTTAAGTATGCATTGTTTTTAGCTTTTTTTTTCTTTTAATCTTCTTCATTTGCGCTGAGGACGCCTTGTTGACTGTAATTACACAATATGATCTTTGTTTTTTCCTCTGTGAATTCAACTAACATCAGACCCATATTTTTAGTTTTTTTTAAGTTTAGTGAAATTACTTAACTACCCGAAAGTATTCTGATATTCATAATATGCATAAATTATACGAAATCTATTAACTTTTAACCATTTGGGGAAATTCCTTAAATACTCACAGCATGACCTTGAGTCGAAAGCAAGGCCGTATCCAGGGGGGTAGGGGGTTTGACCCCCCTCCCCGAAATGTTGGTCTGACTCGTAAAAGCGTACCAAGAATGGACATAAACAAATTTTGTATGCGTTTAACATCCCTCTTTAATTTCATCTAAAACAAATTTTGTTTTAAACTTAATCTTGTGTAAGTTCTTACGCGGTTTTTCAAAATGTCTACGAGGTTTTGGAATAACCTTTTTTGCTGCATAGACTTTCCTACGGCTGAATATTTGCACCTTTGAACGGCAGACTAATGACAATAAACCAACAGATAAGAAAAAGAAGGTAACTAGGCTTAGCTTTAGAAAACAATATTTTAAATGTAGGAAACAGTAAATTGAATGCATAAATTGAAAAAAAGATAGATCAATAAAGCAAATTTGCCCAACATTTATCATTCATTTTTTACCAGGCATGAAAAAAAACACACACAGTAAAAACCTAAAAGAATCTATAACCCATTCTTGATATACATTAAATAAAAAAAAAAACAAGTTTTTTTTAACTGAGAGTAAGGAGGGACATTAAAACTTAAAACGAACAGAAATTATTACGTATATGAGGGGGTTCACCCTTAGTCAGTACCTCACTCTTTACGTTAATGTTTTTTTAGTATTTTCAAAAGAGCTATCCATTCTAATTAAACAGCCTTTGTGATGCAGGGATTTGTGATTCGAACAAAATTCGATCTTTACGATGACCCCTGGGAAAAAAAGAACAAACTAAAAAATAAACACGCATCCGAGGTCTTTCTTCTGGCAAAAAATACAAAATTCCACATTTGTGCAGATAGGAGCTTGAAACCTCTACAATAGGGTTCTCTGATACGCTGAATCTGATGGTGTGATTTTCATTAGGATTCTATGACTTTTAGGGGGTGTTTCCCCCTTTGTTCGAAAATAGGCCAAGTTTCTCAGGCTCGTAACTTTTGATGGGTTGGGCTAAACTTAATGAAACTCATATATTTAAAATCAGCATAAGAATCCTCCTTGTTTTGATGTATTTATTTGTATCAAAATTCCGTTTTTTAGAGTTTCTATTACTATCGAGCCGAGTCGCTCCTTACCTACAGTTGACTGAATATCAATCTTTCCGCGGCAAGAAAAGAAATAGGTAACGACAATAGAACTGCAATATTGTATACCTTCTACATAAGAATGCTAAGATTAAATTTTTTCTAACACATATGTGTTTATAGAAAAAAGATTATTTTGCTTTGCGTACGAGGGTAACCTTGACAAACGATTGTTTATTACTTCTTATAAAAAAAAGATATTTGACATCGATCTAGGATCAAAACATTTTATTACTGAATACTTGGTATTACTGTGGATTTTAATATTTCTGCTGATTGAAATTTATCGTTGTAAACATGGTTATAGAACTTGTCCTTTAAGCACTCTAAAAATATTAAGAAAATGTCCGAGCTGGAACATTATTTGCCCATTTATATAACTTAGAATATTTTTTTATTCAATCCTATCTATCTTACAGTACCTCCATTTTCGCTACAATTTTCCCAAGTTTCTATAACCTTTACAGAACCTGCAAACGAAAGCCATTAAAATTGTCTTTAATTTATCTCGAATCTCAATACTATTTCAAATCTTAAAAAATAGTGTTTTAAAGGAGAAAAAAATTACGTATCTCACGGTTTCTTGGTTCAAGTTCTTTAACAATCAATAAAAATAAATCACAAAACTATCAAATTAATGACCAATGGTGAGAATAACTCGTGTTGGTTTATACACTCAACTATAGATAAATAACAGCACTATCTCCGAATACCAGAATAAAAAGATGGCCAAATTAAAAATAAAACGAAATAAAAATGAATAAAATGAGGAGCCTCCACCCCAGAATTCAAATTAAATTAATAGCTACTAAGTAAATGATTTTTTAAACTAATTTTAACTAGGGATTTCGGCGCTAGCTAAATTTAAACAATTTTCAAAATATCGAACGCTCGAACGAAGTTTGCAAACTTACGGATCTTTAATAGACAGCAACAAAATATCTTTTTTTTTACCTTGAACAGCCAAGCCCAATCAAATGTCTGCCTTTCAAATGAATGTGGCATATGGCAGGTAGGTCTATAGCCTCTTTTCTTTTTTTCATCATGTTAAGATTGTTCAACACGTGGAGTCAAAATGATTTACTGAGAATTACATTTAAGATTTGTCAGATAGACCTGCATGCTCACCACGAGGGCGATTTACGGATCATAGACGTTCAACTCAGCTCAATTGGCGGTGTACGGATCATAGGCATTCCTCTCAGCCCAATAAAGAAAAAAAAAATAAAACACATTGTTTTGGGTTTCTTGTATTGTTGAGAGAACTGAAGATACCTTCTGTATCGTTTCTTACATTCTCGACAACAAACAATGCAAGAGTTCAGTTATAATGAGAAAAACCGCATACTGTCTTCAATGACATTTTATACACATCGTTCACTGTGTGTGAATTGAGTTCATTGTTTTTGTCCGAATAGTACAGGAATAATAAGGTTTGACCAGGAACAAATTGATAAAGTAATGCTTTCTTCCCTATACAGACCAGAAAAAATCGCTGAAAAACATATCCAAAATCTCCATCTCTAACTCGTTGCGAAATTTGTTTTTTTCGCCGTTTTTGTTTATTAATTTTTTATTTTTTTGGAAAAAAATTAAATATCACGAAACTGGTGTTTGATATGTCTTTCTGTATCATATTTAAAAGCTGAAACGTTACCTGATGTTAGTTTCTCCGAAATGTCAAAAAAATAAATCAGAAATGCTCTGTTTTTGAACAAAAATGAACAAATTTTAACGTTTTAGGTAACAAAAAAAACAAGTGTTCGATAGAAGTTTCTAGATCAGTTTTGAGTTGACAAAATAGGTTTTCTGAGATACTTCAAGATCTTTTTAATACCCATCCTCCCCACCCTTCCCCAAAAACCTTGCTCTTCGCAGGCATTTGAGATCAAAATCCATTTACCTTCATCACCATAAAACACGACGTGGTAAAAATTATTTGTAATAAAACGTAAGAAAATTGCACATCTGATTGATCAAAGGAACGAAAATAAAAGGGAAAATTAAATCACAGGCTTAAAGCTCATCCTCAGAAAATTCATCTTCTTGACACTTTGAGTTGTTGCGAGAAACTCCTCTACATTCTCGACAAGCTATGGTGCATTCCAGGCCGTTTTTCTTGCAGGAGCATCTCTCATTGTCGCAATCATCAGCTCGGCAAGAAAACTTCACTGTCTTTAGAAGATGAGGAGGAGTAGCGGGGAGATCCGTCATTTTTGGCTCTAAAACTTCATTGCCTTGAAGATGCCATCCCCAGCTTAGGGGGTCAACCGTGTTCCCTAGCCAAATCTGAACCTGGCTGCAGACTCGGAACAAATGATACTTCACTGCCATCATAGTCAGAGGCAGCTCTTGTGGGTGTATGAATGAGGTGGCAGCATTGACTTTCCTCTGGAAAAATTGGTTCCTGGCAGTGTCAAGACTTGGCAGATCCTGGCAGTTGTAGAGTATCAGCAAAGCTTTCTCTTCAGCACAGCAATCTCATAATGAGATGTAGATTTTTTGTTAAACAGGGTACCGGCGTCTCTGAAACTCGAGCTAGATTACAATAGCTGAAGAGCTTTTCCTTTTCCGATGCCATAAAGGTGCGATGTTGTGTCGCAACCCGGTATGGCGTGACAGAACGGCATCAGCTGGCAAACTTCTGATCCTAGCTTGTCTTTTATGTGACAAACATCCCAATTCGCTTCCGCATTTCGCTTCCGGCGAGAAGTAAACTCGATTTGAACTTGTGTCTGCATGACAGATGAGGAGGACGAGAACATCCGTGTCATCAGCAACAACAATGGTGTCGCTATGGAGTGCAGTTTCCGTAGCCTTCTTCACTATGTCTAGATCAGCATCTCATTCAGAGTGGTATACATCGCAACCGCTGGCTACCAGAGCGTTTTCAAGAATCTTCAGAAAACGTGATTTGTTCTCCTTGCATGAAAGAAACTCCTCTTTCTTCATGCAAAGATTCATGTCTTCGGTAAATAACACTTCGCCGCCGACAGATCCAGCTCGTCACAAATGGGTTGCATCTTTGGTTGACGGACCACCGTCATTTCCGTCGAAGACGACAACTGCACCGGGATACTTTTTTTTCTACGTAATGAATGTACGAACACATGATAGCCTTGTATGTGGAAGCGACCTTCCACGGGATCCGATGGAGAAGGGCGCCCCCATCTAAGATGAAGCTGGTAATTCCCACCGGTCTTGGGGACTGGGCTTCAAACTGACATGACTGATAGACTGCTTTTGCTAGCTCAGGCTTGAAGGCCTTTCGCATGAATCCGTTTCTTTCGAAAAGAGTAGGAGGAATGGTACAGAGCTCAAACTTGAAATCATCTTCCTTGAGACTAGACCTCGGGGCAACGATAATGAACCTCTGAAAAAGTAGCGCCGGGTCGATCTGCGCCACCTCAGAAGAGCCCGACATTTTTGTGGTCATCAGAGTCACTTGTTCTTTCTTTTTAAAGACGTGTTCCTTCAAAGTCTTATCTGGCATCTTGTCTAAGACTTTCTTCCAAGCAGATTCGGCTTCGTCAACATTCACGCCTGGAGATCTACCAACTTCGCGGTATCTTCACAGTCCCGGGTTTGTCTGTTTATGCTCAAGTCACGATAATGCTTGCTTATAGAGTAGCTGATATTCGTCAGGTTTGGCATCAATAGGTTGACCTCAAGACACGCCGGCCTCAATAGGACCCAAATCGCTATCCACCAGTGAGTCCTCCCAGTGTCTTTAGGCTTCGCATGTACTCTTGTTCAATAACTAAGTCTGCTGAGAGGCCGGCGCAGCGCCGATCTGACCTTCTAATCGTGTGTTCTTGCTCACTGAACATCTGAAAAATTTTTGGGTGACAAGTGGGAAGGTTCGTCATCTCTTGGATGTACAACCAGACAGATTTCACGTGAAGATTGTGCCCAGATGTGGCTAGGTAGGGAACATTTCTGCTGCAACCTGCAAATACAGGTCCCATAGACCCAGTCTCTCGGCACGTATAAACTTGAGAAGCTTTTCAACCAAGTCAAGGTACTGCAGCCAGAGCTTTTCTGTTCGGTGATCTACGCTTTAAACGCAGGGAAATGTATCTTTCAACTGCTTATACCTGCACCAGTAGATGGCGCTGATAAGTAAAATGGTCTATGAAGGGGAGTATGCAGAGAAGAGTTTTTGTAGATGCAGGCCATGTCCTGATTAAGGTTATGTAATTCAGCTTATTTACAAGTTCGGTAAGAAAGAACCTATCCTAGCATTTATATCAATAAACTACAAACCTGAATGAGATTCTTTGTACGATCCGGCGCGGAGATAACTTTCTATTTGCATAAGACTGCAGCTCGGTTGCCACAAGATGGCGTTGAGAACGCGTGTAAAAGTAATCAGGCTAGCTTGAAAAGATCTGGATGTATACTGAAAAAAGACAAACCAACTGACAAAAAAAAACACACAAAAAAAATATCATGGTTATCACTTAGTTTTTTTGCCAAAAATAGCGAAATTTTGTAATTTTTTTTTACTAAAAATGAATTTTTTCATTTTATTTGACGTTTATAAGAAAGACTAACGTCAGAAACGTTTCAGCTCTCAATTCTGATACAGATAGACGTATCAACCACTCATTTCGTGACACTTCATTTTTTCATGAAAAATAAAAATTAATGTAACAAAAATAGCGAAAAGAAAAACAAATTTCGCAACGGGTTAGAGATGGAGATTTTGGATATGTTGTTCAGCGCTTTTTTCTGGTCCGGATGGTAGAGAAAGCATTACTTAATCAATTTGTTCCTGGTTCGGGCATTTTTTTCCGTATTATTACTGTACTAGAAGTCAGCAATTAAACAAACGAAATAAATACTTGTGCAATACACAAAATACAATCCTATTTACAGGCTTTCCATACTGAAAGAAAAGAGTGATTTAAAGCCATTTGTGTCAGTCCTAGGATTTTGCATGGTTGAAGACAGAAAGTTTTGCTCAAACGTATCGATATAAAAAAAACTGCTATTCAAACAATTGTCAGCTTCCTTAAAGAACATAAGAAAATATGATGATATTCCCTCTTAAAAACCTGCCGAATTTTCAAACAAACAAAAATGAAACTTAAATAAAGGGAATAAACTAATTCTTGACATGATTTGAAGACTGCGGGAGAATATATTTACGGTTCACAACAATCAATAGTGAAAAGAAGAAAAATTATTATCCCTTTTGAGAATATTCTTCCTGGTCTTATTTGCATAAAACCTTTTAAGATCCCTATTCAAAAGGACACCTAACTTTGTTATATAAGTCGATGATTTCTACGACTCTTCATAAAAGCTAGAGAACCCTTTTCTCGTAAGACGGATGAGAAGCTATTTGAAAGACAGCTGAAAACGCTATGCAAATAATGAAAAGTTTACCATGAAGTGCTTTCAAATATGCTTTTCCAGCCGAAATCAACTGCCTTGCTCCTGGGTTAAACTTGTCCAATATGTTCTGGAATAAAAAATTCATGTGTAATAAAGAAAACATTAAGCATTCATTTTTTAATGTTTATGAATAGGCTACTGCTCTTCACAATCTATTATATACATCTTTTTTTTAAATTAAGAATCACATCTTTTTTATAGGAGCATATTTAAGCTTTGTGTTTGTTAGTTATTAAATAAATAGAAAACGAGTTTTTTTTTTAACTGTAAGTAAGGAGCGACATTAAAACTTAAAACGAACAGAGATTATTCCGTATATGGAAGGGTCTGTCCCCTCCTCAGCGCCTTGCTCTTTACGCTAATGTTTGACTCTTTCTCACAACTCCATTTGTTAAAACAATACAAACTTTAGCGTAAAGAGCAAGGCCTTGAGGAGCGGACAGCCCCTTCCATATACGGAATAATTTCTGTTCGTTTTAAGTTTTAATATCGCTCCTTATTTTCAATTAAAAAAAACTTGTTTCTTTTATTTAATTTCTGAACGTTTTTGAATTAATGCAGCTTTGATTTTGGCTCACCGTACATGAATAATTAAAATGAAATTTGCATATAAATTTTACTTTTTTTGGCTAAATGGTTTTCTCGAAATTTTGATCCGACGTAACTTACGAAATAACTTACGTAACGAATTTCTACCTTCGTCTATTTTCATTACGTAAATGAGGGGTTCTCCCCCTAGTCAATACCCCGCTCTTTCCGCTAAAGTTCAAATTTTGTTCTTGAACTTTAGCGAATGACCCCTTCTTTAAGAATGACCCCTGAGTCACAAAGGCCGTTTAATTAGAATAGATAATTTTTTGAAAGTACTAAAAAAACTTTAGCTTAAAGAACGAGGTATTGACTAGGGGGAGAACCCCTCATATACGTAATAGTTTCTGTTCGTTTTAAGTTTTAATGTTTCTCTTTACTTTCAGTTGAAAAAACTTGTCTTTTTTTACTTAATTTTTGATCGTTTTTTAAATAATGCTGGGAAATCTGACGGCCCTCGTCATAGAAATATCCCTTTCCCCATGACAATATCCTCCATGGACAGATCCTCCCATGTATCCTCCTCCTCTGGCCCCCTCCCCAACAGAAGAAATTCCTCCTGAAAACGTCAGCATACTTCCAAGTAACAAATACTATATGCAAACAATGGGCAAAGTTCATAACTTGGAGCCCTTCTTTCGGAGACTGTGGGGGATTAAGCTATCCTCAAAGACATATTTATTAGGTTTTCGACTATGCTGAACAAAATGATTATCTCAAAATTTTGATCGGGTGACTTTGGGAAAACAATGAGCGTGGGAGGGGGCCTAGTTGCCCTCCAGCTTTTTTGGTCACTTAAAAAGGGCAGAAGAACTTTTAATTTTCGTTCGAATGAGCCCTCTCGCGATATTTTATGACACTGGATCGATACGATCACCCCTGAAAAAAAAACAAACAAACAAACACGCATCCGTGATCTTTCTTCTGGCAAAATGCAAAATTCCACATTTTAGCAGGTAGGAGCTTGAAACCTCTACAGTACGGTTCTCTGATACGCTGAATATGCTGGTTTGATTTTCATTAAGCTTCTATCACTTTTAAAGGGGAGTTTCTTCCTTTTTTCAAAAATCAGGCACATCTTTTCAGGCTCGTAACTTTTGATGGGTAAAACTAAACTTAATGAAACTTAAATATTTGAAATTAGCATGAAAATCCCATTCTTTTGATGTATCTACTGGTATCAAAATTCCGTCTTTTAGAGTTTTGGTTATTATTGAGCCGGGTCGCTCCTTACTCACAGTTCGTTACCATGAACTGTTTGAAAAGCTGTTGATTTCAAATCTAAAGACCTATATACTAGCATTAATTTTTTTTTTAACCTATGTTAATGTGGAAAACAAAGAAGAGGTAGAATCAAGATAAAATGAGAAAAGTAGGCAGTAAAATTGAAGTGGCATGAAGGGTCACATGACAAGAAATAAAGCTAAAGACCCTGTGAAACGAGAGTACTGATTTAACCTCTATATTTGATTTAGAAGAAACGTTCAGAGAAGAAAAGGAACTTTCAAGTTATTAAATGTATCTATAGGTCAATTAAAGTGCCGAAGTTGAAATACCCACTTGAAATATCCTGTTACTGGAAAGTGCATAATCAAAACAAAAGGAGAAGATATTTTGCTAAGCTTAAGTTACTAGAGCAATGATATAAAATTTTGTCGCCAAATACTTTTGATATCCGGTATTTAACCCATCTGTTCCCCTTACAGCGATCCAACCTTGTCAGTAACAAACAAAAAGTGTATTACGTCATACGGTTAATGCCATTATTCAAAAGTGTAGTAAAAATACTAATTAAAACTCTTGAACTTAGCAAAGACTATTTTCATTTGTGCAAGCAGTCACAAGTAAATATGAAAAACTATAACGGATGCTCAAAAGTTTTTGTTACTGTCTCTCAAGGGCTGTCCATCAACTTACCATTCTAAGGAAAAAATAGGAAACAGAATAATCTTATTCTTTTATAAAACAACTTTAATTGTGTACCCTCCTTTCTTTTGTCTGATGGAAAAACTTTCCTTTACTCTTGGGCAACAAAAACAAAGATGAAAATTTTACTCGGAAACAGAAAGGAAAATGGAATGAGATGGATACGTTATTTTTCATTATTCAGAGATCTTTTAAACAAATAGTCGAAAGTATATAGCTCAGTTTCTGTTTGAACCTTCTATTTTGGATCTTTTTAGGTAATGTGCTGACGATTTTCATCGAGACAACTTAAGCCTATAATATTTATACTTGCAAAACCCAAATTGTACAAACAGCTTTTACTACAATATACGTTTTATTTTTAATGCTTAAGTTTTAGCTGGGCTACCGTAGTGGTAATTGCAGTTGTAGCTAACCGGCAGTTGCATCTTATGCAAATGCCAGGTACGTTAAACCTTTTGTTGTAGATAGCACCCCTTAGTAGACTAGTACCTACCATATTGCGTACGGCCATAGCAATTCCCATGTTATTTGCGTAGGTTATGTTCCATCCTGTGTTATTTGCCCACTTTACGTTCCATGGCACCTTTCCATGGCAGATTACCAGACTGATTATTGCTATTGTTGTCAATTGCATATGGAATTATACAAAACCTACCAGACAGGTTTCTTGGCCAACCAGACAGGTTTCTGGGCCAACCAGACAGGTTTCTGGGCCAACTCTAAGTTTCTGGGCCTTTACGTTCCATGGTACCTTTCCATGGCAGATTAACAGACTGATTATTGCTATTGTTGTCAATTGCATATGGAATTATACAAAACCTACCAGACAGGTTTCTGGGCCAACCAGACAGGTTTCTGGGCCAACCAGACAGGTTTCTGGGCTAAAACGGGGATTCCCCACACATACTTATTTTTTAATTTAATTGGGAATGAAAAGTCAAAGCCTAACATAAAGAACAAGATATTTCGGAGGGGGTAGCTCACTTCATATACGGGATAATTTCCATTCGTCCTAGTTTTTAACGATGCTCCTTATTTCTAGTTGAAAATGCTTATTTTTTAATTTAATTGGGAATGAAAAGTCAAAGTCTAACATAAAGATAAAGGTATTTCGGAGGGGGTAGCTAACTTCATATACGGGATAATTTCCATTCGTCTTAGTTTTTAACGATGCTCCTTATTTCTAGTTGAAAATGCTTATTTTTTAATTTAATTGGGAATGAAAAGTCAAAGTCTAACATAAAGAACAAGGTATTTCGGAGGGGGTAGCTCATATCATATACAGGATAATTTCCATTCGTCCTAGTTTTTAACGATGCTCCTTATTTCTAGTTGAAAATGCTTATTTTTTAATTTAATTGGGGATGAAAAGTCAAAGTCTAACATAAAGAACAAGGTGTTTCAGAGGGGGTAGCTCACTTCATATACAGGATAATTTCCATTCGTCCTAGTTTTTAACGATGCTCCTTATTTCTAGTTGAAAATGCTTATTTTTTAATTTAATTGGGGATGAAAAGTCAAAGTCTAACATAAAGAACAAGATATTTCGCAGGGGGTAGCTCACTTCATATTCGGGATAATTTCCAGTCGTCTTAGTTTTTAACGATGTTCCTTATTTCTAGTTGAAAATGCTTATTTTTTTAATTTAATTGGGAATGAAAAGTCAAAGTCTAACATAAAGAACAAGGTATTTCGGAGGGGGTAGCTAACTTCATATACGGGATAATTTCCATTCGTCTTAGTTTTCAATGATGCTCCTTATTTCTAGTTGAAAATACTTATTTTTTAATTTAATTGGGAATGAAAAGTCAAAGTCTAACATAAAGAACAAGATATTTCGGAGGGGGTAGCTCACTTCATATACGGGATAATTTCCATTCGTCTTAGTTTTTAACGATGCTCCTTATTTCTAGTTAAAAATGCTTATTTTTTAATTTAATTTGGAATGAAAAGTCAAAGTCTAACATAAAGATAAAGGTATTTCGGAGGGGGTAGCTAACTTCATATACGGGATAATTTCCATTCGTCTTAGTTTTTAACGATGCTCCTTATTTCTAGTTGCAAATGCTTATTTTTAATTTAATTGGGAATGAAAAAGTCAAAGTCTAACATAAAGAACAACGTATTTCTCAGACTAGTTATAGTGCTGTACTCTGGCATGAATTGCTTTCGAAAACCCGGATGAATTAGTTGAAAATAAAGTTTTAACAAGAAATGTCTGAAAAGCGCGATCAGAAATTAAGAATTGTCTTGAGGGGGGAATTTTCCATGGAAAAGGGGAAGGATATTTTTACAGGAAAACAACTTCAACCGTGGCCCGCCCCCCACGATCAGAAATTGAATTATAAAAAAGTTTCTTCAACTGAAAGTAAGGAGCAACATCATCAAAAGCTATGAGCTTGAGAAAATTGCCTGATTATCAAAAAATAGGGAAACACCCTCCAAAAGTTGACAAGAATGGAATTGTCTTGAGGGGGGAATAAAAGTCTAACATAAAGAACAAGATATTTCGGAGGGGGTAACTCACTTCATATACGGGATAATTTCCATTCGTCTTAGTTTTTAACGATGCTCCTTATTTCTAGCTGAAAATGCTTATTTTTTAATTTAATTGGGAATGAAAAGTCAAATTCTAACATAAAGAACAAGGTATTTCGGAGGGGGTAGCTAACTTCATATACGGGATAATTTCCATTCGTCTTAGTTTTTAACGATGCTCCTTATTTCTAGTTCAAAATGCTTATTTTTTAATTTAATGTGGAATGAAAAGTCAAATTCTAACATAAAGAACAAGGTATTTCGGAGGGGGTAGCTCACCTCATATACGGGATAATTTCCATTCGTCTTAGTTTTTAACGATGCTCCTTATTTCTAGTTCAAAATGCTTATTTTTCAATTTAATTGGGAATGAAAAGTCAAAGTCTACCATAAAGAACAAGGTATTTCGGAGGCGGTAGCTCACTTCATATACGGGATAATTTCCATTCGTCTTAGTTTTTAACGATGCTCCTTATTTCTAGTTGAAAATGCTTATTTTTTAATTTAATTGGGAATGAAAAGTCAAAGTCTAACATAAAGAACAAGGTATTTCGGAGGGGGGTAGCTCACTTCATATACGGGATAATTTCCATTCGTCTTAGTTTTTAATGATGCTCCTTATTTCTAGTTGAAAATGCTTATTTTTTAATTTAATTGGGAATGAAAAGTCAAAGTCTAACATAAAGAACAAGATATTTCGGAGGGGGTAGCTCACTTCATATACGGGATAATTTCCATTCGTCTTAGTTTTTAACGATGCTCCTTATTTCTAGTTGAAAATGCTTATTTTTAATTTAATTGGGAATGAAAATTCAAAGTCTAACATAAAGAACAAGGTATTTCGGAGGGGGGTAGCTCACTTCATATACGGGATATATTCCATTCGTCTTAGTTTTTAACGATTCTCCTTATTTCTAGTTGAAAATGCTTATTTTTTAATTTAATTGGGAATGAAAAGTCAAAGTCTAACATAAAGAACAAGGTATTTCGGAGGGGGTAGCTAACTTCATATACTGGATAATTTCCATTCGTCTTAGTTTTTAACGATGCTCCTTATTTCTAGTTGAAAATGCTTATTTTTTAATTTAATTGGGAATGAAAAGTCAAAGTCTAACATAAAGAACAAGATATTTCGGAGGGGGTAGCTCACTTCATATACGGTATAATTTCCATTCGTCTTAGTTTTTAACGATGCTCCTTATTTCTTTTCAACTAGAAATAAGGAGCATCGTTAAAAACTAGGACGAATGGAAATTATCCTGTATATGAAGTGAGCTACCCCCTCCGAAATACCTTGTTCTTTATGTTAGACTTTGACTTTTCATTCCCAATTAAATTAAAAAATAAGCATTTTCAACTAGAAATAAGGAGCATCGTTAAAAACTAAGACGAATGGAAATTATCCAGTATATGAAGTTAGCTACCCCCTCCGAAATACCTTGTTCTTTATGTTAGACTTTGACTTTTCATTCCCAATTAAATTAAAAAATAAGCATTTTCAACTAGAAATAAGGAGAATCGTTAAAAACTAAGACGAATGGAAATTATCCCGTATATGAAGTGAGCTACCCCCCTCCGAAATACCTTGTTCTTTATGTTAGACTTTGACTTTTCATTCCCAATTAAATTAAAAAATAAGCATTTTCAACTAGAAATAAGGAGCATCATTAAAAACTAAGACGAATGGAAATTATCCCGTATATGAAGTGAGCTACCCCCCTCCGAAATACCTTGTTCTTTATGTTAGACTTTGACTTTTCATTCCCAATTAAATTAAAAAATAAGCATTTTCAACTAGAAATAAGGAGCATCGTTAAAAACTAAGACGAATGGAAATTATCCCGTATATGAAGTTAGCTACCCCCTCCGAAATACCTTGTTCTTTATGTTAGAATTTGACTTTTCATTCCCAATTAAATTAAAAAATAAGCATTTTCAGCTAGAAATAAGGAGCATCGTTAAAAACTAAGACGAATGGAAATTATCCCGTATATGAAGTGAGTTACCCCCTCCGAAATATCTTGTTCTTTATGTTAGACTTTTATTCCCCCCTCAAGACAATTCCATTCTTGTCAACTTTTGGAGGGTGTTTCCCTATTTTTCGATAATCAGGCAATTTTCTCAAGCTCATAGCTTTTGATGATGTTGCTCCTTACTTTCAGTTGAAGAAACTTTTTTATAATTCAATTTCTGATCGTGGGGGGCGGGCCACGGTTGAAGTTGTTTTCCTGTAAAAATATCCTTCCCCTTTTCCATGGAAAATTCCCCCCTCAAGACAATTCTTAATTTCTGATCGCGCTTTTCAGACATTTCTTGTTAAAACTTTATTTTCAACTAATTCATCCGGGTTTTCGAAAGCAATTCATGCCAGAGTACAGCACTATAACTAGTCTGAGAAATACGTTGTTCTTTATGTTAGACTTTGACTTTTTCATTCCCAATTAAATTAAAAATAAGCATTTGCAACTAGAAATAAGGAGCATCGTTAAAAACTAAGACGAATGGAAATTATCCCGTATATGAAGTTAGCTACCCCCTCCGAAATACCTTTATCTTTATGTTAGACTTTGACTTTTCATTCCAAATTAAATTAAAAAATAAGCATTTTTAACTAGAAATAAGGAGCATCGTTAAAAACTAAGACGAATGGAAATTATCCCGTATATGAAGTGAGCTACCCCCTCCGAAATATCTTGTTCTTTATGTTAGACTTTGACTTTTCATTCCCAATTAAATTAAAAAATAAGTATTTTCAACTAGAAATAAGGAGCATCATTGAAAACTAAGACGAATGGAAATTATCCCGTATATGAAGTTAGCTACCCCCTCCGAAATACCTTGTTCTTTATGTTAGACTTTGACTTTTCATTCCCAATTAAATTAAAAAAATAAGCATTTTTAACTAGAAATAAGGAACATCGTTAAAAACTAAGACGACTGGAAATTATCCCGAATATGAAGTGAGCTACCCCCTCCGAAATATCTTGTTCTTTATGTTAGACTTTGACTTTTCATCCCCAATTAAATTAAAAAATAAGCATTTTCAACTAGAAATAAGGAGCATCGTTAAAAACTAGGACGAATGGAAATTATCCTGTATATGAAGTGAGCTACCCCCTCTGAAACACCTTGTTCTTTATGTTAGACTTTGACTTTTCATCCCCAATTAAATTAAAAAATAAGCATTTTCAACTAGAAATAAGGAGCATCGTTAAAAACTAGGACGAATGGAAATTATCCTGTATATGATATGAGCTACCCCCTCCGAAATACCTTGTTCTTTATGTTAGACTTTGACTTTTCATTCCCAATTAAATTAAAAAATAAGCATTTTCAACTAGAAATAAGGAGCATCGTTAAAAACTAAGACGAATGGAAATTATCCCGTATATGAAGTTAGCTACCCCCTCCGAAATACCTTTATCTTTATGTTAGACTTTGACTTTTCATTCCCAATTAAATTAAAAAATAAGCATTTTCAACTAGAAATAAGGAGCTTCGTTAAAAACTAAGACGAATGGAAATTATCCCGTATATGAAGTGAGCTACCCTCTCCGAAATACCTTTATCTTTATGTTAGACTTTGACTTTTCATTCCCAATTAAATTAAAAAATAAGCATTTTCAACTAGAAATAAGGAGCATCGTTAAAAACTAGGACGAATGGAAATTATCCTGTATATGAAGTGAGCTACCCCCTCCGAAATACCTTGTTCTTTATGTTAGACTTTGACTTTTCATTCCCAATTAAATTAAAAAATAAGCATTTTCAACTAGAAATAAGGAGCATCGTTAAAAACTAAGACGAATGGAAATTATCCCGTATGTGAAGTTAGCTACCCTCTCCGAAATACCTTTATCTTTATGTTAGACTTTGACTTTTCATTCCCAATTAAATTAAAAAATAAGCATTTTCAACTAGAAATAAGGAGCTTCGTTAAAAACTAAGACGAATGGAAATTATCCCGTATATGAAGTGAGCTACCCCCTCCGAAATACCTTGTTCTTTATGTTAGACTTTGACTTTTCATTCCCAATTAAATTAAAAAATAAGCATGTGTGGGAAATCCCCGTTTTAGCCCAGAAACCTGTCTGGTTGGCCCAGAAACCTGTCTGGTAGGTTTTGTATAATTCCATATGCAATTGACAACAATAGCAATAATCAGTCTGGTAATCTGCCATGGAAAGGTGCAATGGAACGTAAAGGCCCAGAAACTTAGAGTTGGCCCAGAAACCTGTCTGGTTGGCCCAGAAACCTGTCTGGTTGGCCAAGAAACCTGTCTGGTAGGTTTTGTATAATTCCATATGCAATTGACAACAATAGCAATAATCAGTCTGGTAATCTGCCATGGAAAGGTGCCATGGATCGTAAAGTGGGCAAATAACACAGGATGGAACATAACCTACGCAAATAACATGGGAATTGCTATGGCCGTACGCAATATGGTAGGTACTAGTCTACTCCCCTTTCTTCAAGGTTGGCAGAGCAAACTAACTTTAGTCCACATAATATGCAAAAGTGAGTTGAATACTTTACTTCAATGCTATATTTTAGAAATTAAAAAATAGAGCAAATTGTCGTAAGTGAGCTTTTTGAGACAGATAAATGAAGTATCATCAAAAAGAAATTTTGAACTGTCCTAAGGTAGACTAAATCTTTAAACTTTCGTAAAAATAATTCCAAGTCATATCCTTCTAACACTATGTAAATTAAACTTTCCGAATAAATACTTTTGAATTATGATACTTTTATTTTGTAACTTCGAGTTGAATCTGTTACAAAAAGAGCGCTTCAAGTAACTTGGGAATTATCAAACTTATATAGTAGATTTTGTTCTTTAGGGAAAGCAACAAACTTTAATCCTTCATGGTTTCCTTGTATCAATCACGAAGATCGTAAAAGTAACTTCAAAAGCAAATCCCAAAGTTTTCTGCAAGGGTTTCGTCAAACTTGACAAAAGAGATTGGCCAGGAAAATTAGCAGATGAAAAGAATTTCTAGAGCTTACTGTAAGCAGAAATTACACAAGGCTGTTTTAGCAGGACACGTTTATCTTTAGATGACAAAGACGCTTTAAGGATTTGTTTTTGCATGTGCCGGATGTTAACCACACTCATCTTTGACACCAAGGGTGCCTCTAGAGGTACAGGAGGATCTAGGCCTAAGGTAATGCCAGTGTAGGGCGCGAAGAAATATATAACTTTTTGTGCTGTACCGAAGAATTACAGACAAAAATATCACATGAAAAAAAAGACGTATGAGACTCAATAGAATAGCTCTACAGAAAAAGAAGGAAAATATATAATTGAAAACTAAATAAAAAGAGTATCCATTGTTTTTTTTTAATTAATCGTATTTTCATTTCTTTTAGTGATTGAATAATACCAAATGAATTGATGGTTTTTTAATGATACTTAAAAGGAACGGGAGGGGCTGGACCCCCTGCAATCTGGAAATGGAATTGATTTTTCTGACGATTTCTATGTCGCTTTTAATAGTTCATTTCCCCGTGTTTAGTACCCTCAATAGTTCCCAAGTTCGGCCCATACTATGCCCACAAAAGCCTAGATTACATCCGTTGATGCTTAAAAAAATGTGCTTTTTATCGGAAAAATCTTAGTTCATTTCGTCAAAATGCACATTTTTATATTCTATATGAGACGTAAGATCTATGTAAGATGTAAGATATGAGATCTATAAGAGATGTAAAGCTAAAATTCTATATATAACAAATCAAAATATTTTTCTTCTGTTGTACACTCACGGTGTCGTATTTAAGAATCCTTAGTTCCAAAATGATATGTTTTTAATACCGCTCAAAAGTGTAAATTTAACTGGCTAGCCAGGAAATCCATAACAGCTATAAAATATATGCAACATAAAACGCCACCAAAAACCTGCTAAGGGGTTTGTAAGTATTTATTCACAACAATATAAATTATAATGCAAGCCCCCAAAGCGTCAGGACTAGTTGGAAAAGTGTCGTCTAGACTTTGCCTGTCTAGAGAGCCATCGCATACTTCAAGTGTCAGCTCCCTACTTCAGAGTTCCTGAGTGACTTTTCTTGGTATTTTGAAATGCCTGGTAACAAAAAAAGCAAAATAAATTGCTGGACATCCATTCAGAGTCATACTGATTCCACCAAATTACCTAAGACTGGAGGAATTAAGCTTTTACTGAGAACCCTGAACTAAATTGTACATCACGGAGCAGAGGTCGGCTGAATGGGCAGCAAGTGTAAACAATCCACACAAACTGCTTCCACTTTCTCATCGATTATGCTTGCGGGCTTTAAAAACAATCATTTACGAAGATTAATCATAGGTGAACCTTTGTTGCATAGATTCTACCGTGGTTGTTTCTGGAAAAGTAAATGATATTGCTCCACACATGATCTAATTCCCGAACCTGCTCAGCGACAGCGAAGGTGAAAGGTACACTCTAACAGATAAGCTAGAAATTCAATGGAATAAGCTTGTCGACAGTAAAGACAGTCTTCTAAAATTTGAAACTAGCGATGATACTCGAATCTTTTGGAAGCATCTGCGTGACATTAAGTATTGCATATATAGTACTTAATATACATATATAGCCTTTCAAAGATTCGCCTGTTAGTTAAGTGTTGTATTATTATGGGAGATTTTAACTGTAATTTAACTGAAGCCTCGTTATTGCGTACTTCTATTTTGTCTGGTATTTTTGACGATTGGCTTAGGGTACTGCCGAAAGATCTTGATTACACTTACACACACCATTCAAGTCACGTGTCGAACCTTGACCATGCAGTTTCTTCTATAAATCTCGAAGTGTCACCTGTTCACGTCATTACTGATTTCCAACTATCAGACCACCTTCCAATATCTGCATCTATTTATTGTCCCTCTGGTCAGTCTACTCCCACCACACAACCACATCAACCCCACGCCCAATTTTACAGGGATTGGGAAAATATCCAAGATGATCTTTTTGCTGCAGTTACTAATTCTGTCCTACATAAAATTCATGTTCCGTTCCAGCTGCTCATGGAAAATCCGCAAGTTGATGCAAATGAAATACGGGTGTTGCTAGATATCTATCTTGCACAAATTTCTGCGCTCTGCGATGCGCAGAAAAAGCCAGTATACCTCTTAAACGTATACGTCGGGGTGTCACAAAGCACTGGTCCAGCAATCTCAGCCTAGTTGAAGCTTGGTGTTTCAGTTGATTCTGCAAGCAATCCAACGCCTAAAGCGTAAGAAATCTTCTGGCATCGATAAAATAAGCGCTCTTCACATTCTGCATGGAAGCGAGCTGCTGGTAAACCATATTGCTCTTTTGATGCAGATGATTGTTACCCAAGGAGTTGTATCGTCTTCTTTCTCAATTGGAGATCTCACTCCAATTCCAAAGAAAGGTAAACTCGCTACCCAGTGCTCGTCCTTCCACCCTATAACAGTGGCTACTACCTTCTGTAAGCTTTTTGAACTTCTGTTCATTGACCATCTGACCGCGAAATGCTATGTTCCACCTTACCAATTTGGATTCCAGCCTCGTCTCGGTTGTGCCCACGCTTTGTCGGTTGTCGCGAACGCATTGACCGATGCTGATGCATCAGGTGAAACTCTCGTGTTGACTGGGCATGATGTTCGTAAAGCGTTCGACTCTCTCATTCACGCCGCTATGCTACTCCATGCAGAAAAACGTGGAGTGAGCCATTCATATATCAGAGCCCTTCGAGACATATATTATCGTCTTCAAGTTCGCCTAATACTTCACCCATTAGCTAAAGTTGACGGCTCTCGAGTCTACGCACCAACCCCTAATATTTTTGTCAATGTCGAAAAAGGTACCCGTCAAGGTGCTGTTTCTTCCCCTTTACTCTTCAATAATGGAGTTCTTGATGCACAGTCAGCTGTTCCCACATCATTCATCTTTGCCGGTCTTGATTTATCTCTCGTATGTTATGCAGACGACATTCTGAATTGAGCCACACTATCCAGCGCATAAGCGAAATTTTCGCAACGCTACAATCTGAGTATGCAAAACTAGGTCTTCAGTTCAATGCTGAAAAGTCCGAAGTTGTATTCTTCAACTGGAAGCAAGCGTCGCCTAGGGATATTCCTCTCGGAAATAGTAGGATTAAGCTAGTAGATCATACCATCTACCTCGGTCTTCCCATTGGTTCGTCAGTAATGCACACACGACAACTATTAATTGCTCACATTGAGCGTAGAGTTGGGTTATCATATGCTTCTTTTGTAACTAATAAGTTACGGTTCAACCGCCATCTTCTCTCGAAACTTATTAACTCTGTCGCTCTACCACATTATGTGTACATATCGCCGTTTTCGAAAATGCTCACAAATTCTGACAAGTCAAAAATTCGTTCAGTTTTCTTCCGGTTCGCAAAATATCTTTTACGTTTTCCTTCTTGGACACGCAATTCTTATCTGATTAGAGAATTCAGCATTGCTGACCCCATTATAGCTGTGGAAAAGCAAATTCGTGCTTATAATTCCCGTTTCATGAAGTTGAACCATCCCTGGTCGTCAGTACTGGCCCAGTAGTTAAGATGTATTTGTTGTGTTTTGTTTTTTTTTTGTTTGTTTTTTTAAGTGTTTGTTTTCGCGGTTAGTGTAATTGTTGTAGTTTTTAAACTGATTGATGATTTAATCTCTTTTCGTATGAGTTCAATTTAAGTGACGCTGGTTATTCTCAATTTTGGTGTCAATTTTTTTTTGATAATATATTGCGTATATTAATAATAATTTAATTGTTTATTAATTATCGGTTCTTTTAAGCATATTGCTTTAAGTAGAGTTGTAAAAGGATACGTGATTGAATAATTTCCTTGTTTCTGTTATTTATGTATATCGGAGTAAATGAATCATTTGTTGACAGTGATCTGAGTTCAAGACCAGCGGGAGAAAGTGTCGTTTAATTGTTTTTACCGTTTCTTGTCATATTTACACTAGTTGATATGATTAGCTACTGTATATCTTTTTTAATTCACTGATGATTATTTGGGCTATTTTTTTTTTACCAATTGCGGCTTGATACAATGATGTTCATATTATTTATGTTGTTTCAGTATTTAGGAGCCTAAAAAAAAGAAAAGAAACATGTCGCGTACCTACAGAGTAATGTATAATTGAGTTTTTCTTTCTCGTTTTGTAATTTGTTCTAAGAGCTGATTTAGATATTAGCTCCAGCGTTCGTCACTAAAAACCACATGTATAACTCCTAAGTTTATGTGTATTGCTTTTTTTTGCTTATTGCTCCGTCTTTTCCTTTTTTGTATAACGGTCCAATAAATAATAATAATAATAATAGGCCAGTATATTTGAAAATTTCTAAGTTCTTGTTGACACTGTGTAGTTTTTTTTTAATTCCACAACAAGCCCGAAAAGGCAATTTTCTTAAAACAACCTAAAAACAAAATGGAGGAATCGTTTACAAGCTGAAGCTGTGAGTGCACTGATGTTTGGAAAACAATATCTGGCCAGACGCTCTGCCGATGGTAGAAGCAGAAACACTTGGAAAATAGATTAAGTTCTTGGTTTTTTCCTTTTAGAAGTGAAAGGGAAAATCCAGATCTGTTGATGTAAGTTTAATTTCTTGCAGCACCAATAGTGCTGCAATGAAAATGAGGAATAAGAACATGATTTTTGTGACTGAGTCATTTTTTATTCTCATTCCCATTTTCTTCGAAAAGTTCTTATAGGGTTCTTGGTAGTGAAGCCTGTCAATCCCAGATATAGGAAAGCGCTATTGTAGAAGTAAATGTTTCAGATATTATTTTAAAATAAGTACTTATGTTTTTTTTTATTTTGAATCTAACTCAGCCTTTTACTTCTTTTTCAAGTTCTATTACTGTCACCACCTAAAAATCTTTTTTTTTCAGCGCTAAAGCTTCCGGAATCCACAAATATGGCTGTCGAACCCAATCGCTCAGATTACATATGAAGAAGAAACTCATAATCTTGAAGGCCAGATTCGGGAAATCCGGGAGGTGAAGACTCGCTAATAGTTAAACGAGTCTAATCAAAATGATCTCTGCAATAAACTAGGTATCTAAATAAAAAAGCACTGGGCACCGTTAAAGGCTATTTACTATATAGTTTTTGTTTAAAAGTCAAATAATAGTCCTGCTTTCAACGAAATGCTTTATGTTTTATTTGAATCCAAGTGAATTTTCTTTCTTTTTTTCTGCTATCTGTAGCCTTGGAAGTGTTTGCCTCTGAAAATGACCACAGTGCACTAATCTCAGTTTATTAAAAGATGAAGACTATACAAAACGATTGTGTGTGCATTCAGTATTTACGAATTGTGTTATACAGTGGAACAACTAATTAATAAACTTTAAGTCCTTGAAGCTCAGCTATTTTTCGAATTTTAATAATGTGACTATTCTTTCAATAATATCTTTATAGTCTGGTCCTTCTTGAAAAATTCAATTCGAGCAAACTCTTATAGATTTTTACTCTTATTAAATAAAAAAAAACAAGTTTTTTTAACTGAAAGTAAGGAGCGACATTAAAACTTAAAACGAACAGAAATTATTCCGTATATGAAAGGGGCTGTCCCCTCCTCAACGCCTCGCTCTTTACGCTAAAGTTTTTTATTGTTTAAAAAAATAGAGTTGTGAGAAAGTCAAACTTTAGCGTAAAGAGCAAGGCGTTGAGGAGGGGAAAGCCCCTTTCATATACGGAATAATTTTTGTTCGTTTTAAGTTTTAATGTCGCTCCTTACTTTCAGTTAAAAAAACTTGTTTTTTTTATTTAATTTTTGAACGTTTTTGAATAAATGCAGGTTTTGATTTTGGCTCACAGTACATGAATAATTAAAACAAAATTTTCATATTAATTTATTTTTATTTGGTTAAATGGCTTTCTCGAAACTTGTTTCATTTTATTTACGAACGTTTTTATTAGTAATAAATATACGTAACTTACGAATTAACTTACGTAACGAACTTCTATATTCATATATTTTTAATACATATATTAGGGGGTTCGCCCCCAAGTCAATACCTTGCTCTTTAAGCGAAAGTTCAAATTTTGTTCCAATTCTTTAAAAATGACCGCTTAATCACAAAGGCCGTTAATTAGAATAAATAGCTCTTATGAAAGTACTAAAAAATCTCTGGCTTAAAGAGTGAGGTATTGACTAGGGGGTGAACCCAATCATATATGTAATATTTTCTGTTCGTTTAAAGTTTTGATGTTGCTGCTGTTGCAGTTGAAAAACTTGTTTTTTTTAATTTAATTTCTGATCTTTTTTTAAATAATGCTGGGAAGTCCGGCGTCCCCTTCATAGCAATGTCCCTTCCCCCATGAAAATTTCCTTCATGGAAAGATCCTCCTACATAAACCCAGGCACGTACGCAGGAATTTGTTTTGGGGGGGGCAATTTGTTTCGGGGGGGGGGGGCAAATCCTTCAAACCCATTATTCTGTGAGAAAAATCAGAAAATTATGGGAAAATGAAAAAATCGTGAGATTTCGGGGGGGGGGGGGGGGGGGGGGCGGGCCCGGAGCCCCCCCCCCCCTGCGTAAGTCCCTGCCCGACCCCCCCTCCCCACTACCAGGAAAAATCTCTCCAGAAAACGTCTGTACTGTATACTTCCCAATAACCAATACTATATGTTAACATTGGGTAAAGTTCATAACTTTCAGCCCTCCTCCCGGGAACTTCGGGGGATTAAGTCATCTAAAAAGAAATAATTATTATATTTTCGAACATGCTAAACAAAATGGCTATCTCAAAATTTTGATCAAGTGACTTTGGGAAAACAATAAGCGTGTGAGGGGGCCTAGTTGCCCTCCATTTTTTTCGGTCACTTAAAAAGGGCACTAGAACTTTTAATTTCCATTCCAATGAGTCCTCCCACGATATTCTAGGACCACTGGGTCGATACGATCACCCCTGGGAAAAAAAATAAATAAAAATAAACATGCACCCGTGATCTTTCTTCTGGCAAAAATGCAAAATTCCACATTTTTCTAGATAGGAGCTTGAAACCTCTACAGTAGGGTTCTCTGATACGCAGAATATGATGGTGTGATTTTCATTCAGGTTCTATAACTTTTAGGGGTCTTTCCTCCTTTTTTTCGAAAATCAGCCAAATTTTCTCAGGCGCGTAACTTTTGATGGGTAGGATTAAACTTGATGAAACTTATATATTTGAAATCAGAATTAAAATTCAATTCTTTTGATGTATCTATTTGTATCAAAATACCGTTTTCTAGAGTTTCGGTTACCATTGAGCCGGGTCCCAATAACCAATACTATATGTTAACATTGGGTAAAGTTCATAACTTTCAGCCCTCCTCCTGGGGGCTTCGAGGGATTAAGTCATCCTAAAAGACATAATTATAATATTTTCGACCATGCTGAACAAAATGGCTATCTCAAAATTTTGATCAGATGACTTTGGGAAAAAAATGAGCGTGGAAGGGGGCCTAGTTGCCCACCATTTTTTTCGGTCACTTAAAAAGGGCACTATAACTTTTAATTTCCGTTCCCATGAGCCCTCCAACGATATTCTATGACCACTGGGTCGATACGATCACCCCTGGGGAAAAAAAACAAAAAAAAACAAAAAACAAATAAACACGCATCCGTGATCTTTCTTCTGGCAAAAAATGGAAAATTCCACATTTTTGTAGATAGGAGCTTGAAACCTCTACAGTAGGGTTCTATGATACGCTGAATATGATGGTGTGATTTTCATTAAGGTTGTATAATTTTTAGGGGGTCTTTCCCCCTTTTTTCGAAAATCAGCCAAATTTTCTCAGGCGCGTAACTTTTGATAGGTAAAATTAAACTTGATGAAACTTACATATTTGGAATCAGAATTAAAAGCTGATTCTTTTGACGTATCTATTGGTATCAAAATTCCGTTTTTTAGGGTTTCGGTTATCATTGAGCCGGGTCGCTTCTTACTTACAGTTCGTTACCACGAACTGTTTGATAGTATGATTACTTGATGTGTAAAGCCTAACGTTTTTTAGACAACCGTACAATTTATCACTTCGATTCTTGCTAGAAAAATTTAGCATTGTAGACGGAGCATGCACTTTTGGGACGATTACTTTATTCGACAACAAATTTAAACACTTCCAGCGAAAAAGGGATAGAATCTTACTCTTAACTTCTAATGATAGAATGCAGTCTAAGATGAAATGGGTGGTAAATTCAAACTAATAAGAAATACAGGTCTTCACAATTTGGATGACTTGGACATAGTAATCTATTAGCACCAGGCTCTTACAATAAAATTCCTGAGGGCCTTTTCAGTGTTTCAAAGGATTTTAAAACTGACAGGCGAAATGTTCTTAGTTGAATAACTCTTTCGTCAACATCAAAAGTCATATGCGACCTTAAACGTCAACCAATGAGCTTTAGTGGCTGTGGCAAGGTGGAGCTAGAACAGGGACTGAGTAAGTGGGTCCTTAAAGTAAAGGCCAACGCAACTTCAAATGACTGCATTGTTATGGGGCCAACGTAGACGTTGGCGAATCTCAAGATGGCTGCCCGAATTCAATTGACCTTTTCCTGCCCCTCTGAATGATTTTATTTATCGGTTGAATTGCCTATAAATTGATGATTCTAATGAATGTTTTTTTGCTATCCATTCCCTTTTCCGTTTCTCCGTTTCATTTCCCAGGCAACACCATATCTCAGGATCCTTGCACACTATTCCTTCAATAAAAGTTTATCACTTGATCTTTCTTATGAAGAAATGACCACATGGTCACAGAAAACCAGCAGGTGTACATGTAACCAGATACAATCTTTTCAAGACTGGTCCTCACCCCTCCAAACATGTTCAACATTTGGTTTCGATGTGCACTTCAGTCATTTGAAGTGGAGATGCCCCAGCGGTGGAGTAGGACTTTGGAAAAGGGGAGGGGCAAATCCATCAAGAAGTAAAATTAAACTTCTGTCTTGGGCAATTGTAATTGTAGACATCTTTTACATTGGGAGAGAAGGGGGTGGAAGTATGTGGACAAATCCAAATTACAAAACATTGCAGATGATTTCTTTAGCAAGCAAGTGGTATACTTCCGCGAAACGGTAAAAATTATGGAAAACTGTTAGTACAAGTTACAAAATTCTTCACGTTTGCCTCTTTTAGGAAGCCTATTTTACGAAAGCAAGTAGTTTAAAAACTGCTTCTGTGGCAGAAAGGTCTAAAACTAAGAAAAAGAGAGAAAGAAAGAAACCAGCATTGGGCAATGTCATTTTGCATAGTTGCTGAGGTGGCAATCGTTTCATATCTAGGATGCTCATCTTCCAGAGCGTGTCTAGACTATCCAATTTCTTAGAAAATGAAGCAGTAGATGGTTACTTCTGTCCCTTTTTTACCGATATCGGTAAACAAAAGGGTCAGAAAATAGTAAAACGGGACAATAAACGATAGTGTGCACTCAAGACCGTATGAAGAGGGAACCAGCTTTGAACTCCTCCCCCCCCCCCTCCGAAATTTTTGTTGGACTCGTAGAAAAGTTAAAAAATGCGTACGAAATTTTTTGATGTGTTTCGTAAAGCATTTGTTGTATCCCTCCCTTCCCGAGCACGTTTACAAGGAGAAAGAATATCTTAGACTTTCAGAGATTTCTGATTGTTATTTATAACAATTAGAAAGTAAATATCACCCTTTCAATATTTGGTATTTTCTTAATTACACTGCTTCTTAAATTTGGTGCCCAACTGTACATCATTAACACCTATATCATTGATATCTAACTATTTAGTTCAGACATTCTAATGCAATTAAAAAGAAAAATAAATCATAGAAATTCTGATCTTTTTTTCCGTGTTTTTTATTTGGTTCTTATATATATATGCATATATATATATATATATATATATATATATATATATATATATATATATATATATATATATATATATATATTATATATATATATATATATATATATATATATATATATATATATATATATATATATATATATATATATATATATATATATATATATATTATATATATATATATATATATATATATATATATATATATATATATATATGTATGTATATATATATATATATATATATATATATATATATATATATATATATATATATATATATATATATATATATATATATATATATATATATATATATATATATATGTATGTATATATATATATATATATATATATATATATATATATATATATATTTATATATATATATATATATATATATATATATATATATATATATATATATATATATATATATATATATATATATATATATATATATATTATATATATATATATATATATATATATATATATATATATATATATATATATATATATATATATATATATATATATATATATAGAGAGAGAGAGAGAGAGAGAGAGAGAGAGAGAGAGAGAGAGAGAGAGAGAGAGAGAGAGAGAGAGAGAGAGAGAGAGAGAGAGAAAGAGAAAGAGAGAGAGAGAGAGAGAGAGAGAGAGAGAGGAGAGAGAGAATGTTTATTTAAGTTTTGTTGGGAGTTTCATTATTTTATGTTAATAGATGGATCGATACGTATTTGGCAAATATCATTTTGGCCAAAACAACAAAAAGAGGGACCCTCATCCCCCATCTCCCTCCTTTGAGAAGATAAAGGAGGAGGACCTAAGAGCTAAGTTAGGATTACCCCACAATCCCCTGCTCTGCTTTCAATGATAAATTTTGTCTTTTAATCTTGATCTTTCTCACCTGTGACCATCCATCTCAGGAGAAATTCGACATTTTGTACTTATGTAAATAAGGTCTTTAAATCTCTTTTCTAGAGTTCTTGTAAATAGTGACGGTCATTAATATTTGTCTTTGTTTTTAAGGATTAGCCTATTCATTCCCCTCTTAAATTACGCATATATTATCAAACAAACAAATTCGTTAATAAAGAATCTAGCAAATTTTATATATTTAAAATCAGCATAAAAAGTGAATTTGTTTGATGTATATATTTTTATAAAAATTTCGTTTTTAGAGTTTCGGTTTTGATACATAAGGGTTGCTTTTTTTTCTGCTCATTGTCGAAAACGATTAGATAAGATTGTGTGCACCTGAAATGTGCTTTGGGGGAGGGGACAAAATAGCTGAACATATGCAATTAGGCTCCTTGAAAAAAATTAATTAACAAAACAATTTATCGGATGAGACTGTGGAAAATCGGATAAAAAATTAGAAATTTATTATTAAGGGCATTTAATTTATTAATTTATTTATTAACTGCATTTTCCCCTTGCATTGGGGAAGGTGGGTTCAGGGGTGCTACTTACTATTGCCCTTTTCCAGCTTTGTGCGCAAACTTCAGGGTAAAAGCTACCACTTTAAAAAAAATAACTTCAGTAAAAAGACACTTACGACTTACAAGAAAAAGTGACAGGAAATTAATTGATTACTAAAAACAGCTGAGTTTCTCTGTTAAAATAATAACGATGTAGGAGTATTACAGGCATTAAAATTCACCGTAAATTTTAGCCCATATCTCAAGTAAGAGTACCGCAAAACCACCGTTTTTCACTCGACCAGCATCGCTTTACAATGCCGGTCTTGCCTTTTATTTGGAAACCTTCGCAATTTGCTTGGAAATACACTGACAAATATTAAAGAAGTTTATAACTGATATTATTAAAGTGAAGATATAATAGACCTTTGCCGTTCACAGCAATAATAAGTATTCTACATTCCTATTCCAAAATTCGTGTTTCTCGCTATAATGGTCGTAGTGATTCAAAAGTAATTGTGTGGCAGGTTTTTCTGACTGATATTTTCGGCTCATTCCTTTAATCTGAGGAATGAGCCTTTAATCATTCCTTTAATGACGAGTCCATTAGTCCAACACATTTTGGAGTATTTGCTTTAGTTGTCAGTACAGTTGGAGTTTAGTATTTTTCGTGTGCTAGCAAAATGCGTCATTTTGGCTTTTATCCAAATTCATAAGAAAACTTTAGCTTTTGATGTCGAAGTCGGAATCCCAGGGTTAGTTGAGGCCTAGGGAGCCTTTTTTGTTTGAAAAAATGGTTATCAGTTTTACGCAAACTACTTAAAGTACTCTATTCAAATTTTTGAGTTTCATGCAAAGTTTGTCTTTTCCAGTCTTATCAGAAAATACTTATTCATACTATATGAATATATCCTATATGACTATATATGACATTTATATATATATATATATATATATATATATATATATATATATATATATATATATATATATATATATATATATATATATATATATATATATATATATATATATATATATATATATATATATATATATATATATATATATATATATATATATATATATATATATATATACTTTTATATATTTTTTGAAAATATATAATATACTAAATGCTCAAAATTTTTTTTGAGCATTTAGTAAAAACAGATGCGATCTAGTAAATTTTTCCTCTCCGATTTAGTAAATTCTTCCAGGTCAGGGTGGCAACCCTGTACTGGATGCTCAATCAGCATCCAGCTTGAATGGCATGATGCATGATGCAGGTAAACGGAAAAAATTTGTTTATGACAGCTTTTGTCACAGAGATGAATGGGGTACTGTTGGTTGCCGAAAAAAAAGGCAAATCTAGCCTTAAAAACAAAAAAGATATATGTAAAAAAAAGGCGAAGCTAGCCTTAGTTTGAACGGAGAAAAAAATATTTCGTATACTTGATTTGTCGCGCTCCAAAACATTACCTTTTTTATGTTCTTACCACTTCAGTCTGAGTTTGTGTTACTTATGGATAAATAGACTAAGACACAGATTAAATTACGTTTAATAACTCCAGGATGTTAAGGACGTCAATTTGGAGGGGGGGGGGGGGGTTGTGTGCAATGGAGAATTCTGCCCCCCAACTCAATACCTTGCTCTTTACGCCTAAGTTTTTTACTACTTTAAAAAGCTTCTTATTGTAATAAAAGGCTCCCCCCCCCCTTGTTTCAGGAGTCGTTCTTAAAGAATTGGTACAAAAAGTCAAACTTTGGCGTAAAGCAAAGTATTGGGGAGAGGATAACCCCCTCATATACAAAATAATTTGTGTCTGTTTTCAGTTTTAATATTGCTCCTTACATTCAGTTGGAAAAACTTGCTTTTTTAATTCAATTTCTGATCGTTTTCCAAGTAATGCCGGGAAATCCACCTCCCTCCTCCACGGAATGTACCCCAAAAAATTCCTCCATTTAAAGTTTCTTCGACGTAAATTACCCCCGAAAAATTTCATCCTCGTTAAAATTCCCCCCCCCCGGAAAACTCCCGGCGGGACAATCCTTCTTGAAAAATACACTTTAGCCTACTTTCATTTGAAAAAGGCTTTTCTTTTTATTTAGATTCTTATCGTTTTTCAATTCATGCCAGAAATCCTCCCTCTGTGGAAATTCGTTCCCAGAACCCCCCCCCCCCCCTTCAATGGATACTTTCCCTTGCGGAAGAAAAAATCCCCCCCCCAGAAAAATTTCCCAGACAATTTCAACCATGCTGAAATTTCCCCAGGACAACCCCCTCTGGAATATCTCCAATGCAACACACAGTTGCCAAAGAAAAAGTAAGACAAATTAAAATTTCTCAGGGTCGTAGCTTTTGATGGTATCTTGAGACTTAGTGCATTTTATATTTTTGAAATCAGCATAAGAATCGAATTCTTTTGATCCATCTATTTCTTTTTTTAGAGTTTCAGTTACTATTTGGCTGAGTCACGCCTTACTTACAGTTCGTTACCACTAACCGTTTGATATGAAAAAAATTGTAGTTAACACATTTTGAAGGCACTTCACTATTCTTTACAGCCCCCCTCCTAACATGGAACTTTATAGCCCGAATTACATATTTGATATGTTTTTCCGTTTCTTGATTTTGTCAGCGCTAATTCAATTTATGAATACACCCGTTAAAACAAGAGTGAAGCATGGCAAAATACTTCGGAAATATATAAATAAGGCTATATATTTGCACATTAGGGAAGGGGGGGGGGGAGTTGGTTGTAAATTTTTCGTTATTCATATTATTGACTTACGAATAAAGTAAACATACCACTCGATGCCTTTTCTTATGCTCTTTCCAAATATAATAATCATTTTTGTCGAAAATGAATTTTACTCCCTACCCCTATATATACCAACTCAGGGTATATATTTGCACATTAAGGGGGTGGGGGAAAGTCGAAACTTACCTCTCATTTACATCAGAAATAAAATTTACCCCACCCACCTAATGTGCAAATATATACCCTGAATTGGTATATATAGGGGTGGGGGTAAAATTCATTTCCGACGAAAACGATTATTATATTTCGAAAGAGCATAAAAAAAAGGTATCGAGTGGTATGTTTACTTTATTTGTAAGTCAATAATATGAATAACGAAAAATTATCCGAGTTGGTCCCCCATGCATTCAAAGTGTATTTACTAAACTTTTCTGTATATTATAAAATAAGAACGTTTTCTTAACACTTTTCCTTCCCAATAGTCTCCAATTGTAGGCTAACACCTTTTATTTAATTGCGCAAATATCTCCACTTTTTTCGCAATATTTCCGAATTCGACGGAGGCGGCACTGAATACCGATCATGTGGACACCCTTGCATTGATTCTTGAAAGAAGGGAAAATAAATATAGGAAATGAAGGAAAAATTCACCTTATAAACGCCGTCTACGAATTTGAAAACTTCCTCACTTTCCATCTTCCAGTTATTTCAAACTAATATTAGACACTGACTCTTGTCAACTGTTCTGAAAATACTTTCCTTTTATAGGTTAAGTCTTGCGCTAAGAGAGAATCGGAAGCGATCCGTATAACAGGCAAATATCGAATGAGCATTTGATATATTGTCATATTCTTCTGCAAAAGATTGATTTGATTCAAGGCTAGTCATCGAAGCACGAGGGCGGACCAATAATAATTAGACGGTATTGACAAATATTAGGCCTCACTGACTAGTTAAATTGTGAAGCTGTAGTCTAATTATGTAGAAGACTTTGATTACTTTATGACTATTATGAATTCAGGTATGAGCATTGTATTTTTCAAGCGATTATAGAAAAATAACAGGGATGAACACGACCTTGTGCTAATTTTTCATCCTGTATAATTGAATTCACAAAAATAATAGGTATAAATTAAAAAGGCTCATATCAGTAGATATCCTTGGCTTTTTGCTGAAACTATCATGATGCCTGGTTAGAAAAAGTAGAGCAAGTTTTCGTTCACCAAAAGTAGCATGAATAGTGCTAATTAATGTTGCCTTTAAGTGATCGCATATCAATAACCATATTCCCTTTTCAAACAGTTCACAAATCCAAAAAATGAAGAGCGTGCGGAGACCACAAGGGACGGCCTCTAGTGTGAAATGGATAAAGTAAAAATTATGTTACGGATTTTTTTTGTTTTCTATAAACCTCATGGTGTATTTTGTGTTGCAAAAAATATAATAAACATATTTTGACTCCATGTTTTTCTTTCTCTTTACTCTTATATTCCCCCTCCCCTCCCCAAAGGAATTGAAGTTTATAAGCCCAGTCATAATGATCATCGTGTTCCAGTGGATGAACGAACTAATGTGTATTTATGATCTACAGGAGGGTATTTGCTGGTGTCAGAATCTTTACAATTTCTACGGAAGGGTGTAGCTAATTTTCGGTCCGCAATACACGACGGCAGATTTTACTTACAATATAGAAAGCCAAATACTTCGCCATACCGCGGATATTGAGCACAATTGACGGCATGAGAGTTCTTCAGTCTGTTAGCTCGCAATTCTTCATTCCTACAATCATTTAAGAAGGTTATAGGGAATATTGCCTTTTACACAATTAATTTCAAAAAACCTTTCCCACAAAAGAAGTTTTCCAAAGAAATCAAATGACCTACATTAAACAAATGGTGAGCAGTAGGGTAAGTCAAATAATTTTTCAAGCGTAAAACTACTATAAACGAGTATTAATACATACATAAAACCCAAAATGAGCAGAAAATAGAATAGTAGCACGGACGTCCCCACATACTAAAGACGACAACATAATTTGCACTTTACTGCAAAGAATCATTATTTTGAGCTCATCTTATGAGCTCAAGCATGTGTCATAAAAAAGAAAAAAATCTTAATAATAACGAAAATTACTGGAAAACCCAAATAAACGTGGATTGACAGTTCCTGAAAAGTCTAAAATAATTTTGGATTTATTGAAGTTAAAAAAGAGAAAACAATTAATATATATTTGTTTTCAGTAAAGTGGAAATAATGTTCTCGTCTTTAGAAGGAACGAGGGGCGTCTGCCTTGCTCCTTTTAGTTTCTGCTCGTTTGGAGTTTGACTTTGTCATTTATTATAACTTCTGTTCGTTTTGGGTTTCATTTATTTATCGATGGTGATTTACGACAGTTTTACACTTGCAAATTATTAGACTTAATAATGCTAATCTTTGGTTTAATATTTGGCTTAGTGTAGTTGCCAAACTCTTGTTTGTAGTAATTTATATGCGGTTTAAGCTTGATTTAGTATACATTTGAAGTTCTACTTGTTTTAGTTCTACTTCCGGCATCGTTGAAGTTCGCCGCCTGTATATCATGCTTGAAGGCTCTTCCCTGGTACAGTATTTAACACAGTTAATGCAGGTGGTCCTAACCTACGCAGACGATCCTTACCTTATAAGTTCAGCTTCCACCGAGGATTTAGGTGTCCTAGGGCACCATCTGCAGCTACTATGTTTTCATTGAAGCTAACGCTTCTGGTTATCCCCTATTTACCAGACGACTTAATGTCAGTAAAGTCTTCGACTCCCTTCGTCATGCGGCAATTTTTCTTCTTGCTGCTGAAAGTGCCGTAAATGGATACATCCTTAATGCTTTCCTTGACATGTATTCTTGTCCTCAAATCTATCTGAAGATCCCTCTTCCAAAATTTAAGGAGGCAACAACCCGATACATCTCTCACAGAATTGCTACATGTATCCATAGCCACTGCAAAATTACTCTTCAACCGACATCTTCTTGCATTTTTTTTTATTTATTCGGTCTTCTCCATATTCTATGTGTGCCCAGGCCACTCGGGAATATTTTTACTCACGTATAATCGAAAATTTGTTTTTTGGGTTTCTTAAATAATGGTGGCTCCAAGTTTAGAAATAAGTTACTGTAGATTATGAATATAATTTTTTTAAGAAGTACCTAGCGATTTTAGGAAAACCTTAATTAAACCACTGTATAAGGATGGTGATAGCAGTGAGTGTAGTAATTATCGATGCATTAGTCTGGTCTCTTTATGTAGCAAATTACAAATATGATACTTTTTAGACGGAGAAATTTTGTAGACAAAGTTTTAGGAGAAGAACAGTGCGGTTTCAGAAAAGATAGACGATGTGCCGACCACATTTTCACTCTTAGGTTAATAATTGAACAGTGTCTGAGGTTATCAAAAACCATTGGTCCTCAGTTTTATAGATTACGAGCAAACATTCGCTTATGTTGATAAAAGAGCTTTAGCGAAGGTCTTATCCTTGTATGGTATACCAGACAAATAAAGTGATTAGTGCTATGTACGAGAATAACAATGCTGCGGTTAAGGTAGGAAATGAGGTTAGCAGTTGGTTTCGTATCAATTCAGGAGTTAAGCAGGGTTGTGTTCTATCTCCCTTTAGATGGATAATTTTTATGGACTTTGTCTTAAGGAGCACAGGAAAGGCAATGGGAGACCACGGAATCAAATGAGGAGGAAAAAGTCTCCTAGACTTAGATCATGCTGATGATTTAAGCATCCCAGATGAACGTGTGAGCAAAAACTTTTAGAGGTTTTGCGAGTTCAGGATGCAAGAATAGGTTTGAAAATTAATGTTAAGAAGACTAAGTCACTAAGGCTAGGAATAAGTGAAGATGAAAAGGTGAAGTTGGGTAATGAAAAGTTTGATCAGGTGGACAACTTCACGTACTTTGGTATTAGGCCAATTACTAGTGAAAGGTGGGAGCAGTGAAGATGTTAAAAGTAGAATAGTCAAGGCTCAGGGTGTTTTTTCATAGTTAAAAAAAGTTCGGCAGAATAAGAAGATAAGTCTGCAAACCAAGATTAGAATATTGGAAGCTACAGTGATGACAGTGGTCAAATATGGCTCTGAAGCATGAGCGCTCCGATAAGCGAATGAAGATTTGCTAAATGTTTTCCAGAGAAATTAGCTACGGATTGTTTTGGGAACCCAGCTGACTGACCGTATTTCAAACAGTAGGTTATACGAAAAGTGTGGATCGATCCCGCTTCCTAGGACTATAATGAGAGAAAGGTTGAGATGGCTAGGGCACGTTCTGCGGACGAAGGATGACGGATTGCCGAAGATTGTCCCTTTTGGCTAACCGTCTAGGCATAAACGGAAAGCAGGTCGTCCACGGTTGGGGTGGGAGGATATCGTAAAGAAATACTTAAAGGAAATGGGAACTTCCTGTGAGGGTGTAAAGAGGCTTTGAATAGACTAGGATGGAGGAGCAGCGCGCGTAGCTGTGTTAGACTCAAGCTACTTGGTGCTGCGGTGAGTTGTTAGTAGTAGTAGTAGTATAATTAAAATTCCATCATGCCTTTTTATGTTCTTAAACAGCTCCTTAAACTCCCTCCACTGGATCGAAGTTCACGAATAGTTTTCAATAAATCAAGACTTCGCAACCTGCCTCTGCTAGTGCGTCGCGGAGAATTTCTCTACATCGCAAGTATGACCTCCTATTTATTTAATTGTAGTTTCTATTTATTTGTTACGAAGTCCGTTTGTCTTCTGTCATGTACATTTACTGTTCAACGGATTCAGGAAAAACGAAAGTAATATTAACAATAAACCGCTAGCAAAAGATTAATCGAAATAAAATAGGGACATCACGTCCAGTACTTATGGTGTACCCCCCACCCCACCCATTATGATGATTAGCTATTATTTATTTCATCTATCACGAAAAGGCTGTCAAGAACAAGGTGAGATCAGTTAATGCCAAGGTACGAAAAGTAGGTGGGCGTATATAGAATTCTATTTTGTAAGGTTTTTCAACTCGGTTTGGTAGGCGGAACAGACTTCTTCTAATATGTACAACAGCCCAGAGGCTTGTTAAACTAAAATTAATGAAAATTGAACTAGAGAAAGAATCTTTAACTTGTACTTTACTTAATTTTGTTGAAATTAAATCATCTCTCGAATTAAAAGTTTTCCATTTGTCATAACTAAGATTTCCAATGAATGTTTGAGCAAAATATTCGTATCTACAGCAGGTTTATAAAAGGAAACTTAATTTTCAAAGCCTTCAGAAGAGATATTAAACTCTACTTTATTTTGAAAGATAATGGAAAACACAATAGAAATAAATAAGCATTATTAAGAAATGACGAATCATGGGTGTCATCAAATGCGATTCGTACTGCAATAAATAGCCTAAGGTTTATACTGACAAACTAAAACACTTTAAATGCGTTAACAAGTAGTAGTATTTTTGATAAAATGAAAGTAATCTAGTTGTATATAGAACTGAGAACAAAGGGGGCTCAACACACAGATCCTGAACCGAAGTTATTTGTTGTCCTCTTTTTCCCAACGGGGAACGAGGGGGGGGGTTTACCCCTGTCGGCGTCTATGAGCTTTCCTCAATAATTTTTGCACCATTGGTCCAGACTATGAAGTTCAGTGCCATCTACTTTACTTACTTCTGCATCCTTCCATTGACAGCCTCTAATAATACAGTAGAGTTGTAAAAAGGAACACACTTTTAGATAAACATAGATACATTTATTAAATAATGCGGTCAACTATCAACTAGAGACGTACCCAGATATAAAGTACTCGAAATAACGAGGTTTCGGTAGCCTATAATGCTTGGCGTTTTGAAACAACTCACCGAAAGCACGAATACACATTTTGATTGGGAATTATTACTAAAGGCAATGTTTGTCCCACGTTTGTACTATCTTGGTTTTTGGGGTGGAGTCCTTCGAAAGATCAACGATGCCTGACGATATTTGGAAACAAAGAAACTTGACTTTGTGACTCGAACTACTTGCGTCTGCGACCGAGTCTACTTGCAAATCTGACTACTTGTGACGGTGACTATGGATACTTACGACTGTGACTCCGATTATTTGCGACTGGATCAACTTACGAGTGGGACTACTTGTGACTGCGATTATAGCTATTTGATAAAGTGACTACTTTCAAATGCGACAGCTTCTGATTGCGACTACCATCACCTGCGACAATGACTGCCAGTGAATGGGACTACTAGTACTTGTGACTGCGATTGCAAATATTTGCAACTATGCCTACTACTGATCCGGTTGCGACGGTGATTGTTACTCCTATTGTTACTGCTACTACTAGCCTACTATGGAACTAAATCATAAGAGCTTAAGTGCACCCAGGTTATAAAAAGGGTTTATCTATAATGTTTGAGGAATGGCTAAGATTCTTGAGTGGAAAATTTCAGGGAATCCTGAGAGGGATGTTGAACTACATCGAAAGATACTATGCGTTTTCAGGTGCTCAAAAGGGCATACCTGCAATATCACAGAAATTGCTAAGGGTATTAAGTTAAAACTTTCATTGAATATTGAGAGGAATTTTGAACTAAATCAGAAGGCACTATGTACTTCCAGGTAGTCAAAAAAGTGTTTCTGCAATATCACAAGAACAGCTAAGGATATTCAGTTGAAACTTTCAGGGAACTTAAGAGAGGTGTGCTGCACTAAATCAAAAGATACTAAATGCATCCAGATTGTAAAAAGAGTAATTATACTGATCTTAGGAACAGCTAAGGGTATTAAATTGACATTTTCACGGAATGCTGAACTTAATCAAAAGAGGCTATGTTCATCCCGGTCGTCAAAAGGAAATATCTGTAATATCTCAGGTGTGACTAAGAGTGAAAAGTTGAAAATATCTGCAAAGCTCAATTGGGACGTCGAACTAAATAAATAGACACTATGTTTATCCAGGTTGTCAAAATGGCATAACTATAATATCTTAGAAAGGGCTAGGGGTACGGCAGGAAATGTTAAGATGAAACTACCCTCGAGAGGACAAGGGTATTAAGTTGATTCTTCCAAAGAATGTTGAAAGCAATTTTGAGCTAAATTAAAAGACACAATGTAAATCCAAGGTCTCAAAATGGCGGATCTGCAATATCTCAAGAAAGAAAAGGACACTAAGTCGAAATTTTCAGGGGATATTAAGAGGGGCATAGAAAAAATCAAAAGACACCATGTGCAGCCGGGTCGTCAAAGAGGCGTATGTGAAATATCTCATGAACAATTAGGGTACAAAGTTAAACTTTCAGGGAATGTTGAGAGGAATACTGAACTCAATCAAAAGACATTATGTGTGTCCAGGCTGTCAGAGTAATATTTGTCCCACACCATTACAAGCAAACATTCACGTCAAAGCAAAAAATAAAACAGTCAGAAATAGAGAGCAGAGAGAGCTTATTCCATATTGACTCATATGTAATCTTTTGAAAATTCTCCTTAACTAAAAAAACAACTTTCCGGAAAAGAAGTTTTTCAAGAAAAGTGAAGAGTCATATTAGAACTTAAGAAGAGCATAACTTAATGCTCAATTTAATTTTAAACCGAATGGGAATTACGAAAAATAGGAGTTTGGCTACTCCCCCCCTCCAACCATAAACACTGTAAAGTCTATGCGTCATTTGCGCTTTACTGAAAACTAGGTATATTTGAAAAATATATATAATTAAAACATCGAAAAATCATAAATATATTGTTAAATAAAATCTTGAATTACTGATATTTCCAGAAATGATTATCTTAAAGTATGAAACGTTCAGCTAATTTTCATTAGTTCTTACCAGTCCTTCTGATTATTATAGTGATTGTTATAATTATTATTATAGTGATATTTTTAAGTATGAAACGTTCAGCTAATTTTCATTAGTTCTTACCAGTCTTTCTGATTATTATAGTGATTGTTCTTTATTTTCCGTTAATGTTTTAAAAAATTAAAGCACTCTTGACAATTCATATAGTTTTGAATAGACTTTAAAAGGTGTACGGTTAGGGGGTGGGGTCAGAAGCCAAACTGTCAGTTAGTTCACTGTCAGATTTCAAAGAGTGAATAGCTAAACAAGTTTTCAATTGAATCGGATATAGTCCTTGCTGAAATTTTTTGAACTTGTGTAAGGAACCAAGCGCATATTACAAAGGTGAGTACTTTGGGGTGGAAGATTGGAACATTTAGTTGTTGAAGTTTGTTACCTGAAGTGTCCCCCGCCCCTCATGACTGCAGATTGTAAAATGGCAAAATACAAACAGTTTGATCTTGTTCTAGCTTCATTTCAGGGATACCCCTTATGGCCATCAGTAGTTATTAAAACCACCAAAGACCAGAAAAATCAAGCTAGATATCTAGTCTTTTGCTACGGTATCCACTCTCAGCATAATATAGCTGAAGCTCATATCCGCAACTGGAATGAGCACTTTAAAGAAGCTTGTACAAGGACAGATAAAGATGTAAATAAGGCTTTTGAAGAGCATCGGCGATTCCCTAATATTTTCAAGACTAAGAGTAAAACCTACTTGTCGCTAACGACTAAAACTAAAGTAAAATCCAGCCTAGCGCCGCCAACTCCTACTTCCGCAGCAGCATCAATTTTAAAGGAAATAATAAATGAAACTCAAGAGGAACTAATGAACACTAAGTCCAACCTAATGAATGACATTTCTCGTTTCGTATCAGACACAATGAAAGATCACCGAGCTTCTGAAATTATCAGTGAAGATATTGTGAACGAAGTTTATAATTCTATTTCCCTTGAATATAATGCTAAATTTGAAAAAAATTGAAACAACCCTTCAAAGACTTTATAATGCTGTGAATTTGCTTGAAAATAAAACTTCTAAAATAGAAGACAGGGTTGACCAACATGAGCAGGATACCTTACTTGACACCCTAATTTTCTACAGTGTGAGACCAAACCCCAATGTGGAATTGATGGATAATCTTAATGAAGTGATAAAATAAATAATGGGCTTGCAAGATTTCAAAAAAATGGACCTCTTAAAGGCTAATCGATTCCGCATGCCTGCTACTCAAGCTGAGAATGTGAAAATTGCCCCCATCCTGGTAAAATTTTCAAACTTTGATATTGCTCGAAAAGTGTTTGCAGCAAAAAGTAAGTTGGTTAAGTCAGGTGTATTTGTGGCTGAAAACCTAACTAAAAAGCGTCACGATCTATTAAACGCGGCTCGCAGCACCTTTGGCCCAAGAAGTGTTTGGTCTGATCATGGAAAAGTTCTAGCCAAAGTTCCAGGTGAAACTCGTATATGTAAAAAACATATTTTCATGAATGCATTAGTATGTGACTTGTTAGTATTTTTGTTAATATGTAAATGCCTTCCTCAGGCCATTAATTTTCATTTTTTTTACTTAATTTTTACTAATTTATTTTTTCATTTTTTTCTCTTTCCGTGCTAATGGTTCATTCCAATAATACCTGCTGGGCAATTAGTTATTTATGTGTTTGTAATCCTTTGACAGGTTTTTCTTTTGCAATTGATTTAAGTAAAGATTTCTTAGTTCATCTGGTGACTTAAATGGACTCCAAGTAAAACCTGCCTTAAGTGAATATTTTAAGCCATGAGAGTCGACTTCGCGAGCTTGAAAATAATCCTTTCGATGAAATTAGTATCGTAAATAATTCTGTGGGTCAGGATAATCAAAGTCTGATTAATATAAACCCTATTTGTACTAGTAAATATGTTTCGGGTTTAGGAGAGAGAAGGTTACAAAAGGAAATCATTCTCTGACTGCACTTCAGCTTAACATTCAGGGTCTTTCCTTGTCAATGCATAATTTAAGACAAATTGTTTCGGATGGATAGCCTGATGTTGTGGGTTTATGTGAGACGTTTTTGGATTCTGGCAATGAAATGCTATTGGATATCCATGGCTACAAAATGGAACGTATAAACCGCTGTAAGATGGCTAAAGGAGGTCTTGCCATGTATATATCCTGCAATTTGCATTATTGCTAGTAGAGAGAGGGTAACTACTTCTAACTATACAAGATGAAAGCCAATCAGAGAGCTACAATACTAACTATACAAGATCAACGACCGGGACATGTGACATCATCAGATAAGGGAATTTCACCTCGTGAACATTCTTATCAGGGAGTTAGAAATACTGACGGGACACGATATTTTTCTGACACAATTTCTCGATGAGACATTTTTATAAATTTGGAAGGCTTCATAGGAATTTAAAATGTATCTTTGCACAGTTGCCAGAACATAGGAAACGTCAAAGATTAATTGACATTTTAGGGGATTTGATAGTAGAAACGAAAAAGGTAAGGCATCTCACGGAATGCTAACTCTATTAAGAGATACACATTATTTTTTTCCTTTGGAGCTATGTAGTGAGAATAATTATTTTAATGAGGTCTAAATCTCAGGGAATGCTAACTCTATTAAGAGTTATTTATTATTTTTTTATTCTCGGCTGTGGTCGCTATAATAGACATGTACACAAAATGGGATGTGGGCGATAAAATATTGTTTTTGGCAATGGAGTATGCGAAAAAGTTGAAAGTAATAGAGCCATTGGTGTCAAGATAACATTGTGAATTAAGCTGGCTTTACTTCCCGACTGTGTTCTGAATATTACACAGGTACCATTTAAGCAGTGTTGTCAATACAAAAATTTGATACTAATAAAGATGTAGATGCCAAAAAAAGAATTTTAATAAAGAAATTTAGAACAATCTTTAAAAATCCTTAGAAATCAATTAGTTAGACGATTATGAGTATGAACCATCAAGGACTGTAACCACCAAGGACCTCAACCTCCAAGGTCCCCTCTCCCCGACCTACAAGGAGCCCCTCCCCCTCCAACTTTTTACCCCCCCCCCCCATTTTTTTAATACTTCTTTTTGAAGTTTTGTTTTTTGAAGTTTTTTTTACTTTTTTTTTATTTTTTGAACATGATATATTTTTTTCAACTTTTCTTTTACATGTCTTCGAATGAGATAGAACACACTTAAAATATAAGAAATTCACATTTAATATTTTCCAAATTCAAAATGAAAATGATATAGATATTTCAGTCGTGACTTTTACTATTAGAAAAATAATGTTTTTAGTACCACTTTTATTATTTTTTGGACTGAATTTTTTTTGGACTTACTACATTATTCAACTTTTTTTTACATATCTTAAAATGACATGAAATATGCTTGCGGCCCTACCAATCGTACTCCATGCTTGCTCATAGACACGACACGGCTTTCCCACTGGCACTCTGTGACAGGTTATCGACACTACCTAGTTTATAGCATGTATTAAATCAGTATTTTTACGCAATGGAAGGATAAACACATAATTCATATCTGTAAATAAGTGAATATGAAGGATTTTAAGAAAGTGTGTTCACATGATAGCGTTATTGTAGCATTGAATGCTGACATGGAGAAGTATTTGAACTATTAAATGTGAATTTCTTATGTTTTAAGTGTGTTCTATCTCATTCGAAGACATGTAAAAACAAAATTGAAAAAAATATATAATGTTAAAATAAAAAGTAAAAAAAAAACTTCAAAAAAAAGTATTAAAAAAAATTGGGTGGGGGGCCAAAAAGTTGGAGGGGGAAGGGGCTCGTTGAAGGTCGGGGAGAGGGGATCTTGGAGGTTGAGGTTCTTAGTGGTTGCAGTCCTTGATGGTTCATACTCATAATCGTCTCAATAGTTGATTTCTAAGGATTTCTAAGGATTGTTCTGAATTTCTTTATCAAAATTCTTTTCTTGAAAATTACATCTTTATTAGTATCAACTTTTTATATTGACAACACTGCTTAAATGGTACTTGTGTAATATACAGAACACAGTCGGGAAGTAAAGCTAGGTTAATTCACAATGTCATCTTGACACCAATGGCTCTATTACTTTCAACTTTTTAGCATACTCCATTGCCCAAAACAATATTTTATCGCCCAGATCCCATATTGTGTACATTTCTATTATAGCAACCACAGCCGAGAATAAAAAAATAATAAATAACTCTTAATAGAGTTAGCATTCCCTGAGATTTATATCTCATTAAAATAATTATTCTCAATACATAGCTCCTAATAAAAAAAATTATTTGTATCTCTTAATAGAGTTAGTATTCCCTGAGATCCCTTACCTTTTTCGTTTCAAGTTTCATATCCCCTAAAATGTCAATTAAAATCTGACATTTCCTATGTTCTGGCAACTGTGCACAGATACATTTTAAATTCCTATTAAGCCTTCCAAATTTATGAACATGTCTCATGGAGAACTTGTGTCAAACAACTATCTTGTCCTGTCAGTATTTCTAACTCCCTGATAAGAATGTTCATGAGGTGAAATTTCCTTATCTGATGATGTCACATGTCCCGGTCGTTGATCTTGCATAGTTAGTATTGTAGCTCTCTGATTGGCTGTCATCTTGTATAGTTAGAAGTAGTTACCCTCTCTCTATTATAGCTTGCGTGATGACTTATCAAGGAATTTTGAAGGTATTTTCAAGTCAAAATTTATAGAAATTAGATCTAATGGTATTGATCTAATCATAGGCAATATTTATCGTTCTCCTAGTGGTGCTGTTCCGTTGTTTCTTCGGAATCTTGAGGAAATACTTGACATAATACTGAAGCGTCCGTGTCAGTTAATCATAATGGGTGACTTTAAAATAAATTTGATGCATTCAAACTCTTCGGCTTCAGTTAATTTTCTTTCTACCATGCTTGCCGCCGAAACTCTACCATCTACATCCATCCTCACATGAGTAACTAATGTTACAGCTTCTTTGAGTGACAATATCTTATCTACTCTTAGTTTGAAGGAAAACTCAATTTTAGTTAGTGATATCTCCGATCATTTTCCAATATATTCTCGATTCAGCTTTAAACAGGGGAACAATAACTGGGCTCAGGTGTTTGATTCCTATACTATTAGGTTTGGCGAGAAAGAGTTATCTCTTCTTTGGTCTAAATTAGCGGAAAATTCGTGGAGCTTGCTTGATAATGATTTTTCTTGTTTATTTGAGTCCTTTTATGGAACCATAAAAGAGGCTATTCTTAGCATTTGTAAAGTACCACCATCTAATCATAGGTTTAAAAGGATTGTTCTTCTAAACCCATGGATGATATCCGGACTTCTCTGAAGCTGGAGAAGGAAAAATAATCTCTGGAGAGCTTATAAATGCGATACACTTTCAGTAAGTGCTATTCGTCTTTGCCAATTCAAGATCTACCGGAATATCTATAATTCCTTGTGTAGGAAAGCCAAATCTCTCAATTGTCTAATAATTTTGCTGCGTGTGGCAATGATATTCGAAAAACTTGGAAGGTAATCAATTCTGTACTTACACCCGGTTCTCAATCTAGCTCTTTACCTATTAGTCTGGTCATTGGTGATAAAGCTGTGGAGGGTGAGCTTAATGTCCAAGAGGCATTCACTTCATTCTTCGCTAATATTGGTAAGAATATTACTTCTACAGCTACTTTGTCTCGGCCTAAGCTGGACTTTAGATCTTACCTCGGCCCGTCTTGTGTTAAGTGTATGTTTCTAGAGCCAGTAACAGTACGTGAAATTACTAAAATTGTTAATGGCTTGAAAAACCTGTCCTCATCTGGGCCAGACTCTATCCGTACTAAGGTAGTTAAATCTATTCTTCCTTCAATAGTTTTGCCTCCAACAAAACTTGTTAATCTTTCATTTGAATATGGAGTTTTTCCGGATGCTCTCAAGCGTGCTCGGATTATTGTTTTGTATTAGGGTGAACCAAGAAATGATCCGGCAAATTATGGACCAATATCAATTTTAGCAGTATTTAGTAAAATCTTTGAAAAGGCTATGCTTTCTGGTCTCCTTATTTTCCTAAAATCTAAAAATTTTCTTCATGATTTTCAATTTGGTTTCCGAATGAAGCACTCCACTGAACATGCCTGTATGACCCTTTTGAATTTTATTCATTCTGCGTTAGATTCGGGATTGATTCCGGCCGCTATATTCCTGGATATTCTTAAGGCTTTCGATTCCTTAACCCATGAAATTCTTCTATCGAAGATGTCTCATTTTGGCATAAGAGGAAATGTATTTTCTTGGTTTCAGTCTTATTGGAAGGATAGGTTAATTTCTGTTGATTCACTTTTCCGGTCACCCTCACAAGTGAATTTTGGATCTCCCAGGGATCAGTTTTAGGGCCTGTGCTATTTTGATTTATGTAAATGATCTTTATTATGTTGTAAAAAAGCAGAAACTTATTAATTACTGTAGACTGTGTCATCCTAAGCCTTCTCTTGCCCATAGTGGCAACTATAGTTCGCCTTATTCTGATGTCCTTGTTGGTTTTGCTGATGACAGCACATTTGGCACTTCGGGAAACTGCGAATCAGAGCTTCGATTAAATGTGGAAAATTTGTTTGGGAGGGTAATTTTGTGACTTGATGCTAATTATCTTATCCTAAAATTTTCTAAGTCCAGTTTTTTTATTTTTTCGCGTGTTTCTCAGGTTTATCCCCAGTTATCAGAAATTCACCAGCCAAATGGGATAATTCATAGATCTAAAGATCGATATGTTCGTTTTTTGGGCATTCTTGTTGATGAAAACCTATCTTTCAAACGTCACATTGATTTTATTAACATAAAGATATGCAGGAGTCTCGGTAGTTTAAGGAAACTTAGACATACTTTTCCTGGATCAATTTTGAAAATCCTTTTTCACTGCTTGATCCAATCTTACGTTTCTTACTGTCCAATAGTGTGGATGTCAACCTTTCCTTCACAGTTAAAACCACTTTCTAAGGTTTACAATACAGCTAGACACCTCATTCAGGAAACTAATCGTTCACTAGTTATCCCATTGCATGGTCTTGAGTCACTATACATTCTTTCATGTGCATGTTTTACTTTTTCTCAGCTTCAAGGTGACCTCCCCCGGCCCCTAAGTGTTCCGCTATCTTTTACCTCTGGTCATAACAATCTTCGCAATATGGCAAATCATGTTCAAGTTCCATTTACTCTTTGCATAAGGTCAGATTTTAATCCTCTAATGGCGTGTCATTTTGTTTGGAATAAGTTGCCTGAATCAGCTCGAAGGTGCCGCTCATTCGGTTCGTTTAAAAAATTGTTAAAGATTATTTGGTTTCGTAGAAGTTATTTTTATCTGTTTTATTTTATCATTATTGTTCATTTTTTTGAGTCTATTTAATCTATTTAAGTAATTTAATGTATTTAATCTATTTTTTTTCTATAAAAACAAGCTTTTTCAACTAAAAGTAAGGAGCAACATTAGAACTTAAAACGAACAGAAATTATTCCACATATCAGGGGAACTGCCCCTTCCTCAGCCATTACTCTTTACACTAAGGTTTAAGTTCTTTAAAAATGCTTCTCATTCAAATTCAACGGCCCTTGTGTTTGAGCAGTCTTTCTTAAAGAATTGACACCAAGACAAACTTTAGAGTAAAGAGCGAGTGTTGAGGAAGGCACAGCTCCCCTCAAATGCGGAATAAATTATTTTAGCACATTTTTCTGCTTGTCTTAAGTTTTTATATGGTTATTTACTTTTCTTTGAAAGACTTCTTTCCCGGAAAGTTTTTTTTTAATCTAATTATTGAAGAAAGACTCAAGCAACCTTTATAAACGTAACCTCATTTTCTTAAGAAGATTGTATTGTATTGGATTAACGACGCTTCTTGACTTCTAAGGTCCTTGCGTTGGCCCTGCAGTGTGTTGCTACAGTCACGTTTGATTTCTGGGGCCCGTATTACCAAGCTGGGGTCAAACCCACTGCGCCACCACAGGACTTCTAAAGGAGACCTTGTCAGTATTTAAGTCTTTATGGGGGACAACTAGTTTTTTTGTAGCTCATAATTGCATACCTAACTATCTAAAAGCGTGTCAGCTTTTGGAAAGCAGAAACCCTACTTAAAATTAATTAAATACCTACCACCCAGCGTTTTAAAAGAGAAGAGGAGTAAATGAACATCAAGGAAAACAACATGACCCAATCCTGCTATTCAAATTTTTTTATTTCCTTTTCTTCTGCCCAATTATTTATTCAAATCATGTTTTTTAAAATTACAAGTTTAGCTATTCGGTTGATTTATGGGATTTTATTGCTGGGCTTAAATGTGTTACGACAAAATATTCAAACTTCTTTTTTCTAATTCGGCAACATTAAAGAAAAAACTATCAACTACAATTCCAGATGATAAGCTTGTTGAAACAAACTGAAAGATTTCTTTGGAAATCTTCGAAGCAGTTACATGTGGAGACTTGAACATTAAAGGTTCACTGAAGGCATTTTGGGTCTTATTCCAATTCAATATCACAATTATACAAACATCCCTTAAACTTCTGGCAACTAAAAAATACATATTTTATTAAGTTTTCAGGTGAGCTTTTCTCTCTATTGTCGGCACCATTTAAAAGTAATAACATTCACCGATAGAATAGGACAATACGAAATATAAAAATAGCAAATGATTTCAAAACAAACAGATTCAGGTGACAAAATACCACATACAAAATTTATTAAACAAGCTTTAAACTATTATTCTGACTTCTTAGTGTGCCTTTAGTTCTCAGTAATTCAGTCTGAAAGTTCAGTTTACGCATCTATATTACATACTACACAAAACAATAGTATATGTTAATGCGTCTTTAGTAATATCGAAGAAAAAAATATCTAGCGGGAATGTCTATGAAATCGTTGAACAAAAAACTTCAATTATTTATCAGAAAACAGTTTTACCTTCTCTAGTTTCCCACTGTTCCCAGACCTAAATGCACTTAGCGAGCCTTTAAAGCCGTAATTCTCAACGTGGGGCGCAGGTCCAACCAATGGGGCGTAGTAATATTCTGGTGGGTCATGAGCAAGACGTGTACCCTTTGGCTGACTGTACTTTAGAGCCTTAATTTTGAAGAAAATATTTTCAAAGGAATGACGTCATATTCATATGTCATATTCAATGTAATTCTTTTAAAGGTGGGTTTCAATAAAAAGAAAAAAAAGTTATTAATTGAAATGAGGGCTGATAGTTTGCCACTGGGCCAAAGAAGTAAGTTTATTGGAAGGGAAAGATCAAAGGCATGTCCATATTTTTGTCCTATGTATATAGGTTTACTTGATGAGTGAAATGTAAATAACTGAATGATTGAAGAATTAAAGTGTTTGATAGGAAGGATTTTGAATTTCAGTCGCTGGTGCGAGTGTGTGTGACTGCACGACTTATCAGTGTAACAAATTTGGCATTACTCCTCCGTATCGCGATGGATCATAAAGCTTGGTTTCTGTAGGATTATGTTTGGATTTTTGCAATTTCTGTGTATTTGTTCTTTGTTTTATATATTTCGCTATGGCCTATGGTATTTAAGCGCAAATAAATTATATTCTATTATGCATTTAAATAGCAAAAAATACACAATAGTGTTGCAATAAAGTCATGCATTGTATAAAAGGTGTTTTATATAAACAGTATTTTTCATTAGCATAAAATATGGCTTGAAGAGGACCGGAAAAAAAAAATACCAAGATAATGGCCTTTTAGGCTTCCTTCAGATGAATACATGTACGATTTTGAACAACAAAATTTAAATATCACGAGTGGGGCGGAGCATCAGGATTTTTGAAATTCCTAGGTGAGGTATGGCCCGACATCGGTTAAGAATCACCCCTTTAATGCGACAATTCTAAATTTAAATGCCTCAACACAACTGAATACCAGCATTTTGTATTGCACCCAATAACTAAACTTTAAACATGCAACTACACTAAGAAAAGACAGGAATCACCGTGCTCTAATTTCTAATTCCTTTACTTTAATTCTTTTCATAGCAGCAGCCGACTTAGCCTACTTCGACGAGTTTTTTTTTTATTGTGTCAACAGAAAGTTATCAAGTTTTTTTATCAACTGGTCACTGAATTGTCTAGTACCGAAAAAAAAAAATATTACCGAAAATGTATAATTCAGCCTTATTAACTTAATTTCGAAAGCATATATAACTCGGAAGCTCACTTTCTTCAATTTTCTTGACTTGATTCATATAATCGCTGAAATGGCCAAACAAAACCCGGAAAAATACGTTATATAAAGTGAATGAAAGAAACCACAATTTACATCAGTTTCATTGCGCTGCCTAAGTAAAGAACGATGTTGGCACAATGTATTATTTATTAATATTTTTTTTTGGTTGGTCTTAGACCAGAGCACTTCGAAAAGGGCTCATTCGATTGCAAATTGGAATGGCTTGTGCCGTTTTTAATAGTCGAAAGTGATTGGAAGGCAACCAACACCCCTTCCATGCCCACCAGTTCCTTAAAGACGTCCAATGAAAATTTTGAGATAGTCATTTTGTTCAACGTAGTTGAAACATCTAGAAATTATGTCTTTGAGGAGGACACTCCCCACAAAGTCCTCAGGGCAAGGGTTGTAATTTATGCCCTGGGGGCATACAAGGTTTTTATTGAAAGCGTTGTCGTAGAAACTTCAAAAAGGGCTCATTCAATTGGAAATTCAAAGGGCTAGTGCCCTTTTTAATAGTAGAAAGTGATTGGAGGGCAACTAGCCCCCCTCTCATGCCCACCATTTCCCAAAACACATCCAATCAAAATTTTGAGATAACCATTTTGTTCAGTGTAGTTGAAAGTTCTGGAAACTAGATCATTGAGGACAGCCCTGAGACAAAGCCCCCGGAGCCCTCGGGGCGAGGGTTGTAAGTTATGCCCTGGGGGCGTATAAGGTTTTTATAGAAAGTTAATCGTAAAAACTTCAAAAAGAGCTCATTCAATTGGAAATTGAAATGGCTAGCGCTCTTTTTAATAGTTGAAAGTGATTGGAGGGCAACTAACCCGCCTATCACACCCACCATTTCCCCAAACACATCCAATCAAAATTTTGAGATAGCCATTTTTTCAACGTAGTTGAAAGTTAAAGAAATTAGGTTTTTAAGGATGACAACCCCCCCCCCCACAGCCATATAAGGTTTTTACAGAAAGCGGTGTTGTAGAAACAAAAAAAGGGCTCATTCGATTGGAAATTGAGAGGGCTAGTGCCCTTTTTAATAGTCAAAAGTGATTGAAGGGCAACAAACCCCCCTCTCACGCCCACCATCTTCCAAAACACATCCAATTAAAATTTTGAGATAACCTTTAAGTTCAATGTAGTTTAAAGTATTGGAAATTAGGTCTTTGAGGATGACACCCCCCCCCCCCCCCCCACAACCCTCAGGGCTTGTAAGTTATGCCTGGGGCATATAAGAGTTTTATAAAAAGCATTGTCGTAGAAAGTTCAAAAAGGGCTCATTCAATTGTGAATTGAGAGGGCTAATACCCTTATTAATAGTCAAAAGCCATTGGAGGACAAAATCCCCCCCCCCCCACCCCCCGCCCATCATTTCCACAAACACTTACAATCAAAATTTTGAGATAGCCATTTTGTTAAGCGTATCAGAAAGGTCTGGAAACCCTATGCTTTCTAAAAGCCAGAATATAATTTGTACTGTACTGAAAAAAATTTCTTTTAAATGTTTTCACTTTTATAACTTTGAGAAAACAAAGATTAATTAAGATTTTAAGGAATAAATATCAGCATATGCATATTAAACTGATAATGCACATTTTTTTCAGTGAATTCATTTGAATTTTTTTTCAGTAAAGTACAAATTATATTCTGGCTCTTAAAAAGCATGGGGTTTAGAACCCTACTCATTTTAATTTCTGCTCGTTTTGAGTTTGACTCTGTTATTTACTTTAATTTCAGTTTGTTTTGGGTTTCATTTGTTTATTGATACTGATTTGTAGTAGTTGTATGCTTGGTAGATTGATTTTGTTTTTGTTGACTTTTGGTTTATTGGAGTTCTTTGCTTTTTTTTGAAAAACTTATTTTGTGGAAAGTTTTTTTTAAAATTAATTACAGAAAAGAATCGCAAATGTCCTCTATAGAAAATGATATGAAATCCCTCGTTATCGAAGGTAAACCACCGACTATAAATCCACAATTTGCCCAAACTTCATCCAGTGGATTGGTTGTTCATCGAATGCATTTAAGCTATTTTCAGTAGTCAAGAAAAATATATCAACATCACACAGAATATCAAATAAACTGCAATGGTTCAACAGGCGGAAAATGAAGACAGTTAATAGTTTTTATTTCATTAAATTAAAACATGACACACAAAACCCAACTAAAACAAGCTACAATGACCAAATTTCAAAGAAAAACTTGTCAAATAAAATATACTTGGACCAGGGATAACTACAAAATAAAATAACGCTGCCGTTACAAACTTTGCATATTTTAATCGCATCTAAGGTCGCCTATATAGCTTTTGCATTAAAGCGAATAGCGCAAACAAAACAAAAAGCTATAGTTGTGGCAAGAGGTTATGGCCCAAAGGGAATATTCCTCTTTGAATCTGAAAGGCGTTCAGTAACATAAAAAGTCGATAAGACCTTTATAGCGATGGGTTTTTTAATTTTTCATGTTTTATCATTATTTAGCACCAAAAGGAAAAAGAAGTTAAATTAGTTGTGTCGCTCCAGGAAACCTGATTCTTCCTAACTTCCTAACACACTGACAGATACATATTTTCAATTTGATTTCCACTAATATAAGTAAATTGATATAAAAAAAACCATCCAATAAACAAGTCGGAACACAGGGCCTAGAAGTAAGGATTGTGAATTGAAAACAAAAATAAAGCAAGCACTCAAATTTATAACAAAGTAACAGCACAAATGAAATCATAGCCTAGCTGGATCATTGCCTTATGAATAAAATCATAGCGACAATCCTTCCTAGTCGAATCAATAACACCGGTATCATAGGAGGGTTTGTGTCTAATAGCAACACCAATATTTATGGTTAAGGGAGTGAGAAGACTAGGGGTTCCCTAGCACCCTACCAAGAGCAAAAACTATAAAAAAAAAAAAAAAAAATGTAAAATTGGTATACATAAATATATATACATGTGCTTAAAAACACAGTTAAAACAGAAGTAGGATAAAAATACCCCACCCAAAGAAAATCGGAAAACTATTGAAATTTCGATTTTGCAGGGGTTAGGGGGCGGCATCTTAGCGACCATCCAAGAGCCCCACAAAAACTATAAAAATAAAGATAACGGTGAAATGGCAAACATATTTACGACTTAAAAACACAATTATATGTAAAATAGGAGATACCTCCCTCCCAAAGCCAAAATTAGAGACAATTGCAGAGGTTTTGATTTTGCGCATCAGTATCTCCCATCAGCAGGAGTTTTAGAGCGACCTTCCAGAATCTCGTAAAGAATTAATCGACTACTCAAAATCAGAATAGCATTCGCAACGCAATCACAAATTTGAGTCAAATACGTTAGCGATGCTTACTGGCCCTGATGGCTCGATTGATCAAATCTTTGAAAGCTCTATATTTTCATTTTCCATTTATTTCATTTCAAAAACAGATTTTGGCTTCACAGCGTAAGATCTACAAAGCTTCAAGCCACTTCTTTTATAACTTGAAAATTATCTAAGAATTTTCACAGCTTCATTTCTTCCACTAGAAAATACTAGCCATAAGATTCAGGCAGACTTTAATAGAAAAAAAAACTTGAAAGTCATATTTGTCAATGCCACTATTTCGCAGGGAATATATTTTTGATTTTAAGAAAATCACCTCAGAAACAATATTAAAACGTTTTATTCAGCTTCATGTTTATCCGTAATTTTTCTGTAAATCATTCCAAAACACGAAATACTTCAGAAACATTTGTAAAGACCGGAATTATTCACAGAAAGGTAACTACTTGAGATAATGGACAAGTGACAACATATCTATTCATTAACCGAATCCACTGTCTCTGTCCAAAAAGCCCACTTCAGGGGCTTTTTGGAAACACCAAGAAGAGAAATCAAATATTGATAAAACAAAAAGGCGGCTAAAAATTTTATAAAACCCTTGTTTTCAATCTGCCTTTGAAGACTAGCTGGTCACATTAATTTTCAAATTAACAACACAATAAAGAGATAGATACGGAAGAAATTATCAATGTACATGCTACACATGGAAGTTTGTAGCACTTAACTGAAACCACTAAAATATTAAAAATGTACCTCAAAAACAATTTAAATATTGGTTATTTAACGGCAAAAGGTTATAAAAACATTCGTATCCAATAGCCTTTAGCAGACACATTGTGGAAATATGATGTTGTTGTCACAATATTATCCAATAAGGCTACAGCCAAATTATGTAGAAAATACGAATGCTTCTTTTTTCATGACGACAACGAAACGAAAAAAAAGCTTATCCCTTAATTTCTTTTAAAACTACATTGAGCTTGTCAAGGAAAATATCAGCATGCTCTGGTCTAAAAATAAGCGCCGGCCGAAGACGTACAGCTTTTTCCCCGCATCCGCCTGAATGAACACCTAAAATATGAATCCATAATTAACATAAAATAAGAGAACATTATGCATGTTTCTCCTATTCTTTCACTTTTTTCTAAGACAAACCACAGAAAATATTCAGAATAACATAAGTTACATTTGTTTTAATACTGTGCGGAACAAGTTACTTATTTACTACCACGTAAGACATTCCGTTTTTACTGATCTATGCTGCTTTATCCAGCTTTCTGATTTCAACTTTGGGAACTTTTACATGACTCTCATCATTCCTGAACACAGAAAGGGTGAAAAGTAAAGATAAATATTTTCTTTTTCTTGCATTTTTATTCTCCTCTTCGAAAACTATTGACTACCAAGACTTATAACCACACGCCAATAAAAAAAAAGCTATGAAAAATAGGGATCAAAACGAATACAATTTTGTAAAATGACACCTAATCAGACAGAAACAAACCTAGAAAGCTCGAGTTTGATCCGATAGTTGCAAAGACAATGATTTTACTTATGATTCTTTGTTTTTGATCTTATTTAATTTTGCATGGGTCAAAAAATTAAAACAAATATAATATGCAATAACCAAGACATTCTAAATTCCTAACAACTGCATTGCTTAATAACAATTGCTTAAAAAATGTTGCTTATAGAAGCGTCAACAAGATTATCTTGCTTTTCTTCTAAGTAGATACCACATTTGTATATATTATTCAATTCCTAATATTCATCAGCGTATTATGAAACTGCCATGGCACCCATAGAGATATGTGCAGAACTTCAATCTATTTTTCAAGAGAAAGAAGGAATAAAAACTTCCTGTAGTCGCTGAGTAGGGTTGATTCTAAAGAGTTCTAAAGACAAGTAATTCTAAACAGTTCTAATGCCTGCGATCGGTAAGTTTCGGTGTTTTATGGTAAAGTTGGTTTGTCATACATTGTATATGCTGATGACGTCCTTCTACTAAGTCTTAGCCTGAGAAGCCTAGTTAAGAATTCTTTTATACTTAAGTCGATCTTGCTTCAGTTAATCTGTTAATTAACGCTTCTCATTGTAAGTTTATTTGTTTGCAAATTTAGATCCTGCCACACTAGATATGGAAAAATGCTTCTCTTCCTTGCTCTAATTCAATGCATTAGCCGGGAATTTCGTTTGGCAGCTCTCTATTTTCTATATGATCGATTTGGATAAATATAGCAGTTAAGAGCCTAAGGGTAGCGCATGGGAAAATTTCTCCCAACAAAGGAAGATATAATCAAAAGGGTCTTGGCAGTTTGTACTATAGTTTTAGTTCCTCAAGTGTGGCATATTTCAGACACTGTATGTTTTGATTCTTTTACTATGACGGTACGGAAACTGTGAATTAATAGACAGAATGAACCTTACTGATATACTATCTCGAAGAAATGGACTTAATGAAGCTCTATGAATGAGAACTTTGAATTTCATTTCAGAGCATGACCTTCTTTTGTATTTTTCCAAAAGGAGACTTTTTTTTATAGTGTCTGCAGTCATTTTATTGTTACTTTATGTTCATTTCATTGTCATTTATGCTTCGCATTGCTGTTTTGATTTTTGTGAAAGAGTAAATAACCAAATAAACAACCTGTTCTTTCAAACAGGCTAAGTGCGAAGCTTGCAAAGGCTACTACACTTAAGCTAAGGTGCGACCATCGCCTTATGAGTCTTTTGGGGTGTTCGCTGTCAGTATTTTATTGATTGATGTTCATTTTTGTGTTTTGTTTACTTTTTTTTTATTTCTTCGGATAATTCCACGAGTGTCATATATTTTGTAGGTTGTGGGTTATAACTAAATTATTATTACAGTAATCGTTTCTGAGGTATTACATACACGTCCTCTTGACAACCTGGCTGCATACAGTATCCTTTTAATTAGTTCAACATCCACCTCAACATTCCCTGAAAGTTTCAACTACATAACCAAAGACATTTGTGAGGTACTGGGCCCTTTTGACAACCTGGATACGAATAGTGTCTTTTCATCTAGTTCAATATCCCCTGAACATGCCCTGAGATTATCAACTTAATAACCAACAGCATTCATGTCATTATCAGCAGATGATTTAAGAATGAACATGGAACTCACTACAATATCAACATCGCACTTTATAGTTTGATCCCCATACTATAGAACTGTTTTTCGATATGTGGGACTCTAAACCTCGTGGTTAAGGTCTTAGATTATAAAAAACGATTGGCTTTCTTATAATTTCCATACCCCGGCATTTTGACCATCGTTGAAGTACACAAACACCGAAAAAGTAATTTTTTTGTTGTAAAATATCCAATTTTACTTTAATCCAATTACTTTTGAATCACTCCAAAAACCTTGATATGATTTAAGATTACTTATTACAATCCCCAGAACATATCAGATGTCAAGGAGTAAGTAAGGCAATATTTCACAACGATATTAAACTATCTCGACAATTATGACGTTACAGAAACAATACAATAGAAAATAACTTTAAACCATTTAGAACCGAGGTACTTCCTAATAAGTAATAATTTCGGATTAGATGGAGGAGGGAACTGTCTCTAGAAAAAGAGGGTTATGCACTAAATTTTGACATGTTCTCTTCTCATTATTAATTAAAAAAAACTTTTTCCATAAAATAAGTATTGCAAAGAAAAGTAAAGAACTCCATTAAACAAAAAATGAGCAAAAATAAAATAAAATAATCTACCAAGCGTGAAACTACCACAAATCAGCATCGATAAATAAATAAAACCCAAAACGAACGGAAATTACAATAAATAACCGAGTCAAATTCAAAACGAGCAGAAATTACCATAAGTTGGGCGCAAAACCCCTATTCCTTCCCAAGGCCAGAAGATAGTTTGTACTTTACTGAAAAGAATATAAATGTTTTTATTTTTATAACTTTAATAAATCAAATAATATTAACATTTTGATTAATAAATATAAGTATATGTATTTTAAACTGACAATGCACATTCATTTGTATTTTTTTCAGTAAAGTGCAAATTATGTTCTGGCCTTGGGAGGGCATAGGGGTTTTGAGGCCTACTCATGTTAATTTCTACTCGTTTTGAGTTTCATTTATTTATCGATGCTGATTTGTGGAAGTTTCACGCTTGGTAGATTATTTGATTTTATTTTTGCTCATTTTTGGTTTAATGGAGTTCTTTACTTTTCTTTGCAAAACTTATTTTGTAGAAAGTTTTTTTTAATTAATTTTTGTTCGATTTATATTGACATGGTCTTTTCAGGGGAAAAAAAAAAATAGTTTAAATCTTTTCGTTTTTTTAAAGACTTTATAGTTTGGCTTGCTATTTGTATGCTGGAGAAAATTTTTCAGCAATTTTTAACAATATACACCCTTTTAAAAATCTGGACACAAATAGTAGTGTTTAATTTAGTTTCATACATCCTCTAGCTGACCTGAAATAGAAAACTTGATACCATTCGCAAAAAAAATCTGTTTACTTTCTTTGATAGCTTGGATACACTTACGCTATTTTGATTTGGTTAAATTTTAAGAGCAGAAGTTTGAACATAATACGCTCAGTTGTTCTTGAGATACTGCTGAGATGCCTTATTGGGAATTAGCATTAACACAGTGCATTTTGATTTGATCTTAAGGCAACATTTAGTTTTTAAACATAATGGGCAAATGCGAGGGAGGGGGATTAGTTGCCCTCCAATCCCTCTCAACTATCAAAAAGGACACTAGCCCTTTCTATTTTCAATCGAATGAACCCTTTTCGAAGTTCCTATGACAAATCCTTCGATACGAAGTGCCCTGGTCTATAAAAAAAAAAAAAAAAAAAAAAAAAAAAAAAAAAAAAAAAAAAAAACATACCCACATCGATCTTTACTATAAAAATGTCGAGCCTTCCAATCACTTTCGACTATTAAAAAGGGCACTAGGCCTTTCAATTTCCAATCGAATGAGCCCTTTTTGAGTTTATACGACAACGCTTTCTATAAACACCTTATATGCCCCCAGGGAATAAATTACAACCCTTACCCTAAGGGCTGTGAGAGTGGTTGTCATCCTCTAAGACCTAATTTCCAGAACTTTCAACCACGTTAAACAAAATGGCTATCTCAAAATTGTGATTGGATGTGTTTGAGGAAATGGTGGGCGTCAAAGGGGCGTTAGTCGCTCTCCAATCACTTTCAACTATTAAAAAAGGCCCTAGCCCTTTCAATTTCCAATCAAATGAGCCCTTTTGAAGTTTCTACGACAACGCTTTCAATAAGAACCTTATATGCCCCCAGGGCATAACTTACAACCCTTACCATGAGGGCTGGGGGGCGGGGGGGGTGTCATCCTCAAAGACCTAATTTCCAGAACTTTCTACTACGTTGAACAAAATGGTTATCTGGAAATTTTGATTGGATGTGTTTGGGGGAAGGGTGGACGTGAGAGGGGGGTTAGTTACCCTCCAATCCCTTTCGACTATTAAAAAGGGCACTAGCCCTCTCAAATTCCAATTGAATGAGCCCCTTTTGAAGTTTTTATGACAACTCTATCTATAAAGACCTTATATGCCCCCAGGGCATAATTTACAACCTTTGCCCTGGGGGCTCTGGGGGGTTTGTCATCCTTAAATACATAATTTGCAGAACTTTCAACTACGTTGAACAAAATGGCTATCTCTACACTTTGATTGAATGTGTTTGGGCAAATGGTGGGTGTGAGAGGGGGGTTAACTACTCTCCATTTACTTTCGACTATTAAAAAGGGCAATTTCAATTTCTAATCAAATGCGCCCTTTTTGAAATTTATACAACAACTTTCTATATAAACCTTATATGCCCCCAGGGCATAACTTACAACCCTTGCACTGAGGGCTCTGAGGGGGGTATCATGCTAAAAGACCTAATTTCCAGAACTTTCAACTACGTTGAACAAAATGAATATCTAAAAATTTTGATTGGATGTGTTTGGGAGAATGGTGGGCGTGAGAGAGGGGTTAGTTGCCGTTAAATCACTTTCGACTATTAAAAAGGGCACTAGCCCTTTCAATTTCCAATTGAATGAGCCCTTTTTGAAGTTTCTAAAACATCGCTTTCTATAAAACCTTATATGCCCCCAGGGCATAACTTACAACCCTTGCCCTGAGGGCTGTGTGTGGGGGGGGGGGGGGGAGTTGTCATCCTTAAAGACCTAATTCCCAAAACTTTCAACTACGTTGAATAAAATGGCTATCTAAAAATTTTGATTGGATGTGTTTGGGGAAAAGGTGGGCGTGAGAGGGGGGTTAGTTGCCCTCAAATCACTTTCGACTATTAAAAGGGCACTAGCCCTTTGAATTTCCAATCGAATGAGCCCTTTTTCAAGTTTCTACGACAAAGAATTCAATAAAAACCTTATATGCCCCCAGGTCATAACTTATAACCCTTGCCCTGAAGACTGTGGGGGGAGTGTCCTGCTCAAAGGTATAGTTTCCAGAACTTTAAACTGTGTGGAACAAAATGGCTATATCAAAATTTTGATTAGATGTGTTTGGGGAAAAGGTGGGCGTGGAAGGGATGTTATTTGCCTTCCAATCACTTTCGACTATTAAAAAGGGCAAAAGCCACTCTAATTTCCAATTGAATGGGCCCTTTTCGAAGTTTCTACGACAACTTCTTCGATACGAAGTGCCCTGGTCTAAAGGAAAAAAAAAAAAAATAATATATTGTTCCAACAACGTTCTTATATGCCCAGGGCATAATTTAAAACCCTCGCCCTGGGGTTTATAGGGGAGTGTCCTCCTCAAAAACAATTTTTATATGGAAATCAACTACGCTGAACAAAATGGCTATCTCAAAATTTTGATTGGATGTGTTTGGGGAAAAGGTGGGCGTGAGAGGGGGGTTAGTTGCCCTCAAATCACTTTCGACTATTAAAAGGGCACTAGCCCTTCCAATTTCCAATCGAATGAGCCCTTTTCCAAGTTTCTACGACAACTCCTTCGATACGAAGTTCCCTGGCCAAAAGAAAAAAATAATAATAATACATTGTGCTAACATCGTTCTTTACTTAGGCAGCACTTGCGCAGCCTATGATAATATAAATCATCCTGAAAATTAGGCACAACAAGCTGTCCAATCGTTTATGTTAGTTTTGTAAAATGAAAAATCCAAGGATTTATTTTCTAGACATTTCAAACCGTTCATAGTAATTGGGCAGATTGAAATAAATAGCAACCCTTGTCTACAAACATAAGAGACAAAAACGCAAGTAAACGGCGCTATGATAACAAGAATGTGCTTTCATCCCAACTTTAAAAATATAAATGCAGTTGGGCTGTCGATCAAAGTTAATGACAAAAGAAAATTAACGTAATTTCTGAATAAACAGGGAACTAATCCCACAAGACTCCAGAATCTTGATGGAAGATTCCTCATCATACTCAACATGTCTTTAAACATTTCAGAAGAAGTTTTTCCCAATCTAGATTGATAGAAAATTTGTGTATTTATATCCTTAAGGTATATAACTCTTCAAACCATTAATAATAATGAACCATAAGTAAAGAGCAGTCGTTCTGAAACTGAAGAAAACAGAATTTTGAATACAATATACACATCAAAAGAATTTACTCCTTATTGCGATTCTAAATATGCATAAATTAAGTTATTACTATATAATATTTGATTAGTTTTAAAACAAGAGGGAAAACAATCCCGACAAGCAACTTTACGATATATTAGCCTACAAACTAAAATCCTTTGATTTAGTTTTTCACTGGAGTGTGTTAATAAAGTGTTCGTGTAAAGACAACATCAGTTAAAAATTAACGTATCAGGCACTGCAGTCTACAAAAATAATACCCATAAGATTTTTTCAGTATAAAAAAAAAAAAAAAAAAAAAAAAAAAAAAAAAAAAAAAAAAAAGAAGAGCAGACAAATTAAAACCTAAAAGGAGCAAAACAATGTCATCCAATAACTCAAACCCAAATCGAACAGTTACTACTATGAACCAATAAATAAAGCCTAGAAAAAAGAAATTAAAATGAATAGCCTAATCAAACATAAAGATGGCCGATGCTGCTACAGATTAATAGACGAGTGATAAAACGACACATTAAAATGAGCAAACAAGGCACCCTCTAAAGGCCAGGCATATGGTTGCTTTACTGAAAACTATATATATTTGTAACAGTGTGTTTCTTCTTTGTCAAAATATCGAAAGCATAAAAGAAAACTACGATCATAATCAAGATTATACGAAAAGAAAATGTACTGCTTAGAAAAAATTCATTTGCGACTTTCAATTTGATTTCATTATTCTAAAAGGACACTTTTCTCAACGCTTTCTTTTCATTCTATTTCATACCAATAAATATAAATTAAGGCCTCGATAAAACTTTTCAAATGAGTATTTGCCAGTCAATAGTTTGAGTGAACAAATTGATGAATAACTTTTCAATATTATATCGCGCTGCCTAAGTAAACAACGATGTTGGCACAATGTATTATTTATTTATCTATTTTTTTTTTCATACCAGGGCACTTCGTATCGAAGGAGGTGTCGTAGAAACTTCGAAAAGGGCTCATTCGATTGGAAATTGGAGTGGCTAGTGCCCTTTCTACTAGTCGAAAGTGATTGGAGGGCAACTAGCCCCCCCCCCACGCCCATTATTCCCCAAAACACATCCAATCAAAATTTTGAGATAGCCATTTTGTTCAGCGTAGTTGATTTCCAGATAGAAAACATGTTTTTGAGGAGGACATTCCCCCACAACCCTCAGGGCAAGAGTTTTAAGTTATGCCCAGGGGGCATATAAGAACAATGTTGGTACAATGTATTATTTATTAATTTTTTCCTTTAGAGCAGGGCACTTCGCATCGAAGAAGTTGTCGCAGAAACTTCGAAAAGGGCTCATTCAATTGTAAATTGGAGTGGCATGTGGCCTTTTTAATAGTCGAAAGTGATTGGAAGGCGACTAACTCCCCTTCCATGCCCACCATTTCCCAAAATACATCCAATCAAAATTTTGAGATAGCTATTTTGTTCAGCGTAGTTGATTTCCACATAGAAATTATGTTTATGAGGAGGGCACTCCACCACAGCCCTCAGGGCAAGGGTTTTAAGTTATGCCCTGGGGGCATTTAAGGTTTTTTATAGAAGGCGTTGTCGTAGAAACATCAAAAAAGGCTAATTCGATTGGAAATTCAAAGGGCTAATGCCCGTTTTAATAGTCGAAAGTGATTGGAGAGCAACTTACCCCTCTCACGCCCACCTTTTCCCCAAACACATCTATCCAAAATTTTGAGATAGCCATTTTATTCAACGTGGTTTTAAGTTCTGGAAATTAGGTCAGGCAAGGGTTGTAAGTTATGACCTGGGGGCATATAAGGTTTTTATAGAATGCGTTGTCCTAGAAACTTCAAAAAGGGTTCATTCGATTGGAAATTGAAATGGCTAGTGCCCTTTTTAATAGTCAAAAGTGATTGGAAGGCAACTATAACCCCTTCCACGTCCACTATTTCCTCAAACACATCCAATAAAAATTTTGAGATAGCCATTTTGTTCCACGCAGTTCAAAGTTCAGGAAATTATACCTTTAAGCAGGACATTCCCCCCCACAGTCTTCAGGGCAAGGTTTATAAGTTATACCCTGGGGGCATATAAAGTTTTTATTGAAATCTTTGTCGTAAAAACTTGAAAAAGGGCTCATTCGATTGGAAATTCAAAGGGCTAGTGCCCCTTTTAATAGTCGACAGTGACTTGAGGGCAACTAACCCCCCTCTCATGCCCACCTTTTCCCCAAACACATCCAATCAAAATTTTTAGATAGCCATTTTATTCAACGTAGTTGAAAGTTTTGGAAATTAGGTCTTTAAGGATGACAATCCTTCCCCCCCCCCCCCCACAGCCCTCAGGACAAGGGTTGTAAGTTACGCCCTCAGGGCATATAAAGTTTTTATTGAAAGCGTTGTCGTAGAAACTTCAAAAGGGCTCATTCAATTGGAAATTGAAAGGGCTAGTGCCTTTTTTAATAGTTGAAAGTGATTGGAGAGCGACTAACGCCCTCTCACGCCCACCATTTTCCCAAACACATCCAATCAAAATTTTGAGATATCCATTTTGTTCAACGTAGTTGAAAGTTCTTGAAATTAGGTCTTTGAGGATGATAACCCCCTCAGAGCCCTCAGTAAAGGGTTGTAAGTTATGCCCTGGGGGCATATAAAGTTTATATAGAAAGTTGTTGTAGAAATTTCAAAAAGGGCTCATTTGATTGGAAATTGAAATTGCCCTTTTTAATAGTCGAAATTGAGTGGAGAGTAATTAACCCCCCTCTTACGCCCACCATTTCCCCAAAAACATTCAATCAAAGTTTAGAGATAGCCATTTTGTTCAACGTAATTGAAAGTTCTGGAAATTATGTATTTAAGGATGACAAATCCCCCAGAGCCCGAAGGGCAAAGGTTGTAAGTTCTGTTCTGGGGGCATATAAGGATTTTATAAATGTTGTCGTAAAACTTCATAAGGGGCTCATTCAATTCGAAATTGAGAGGGCTAGTGCCCTTTGTAATAGTCGAAAGTGATTGGAGGGTAACTAACCCCCCTCTCACGCCCACCATTCCTCCAAACACATCCAATCAAAATTTTCAGATAGCCGTTTTGATGAACATAGTTGAAAGTTCTGGAAATTAGGTCTTTGAGAATGACACCCCCCCCCCCTCGCACTCAGGGCAAGGGTTGTAATTTATGCCCTGGGAGCATATAAAGTGTTTTTAGAAAGCGTTGTCGTTTCAAAAAGGGCTCATTCGATTGGAAATCGAAAGGCCTAGTGCCCTTTTTAATAGTCTAAAGTGATTAGAAGGCTTGACATTTTTATAGTAAAGATCGATGTAGGTATAATGTATTATTTTTTGTTGTTGTTTAGACCAGGGTACTTCGTTTCGAAGGAGTTGTCGTGGGAACTTCGAAAAGGTCTCATTCGATTGAAAATAGAAAGGGCTGATGCCCTTTTTAATGGTCGAAAGTGATTGGAGGGCAACTCATCCTCCTCGCACGGCCACCCTCCCACGCCCACCCTTCCATTTGCACATTATGTTTAAAAACTAAATGTTGCCTTAAGATTAAACCAAAACGCACTGTGTTAATGCTAATTCCCAATAAGGCATCTCAGCAGTATCCCAAGAACGACGGAGGGCATTATCTTCAAACTTTCGGGGCTACTTCTGCTCTTAAAATTTAACCAAATCAAAATAGCGTGAGTGTATCCAAGCTATCAAAGAAAGTAAACAGATTTTTTGCGAATGTTATCAAGTTTTCCATTTCAGGTCAACTAGAGGAGGTATGAAATTAAATTAAACACTACTATTTGTGTCCAGATTTTTAAAAGGGTGTATATTGTTAAAAATTGCTGAAAAATTTTCTCCAGCATACAAATAGCAAGCCAAACTATAAAGTCTTAAAAAATCACGAACAGATTTAAACTATTATTTTCTTTCCCCCTGAAAAGACCATGTCAATATAAAACAAAAAGAAATTGATTAAAAAAACTTTTTCTACAAAGTAAGTTTTGCAAAGAAAAGTACAGAACTCCATTAAACCAAAAATGAGCAAAAATAAAATCAAATAATCTACCAAACGTGAAACTACCACAAATCAGCATCGATAAATAAATGAAACCCAAAACGAACAGAAATTACAATAAATAACCGATTCAACCTCAAAACGAGCAGAAATTAACATGAGTCTCAAAACCCCTATGCCCTCCCAAGGCCAGAACAAAATTTGCACTTTACTGAAAAAAATACAAATGAATGTGCATTGTCAGTTTAATATACATATACTGATATTTAGTAATCAAAATGTTAATATTTTTTTATTTATTAAAGTTACAAAAGTAAAAAGCATTTATATATTTTCATAAAGTGCAAATTTTGTTCTGGCCTTGGGAAGGCATAGGGGTTTTGAGCCCAACTTATGTTATTATCTGCTCGTTTCGAGTTTGACTCGGTTATTTACTGTAATTTCTGTTCGTTTTGGGTTTCATTTATTTATCGATGCTGATTTGTGGTAGTTTCACGCTTGGTAGATTATTTGATTTTATTTTTGCTCATTTTTTGTTTAATGGAGTTCTTTACTTTTCCTTGAAAAACTCATTTTGTGGAAAAAGTTTTTTAAATTAATTTTAGAACAAGCCCCATTCCACCACATACAATCGAATATGTCGGGTTTCGAACTGATGAGGGACAAGTAGTTTTATGGCATATTTCCAGGTCCTATACACCTTTGTCTTTCAAACAAAATTTGCGGCCCCTTAACCCAGGCAACAATCCATGACAGCTGCAGGCCGATCAGGAGCGAAGATTTCGTCTTTATTGCTGCCCAACTTCCTTTTTTTAGGGGCTGTAGGGATCACGTCACCCCAGAGGCGTTTTTATCGGGCATTTCAACAATTCTAGAAAACTGGCTATCCCAAATTTTGATCGGATGTCTTGAGGGATTTCGATGGAAAAACCAACTATCCCTTAGCAAAAAGGCACAGAAACCGGCACTAAAACTTTCAGTTTCCAAATGAATGAGCCTCCTCCCAAGATTCTACTATCACCTGTTCCCTACGAAGGCAATTGTCTCTTATTATGCGATCAGAAATCACTTTTCTTTTTCTTACATTTTATTTGGCTCTTTTTTTCTTTTTCTTCGTAGATGAAAATAATCAAACAACTGAAGGAAACTAATAATTACCTTGCAAGCGCAGATTGGCGCAAATACTATCCCTCTTTTCAGGTGAAGAGGCGTCAAAAGCACAGAATGTTCCCAAGCCACGAATAGATGAAATATGTTGAGGATAAATCTTTCCCAAGTCGCTTAATCCAGTCATTAGCTTTTCACCACATGCCTACAAAAAAAAAATAAAAAAAAAACTCCATAATCTGCAGAAATCCTCGAAACATATCAATGGACCTTGTAAAATGTTGGAATAGAAATAAAATACAGCGGCCTTGGTATTGAATTTCCAATTACCCTAATAAGTAATCCTAAGAAACGATTAACCAAAATGCAGCACGAAAAACATGGCAAACTGCCTCGACTAATTTATCCACTTAATTTCTTTACACATACAAAAATAATTACGGGACACAAAATAAGATAACAAAACAGCCCACACCACAGCTGCTTTGTGCATACCTTTTATAATCTAAAAACTAAACACTTCAGAAGGGGATGAAGCTGGCAAGGATAAGTGGCTAGATTCCCAGATCTTTATTAGAAAATAGATACAATTAACAAAGCAAAAAAATCTGGAACATTGCCACCCACAAGACTTAATGGCAGGCAAATAGAGCAGGAGACAAAAAAGGAAGGGCAATATTTCATAACCACAATAAAAATTTTTAGAATACTTAATAAAGAAAACTAAAGGAAACAGAAAACTTAATAAAAAGAGCAGTAGAACAAAACAAGAAAAGACACAAAAATTATAAACATAATAGCAATAATAATGAATAAAATCACACACAAACCAAAAATTTCAACATTTATTGAGTGTTTCCAAATGAGTGATGTTTTCAAACTAACCCCAGTAGAGTTTTCCTGAAAACTCGACAGGTAATCAAAGGCTTAAGCCTGGCAACACTGACGAAAGTAAGAGGAATTTGAAATTATTGGAATTACAAACATGGTAAGTGGATTGATCAGATATAAGAAACTGAGCGCACCTCGGGAAGATCACAATGGGGCTAAAGAAAAAGGGAATATGCATACGAGAGAATATGAAGGGATTCTAGACGAGCGTTGCTCAAACGTTTCAAAATTTCTTCTCATAGTGGTCCGTTTAAAGTTATTTGACGGATCGTGGATCCTTTCAGTGAAAATCAGCATTGTTTTATAAAAACCAAGGCCACGAACTAGTTTCTACAGAGTTACCACCTAGCCAAAGTACCGCACGGCACACATGTAAAGAAGTTGGATATGTAAAATATTCTTAGTGAAAATTTGATTGCCAAACAATTATTGATTCGACAAATATAAAAATATTGAAACTCTTTTATGGGATGGACTGGGGCTTTGCCTGAACAAGTTTTTATATGTTTGTTTTTTGTTGTTGTTTTCTTGCCGATGTAGCTCTTGCGTTTTTTGTTGTGACAGGTCGGTCTAAGGCTTAATTTTGAAAGTAAGCAGCATGGAAAGACTCCGTCCGATTCATAGATGGTTTAAAATAGATACATCGCTCATAAGGTTTCTTTAAACCATCAGGATAGGACTGTGACCAGTTTGATCAACTCTACAAAATTCGTTTAAGAAAAAAGTATTTTGCATCTCAACTGTTAATTAAATCATTGAAATATTCATGGGCAATTTAATCAAACAATATACCCCAAGACAGATATCCCAAAAAACGTTATCAGATGTAATTACAATAGCACTAAAACAAATAGTAAACGAATGCGATATTTTTGCAGTCCCAGTAAAAGCACTCTGTGGTCCTAAAACCACTCTAGTTTGAAAACCACTGTTCCAGAACAGGTGATGACTTAATAGTCAAACGATTGGTTTCCGTGGTAAGATGTTTTACTTCGCCATAAATTTTGAAAGACTTAAAAAAAAGAAAAAACTTGACATTCATCAGACAATACGAGTTGAGCAATAAGAAACTGATGACTGAATTAAATAGAGATAAAGGATTCTCGGAATTAGAACAAAAAAAAGAAAAAAAAAGAAAAAAAAAAGAAAAAAAAAAGAAAAAAAAAGCTTCCTTATAATACCAATATTCCTGAATACCTTCAGTTCATTCAAATCAATATTTTCCCAAAAGACAAAATTTCGAAATTACAATGCCAAATAATCATGCATAATGGAAAAGCGAATTGTAAGAATGGCTTTAGACCAGGATGACAGTCCCTCTAAAGAATGATGAAACAGTAAGGCCTCATTGAATAACGGTCTCAGTAAAAAAGAAGAAAACTAAGGTGCATTTGCCTCTCTTTCCCATTTTAAGAACTATTTTCTTTGCATTCAAAATCAATGTCAGTTGTCGTGTGGCCTCTCTGGTATTAACATCTCTATAATGACACACGTCGATGACATTCTTACTATTGGCCAGGCTCTTAACAAGACTTCTTAGATATTTTTCCACACACTGATCAAAGTACTACAAATCTGGCCTTAATTTCACCGCTGAAAACTCGAAAATCGGACTTTTCAATTGGGAAACTGAATGTCCCCTCTTGACAACAACCCTTGAAAATATTTCTATTATGCCGGTAGATCACCTTATTCACATTAATCTTCCTATTGAACTTTCAATTCGTCACAGAGGTTCACCATAAACACCTTACACGTCCTATTTCAGCGTCTTACTGTCGTATGTAAGCTTCGTTTTAATCACCCACCCTTAGCTAACCTGCATAACACAATAGCCCTTCCTCATCTCTTGTATGTTACACCCTTCAAGAACCTTGTGACCAAGGGTGGAAATTTCAGGACTCAGCTGCTCTTCTTGTGTTCTGCCAAATATTTAGTTCGGTTACCCCCTTTGGCATAGGAATAATAACAATATTAACAAAAACATTAATCATAAGATAGTATTTATTTTCAAAAGACTATTACAGGCTCCAATACAGCCGAATTCACAAAAAAAAAAAAAAAAAAAAAAAAAAAAAAAAAAAAAAAAAAAAAAAAAAAAAAAACAGTACACAAATATGTCGTTACGAAAAGTTATAAAAATAAACTTCACACTATAATTTGTAGAAGAAAAGGAAAGAGGGGGAGGAGATTCACTTACTTAACATCTTAATTATACAGGAGAGAAAAACTCTTCTATATATTTCTAAATAATAGCGAATTTGTCCAGGGGTTAAGGAAAGCACTGTTGGCGTTTGGTAAAAAAATTTTTATTGTTCTCGTATCCTAAAGGGTAGCCAGATTTATTTAGCAACGAAAGGAGACATAAGTAACTTTATTTTCATCAAAGAAAATTCTTAGGCATTTTTTCCTAGACTGCCTCTATTTTATCCTACAATTCCTCGGAGAAGCCCAACAGGAAAGGCGTACTTAAGGAGTGGGCGTAGAATTGAGAGTAAAATTCTCAGAGCATAATTTATGACATTTACAGTTTTTTTTAAGGAGCTTAACGACAGACAATGTGAGTTCTCGCATTGTATTTATCGTTCATACGGTAACTCGATTTCAAACTACTTGAAATTGTAGTACCCAGTAATTTCATGTACTAGTCTACACCTCAGAGTGAATAAAAAGACTGAAAGATGAGAATCGAATTCTCCTTTAATTGAGAAACATTAAGTTACTGATCATATCTCTAGGAGTGAGACTTGGACACTGTTCTTCCAGAATTACTTAGCGAGCTATTATCAGCAAAAGAAAAAAAACCATCCAATAGGTGAAACATTAATAGAAGCTTTAAAGGATGACGACAGTCAAATGTATCTTTCTCTTTTCCTTCAGATTAAACATTTTGAGACACTGCAATCAACTACTGACGGTGAATGGAAAGTCAGAACAACAAAAGTTATTCTAACAAATAACTAATAATTAAACCAAGACAACGGACTGGTTCGTGGGCCAAATTGCGTTAACTATGAAAAAAAAAAATGTTGGATAAGAATCGGTATTCTTTAAGAAATCACATGAATAAAGCAAAAGGAATCAATCCTGAGCCTAGAGCTGAATCCAGAAATTTCAAAAAAGGTCGTACAAGCATGGTCTGCCTTATACTTTGCATGAAAACCCAACTGAAAATCATTAAACAAAAATTTAGTACCCAAGAAAACCAACAAAACGAGGAAGTAGAGTCTTAAAAAAAATGAGAAAATTGCCAAAGACAGAAAACGGGGATAGTGCCTGGGTCATTCGATGACCCGCCATTTCATAAAGCAATAACTGAGTCACGTTTAAGAGTAGCTTAGGAAAAATACTTTAATCAGAGCCAACGCAGTAGCGTTAACTTAGTAGAGAGAGTTGTAATCGAACTTCTGATTTTTGTCCTGGCCACTGTGTACAGAATGGATAGCTGTAGAAACTTGAAAGAGGAATAATTCGATAGGAAACAGAATATTCTACTGCTCTTACGAAGGACAAAACTGATCGGAGGGCAACCAGCCCACAACATGGGATCAGGTCGGAATCCCCAGAGAGACATTGCACTCAGAATGGTAGAAAGCTGCAAAAAATGTCAGTTTTTAGGGGAGGCGGAAGATCAGCCACAGAGCCCCAGGAGCAAGAGCCACAAGTTATGCAAGGGTCAATTTTTCACAAGTACTTTATCAAAAAAGAATGGGGAAGTTGCACCTTGTTAATAATGTACCTTTCCTTTTATTAAGGGTAGGCATGTTGCACATAGTTTCAACAAGAATGACACATATATTTTCAATTTTTGCAGTGGAAGGACAAAAAGATGATTCGTAGAGACTTGGTACTAAAAACAATATTATTCTTAACTTGTTGCCAAGAAAAGCTAACTTCTGGCTGCAGACTAGTTCCATTGAAAAAACGAGCTGAGTAGAAACAACAAAATTTTACTGTACTGCTGCATGCTGAATCGGAGTAAAACTAAATTAAGTCTTGGGACCATGCAAAGTAAAAATTAAGTTTGGACTCAATAGGTGGGCTCAGACTTGGTGTCGACGCGTACTAGGTACGAAACATTCACTAAGTTTTTCTAGTGAACAACTAGAACTAAGCTTCAATCAACAAGCAGTAAAAAGGAATTATCAGGCGAATACAGATAATACAGAGGTAAGACAATACAGAAAATGATTACATTACGTACCAACGAATTGGAGGAAATAAAAATATCTTTATAGTACTAGCACAACAAGCGGCAATGCAGTAAATGCGGTAACGCAAAGTGAATAAAAAAAGGCTTAAGAAAGAAACCTTCAAAATATTTACTGGTGTCATGGAAGAAAAGTATACACAGCTAAAAAAAAAAAAAGTCATTCTGTATGTACCCTATTATAAATCACACGTCTATGGCGGTAAGTCACCGAAACATTTATCCCCAAAGTTGGAGCGTTAGGTAGCCAATGGTTAATACATTGTGATTACTTTTATAGCATGCTTTCTTTTATTCCCCGCCTCCACTCCCTTTTGAGGCAATGCTAGAAGCAGAATAAATTCATTTCAGTTAGACGGAACAAAACACAAGATTCAAAATAAGATGAAAAAATTGTTAAGATTTGAGGTCTATCACAATTTTATCAAGCCAACATTTTAGAACTCAAATCTTGCAAACAGTATGTCGTTTTTAGAAAATAAACACACAAGTTTTTAACACAACTATGACTAGATACAAAAACTAAAATATGATACACAACAAAAAAAGTGGGGGGGGGGGGAAGAAAGATATTAGAGAGACAGAATGACATTGGGTGCAACAACGAAAATGGTATCCGTTTTTAAGTTTGCTCTATAATTAAATAAAAAAAAAAGTTTTTTAGACTGAAAGTAAGGAGAGACATTAAAACTTAAAAATAACAGAAATTATTCCGTATATGAGGGGGTTCGCCCCTCCTCAACGCCTCGCTCTTTACGCTAAAGTTTTTTATTGTTTTAAAAAATAAAGTTGTGAGACAGAGTAAAACTTTAGCGTAAAGAGCGAGGCGTTGAGGAGGGGACAGCCCCTTTCATATACGGAATAATTTTTCTTCGTTTTAAGTTTTAATGTCGCTCCTTACTTTCAGTTTAAAAAACTTGTTTTTTTTTTTTATTTAATTTCTGATCGTTTTTTAGTTAATGCAGCTTTTACTTTGGCTCACCGTCATTGAATAAGTAAACAAAATTTGCATAAAAATTTTACTTTTCTTTTTCTAAATGGCTGTCTCTAAATTTGGTTCTGACGTAATTTACAAATTAACTTACGTAACGAACTTCTATATTCGTATATTTTTCTTCTGGCAAAAAATACAAAGTTGCAGATTTTTGCAGATATGAGCTTGAAACCTATGTTATAGGGTTTTCTGATACACTGAATACTAATGAATCTGACGGTGTGATTTTCATTAAAATTCTTTCACTTTTAGGGAATTTTTCCCCCATCTTTAAAAAAATCAGGTAAATTTTCTCAGGCTCGTAGCCTTTGATGAGTAATACTAAAGTTGATAAAATTCATATATTTAGAATCAGCATTATAAGCCCATTCTTTTGATACATTTATTGACATCTAAGTTCCTTTTTTAAAAGTTTCGATTACTATTGAGCCGTATCCTTTGTTTTTTTTATTGTTTTTTTTTTATTACGTATATGTTATTACGTATATGATGGGGTTCTCCCCTTAGTCGATACCACGTTCTTTACGTTAAAAGTTAAAAAAAATTTTAATTCACAAACCCCTGAATCACAAAGGCCGTTTAATTAGAATAGATAGCTCTTTTGAAAGCATTAAAAAAAACTGTAGCGTAAAGAGCGAGGTATTGACTTGGGGGAGAACCCCCTCATATACGTAATAATTTATGTTGATTTTAAGTTCTAATGTTGCTTCTTACTTTCAGTTGAAAAAACTTGTTTTTTTTATTTAATTTCTGATCGTTTTTTAAATAATGCTTGGAAATCCGGCGCCCCCTTCATAGAAATGTCCCTTACCCGAAAGAAACGTCCTCCACGGAAAGATTCTCCCGAGTAACCCCCTCCTCCAGCCCCCCCCCGCCCCCACCAGAAAAAAATTCTTCCTGAAAATGTCTGTATACTTCCCAATAACCAATACAATATTTAAGCAATGGGCAAAGTTCATAACTTGCAGCCCTTCCCCTGGGAACTGTGGGGGATTAAGTCATCGTAAAAGACATATTTATTGGATTTTCGACTATGCTGAACAAAATGGTTATCTCAAAATTTTTAATGGGTGACTTTGAGAAAAAAATGAGCGTGGGAGGGGGCCTAGTTGCCCTCCATTTTTTTGGTCACTTAAAAAGGGCACTAGAACTTTTAATTTCCGTTCCAATGAGCCCTCCTACGATATTCTGGGACCACTGGGTTAATACGATTACCCATGAGGAAAAGAAAAAAAACAACAAACAAATTAACAAATAAACACGCACCCGTGATCTTTCTTCTGGCAAAAAATGCAAAATTCCACATTTTTGTAGATAGGAGCTTGAAACCTCTACAGTAGGGTTCTCTGATACGCTGAATATGATGGTGTGAATTTCATTAAGGTTCTATAACTTTTAGAAGGTCTTTCCCCCTTTTTTCGAAAATCAGCCAAATTTTCTCAGGCGCGTAACTTTTGATGGCTAAGATTAAACTTGATGAAACTTATATATTTGAAATCAGAATTAAAATCTGATTCTTTTGATGTATCTATTGGTACTAAAAGTCCGTTTTTTAGAGTTTCGGTTACCACTGAGCCGGGTTGCTCCTTACTTACAGTTCGTTACCACGAACTGTTTGATGAACTGTAATTAGACTATAAAAGTTAATGAAGAAGTAGAAATCAAGAAATAGTTTCAACCCGCTCTTACCTGGACATTCTGCAGAAGATTATCCCGTTTAATAATAGCAATAATCTTTTCGAGGAGTAGAATCTTCGACGGTTCACCCATCCAAGTGTTGAAAACTCTGTAGGCTTGTGGTGCTCTGTCATAAACGAAGCAAATATTAATTTTTGTTAAAGCGCTCAATTTCCGTTAAAATAAGAGCTAGTAATGTTTTAACATGTACTTTATTTGTGCGCGGCAGGTTGATGCTTGAATATTATCAGATTTAACAACAAAAGTGTAAATAAATTGATGATGGTACTCTCACATGAGTACCGTATCTTAAAGTATTCATCTAATTTTACGTCTATCTGCATAATTCAGGGTCTTATAATCCAGATTCAGGTTAAGGGTCATAACATGACTAGCACGTCAATGATACTTATTTTCATGGCACCTGGGAGCTCCCCTAAGCCGGACTGAGAAGTCAAGTATTCATTTTCAAAGGAAAAAGGAGTAGCAAAAGTAACTCGAACATAAAAACAGGTAAAATGTGTTTACCCCACAATGCTAGACCCCCCAACTTATAAGCCAGCTGGGCGGGAAGAACAATTGAATAAAGAAGTGGTGCCATTAAGGTAAATATTGAATCATTATTGCAAAAAAGAAGATTAATCTTTGGCTGTTGATTCGATTGTCCTTTTAATTTGATGTTCACGATACATATCTTTGTCTGGATTTCTCTAGCATTTGTCTGGGAAGAGCATCTGTGTGTAGTTAGCACCCATACACACGCACAATTTAGTACTTTACCTAAAATAATACGGACCAATAATTGTTCAGGCATCGAAATCGAAATAGTCTTATTTACAATCTCAAATCTAGTGACCAAAGGCAAATAGAGAGCCATCTATATGATTTTGACTACAGAATGACATTTTTTGTCAAAAGTAGATATCACTGGCATTAACACATGGCCCTAAACCTTATATCATCTTGAAAATTAAAACTTTGTAATATATGTTTTTACTAAGTATAAAGATTAGTTCCACAAATTACCAGCAGTGCAATAAAAAATGCATGAAAAATATTTCTAACTAAAACAAAATTCAAAAGTTTCAAAATTTCAGTTTATTAGTTTAATTTCCAAATTTTCGAGTGACAGAAATAGGAAAAATGAATGAAGAAAAAGTCCTAAAAGAACAGTGAGGAGAAAAAATAAAGTTAAAAGAGTTGACTACAGAATTATATAAATTAGTGTAGTAGTAGAAATAAAAATGAAACGAAATGTTAATAGTCTTCTAGAAAGAACAAGTTTTACAAACAACAGAGCAGCCACAAGCCATCTCTAAAGATAGATATTGAAGTTAAATCATCTACAAAATTGGCAAAATTCATCCAGCAAAAGGATCAATAAACTGATCCTTCTTCTATAACTTTCAAAATCTTCAGCAATAGCCCTAAGAGGTATCATTAGCTAAGGTCACCTAATTAAAAGCTCATTTTTCCTGAAAGGACAAAAGTTAAAAAAATTGTGTGTTTGCAAGAAACATGTCATTATTTTGTTTAGTATTCACAATTGTATAGCTTGTATCTTGCAAGGAATGGGCATCTGCTCCTATGATATCCCTCATGGGCATCCTTAATAGTAATACAGACCACTAGAGAATTCGATAAAAATTCACAGTCATTGAAAGATTTCTTATTGGGTTACCTAATATATTTTGGGTCTTACAGTAGTTACAGTAAAGGTTACAGTAAAGGTTAACAGTAGTTAACCTTTAATAGTTCCAAAGCACCTTAAATATTTTCCCCCGGCAACAAGAACTAGAGCCCATACCTATCACACAATTTAGATGATATTTTTCCTTACAGAAATTGAAAAAATTTATTTGTTTTTTTTTTTACTCTTCTTTTTTAAGTTTTGGAAGAACATTCCCGAAACTATTTTTGGAGCGACCGACAGAAATTGTTATTGATTTAAATACCATTGTAGCAGACAATGGTCACTAAGGTGGAAACGAATTGTATGAGACATGAAGCCAAAAGTAACGATATTACCCCAATTAATCTTTCAAAACCACTGAGGCTGTTGACTGATTTGAACAAACAAATTCATGCAAAACTTTAAATGTAAATGGTCACTTGTTAACATATTATCAGAAACGTCAACAATGACGCTCTGGAGTTCCGGGATATTCGAGAGAACAAAATCAAGATCGGAAGTGGAACCAGAATGGTGAACGTAAGAGAAAGATTTGGACTTTGAAATCAAAAATATTTTGCTTGGCATTGAAGAAAGGAGCAATTGTGTAAAAGGTGCAGCAGCATCTTTGAGGTCTGAGTTGAAGTCACCACATATGACAAGCGATTTATTTGATGACTTAACTTTATACAGTAATTTTGACAGGGACGCAAAAGCTAAAGCATATTGTAGGCTAGATGTAGAATTTCGATTATTAGTTGACATATAAACACATACAATAACAATACTACCTAAATCAACTGCGAGGTATAGATCTCTAGATTCAAAACAACTATATTTAAATTTCTTATTTACAGCAACTAATAAGCCACCAGATGGATGGTCAGTAGTGTTTTTAGCAGGTCTAATAAAAAATAAATGGCCAGACGAGACTTCTAGCATCAGAGAATTATCCACATTAAGTAAGTGTTCGGCTAAACATACAATATCATACTTAAATAACATGTTCTCAAGAGTTCTTAATTTGCCCCGGGCACCATTAATATTCTGAAAAAATACAGAAACTATTTTACTAGGACTCGAGTCCATATTAACACACACAGTTTATAGTTTCATTTCTAACATGAAAATAAAATGAAGCGAATATTAATTTTTATTAAAGCGCTCAATTTCTATTAAAAATAAGAGCTAGTAATGTTTTAACATGTACTTTATTTGTGCGTGGCAGGTTGATTCTTGAATATTATCAGATTTAACAACAAGATTGAAAATAAATTGATGGTGGTATTCTCATATGAATGCCGTATCTTATAGTATTCATCTACTTTTACGTCTATCTGCATGATTCAGGGTCTTATAATCCTGATTCAGGTTAAGGGTCATAACATGACTAGCACGTCAATGATACTTATTTTCACGGCAATTGGGAGCTCCCCCAAGCCGGACTGAGAAGTCACATGTTCATTTTCAAAGGAAGCAGGAGTAGCAAAAGTAACTCGAACATAAAAACAGGTAAAACGTGTTTACCCCACAATGCTAGGCCAACCAACTTATAAGCCTGCTGGGCGGGAAGAAAAATGGAATAAAGAAGTGGTGCCATTAGGGTGAATATTGAATCATTATTGCAAAAAAGAAGATTACTTTTTGGCTGTTGATTCGATTGTCCTTTTTGTTGATGTTCACGATACATATCTTTGTCTGGATTTGTCTGGGAAGAGCATCTGTGTGTAGTTAGCACAAACACACACGCACAATTTAGTGCTTTACCTAAAATAACACGGCCCAATAATTGTTCAGGCATCGAAATCGAAATATTCTTAATTACAATCTCAAATCTAGTGACCAAACTTTAGGTAAGTCATTTTGAGTTATTGTGGGCAAATAAAGAGCCATCTATATTATTATATCTATAGAATGATTTTTGTCAAAAGTAGGTGGAACTGGCATCAACAAGTGGCCCCAAACCTTATATCATCTTGAAAATTAAAACTTTGTAATATATATTTTTACTAAGTATAAAGATTAGTTCCACAAATTACCAGCAGTGCAATAAAAATGGCTGAAAAATATCTCGAACTAAAACAAAATTAAAAAGTTTCAAAATTTCAGTTTATTAGTTTAATTTCCAAATTAACGAGTGACAAAAATAAGAAAAATAAATGAAGAAAAAGTCCTAAAAGAATAGCGAGGAGAATAAATAAAGTTAAAATAGTTGACTACTGAATTATATAAATTAGTGTAGTAGTAGAAATAAAAATAAAACAAAATGTTAATAGTCTTCTAGAAAGAACAATGTTTACAAACAACAGAGCAGCCGCAAGCCATCTCTGAAGATATATGTTGAAGTTAAATCACCTACAAAATTGGCCAAATTCATCCAGCAAAAGGATTAATAAACTGTTCCTTCTTCTATAACTTACAAAATCTTCAGCAATAGCCATAACAGGTATCATTAGCTAGGGTTACCTAATTAAATGCTAATTTTTCCTAGAAGGACAAAAGTTAAAAAGAATTGTGTGTAGTATTCAAAATTGTTCTAGCTTGTGTCTTGCAGCGCATGGGCAGCTGCTCCCATGATATCCCTCATGGCCATCCTTAATAGTATTACAGACTACTTGAGAATTCGATCAAAATTCACAGTCATTGAAACATTTCTTATTGCTTTACCTAATATATTTTGGGTCTTAAACAGTAGTTAACCTTTAGTAGTTCCAAAGCACCTAATAAATTTTACCCCGACAGCAATAACTAGAGCCGATACATATCACACAATTTAAATGATATTTTTCCATGCAAAATATGAAAAAAATTATTTGTTTTTTTACTCTTCTTTTTTAATTTTTGGAAGACCATTCCCGAAACTATTTTCGGAGCAACCGACAGAAATTGTTATTGACTTAAATACCATTGTAGCTGACAATGGCCATTAAGGTGGAGGTGAATTGTATGAGACGTGAAGCCAAAAGTAAGGATTAAGTATGCTTGGAACAATGGTAGCAACAAAGCATAGATAAACTAGAACGTTTTTATTATGTAAGTAGTCCCTACTGATTTTTCAGCAAGACTGATAGCATGTGCAGAATTTTTTCGAGCAATAAAAGAAAGGCAACAAAGATATAAAATGTTAAAGTAAGGAGATTGAACAAACCTGAACTCCGGGAGATTATAGAAGCCTCCTGTTTGCATTTTTTTACTGAAAGTGACAAGATCTGCAGGATAGTCAAGATTAAAATGCTCATGACACCACATTTTCCCTGTAGGGCCACCTCCGGTTTGCACCTCATCGATTAACAGTGCTGAGCCGTACTGAAAAATTAGTTGTATATTCAGTGTTGTAAAAAAATAAATCGATAAATAATTATGGCCTCTTGGGGTATGATTATAACAGTAAACTTGAAATTGTTTAGTTGTAAGGTCGTGGTGCCAACTAGGATGTGCGATTTGTATTAGCTGTTTTATTATTTACTTTGTTTTGTATTATTTCAATGTATTTTTGCCCTCCCCTCCCGTCAGACAAGTTTTTTACTTCTCGTGGTGGTTGCTAATACTGATGCTGTTGTTTGGTATAATAAATTTCTATCTCTCACTAGTTCAAGAAGTCACCACCTGCTTTATTCGTATAAGTTACCCCTTAGGTAATTTCGAAGACCACACAGCCTTTCCATTACGATAAATAAAAGTTCGAATAGGGATAAATCCTTTTATTAGACAGTGATAATTCACAAAAAATACTAGACATTTCGATCACATGTACAGTGACCGTCATAAGCAGAAATACTGAAATACCGAAATATCCAATATGGTATGTGAATTATCACTGTGTAATAAAAGGATTATCCCCATTCGAACTTTAATTTGAGTTACCCCTTGATTAAAATATCATATTAACTTCAATCAGTTGATAGCAGTATGGGAACAAAAACATTATGATTCAATTTCCGATTCGTAACTATTCGATTTAAGTTAATTTGCATAGAAACCTAAATGGAATTCATTTTCTTTCGAGTATGTAAGTGCGTTTTAAAGCATCCTCTTTGTTGATATTTATGAGGCCATTAATGTAAATAGCGGTGCCCTCACCAACCTTTTAAGGACCAAAAATACATATAGAATGTAAATTTCTAATCCTCCAAATAAACACAGGTTCTTTGGTTGGGAAAAACCTATTTTCACAGCCTTACCCTGGTAAAATTCTAAACACCTGACTACCTCTAATAGAACTTGTGTGAAGCCCTTGGCGTATTCTATACTATAATTATTGTTGTTCTTATTTCAATGTCAAGAGAACTAATAATTGTTGTTGCACTAAGTACTTTAGCTACCCAGTAAGTAAGTAAGTAAGTAAATTTATTGCCTGAAAATTCACATGGAATTAAAACGGAACATAATAAAGGAAAAAGAAAAGTCACAATAGGGAATGTCACCAACCGTATTTTCACATTATGTACATGAGCAAAACTACTGGCAGAGGATGGCTAGCCACGGGTTCGCTCTTCCCTTAGCCTTTTTCAGAAAATTCTCGGCGACACGGTTAACACAGACTGTTGGATCGGATACACCGTACTTACGCATGATATAGAAGTTACTCGTCCATGGTGGAAGTCTCAGAAGTAATTTCGCGAATCGAAAAGACAGAACTCTTACTGTTTCACACTGAGCGGACGACAGGTATTTCCAAAAAGGTGCTATATACAGTACATATGGAAGGGCAATGGCATTATACAGCGACGCAAGATATTTACGACAGAATTGATGTCTGTTACCAATAGTTGACTCGTACGCAATCCGGATTTTCACTTCTATGTGGCGTACAAGCAGCGTCCTGGTGGAGTGGAGGCTTCAACTGATTGGCAAACCAAGGTAAGTAATACTCTCAGACGGTATCACAAGTGAATCACCCAAATGGATTTCTTCTTAGCAGTGCTCCGTATTGAAAAACAAGATGGCAGATTTTGACACATTAAACGACAAACCTACGTTATCGTATTCCCTATTCAATACATCGAAATTCTTCGATAGTCGATCAGCGGACCTGTTCAAATTAAGCAAGTCGTCAGCCTACGTCATCAATGAAATATCTATCCCATTTGAAACACAAGACGTGCTACTTGGGCTTGCGCCGGCAGAACACTACTGTTGTGCAAACTCGGAGACACAACTGAACCTTGCCTGACTCCTTTACGGACCGGTACAACAACGGATTCTACCTGATTTGAGGGTGTTTTGATTTGCACTCTAAGACTATTGTACATATAATATAATACTCTGACAAAACACAAATTTAGCCCTTGTTTATACGCTTCTAAAAGGATCTGCACGTGCACCGACGAGTCAACAGCCCGGCTCACATCAAAAGAGCCAATAACTAGTGGATCACCCGTTGCCTCAGAATCAGAAAAATAGCAGCAAGGGTGAACAGAGCATCAGCGCAACCGAGCCCTACCGTAAAACCAAACTGATGGTGTGGCATTTGGCAACAGTGTCTAACAGTTGGCAATATAAGCATTTCTAGAAGCTTGCATAAAACTGGCGACACAGTAATTGAGCGATACGAAGAGCATATGTTAGCTGGCTTCCCTTTTTTCAGGATGGGCGTAATTTGCCCTCTACAGAAAACATCGGGTACAAAACCGACTACGAATATTATCTGGCACATTAATGTTAAAATTTCATGCAAAAGACGAGTACCATTCACAAGGTGAAGTACACACAAACCATCAACTCCAAGCAATTTTTTCATTTTTTTTTTTTTTTACTGCGAATCCCTAAAGGCATTCGCAGTTACATCCAAAACAGATACGGTAAGTCCGGAAAACTCTAGTTTGATAGCCCAGATTAAAGTTATTCGGTATACGGTCTAGCTACACTGGGATTCAGGGCACTAAATTTACTCGCAAAGTAAGCTCGCCAGTCATTTGGATCACTAGGCATGGACTTAATAGTGTTTGGGCGACCTTTCATGCGGTCTTTCCATAAACGACTTGGATCATTAATTACTCTCTCTTTATAGTCATTTTTCACATTCGTGCGATACTGGTTGAGGACTTATCTCAAATTTACGTTTTGTGTGTACACGGGGACAATTCAACATACCAGATTTAGGACGACCACTTTCCCTCCACACTGAGAACCACAACTTAGAATCCTGGCATGCTTTCACTAGCTCTTGATTCTTTGAGAACCCCGGGATTTCAGTATCTTTATGAATTTTCCTAATGGGAATAAGAACATTTTCTGTGGTTAGTAGTGCGTGGGCGATTTCAGCACAGAAGGCATTAACCTGTATTTTAGTTTCCTGCATATTCCTTTGCACGTTGGCTTGTAGTAGACTAAATGGCACGATGATCTTCTGAAGCGTCGTGCAAAGCACTGTCCGATAAAGCGGGAAGTCGACCTTTGACCAATCTTTTATTTCATGCCCTGTGAAGTAATTTCGGCCTTTGGGATACACACATTAACACATGCTTCAGGATGAGGTCGGTAGAGTGACTTCCCATTAGCACACTCACTTTACCACTCACGTTTGGTGTGCATGCCACATGATCTATATTTGAGACTGAAAACTTGTATATACAAACGTGAAATCTTAGTCTTTTGGGAGCGCACGATACCGACTTTCAAGTGCACTTAGGATCAGCTGGGACCGAGGAGACGAGTGGTCGACTAGATTACAGTTATAGTGCCTGATTATAACGCATTTCAGTTTGGACAACATTGTAGTCTTGAGGCACTTTGCAAGAGCTCGCACTGCTTTCGAGAATCGGTTATCCGATTATTCGTCACTGTAGTTTGTAGGAAGGTAGACATTGACAATCAATAGGTTTCCAACCCTTATAGCCATGAAGTTTTCAGCTGCATGAAGACTCTCGGAATCAACGACAGAACTACATACAATCGCTAGTCCACCAGAGAGCCTCCCACGTTGACGACACTTGGCTGGTACAAAATAAAACGTATGATTGTCTGAAAACTTGAGTAGGCTGAGGCTATCATTTGTCAGCAAATGTTCTTGGATGCATTTCAAGGCAAAATCCTAGCCTTCTGTTCATTCATCGGAGCGTTCTTGTTTTCCAACTGGCTTTTTCGTCTCAGGGCATTGGAATGACTGACATGTATGTTTTGTCTACTTACATGCTGCACATCCAATTGGTTTCGTGCATGGGGTACTAGCATTCGACGTATGGCCTCGGACACCGCAACATGGACAAATCTGAGGAGCGGTGCACGCCACTGAAACATGACCAAATTTCTGGCAATTATAGCATCGTTTTGGGAGGTACACAAATTCTTCAATCGTAAAACATTCAAAATCTAGTTTTGGCAGGCTTTTCATAGCCAGATCTAGCTGATAACGGGAGGAAAAGTACAACTTCTAGATTCGACTAGCACCACACTGTTCTGCCCTTTCGCAACTTGAAACGCAGGCTTTCACCGTGTCAGCATCATATGTGGTCGGAATGTTTTTGATCACGCCTATAAAAACTGGGGATCTCACCTTAGCTTCCACACTTCTGGTTGATAAAATAAGAAATACTTTCTGCCTTGTCCTTCGCTTTAAAAACAAGCCGCCATTCAGATCGGTTTATTTTCAGTTCAACATCATCGATTTATAGGTCTTCTCCGCACATGCTCCTAAGAAAATGCTTTCGTTCTTCTGGCGCATTAGTGGGGGGCGGGTTCTTCAGAACTACGGAGTAGGGTAGTGGAGAATGTCTATCTGGGGCGGGATTAGGTTGGCTTCCATCACTTATAGAATTGCTGGGCGGCCATGGGAGCGGAACTTGGTTGTAACGCTCTAGGAAACCCCAGATCTACCGTCTCATTTAATTCACCGACGATATAACACATGCGCCTACTTCTGCTCCACTGGCTGGTACTTCTTGGGGATCAAATATGATGAACTTGGGGAGTTTTATCCTTTCTTTAGCGCATCGTGCAAGCAGCTTAGCAATATCCACTAAATTATCCTCCTCTGCACGCATTTCGTAAACCGATCACTAGTTTTGGCTAGTTAAAAGTTCGATCACTAGTTAAAATTTCTAGAGTCTCTATTAAAAAATTCCACAGCTCCTTTTAAAAACACTTCCTTCTTTATTCCGACAGCCATTTGTCGCGACATATAGTTCGACATGCTACTTAACATTATAGTCTCTCTCATGCTTGAAACCGGTTTAACCTCAATAAACAAGGGAAGCGTCAGCCCCTGTTCAATCTGATCCCCGCAGTTTAAAGGAGACTTTCCCGGCAGGGACAACGGCACTTGCCACGGGTTTACTGCCGCTCTTCTACTTCTCAATTAGGGTTACGTAAGAACAGCTTTGATAACGGCTTAGAACAGATACAGGAGATGATCAAACGGGCATACCTGGGTATTCTTTCTTTAAAACTTCTTGCCCGTCATGGTGTCCCAACCCCCCACCTATTGCGTATTCTTCTTACATTTGTCAGACCGCTGGTAGAATATACTTGTCCCGTTTGGCATTACGGCCTGACTTCGGACCAGAAGAACCGCCTGGAAGGGATCCAATACAGAGCTCTTCTGGTAGTGTCTAAATCTCCCAAAGTCCCTTACTGCTCCCTTTTAAAACTCTTTGGGCACGCCGTGATGAATTGTGTTTTGAATTTAGAGTCAGTATTTTGGAAAATCCGCAGCTTTGTGAAATCCTCCCCCCTGAGTATCTCCCTACGCGCCAAAGGCTCCCGCGCCATGTGTTCCCCCCGCTCCCCCGCCACATGTAGCTCAACCGGTGCTAAAAATTCAGCCGGTACCAGCACAGCAAATGCGGTACGCAAGCAGTTCTGTTCCCTCGTTCGTCAAGATTTTTAATTCTGCACCCATTCGTCAATAATTGTATATTTTTATTTTCTTTATTTCATTATTCTTTTATTCTTTTATTTGTTTGACTCTGTTTAGTTTGAATCTGTGATATTTCGAATCAATGTATATTTTTGTAAGACGATGGCTATGGATGTGACTTTCATATGTTTTATATATTTAGTGCCTTATTATGACAAGAACTGCCGCTGATCGGCATGACCGTGTAAGGCGTTTGAAAATAAAATCGTTTTGTATTTATTATTTTATGAATTTTATGCAGCTTGTCTTTATCAGTATTCATTTAAAATTTTGTTTAATTTGTTTTCTATTACTCGAGGCGAAGAATATGGCCGACACCTTCCATTTGCATAGCCTCCCGGTCTTGCTATAATAGGCCAGTGCACTTGCGCCCTGTGGAGATTTTAGAAACTGTACCAAGCGTCCCAAAACTGAACTTGTGTTTTTTTTATGATCAATAGATATTCCTTTTCTTACTTTTATTTTCTAGTTCTACATATTGTCAATAGGGTTTCAGGATTTAGACAGAATGGAAGCTTGACTTTTCACAGATATACTAACTTTGACTATAAGTTTATTGACTTGTGTATTTACATTTAACAAAAAAGAATCATATTTTTTTCTTATGTTTCTCTTCAATTACCTTATAGTTTTTAATGGGCATCAGACTTCAGATGGAATGAAAATAGGGCTTTTCTAATATATAGAACTTTTGACTATACGTTGCCTCCCCCTCTCCCCGTTAAATAAAAAGCAACAAAAATGTCAGATCCAAGAACATGAAAATGCACTTTAACGCTAGCCACCCTCGAAGCAGTTGAATATTTTACTACAGGACTAGGACTGGTTAACCGTAAAATTTCTGTTTCTAAATAATGTGCAATCAACTGAACTTGTCCTAGATTTTGGAATAATTTTTTTTTCATCAGGGAGAGGGGAGGGGGAAGTTTATATCAACATCGACGGTTCATTGCACGTTTGTTTCGATTATGAGATGTTGGAAAGTTTATAAAATCTGCACAGTGCACAAGCACACTGTTCAGGGCCGTATCCGGATTTTTTTTCCGGGGGGGGGGGGGTTACAAAAAAACTTGAAGAAGCACATCAAAAATTTGTTTTTATTCACTTTTGTTATGTTTTTACAAGTCAGACTAACACTTCGGATGTTGACTCCCCCCCCCCTCCTCCACCGGATAAGACATTGACACTAGTCAAAAATAACGGAACAGGGTGGTTACTTCGTCAAAATGACTGTGGGACATGTGAACCATATTCATCACTCTGTAACTGTGAAGGACCATACTGAAAACGTGTAATATATACTACTACAACCACTATTACTAACAACTAATTGCCGCACCAGGCCCCCTGAGGCTAACACAGCTACATACGCTCCTCTCCCATCTCATTCTATTCAAAGACTCCCTCTTTACACTCTCCGAAGAAGTCTCATCTCCTTTAAATATTTCCTCACAACCTCCTCCAGCCCCATTCGGGGACGACAATTTTCGTTTGACCCGAGATGGTTGGCCAACAAGGGCGGTCTTCGGCAATCAGCATTTTTCATCGGCAGAACGTGTCCTAGCGATCTCAACGGTGATACAATGACAACCAACAAATTTGTAAAGAGAGTTAAATCGAAAGAATAAAAGAAAATTAAACGATTAAGAGACCCCAATCAGTAATCTGTAATATATTATAACTAAATCCGAGTCAGTGGGCGCTTTGTTTTTCTATCAATCGAACGCTTTTCAACCTTGAACTCGGTAAGCTATGCGAGCTGGGGATGCCTTTTTGGTACAACTTATGGGTAAATGGCAGGTTCAAACGATGCCTAGAGAAAATTTTATTCCACCTGCTGACATTTTGTGGTTTACCAGAGTATAGTTAGTTTGTTAACCTTTCGTATACAAAATGGTTAGACAAGGAATAGTCCTGAATGCAGATTAAGAGTCTTTTCTAATTCACTTGAATGTGGAAGGTGCAATTTTTTTTAATCCAGGAGCTGAAAAGTGTGCTCTTTCAATTTTCATTCTATGTTGATTGAAAATTGGTTGTCTCAACTGTTCTTCAAGGATACTTCTAGCATGCAGGTAAACCTCTTAGAGTCACCTGTTTTTTTTTATTTTCTCCTCGCATCCATCGGTCTAAGGATTCAAGAGTTAGGATACTCATTATCCTCATGAGGATTAATACCGAATCTCCACTGACCTTCTTTGCATAGAGGATTAATTCAATTTCCCCCAATCTCCATTAAAAAGAGACATTCCCCTCGGGAAGTGACCTGTCAGACAGAGAGCAGCACTCAAATTTTTATAGACCCCTTTTTTACTCTCGGCAACCCAAGTGAAAACTTTCACCACACTTCACAAGGGGTGTCAGTTCAGACGAAATTTCACCCGTCTGCATATGATGCAACGTGTCAGAATAGGATTTGCCCCTAAGAGCCAGCTCTCCTTAGGGCCAGTTAAGAATTATGGCATGCCAGACCGAATTTACCACGATAAAATCTTAAAATCTAACACCAGAAACTGCTGCTGCGGCTTTAGGAACTAAGTATCTAGGCTTATCCTTTTTAATCATTAATCCCGACGACATTTCCTCTCCCTTCTCACCAAGCAAGAAGGATTCATAGCATTATGGCGTCCCCTCGGAGGGAGTTAATAATTCAGCAGTAACTAATCTGGCTAAGTAAATAGACCAGTCCATTTCATCCAAAAGGACTAAAAAATTTAACCAGTGTCAAGTCAGGTTAGTGAGAAGGCTACCAATAGTCCTGTCAAAATTATAGCGATGATGGAAAATCAATTATTTATGGATCAAAAGCTTACAACAAAAACATTGCTAATAATGACAAAAAGTTGCTGAGCCCTGACCTTTCCAAAGTGACATATCCTTCAGAGTTTGTAAACTCTTGAATTCTTAGTTGATAATTGTAGATCTAGGCTCTAACCATTCCAAAGTGACACATCCTTCAGAGTTTGTAAACTCTGAAATTCTTAGCTGATAATTGTAGATCTAATCACAGCAGTCTGTCGCATTTATGTTCAATTTAACTATCAGGAAATATAGTAAGCTCGATTGCAATCTTTAATCATGAAAATATTTGAACTGTTTTTTTCCAGTGGTCGTTGTTTTGGTTGCGCTGACGCTCATGTTAAGGTGCCTTCCTCTTTTTGTCTACCCCCAGTAAAAAAATCGCACCGGTTTGTAAAAGATGAAAATTGTAAGAATTCTTCCTCCCTCTTTACCAAAATTTTTCTAGTGCACCGTATCCGCGGAAAAATCTCCCATCGAAGGTCTTCAAACATTGATCAGCAATTAGCAAACCCTTCCCAATCATCAATTTTACCAAACTTTTTTTTATCAGCTCCTACCCTCTGCGCTTGGACAAGAGCTATCCTCCTCGTTTGGATATTATACCCAGACCTTAAAAACATCAGTCCCCACCCCTCCTTCTCTAACTTTGGCAAATATTTACCTTCCTACTACATACTTCCTCCCCCATACATACGGAGTCCTTATGCCTTCCCCACTCTCCAACAAACCAACGATCTCGTGACAGACCTGAATCATCATTCCCACAATGCCAGCTACCAAGCAAGAGCCGGTAAGTAGATTATCCCCATGCCGCTACTGTTCCCTGCCAAATTAACAGTACCTAAGAACAAGTTCCTCTTAACCCCCCCCCCCCCCCCCACCATAATCCTGCTTCCCAAACTGAACACAGATTTCATCCCAAATAGATAGCTCTCTTCTCCCACTTTGACGCTCTTCTCATTGCCATCTGGCTAGCACTATTAACAAAAACAAAAAAAACTGCTCGTTTCAGCAATCGCTTTACTTTCCTTAAGTGCCTTGCTACAAACGCCGATAGCCTGAATTTTGACCAATATAATGAACTAAAGGCCCAGTCTCAGGTGCTCAAAATTAATGTAAAAGCCATAACAGAGGTCCAAGCACAGAATCCTGACCTATTGGAAATTAATAACCACTCCCAATTCATAGAAGTTCATCCTATGACCCAGATAAAGAGGGAGGCAAAATGTTATTATTTGTACGCAATCATCTTTTCCCCAAATTAATTCATACCCCCAACCTTTAAGATCATGATGAAATCGTGTGTGCAAGTGTAAGACCCAAAGTTTTACCATGTCCTTTCAAATTGATTGTGTTTTGCGGAATTACTAGTCCCAAAATTAAAACTGCACGAACAGAGCGATTCTACCAGCAACTGCACAGTGGCGCCGACTTTGACTTTGTCTTCTATAAATTCCCGAAAGCCAGTATTTTTCTAGTAGGTGATGTTACTGATCTAAAGTTACATTCGTTTTGCAACTCCCTTAATTTACAAAAAAAATAATGAAAATACCAACAACCAAAGAAAATTCTGCCTATTACTTCTATTACTGAATTCTCCTATCAGCCAATTTCCAATGATGGCCTTGTCGATTTTCCATCTTGGATTACAAATAAAAAATGACTGTTTATCATGGGAAACAAGGATATTAATCATAAAGTCAAAATACATAGACTTCTTCCCTCAGAAACAATCAAAAACATGTTCTAATAACAAACTGTACATTAAAACTAATTGAAAACTTAATTAGAATTAAATTGAATCTGCTTAAGTATGGGGAAACGTCCGAAGCGAAACCGCTGCGTAAAAATATTAATAATGAAATACACAATAAGGCCTTTTAATATTATAAACATAAAATCAAAGGTTTGTTTTCTACAAGCCAGAAACAATGGTGTAAATCTCAAAAAAAAAAATTGTTGGAAAACACAAAATAATATTGATTTTCATCTCCAAAAGAGCCCTTAGATACAACCAATAACCTGGACAAATCCTTTTACTCCCTCCGCTCACTTTAGACACTCCTTATAATTCCCTTAATTTACCTGTTATTTTGCTCTTAGACGCGGAGGCAAAAATTAAAAACGTAAAAACTGCAGCACTTTTCCGCTTGACATTCCCTAACTATTAGAAATTCAGTTTTATTATACCCGTGAAAAAAAGGTAACAAGCAAGATTTCATGGTGTCCAAGCCATTACACTGACTCCCGTTCATTCCAAATTACATGAAAGCTTTTTAGCTAAGTGGTTGAAAGTAATGATAATTCCAAATATTAGCCCGAAACAAATCGAGAACCTATGCTCTAGGTTCTCAAGACCGAGAGCCTAGAGCGAACCGTGTCAACCGAGAACCTATGCTATGCTACTTGGCTCGATATTATAGCAGTAGACTTATAAAGAGGTTTTGGTTTAATTAACCACAATATATTGGTAGAAGAACCTTTCAATGAATTTCATGTTGACCGCTTTTTAACTGGAATAATTGCGTCTTTCCTCTCAAATAGGAAACGAGTTGTTAAATACCTTAATTTATATTTTGATCTCTTTCCAATTTACAAGTGTTCCCCAGGGAACCCTCTTAGACAAAATTATTATAACCTTAGTGTCGATTTCCCCGATAGACGAAAACTTTCTGATGATCTAAGTGTCTTAGAAACATGTTTGAAAAATTTAAAAAGTAGCCCTATGGATATTCTGGAACATGTATCAGCTGAGGGTGTTACTAATAAAATGACAGTCAACGATTGCTATTTTAGCAATCGATTTCCTTAAGACTCCCCCTTCTTTTACCAACATAATACTCCCTGAAATGTCACTTAGTATTATGAAAATACTGGGTGTTACCATCTCAAGCAACTTACAATCGGAATATCATATTAGTGATATTTTAAAACAAGCAAATTCCACATTTCCCCTCCTTAAACTCCTTAAAAAGTTAAATATCCTTAATTGCATTGTTTGAAAATTTTTCTCTTATTTTCATGCCCAATCCTTGATTACGCCTGTCCTGTTTGACATCCTGGTATCTCCAAATAATTGTCAGCAAGAATAGAGGCAGTCCAAAAATGGTTCCCAAGAATTATCTTCAATGAAGGATAAGTCTCTTATATCTCCCTTCTTCAAAGAGCCAATCTAGTCACCCTAAAAAAAAAGAACAAAAAATTCCCTGCGTTTCGCCAACAATGACCTCCATTACCCCTAACAAATCCCCTTTCCCTAGTCAATTTTCTCCTCTTCGACCCCATCTCCCTCGTTCAATAAAATCCCCCTTCTTACTCCAATAAAATTTTCCATTGAAAGATATAGAAGAACTTTTATCCTGGACATAGTTGATATGTTAAATAAGTAAGGCCCTCCCCACTTTTCATTTTAACATTGTTTAATATTTATTTCGTAAAATTTGAGCTTTCTTTATGTAGTTTTTTTTTAAACTAAATTGTAATTTGCAGGTTTTATTCAAAACAGTCATCTGTCTGTGTTTTTATTTGGTTTATTCCCTTTTAGTTTGGTGAGCTTTAATCATTTTGACATTTTTCACACCCTTCTTGACATTTTGACAATTTTTTTCTGAATGTTAAATTTGCGTGTTTCTTTTTCATTTTTGTGTGTGCTTCTTGACACTAAATGGCGAATTCGGCTCATCTGGCTTTTGATAGCCATTTTTTGTAAATGAAAATATTACCTTATCTTAATCGTTGAATTATATTTCGTCAAAATTGTCTCATACAGGTGTTGGCGTTGACCATGATGTAAACTCTTTTCATGTTATTGGGTTAATGGAGCAGTTTCTCAAAATTAGGACTTTTTCTGTTTAAAATACTGATAAATTATTTGTCATATCTGACACATCATAGGTGAGTCAAAATGGTAGAGAAAAAAAAAAGAAAGAAAGAAGAACATTGTCGACGGTTTAAACTCTTTCTAATTTTTTGCCTTCACTATTTTTTCATCATGAGCACCACTGGAAAAAACGTCCCTTTCTAAAAAGCATTCTCTGCTTGAGCAAGCAAAAATGTTCAGAACATGTGTGTTCAAGTTTTTTTTTTGTTTTTGTTTTTTGGCCATTAAGTGAAAGACTGCCAAATGGCGTATATTAATATCATGGACATTTAAGAAGTAGTGATCGCCTTTACCCTACAATGAACCTATTCTGTGTGAGCACACCAAACTCGATCACACATGTCCAACTCAGAGGGAATAGAAAACACAGAAAAGCGCGTCTTAGGCTAAAATGTGTCATTTTCACTCTATGGGGCAAAGCCCTTTGAGTTTATCCTGGAGGACACACCTCGACTAAATATAGATAAAAGATTTAAGTCGAACTGGCCAGCCATTACAAAACAAAGAAATGAATCTGGAAACGACAATCGGGTCTTTGGCCAGTAGAAGGAAAGGAGAGAACAAGAATCAAACGAATATTTCGACCGTATATAACAAGGCGTCTTCAGCGCAGAAAAAAAAACCAAAAAACAACTAGAATCTAAAACTAAAATAATAAAAAACTGAAATATATATAAAACTAAAACACACTGAAATATACAAAGAACTAATATATATATGTAATATATATATTATATATAGTAGTTAGTCTGTATATACAATTATATATTAGTTAGTCTGTTTTAGTTTTATTTCTATTTTTATTTTTATCCTACTTTAGTTTTAGATTATAGTTGATTTTTTTTTTCTACGCTGAAGACACCTTTTTATATAGGAGCGAAATATTTGTTTGATTCTTGTTCTGTTCGTTTCCTTCTACTAGCCATAGACCATTTCTAGATTAATTTCTTGTTTTATCTAAATACAAATTGATGCCAGGACAGCCGCATAGAAGTAAATCTTTAAGGTTTCATATCGACCATAAAATGACCTGACGTCAGACAGAATAAAAAATAATTAAATAGAGTAGACAAATTAATGATAAAATCGAAGTGCAAAATGGAACCTTTTTAGCGATTCTTTGCAGATTTCTGAAAAACTCGGGCGAAGCATGATTATCTCCTCCTTCAGCTTGGATTGGTTCGACGATTATTCCAGCCACTGGCTTATCATTTTTGTTATACTTCACAATTAATTCCTCAACCTATTAGAAATAGACAGATCAGAAAAAAAACATTAAAAAACACAAAAACTTTAAAAAATACTAAAAAATATCAATAAAGACTAATGCCTAACAAGAAAAAGAATATAGTAGAAATTCAAAACTTTATAATACTGTTAACACTAAACAAAGTTACTCCAAACGATTTTAGTGCGTGTGTCATTTCTTTCCAGATGGCAGAGACCTTATTAATTTTTTATCCTATTTCATTTTTTTTTTTGCAAATATTAGGGCTGGCAATTATTTCCCTTATTACATGGCTAGGAAGTTTTAACTTTCTGAAGTGCAGACAGAAGTAGGTTCTTGCCTATGTTTATCATGACCAAGCCACCCAGGAGAAATATAACTTGTCTTGGTTTTCTTAGTGTGATTTATTTTTGGTAGGAATACAGAAAGGTAATAACAAGCTCAGGCACCGGAATTACCAACCGTCGAGATTATTTCACTAAAATTAAAAATTACGGCAAAAATACAATATATTATTGAGCCGAACGCAACAGAGTATACTGTATAAAATCGTTATGAGCTATTTTGCGATTCCTTTTTATTCATAGAATGTAACCCTGTACCATTTTGTAAAATTTATACCCCACCTAATATTGTAAATTGGATTATTTAAATAGGCTCCTTGAAGGGCAATTATTCCTATTAAATGTGAGACATTGATGCCAATGACATTAAATTTCAATTTTTAGCTCTATTTCGTAACTCTAATTTCTAAATTACAAATTGTATTAGAAATTTAATTTCTATTTTCTAATTTCTTTCGAGATCTAATTTCTAATTTCTAAATTAGAAATCTAATTTCTAATTTCTAAAAATCTAATTTCAATTAGTAACCCATCAAATATTCAGAATGCAGTCGATGTGGATTTTACCAATTAGGATATGAAATCACTTTCTATCTGCCTTGCTTTTCTAATCGTCAAGCAAAAACTGTTTATTTGCTTGCAATTTTTTTTTTGTGTATCGGCAAAATGTGCTTTTTTTTCTCTCATGCTTATAATAATAGTATGACCTATAGTCATGGTAGCCCGAATAGGGACAACCTAGTAAGGAACAAAATACGGTTCGTAGAAACTAAAAAATAAAAATACGTTAAAAGGAAACTTTCCAGTGAGAAAAGATTGCCATTTGTAGCTGATTCAGGAACGACAGCTATTATTTCGATTAGTCTTAATAGTAAAATGTTATATTAAAAACTAATTTATGCAAGTTTTGAGAAATAGCCTGAAACCTCTCAAAATGGCGTGGACATTAAAACCAAAATTAGACCACTGGAATCCCCATTGCCGAAAACCCCAAATGAGAAAATTACGGCCCTCCATCTTGAACCACAAGGCAAATCTTTTTTTGCATGGGTAGCACTAAAACGTCCTCTTTTTTTTCTTGGTTTTATAAGATGGAGTCACTGAATTTCAACTAATTCCACCTTTTAGGTCCCCCCCCCCCTGTGATATAACTGTACAATAAAGATCACTGTACACTTTAGACGCTGCTTCATTCCACTTGGAGAGCAAATCCTATATTATCAAATCTAATTTCATTTCTGCTGCCAGGATACATATTGAAAACGTATTTACCATAATACGAGAAAGAATTAATTGTCCGGAAATTGCACCTATCGAAATTATGTCCCCTATTTCCCATAGGCATCTTTTTACGTAAGATTTCATAGTGAACAGACAAGCAGGACCCATTTCTCTATAGGTAGACTATCTAGATAACTCATAGTTTCGTAAATAACCCTTTTCGAATCCTTTAAACCTCGGATAAATCTAATATTAAGATTAGAAAATTATTGAAGTATTTTATAGTAGTTCCAATACCCTAAGATAGCAGTACAAGTCTTGTACTACAAGACACTGAACTGCGAATATTCCCTTGATTGATGAAAGAGACATTTGCTCCCATAAAGCTACAACTGTCAAGTGTGGAAAAAAGAAGAAGAGAAAACCACATTATGGTTGGATGTTTAGAAGGTGCTATCTCGGAGCTTTTAAACATACCACTCTCAAACACAGGAGAAACGTCAATATTCATTCTTTACATGTAACTGGATAAATTTTGTTAGAAAATCACCTGGTATAACTTTCCCTACGATTCTTTAATATTTCTGAGCGTTTAGGTTTTTTTCCTGTCGTTTTTGTCTTTTAAACTTCAAAACAAATAATGAAAGAAAAATTTGTATAGATAGCGTTATTTTTCGTCCACTTTTGGCTCTCCGTTTATTCATGTGATGTAATTTAATGTAATTACGTCAAGAGCGAACCACCTCTTGCTCTATTGATTTTCCACCTTTCCTGGATACAAAAGAAGATTTTCAAGGAAAATTTCATATTGATGAGTTGCATTTGCTTGTTCACCTTGGGAGATAGCATACGTTACGATTTTCATACTTAGATACAATCTCTGTTAAAAACAAAGAATAACAATTAGAATAAATCCTATTTTAATTAAATATCTTTCAAAAACCTATAAGGAATATTTAGTACAAGATTAAAACAAGAGCTCCGTGGGCATACTCCTTCACTGAAAAATCTCTCATTCACATTCATTTTTCTACAGCAAAGCCAACCAGGTGTTTGTTTCTTATAACTTAGTAACTGTCTTTTTATGTAATCAAATTTGGATTTCTCGCATTAAACTTGTGGTTCTTAGACCTGGCAGAATAACCTTCTCAGTGTGCTTGTCTTGTCTTTGCCCCTTTACTGTACATTATGATCTAATAATAAGACTTTGGGACCCGAAAATGAATTCCTCAAGGAGAATTACCTCAGCTAAGCATCGTCTATCCTCTTCTTCATTTTCCCTCAAAAACTCATCAAGAGGATACTTATATTTAGGGAAAGAAGCTATAGGCCAATCAAAGGAGGGAACATCCAATTTATGAATAGGTTTTGAGTGGGTTGTTGATAGTACTCCAAGTGTTCTTCCGTGAAAACCACCTACAAGCATCAATGATTAAAGCTTACACGTTTGAAGGCTTATGGTCCATACTATTGACCAACATAAAAAAAAAAGTTTTAAGTGGTTCACTAAACCAGTTAAGTGGCTAATCTAAGTGGTTCACTTCTAGTATACAAGGACTTTTTGCATATGGACGTTGCATAACTAGCATAACAATCCATTGATTTCTTTTCAACTTTAAAAAATTCAATACCCCCCGCCGAAACATGTTCCAATTCTCACACACCGTTTTACGCAGTAAGGTTTATCATAAGTTCTATATAATTTCAAACATGGGTTCAACAGGAATCTACAGAATTTAGTGGTGGTCTCTTAGAAATTGTGGATTTCACCAGCCTTTGGCCTTACGCGGAAACATAGGTAGCCTAAATATATTATATACCGAAACATAGACATTAATTTAAAAATATGAAAATACTAGTAAGTTAAGTAAAATTGACCACAATAAAACCGAACATGTTTTGAATAATTTCCATGGTATTAAAATGTATAAATTTACTTGTATGATATACCACCCGTCTATTCTTCTAATATGTTTCTCACACGCTCAATCCTAATGAAATCTACCAAAGTAAGATAAAAGTATATTATTTTAGAAACAAATTTGGGCTATATATCTGCGCATTACGGGACTGGGGGTTAAGTATAGCAGGTCTGCATGCCTAATGTGTTAGCTACAATTATTATGCATGTTATGTAGTAAAAATTGCTTTCTAACTTCACACTGTCCGAATACTTTACCCCCACCCCCACCTCTAACGTACAAACATATAGCCTAAATTATATATTTTCCATATATTCTGTCACTTTTCTTTGTCTTATCTAACGCTAAGCCGATACAAACTAATGAAAAAAATATAAATTATTCAAGGTAGTGGGGTGATGGTCTTAACTCTTCGTCGGGGGGGGGGGTTACGTTACAAATACTAAATTGATAGATATTTATTGAGAAAGTGTTTTATTTTTTGTCTTTTCCAAGCTGCATAGGACTCATCTCTTCAGATGTTAAATGTGTAAGCTGTTGTAAAGTCCGATATTTTCTTCTTTTTATTTTTACTCTCTTAATTATCAAACCCGTCTGTATCTCTCTCTATTTCAATCTCTCTAAAACAATGTACAAAGATATCAAGTCTCCACTTTTTGGAAAACAAAGAGAGGATGAGAAAGATAGAGAGAACAGGGGAAGGGGGAGGGGAGAGAGAGAGAAGAGATCGAATAAGTCCCATAATTTTTTTCTGGAGGGTCTGAAGGCAAGCAAGGATATGCACCAGCAGTAGAATACCATATATTTAAAATATAAGATTCTTTCCTTCTAAAGATGATTCGGACAGAAATTAAACGTCCCCTAATTGAGTTCAAATACCGGTTCCAAGAGTCTAAATTCTTAATCAGCAAAAAGAGAAATTGCATTTCTAGCTTCAGTCAGACAACGGCGCTAGTCGTTCGAATTTCGCTAAGATAATTAGTAGCAAAAAAAATGCTACGTACGATATTTCTAAGAAAGTTTAAATGGCAAAAAAACAGTGTGAATGCTTGAATCATCAAAAACATTTAAAAAAGACTATTGGACGAAAGATTTACATCCTTGGCCCTCTTGGGCCAATGGCAGGCAGTCCTTACAGCGCAGGACGAAAGAACTGCGTTTGGGAGTGGGGTAAATGTGTTTTTTAATTTGAATATTAAGTCAGATCTAAAACGATTAGTACCGCAAATAATCTCGGTCATCATTATTGTCATTGAAGTGACCCGTTGCTGTACAACTAAGCATGTAAGTTCAATAAATCTATTGTCTTTTTATATGTGTTTATTTCATTTATATGTCTGCGTCTAGTCCGATAATAGGTAATTAGTTCGCAAGTCTCCAAGGTAAATGCTCCCAAAGGAATCTGATCTCCAGATAGCTCAAGAAAGAAGAAGCCACATTTGTATGTCTACATATTCAATTTTCTCTCATTAATTGAGAGCGGCGCTAGCCTAGTTGACACAATCTCCAGCGCTATAAGCGGCGCTATCGGAGAAATTTCTATCGCCACAAATAATAAACCTTTTATCGCTACAAATGGCGCGTGTCGGAAATTGGAGGAAAACTGCGAACTAGTTAGGCTATTTAAACTTTGTAATTTGAATTTAATTGTTGGAAAGATACAGACATATAAGAAAATTGATTAGGCCTATAACCGCTAAGGCTACGATAGGAAACCCCTTATATCTCGTAGGAGATAATAGCCTACCCCAAAATAGGTTAAGCAAAATTTTAAGTTGATATAAACGCAAAAAAAAAAATATGGACGAACTAAATGAATTATTAATAGTGCAAAAGTTAGTCGCAAAAAATATAGAGATTGCAAAATCTATCCCGGAATACAATGGTCAGTCAGATACTGACGAATTTAATATCCAATTGACCCAGTTTGTACAATTAACAAAAACAGACGTTGGAGCGTTAAAAGACATGCTGCTTCTACGATTAAGAGGCCAGGCCTTAACCTTTCTAAAACAGGTCGAACATACCATAGGCAACAACGCCAACTTGCCAATAAATACGGTTGATGACTTGTTAAAAGCATTCAAAGAGAGATTTATAGAAACCAGTTCAATAAATAAATTAAAACATGGAGTAGTGAACTTTGATTTTTCACAAAATATAAGGGAATATCTGAATAATATACGCATTTCTGTAGAAGCAAAATACGGAAGTGGTTCTGGGCAATTGTATGAAAAAGTCATACTAAATACCTTTTTGCAAGGGCTACCCCCAAAACTATATAGAGTAGTAATATCCAAGAATATTCAGACGTTGGATCTTGCAGTCCAAGAGGTAGAGCGACTAATCGAAGTTGATAAAATGGTTGCTAATCATAGTAATGCAAAAATAAACAGCCTAGGCGACTCAAACGCGAACCTAATCTTCAAGGGCGATCAGGCATCCCCCAATTTCTTTTCAACGGATAACTCCCCAGTAGCACAAAGAAACAAAACGCCAGAACCCGCTAGGCAGAAAACAGTACGCTTTCAGCCCATTAACCCTACAATAATAAGGTGCCATAATTGCAATCGTGTTGGCCACATAGCGAGAGAGTGCCACTATGTCCCCAATCCCATACCAAGAAATGCTGTCGGTAATACGCAAAATTACGGCAACCATTTGTTCGGAAGAACAAATTTTAGCACCGGTCGCGCAATAGGCTATAGCCAGGGGGGATTGCGCCAATCAGTACCTTATAATGCGTACCAACCAAATTTGTATAACCCTCTCCCCAACAGGCAAATTAATTATCGGTTTGAAAACCCAAATACTCGCCAAGGCCAATATAATGCGAGAATGCAATATAAAAATAATGAAAATTTGCCGATGAGAAATGAAAATTTTAGAAGCCAACAGCACTGGCAAACAGCGCCAGCAAACGGCACTGACACGAGACATCCACGTTACCATAATAATACATGGCGAAGACAGGCAGACGTAAATCATTTAAATATGCCTACGGAACCTAATACGTCTGAATATCTATTACAGGCACCGACAAATGAAATAAATTCTCAGGGAAACGCTTCAGGCCCCTCAGAAACATAAGTTGGACCCAGAGGGAGCCAGGGATATTTAATAGGTCCAAAACAATACTAGTGCCTTCTTGTAGTGATATTATTAACAAGTTACCTATATTTAATGATTTTTGTGTAGAAAACGTTTACTTTACGGCCTTAGTTGACAGTGGAGCTACTGTAAATATCATAAACTCTTGCGTATTTAATATGTTGCCTCTGCACATTAGGCGACAAAAGAACCCTAATAATCCCAATTTAACAAGCGTTACAGGTCATAAATTAAATGCAAAAGGGTCAATTTGCCTAAACGTAAAAAGAGACAATAGAACCTTCATGACAAATTTTATTATATGTGACAGTCTCCCATATGAAGCTATTATAGGGGTAAATTTTCTAAGGTCTAATAGAATACTATTAGACGTAGCCAACGAGAAGCTTGTATACCCAGCTAAGGTAGGGGAAGAAATTTCTACCTTAAGAAATCGTAACAGAGGTTACGAAGATAACATAACAGTAAACAAAATTTCTAATGGTATAATGGCGAAGTATTTTGAACCTCATGTCTCGCAAAGACATGGCATAATTGGAAATTTATTCAATTACCCTAAGAGATATTGCAGAAATGAAGTATATTTAAATAATAACAGTATTGAAGCTGCGAAAATAAAAATAGGAAATATACAACAGTACAGGTCAAACGAAATTCAAAAAATAGCGGAATTATGGAAGAACATAATAAAACCCAACGTGACGCCGCGAGATGCCGCAATGGCGCAGCATAGCGCCACTATGAATCTAATAAACAATGAAAATGAAGAGAAATATTACGGATTTGCGATAAGGAAAACAAAAATCCCTCCCAAAACTATGCAAAAAATTCAAATATCACAAATGATCGAGCCAATAGTTAGCAAATCAGAAATATGGTTTGCGACACCGTCTGAAATACCTGAAAATCTGTTATGCGAGGAACAAATTATATCTTATGACAAAGGGGAAGGTTTTATTTGGGTAACCAATAACCATGAAAACGATACAATTACAATTAAAAAGGGGACTTGTTTAGTCCAAATCGAGGTTTTAACGGAAAATGATTTAAATACATGGGAAAATTCTAAAAGAAACCTAGTTAACGGTATTAAAACTTCAAATAACGAATATCCTTTAACTAAATCGCAATTTTTAAACAAATTTAAAATGGATCATATTACGGATATGGAACTTAAGAAAAAATTATGCGAATTATTATGGAAATTTAAGGATGTATTTTCTGCATCTGAAGATGATATCGGGCTAATTCCATTTTACGAAAATTCAATTTTAACGACTGGTAATCCCGTTGCAAAACAGCCATACCGTGTGCCATAGAAGCACAAAGAGTGGTTAAAAATAAAATCCATGAATTAGAAAAAAACGAAATTATACGCCCAAGTATAAGTCCGTATAGTGCACCAGTGATCTTAGTACCAAAAAAGAATGGCGATCTTAGACTCGTAGTAGATTATAGGGCTCTCAACAAACAAGTAGTTAGCGATAAATTTCCTCTACCAAGAATAGACGAAATTCTTGACTCAATTTCAAGCAAAAATAAAATTTTTACTTCTTTGGACCTTACCCAAGGCTACCACCAAGTGAAAATAGCCGAAAAGGATGTCCATAAAACTGCATTTTCAGCATCCGAATATGGTTCTTATGAATACTTGAGAGTACCATTTGGGCTTAAAACAAGTTCAAGCGCGCTATGTAGACCCCTATTGCACCTTTTAAGAGGATTAAAGAATATAATTCACTTTGTTGATGATGTTATATGCGTGGGGGAAACACTGAGCAACACTTAGCAACTTTAGCTAAGGTGTTCGAGAAGTTCAGGCAAGGCAATTTAAAATGCCAGCCTGAGAAAGTAAATTTATTTCAATCTAAAATTAAATTCTTGGGAGTAGTAGTAACCCAGGGAGAGATATCCCCAGACCCTGATAAAATAAAAAGTGTTGAGAACCTCAAGCCCCCCAAAACTATGAAAGAACTAAGAGGAATTTTAGGCCTTACTGGCTACTTTAGAAAATTCGTACGCAATTATGCCCAAATTGCGAAACCCCTCACGGAATTAACCAAAGGAAACTCCCATAATGTTACCTGGTCCCAGGAAGCTCAAACTTCCCTAGACCGTCTCAAAAAGGCACTCACTTCTGAACCAATTTTGTCACTTCCCAATTTCGAAAACGGAAAATTCATCGTTACCACTGATGCTAGCTCAAAGGGCATAGGCGCTATCCTTTCGCAAATAATCCCGGTAGAAAACCCTAACCCTCTACAGGGAACGCCTAAACAAATAGAAAAAGTTATATGCTATTCAAGTAAAACTTTATCAAAAGGCGAAAGTAGTTATTCCGCCACAAACTTAGAATTGTTATCTATTATCTACCACTTGGACAAATTTAGACATTATTTAATTGGTAGAAAATTTATATTACGATCAGACCATAAAAGCTTGCAGTACCTGCGCACACTTAAAAACCCCACGGGCATTCTAGCTACATGGATTATGAAAATCCAAGACCTAGATTATAAATTTGAACATTTAAAGAGAAAACAAAACGCAGCTTGCGACTTTTTGAGTTGATATCCAGAAAATAGTCCGTCGGAAACTGAAGAAAATGAAGTTAATGCTATTAATGCTAAAAGCAAACATGGATGTAAGAAAAACAAAGTCAAAGACGCAGTAAAAGAAAATAAGATTAACTATTGTCCCTTGTCTTTGGAAAATATAAAAAGAAAGCGAAAAAAGGACGAAATGTGTGTAGCACTAATTGATTATTTTGTGAATGATGAGGCGTTACCGGATAAATTCAAAACTCTTAGAAAAGAGATAGATAATTTTTACTATGATCTTGATCAAGAAATACTGTGTAGAATCGTGACTGCTGAGACAAATAGAAACCAAACCTCGATAATACCTGTGTTACCACAAAACTTGATAGGGCCTGCATTTGAATATTTTCATTCGGACACAGGTGGACATTTAGGAGTTATGAAAACGTTCCATAAGTTAAAACAATACTTTTACGTACAATCGGCACTGACAAAACTCAAAACTTAAATTACATGCGAAGCATGTAATTTGAGAAAAATCCCCCCAGCTTATCCAAATCCTCCAATGGGAAGGGTCCCAGTAGCAAAGTACCCCTTCGATATTATCTCATTTGACCTATACGGGACAAGTGGAGGCTTACCTGTTTCTAGCAGAGGTAATACTTGTATTCTTTCGGTTATAGATCATTTTTCAGGATTTACTTTTGCAAAAGCATTAAAAAATCAAGGTGCTTATGCCACAAGTAAGGCATTAGCAAAATTATTTTTACAATTTGGCATTCCTAATAAAATTTTGAGCGACAACGGGAGCAGTTTTGTTGCAAAAGTAACAAAAGATTTAATGAGTTTCCTTAATATAGAGAAAATGGTGACAGCGCCGTACCATCCACAAGCTAATGGCAAAATAGAAAACAGGCATAAAATATTTTCGAACGTTCTAAGTATTTATACGAAAGACAATAGGAGCGACTGGGATAAATTCTTACCTTATTTAACCAACGTAATCAACACTGCTTATTCCGAAACAACCAGAGACAATTCATTTTATTTACTTTTTGGTCGAGATTTTAGAATCCCATATGATGAGATTATTGAATCTCGGCAGTATTATAATAGCTCAGAAGATTATAAACAAGAATTCATAAATAGGATGAGGAAAACTTATAAAATAGTTAGGCAAGAGTTGGAAAAATGTAAAATAAACCAAGAACTAAGAAACCAACCTAAAGTTAAGGGGAATATAGATTTCAAGGTAGGAGACTTCGTTTACCTAAAGAACGAGGCGAAAACGGAAGGAAAAAAACTCCAACAAATATTCCGGACCGTACAGAATAGTCAAAAAGTACGATAACGAATATACTTTTAAAATGGAAAACCCCGATAGTGGAAGAACTTACAAGGCGCATGTTAGCCGAATAAAAAGATCCAAATTTCCAGAGAGATGGGTATCACATCCCTCTTCTACTGATTCGTCAGATTCGGAAAATGAGCCCCCTAGGTCAAGATTAGCAGAGCTAAAACCCTTTAATTTCAAGCAAGACTATTTTGAGAATGACAGTGATCAGGAAAATTTTGAAGAATTTTTAGCAATGGAAAATTTAGTTGTTCCTAAGAAAAAATCCCTAATACCAGGATTCTTTCCTGAAATAAAAACGCCAAAAAGTCCAAAAATTTATTCATTGGCGAGCACAGGAGATTTAGATTATACAATATCTCCAAAAACCCAGTTTTTCCCCGATAGAATTTGGACCCCATGTCCCCCCAAAAGATTTCCAGACGATATGGTTTCCCCTGCAACACCGATAGAAAGGCCCCTGTCTTTACAGGAAGAATTAAACAGAGCTGTAGAAACTCCCGGTATTACTGTGAAGAAAACTCCTCCCAAAGCTTTAACTAAAACAAACCTGCGAGAAGCTATGGATTTAATTAATTTCCCCATAAAAAAGAGTCAAAGTACATTGCCCGAGAATAAAACTCCCAAGGATGACCAGCAAGGTCAATATCATGATATAACTGTGTCCAAGGCCAAACCTAAACAGTGGACTTCATGGAGGGAAACCCTAGTGCAAAAAATGCCCCATCCCCCTGAGAAGATGGCATTCAAACAATGGAGGAACCCCGCAAAAACTATTGATTCCTCCCAAAGCTCTCAAGAATCTTTCAAATCCCCCGAGTTGAGAACTCAAGGCGAGGATCTAGGGAATAAACCTTCTACTTCCAGAGGAGTAGAAATTTACGAAGGAAGGGCAGGTGAACCCATCAAAAAGTGCCACCTCTAAAAGTTCTAATCCGGATTCGTCGGAAACCAGTTCAGAAGAGTCTGATGGTGAATCAGACCATATAGTAGCTAAAGAAATAGGGAAATCAAGGCCGACCTCAGCCGCCGCACACGGGAAACAAACGAAATTAAAAGGGCAAGAATTTTTGAAAAAACAATATAAAAAGTTTGACCTTATTTCGCTAGACAAACCGAAAAAGAAAAAACCGCAAGAAACAGAGGAGAAAATAACGACACAGTCAGGTAGAACGGTTAAAAAACCTGACAGATGGAAATATCCCTAATTAATGTAAAGACAAATTTCAAAGATATGAATTTAACACCATAATAAATTCCAAAGTGTGCAAGTAAAGTTAACCAAGTCAATATTAATGAAAAAAAAATAAAATAAAATAATACGAGTAATGTCAAAACGTTGACGATCACAGAAAATAACCAAAGGTAGGAAGCTAGTGGTCTACTGAAAACGACAACTGGCGTTGGACCACGTCTTGTGGGAAGCCTGGGGAGGAACCCAAGGCCCATGATTCTTTTTGTAATTTTTTTTTAAACGATCGTAGGAAGAGATATTTTTCAGTCCTTCAAGTGTAAGAAATTAGTATTTTTATGCCAATCAGGGCCAGTCAAAACAATACTTAAAGGTTGAATAGAAACTTCTGTGAGCTAGTTAAGTTTTCGTTTTTTGGATCAGAATGCTTTGAAAGAGAAACAGAGAGTTTACTTTCTTATAGCTCCGAGGCAAAAAAAAGAGAGAAAAGCTTTTTAATTTCATTATATTATATCTATGACGTATGCTGTCCTACAGCTCTGAGTTAAACATTACTTCCAAAGAGAAACAGAGACATTAATGTCTTTAGCTCCTTGGCGAAAAATTTAATTTCATTAGTTTATATCTATGACGTATACAATAACAGAGAGATCACTGTTCTATAGTTCTGTGACAAAAATGTTCTTTAATTTCATTGGTTTATCCATGACATATATTGTGCTCTAATTTTTGTGACATATTTTCGCAAGTCAGTCACGTTATATCTTACCTATACTGACTCAGGTCTCCCTCGGATTTTCCATGAAAAATCGACCCATGTCCTAACCAAGATGGATATTATAAAAAAAAGAAGTTATCAGTACAGAAGCGTCTAATTATATGAAATATTTTATCTTAGTGCAGATTATAATTATTTTAGGCCTACCAGTGTAATTACGTGCTGCATGCTTGCTTATTCATGTGTTTCTTACTCGAGAAATATAATGTTTCTTACTTGAGTAATATATGTACCAATAGCCAACTATTGGTAACTATAACCAAACAACCTATTGGTACGTTTATATGTAGAATTTCACAGCGGATGTGAAATTATATCTCGAAAATAATATGGAAAATTTTAAAACCATTTGATCAGTTAAGATACATGGATTGAAACCCTGTGTATGTCCAATGGCGACTAAGTAAAACCCACAAGGAATTCCCCATTAATGTGAAGGTGTTTTTCGCTTAACAGATTCTAATAAGACTTTAATATCAATTCATTTACTTAGTTCTGAAGGATTTGCTCAAACAATAGCCTTCTAAAAAAAAGATATTGATGTCAGTTCTTCATTACGCTTATATTCTTTGCCAAGCATCAATTGGAATATACGTGGACAAGCTTGGAATCCTGCATCTAATGACCTTATTCGAAAGTCGAATATGAGACACCAATGTTGACTTGCAACTACGGAAAAATCCTGAGACTAAGAACCTCTGCATTTCAGCCGTTAAACCCGGAGCCCCATGAGAACGTCTAAGCCAAGAAATAGGGAAGACATCAGAAAACGAGTGGATATAGAGGTCACCACTCGTCCTTGTTATGTCTTATTCCCTCATTGTAGTGTCGTTTGCGTAAAACCGTGTGGTTATGACGCTGCAACATGCGTTTCTTAAACAGCACGGACGTGCGTGAACAATGCAGGCATGAAAAATATTGTAAAAGTAGACCTCAAACTTAATAATTTAGGGTAAATTATGTTTATTTAATATCGATATTTCCGTTCTCAAAACAAATTTGAAGACATTTCTGTTTTAGATTTTCATTGTGAGTACTAATATTAGTGTATTTATTTAATTCTGTCTCATAGCTTAGAAATTAATGTACCCAATTAATACGTGACTTATTTGTACTATGAGTGTTTACTTTAAAGAACGTGTGATTCTGCCTCGCTATTTTTATTACAGGAAGTAAATGGCAAATTGGTTATTGAGCATTACAATGAGCTGCCCAGTACAGATACGACCCAGTAGCATCTATTTTCATCATATCTCAACCAACGAAGAGCACTCACCATAACTCCAGGCAACTTTCATCCCAGCTTCGTCTACGAAAACAACAGTTACCTTCGACCGTAGTTTCTTCGACCATGAACCATATTACATATCAGGTAACACTATATTTGAACCTCAGTATCAAGTGCTTTAACGAACTATATAATCACATAAATGCTGAGAACCCCATCGATCAGAACAAGATAAACGATATTTAACGATATTTGAAGTTAAAAGATACTTAAAGACATTTGAAGATATTTGAAGCTGAAGTTAAAGACAATTTGAAGTTTAATTCTGAGAACCCCATCGATCAGAACAAGATAAACGATATTTAACGATATTTGAAGTTAAATGATACTTAAAGACATTTGAAGATATTTGAAACTGAAGTTAGAGACAATTTGAAGTTTAATTCTGAGAACCCCATCGATCAGAACAAGATAGACGATACTTAACGATATTTGAAGTTGAAAGATACTTAAAGACGTTTGAAGATATTTGAAACTGAAGTTAGAGACAATTTGAAGTTTAATTCTGAGAACCCCATCGAGCAGTACAAGATAAACGATATTTGAAGTCAAATGATATTTGAAGATGTTCGAAGTTGAATTTAAAGACAATATATTAAGAGAGTCACTATAGTATGACGACAACCCGTTTCAAAAGGCACAAATGAACAATTTTACGCGAGAATACATTCTCTATGTGCCTCAAAAAATCCTAAAAAATGATATGCTGAGAAGAAAAACACCAACACCTGTAGTGGGAAGAATCACTTCCCAGTTGACTATTAGAACGATATTTAACGGTCATTTCCCAGTTGACTATTAGGGAAAACTTACCGTGTAAAGACAACTAGACTCGAACTGTTCCATGAAGAAACCATAACGTAAGTGCTTCGAAATTTTTGCCAGGACAAAAGGAGTGAAGGACAGTAATTTACAACAGAAGGGTGTAGTACACTAAGGACACGAAAGGTGATGAATAGATGTGAAGCTACATGTGTTACTTCCTAATAACTTTGACAATTCAAAAATCCCAATAGTGAAAGTGTTTTAATGTCATCAGTGAATATGATGAACCAAATATTGTATGTTATAAATCATTCATGTATGTACCACAAGTAGAATTAGGTGTAATATTATCATGTTATTCATTTAACGTTGTGTAGATAGTATGTAGTACGTCATATAGACAGCAAAATAAAAAAAAAAAAACTAATGTAAAAGTAGAATAGTCCGAACCTTATTGGAAATGTAAAAGTAATCAGTGTTAGATATAGAAAAAAAAATCTTTAATATAGTAGCTAACCTAGAACCAAAAATAATTTTAGTCCGGTAGATGAATTTTAGATAGGGATGTAGAATAAAATAAGAAAAATAACTGAAAAATTTTAAGCACTCCTAATGAGCAGTTACTAATGACGGGACGTCATTATTTGATGGGAAGGGTGATGTGCACCAGCAGTAGAATACCATATATTTAAAATATAAGATTCTTTCCTTCTAAAGATGATTCGGGCAGAAATTAAACGTCCCCTAATTGAGTTCAAATACCGCTTCCAAGAGTCTAAATTCTTAATCAGCAAAAAGAGAAATTGCATTTCTAGCTTCAGTCAGACAACGGCGCTAGTCGTTCGAATTTCGCTAAGATAATTAGTAGCAAAAAAATGCTACGTACGATATTTCTAAGGAAGTTTAAATGGCAAAAAACCGTGTGAATGCTTGAATCAATGTGTTTTTTAATTTGAATATGAAGTCAGACCTAAAACGATTAGTACCGCAAATAATCTCGGTCACCATTATTGTCATTGAAGTGACCCGTTGCTGTACAACTAAGCATGTAAGTTCAATAAATCTATTGTCTTTTTATATGTGTTTATTTCATTTATATGTCTGCGTCTAGTCCGATAATAGGTAATTAGTTCGCAAGTCTCCAAGGTAAATGCTCCCAAAGGAATCTGATCTCCAGATAGCTCAAGAAAGAAGAAGCCACATTTGTATGTCTACATATTCAATTTTCTCTCATTAATTGAGAGCGGCGCTAGCCTAGTTGACACAATCTCCAGCGCTATAAGCGGCGGTATCGGAGAAATTTCTATCGCCACAAATAATAAATCTTTTATCGCTACAGATACAAGGGGGGCGATCCCCTCCCAACGAATTATAATCCTTGCTAAATTATACCATTCAGTACCGTACTATATACGAGAAATAAGGACTGAAAAATCGATCGTTTTCTGAAATAAAAACAATGAAACTTATCAACGCAATAAAATTATTCGAAGACAGTATGTGTTATAAACACAAGACTGAAACGTTTCTGTGCTGTTAGGGAGAGTCCAAGGGAGTGCAGACCCAAGACAAGAAGGTTGGACAATGTCAGTGCTGTGGCCTGTATAAGCATGCAAAGGTTGGCATCACTTATCACTGCTCCCCGGAGACAGAGACACCGATGAAGTTTACGTAATACATACGTCCAAATGGAATAATTTTATTTCCATCACTGAACTTGAAAAAAAAACCAAGACTCCTTCACCAACGCTATAGATTTTTGCCTCATTGCTAGCAGCCACACAACATTATATGAAGTATCCTGACAATGGTGCCAATTTATCTGCGAGCAATCTAATGTCTACCTGATTTGGTGGCACTGAAATAGCTTAGAGTTGTGATGAAGATAGGGTCAAGTTTGTATCATCCTTTATGCCGAACGGCTTTGCATTCTACTGTAAAGAGATTTAAGAATCATGTGTCACCTCATACCAATCGAGAGTCGGAAATTTCGCTTCTCAGTTTCTTCCACCAAGTCTATGTCAATAGTTAAGTGAGTATATTTCACATCTCCTTTGACATGAGACATGGTTATACTTTTTTTTTCTCATATATGGAACCCGTTGCAGGGCACCATAAGGCCAAATATCCTTTCTGACGTACCTCAACGAGGTCCTTTGAGCTGTAATATTCTTTGGAAGATGCATTTCCTGCTGCTAGGGCTAGGTATACTAACACCATTCATCACCCCCTTTACCCATTTGTCTTTTTTTTTTCTTGACATCGTATTCTAAACCATCGTATTCTGAAGTTCTCTTCTAGTCTCATAGAGAAAAATTTTGAAAAAAAATCAAACTGGCTCAAGATTTTGCTGTCCACTGCATCAAAACACACTCTTTATGTTCTGCCAATCTTTTAACGTGTCTGCTTTTTCACCTTGATTGGGATAAGTTTTGCAGCCTCAGCAAAGATTGTCTTTTTCCCCAGCCAACTGACTAGGCTTTTTCTTATTCCTTGCCCTTTTCTTTGCTTTTGAGTACCTTTACCAAAAGTACCGGTAACAACATTAGAAATAATCCCATCGTCCTCAAACATTGTCATTTAAACAATGGGTGCCTTCTCGAACACTGTGTTTGGAGAGAGGATTTTTTTTTTCCTATATCTATAGGAGCCTTTCACGTTGGTGTCCGGACGCTTAGATCAGCCATTCATCTTATATTGCAAACTTACAACACCATGATGGTACCAAAGAGCAATCGAAAATATTACAATTCACCAAATGCGACAGGCAACGAGTGCGTAACCTTCCCTTTGACTGGGGTCGCCTCTGATTGGCCAACGGATATCGACGTTTAATGGCAATCCCGTCCTCGATAAAATTTCCCAATGCCTTGCGAAAGCGGCAAAGTGAGTTAGTTGATCTCCCGTTACGTTACGTTACATTGATAGCAAACCCGGCCTTAGTTACATTATTTTACACAAAATTATAGAGACAATAAACCAGACAATAAACTCATATTACCAGAACATTTTACGCGGTACGCGTTAATATGATCTTTCAACGAAAGACTATGATGCATATAGTCCTAAGATCAGCTTAGCTAAAATCTTGCGACATATAAGATTGGTAGCCAAAACTATAAGGATTTGTCACAGAGCGTAAAGCCAATACAGGAACAAAATGGATAGCATAACTTGAATGGGTTTAAACAAGCATGCCCTTATGTACTAATATGAAATTATATTTCAGATTTAACTTGTATTTACAAAAATATTATGCTAAAAAAAAAAAAAAAATAGCGGGCCGATAATATGCACCAAGAAATTGATATGAGTAATATTAGAAATAAAATTATTAACCGAACATTAGTAACCGATTAAATAGAAAAAAAAGAATTTGCTGATTATTCTAATCACATTACCTAAGTTTCTTTAGGAAAAGCTGCCGATGAATACAATTGAATTCTATTGCTGCATCCAAGACTACGGCTTAATCATTCTGATTATTATCAAAACTATAATTTAAAGCGAATAAAAAATCCTGTAAATCCTGGCTCTGAAAAACTTAAATCTTGAAAAAGTTGAAGTTGGAAACAGTGACCAAATCCCAAAAGGAATTGTCAAAATCCTTTGCGTCTGAACTTAGTATGAAAAGATGTACACTGAAAACTTACACAGACACATACAATACAGCGTGTCTATTCTTTAAATGTAACTCACCCTTAAAAGATAGAATAGTAAACGGAGGACATCCGGGAAACTGGTTTATCATGCATGTTTCCAATTCTTCGGTAGAAGGCGTAACATTTTCTCCACGCTGTTTGTCTCTATACCAAAAAAATATGGATTTAAAAGCATTCTCATTTGAGCATGACCCACATGCCATGGTTGTTACTTGCGTGTGACCAGCGGGAGCAACCTGTAAGAAGCAACCTGTAAACTTCATCAGCAAATACTCAATTCTAGACGTTATGTACTAGGAATTTTATGTCTTCCATATATACCTGATAAGCTAAATTTTATGTCAATTAGCTACACAAAAATGAAGGAAGGTGACTAGGCAAATATATTGTCAGCCTCAATTTCATAGCACACATCCGAAGATTTCCTTCTTCTACCATCTTTTAATTCTGTGAACATGCATACATTTAATTATTTCTTAGCTGGTATATTAGAATGTTTACCTCCGGCATAAAACAGGAGAAGTTACAAGCTTTTTCTAAGATTTCAGGGAAAGTATATGTCGGCTTTTAAATTTCTACCATTTATTCAGATTGCTTATCCAAGCTCTACAAGTTATGACAAGACCGTTCAATCAATTCTAAATAGTTTGGTCACACAAAATAAAAAAGTTTATAATGAACGAGATGGGCTGATTCTTTATGGTATCGAATTCTCTCAAAAGAATAAGACTCAAAACAACCCTTGCTCCCTAGGGTGTATCCAGGATTTCCGTTCGAGGGGTGAGGTGAATACAAATTTGTTTATATGCATTTCTGTTTTGTTTTTATGAGTCGGAGAAAATTTTCTGGGGAGGCGGATTAAAACCCGGTTACTCACGTTGAATCTTAAGAATTTATTGGTCTTTTTTTTTTTTTTTTTTTTTTTTTTTTTTTTTTTTTTTTTTTTTTTTTTTTTTTTTTTTACAAATATATGAAATTAGGGTCAATTAAGGTTCTTTCATTCTGAAGTGTAGTGGAACTATATTGATTTAATCAATCTGGTATGCAATACTATTGACTTTCTTTTCAACAAGGCATTCCATTTTTCCATTTCTCAAAAATATTTTCATTTACTAAATAAACTTCCTTCACGCCCATTTAATTTTTGAGATTCTTCAAACAACTGCCAAATTCGTTACTAAGGAAAAAAAACAAAAACTTAGTCACTACGTGCAGAAAACACAGTCAGTAGGGAGTTGTTTTTCTTTTCTTTTTTTTTCGTAAACAAGAGCATTTTTGGCATAGCAAAGTGGGGACGTAATTTCAATAGAGAAAAGTAGTCGCTAAGGGATTGCGTAAGGTTGCTAGTTCACTGGGGAAAGGAGGCAGATATACTTTCATATTTTCGAAAACATAGCAGGAGGTTGTCAAACGATATCCTGGGCAATAAAAAAAAAATACCTTGCCTTAACCCAAGATTTCCGAAAGAACATAGGCTAGATATTTTGGACAGTCATAAATGTGACATTAATTTTATCATCGGGTTACGATCAATAATGACATTAAGAAACCTAAATTCTCACTTTGCCCCTTTTTATGTTACATTAAATATTCAGGGGTGGCTCGAAGCACTCAGGCCAGGGGGGGGGGGGTAAGAACCCTCATCTAAACGACTTGTAGATCATATTCTACGACTCGTCATTACCTACAAATTTCATAGACAATAGTGTTTTATCATTTATACTTATCTACGGGAACAAAGAAGGACAAAAACGGAACACTACATGCGCAAATACACAACTAAGAAAAGCTTAAATCTGGATTCGCCTCTTCTTCAAAATAGACCAACGCTCAACAATCTTGTTTAAGTCTACACCATCAGTGAGGTCTTTCTCACTCGCCAACAACATGAGGGAATCCAGTCGAGAATCAAGCATGGCAGTTCTCAGCCAATTCTTCACAAACTTGAGTTTGCTGAATGTTCTTTCGGCAGCTGCAACTGCAACAGGTGAAGTCGCTGCCAATTTGCAGAGACGACTTGCTTGCTTAAGCTGACGGTTCCGGCGATGTCCTTCACCAAGGACTTCTCTGAAGCAAGCAGCGCCTTGGCAAAACTGGAACAAAACTTCAAGCTCTACTTGAAGAGCAGTAGCGTCTGGAGCTCTTTCCTGGTTTGGGAAAAACTTTGTTGCTTGCTCAATTTCTGCAACTGAGATACTTTTGTTCAAAGGAGGCTGGCGTAAGGTGCAAAATGGCAGAAAATCGGCAAGGCAAGCTCTGAGATTATCTCCCATCATTGTAGTTAACTTGTCAAGCAAGATTCTGAAATGTTGTCTATAGAACTGATGCATTGAGATATCGACTTGACTTAGAGCTCGGCTGTCATAACGAGACGGTCCAAGTCTCCGACGATGGTGTCTGATAAAATCAGCCTCTGGGTTCACTCCCATCCTTTTGGCAAACTGTGCTGCACTGTCAGTTAAACTGTTCATTTCCTCACAAGATATTCTTTCAAAAAGTTTCTTCGTAGCGTCTAGCATCTCAATTGCGTCGATGATGTTCATCTCCTCTTCTTCGAGCTTTTCTGTTGCAATCCTGGCCTTGTATATGATATTTTTCATGAACATGGGGCAGTCGATAAAATCGAAGTTGAGAATCCTTTTCAGGAGGCCACTGGCTTGTGCTTTCATCTTCGTATCGGCGTTCTTCATCTGTTTTATTTCGTCAAGGGCTGAGACTATTGCTTCAAACGAAGTAACCACTGCTTGTATGGTTTCAGCCCTTGCGGTCCACCGGGTCCGTGATAAGTTTCGGAGATTAAGGCTGTTTTCAATCGAAGAGAGTTTTTCTTTAAGGGCGGCAAAACGCTTTGTAGATGAAGAGAAGAACACATACATTTCTACGAGGATATTGAAAAGCTCGGCAATCAAGAGAGATGAATTTCAACAATGCTCTATCACGGTGTTTAGTCTGTGGGCCTGGCAGGGTATATAAGGCACACGGCGACTGAGAAGTTCCGATACTTTCTGCTGGGCTCCATTAAACTGGCCAGACATTGCACTTGCATAGTCATACGACTGAAAAGCTAGTTTATCCAGCGGAATTCCTCTCCTTGTCAGTGTTCCTATTATACTTTCTGCCATACCCTGACCAGTTTTGTCATTTGCCTCGCTAACATCTAATAGTCTCTCTCTAGGCATCCCTTCCAAGCTGATGGTGCGGATTACGACTGCAAGCTTATCAGAATGTGAAGCATCGGGTGTCGTATCCGCCATCACAGAATAAAATTCTGAATCCAGGACTTCGTCAAGGATCTTCTCCCTGACTTATGCTGAAAGCAATTCAATAAACTCGTTCTGGGACATTTTGTGTAGATAGGTAACTTTGTATGGTCTATACCGAGAATCATTTAACCAAGCTTCAAGAGCAGGCACATATCTCGCTAGAAGTTGAACAAATTGAACAAAGTTGCCGTCTTTTTCTTCCGTTCTTCTAAATGCAATGCCTTGTCTCGTTAGGGTTCTTTCAACGTCCAAAAGAATTGCCACGATTTTTCTGTTTGTCTCTTCATCTTTTGCTTGCTGCAAAAGCTTAGATCGAGTTCTTTTATCAAGTAGGAAATCAACATGACCATTACTGCTGACGAAGTGACAATAATCCGACAAAGCTGCTTTGTGTTACCCGGAAGAGAAATGACTAGCCAGTTTTCCTTTCTTTGCTTTTCCTTGGCTCTTCATTTTGTGCCATTGCCGCACACCGTCTTCCACCCAAGCGTTTTCGGACTGGTCTCGCACCGGACCACTAGGGAAAAGCGAGCAAACGAAGCAGAAGGCAGCATCTTTCTCGATACTGTACTCTAAGAACTGGTAATCTTCATACCAGCCGGGGTGAAAACGACACTGTTTCTTTTTTGATATTGACAGATCAGCTGGGAACACACTCAGCATTGGTTGATTAGGACCACATGAAATCAGGTATTTCTTTTGGTTTTCGCTAGAGATTGGCTTCCTTATTCCAGGATCCTTGTGAACTACACTTTTGGAGTTGTCACTGTGATTTTCGACAACAACTCCACTAGTTGCCGAAATGTTAAGAAGTTCTTCAGTGCAATCGACTGTTAGTTCCTTGCACAGCTCAAACACAGAAGATGATGTAGATTGTATTTACACCAAGATATCTCTTGCATTCAACGCAGAATTTTCCCGAACGGTCTTAACTATGTCATTGGAACCAGCAACTACTGATATAATGTACTCCAGCTTGGCGACACATGAAAAGAGTTTCATGTTGTGTCTTGGATCGGAGACCTCTTGCCCTATATCTGACTCCTTCTCATCATTTGTGTTGACCGATGGCATGAAGTCTTCTCCGGTTTCGAATTTATCTCTCGTTTCTGTCGCTAGGTGTTCTGTCAAGGTCGGTGTTCTAACGCCAAGTGTTTCCTTGGTAATTGTAACATGCATTTCCCGAAACATGTCAGTAAACACAATTTCGCCGGAGACCGCCCCAAAACCGGTTTTGGCCGGATTCTGGGTGAACTACTTGTCCGGTAAGAAATGAAGCTGAAAAACGGATTCAGAATGTCTCCTTACCCCTATATCGACCCTCTAATCAGCTTCAGGAACAACTTTTACATTCTTCCAAACCGGATTCCGGGGGAACTGCTTGTCCGGTAAGAAAATGAAGCCAAAAAACGGATTCAGAATGTCTCCTTACCCCTATGTCGACCCTCTAATCAGCTTCAGGAACATCCTCCAAATTTCCGGTTTTGGCCGGATTCTGGGCGAACCAATTGTCCGGCGTCAAAATAAATTTCAGCTTTTTATTCAGCATTTCTAAAATTCAATCATTAAAACTGAAAGGGTTTTTTTTTTTTAAATGTTTTAAAACATTTTAAAAAAAACCTTTCAGTTTTAATAATTGAATTTTAATGTAAGTTTCTTTTATATTGTTTTTATTCTCTGCGTCTGTTTTGCTGAGGACAGCCCTTGGATATAGGGTCGAAATATTCATTTAAAGTAGCGTTCCACTGTCTTGTATAAAAATTTCCCTGTTGTTCTACTTATTTGTTTATGATGGAAAGGCAGTGTGGTCTTCGTCGCTATTTGCGTCTAGCTTATGGGGTGCAGTTGACTTATGATATCTTTTATTTTATTAGTTTAGCCAAAAAACATGCTAATATTATCAATCAACAAAAGTTTTTAGAATCTTGTAGAAATGAAAATCTTATGAGTTCTGGTTGAACTTCCTTGAAGTAATGATATTAGGGCTATTTTAAAACATTTTTTTTTAAAAAACTTTCAGTTTTAATGATTGAATTTTAATGTAAGTTTCTTTTATATTGTTTTTATTCTCTGCGTCTGTTTTGCTGAGGACAGCCCTTGGATATAGGGTCGAAATATTCATTTAAAGTTGCGTTCCACTGTCTTGTATAAAAATTTCCCTGTTGTTCTACTTATTTGTTTATGATGGAAAGGCAGTGTGGTCTTCGTCGCTATTTGCGAATAACAATAACAAAACCTAAAGAAAGATTTCTATCATTATAACTTTCTTTAACACAAGAAACCACCATAATATATACGCAAAAACAAAAAAAAGACATCGAAGAAAGTTATAATGATAAAACTTTTTAAATTTAACTTTTCTTCTTTTCACTTTAAAAACAAATTCAGCTGCTATTTAACGACAATGCACCTTAAGACCAAGGCGAAGTACTAAATTTATGTTTGGGAACGTTTCGCCATGGGGGCGTTTGCCAAGAGGAAATTATATTATGGGGACATCTCCACGGAAAGTTTCGCAGACAAGCCGAGTTTGTAACTATGTTTCACTAGAGTCGTAGCAAAAAACTTACCTCCCGACTTGAATGAGCTATTCCAGCGTCTTCAGAACCACCCCTACCCTGGGAAACAAATTCTGGGTACATGGCCAAATCTTCCTTGTCCTTTTCAAACGCTGTATCCACCTCAACCTCAGACTCGTTTTGTAATCGAGTTTTTTTCACTGTCCTAGATGCACTTGCTTCAAAGGGGTTTCGCGGGGCTCCTGTCATTTGAATTCTGATTGCTTTTCCATTGTGTTTAGAAATTTCATGCCTTCTTTTCCACTCGTAGTCAAAGTTTGACCCACAGTCCATGCACGTAACCTTGTCTCTCACTTTCGGTTTATTCATGTTATTCAGTCAGACTTCACTTTAACAAATAGCCTACAATAATGTTGACAGGCTAAATCTGAACGACCTATCTGAGACAGACACAAATTATATGCGAGTAAGAACAGGTTTTGAAACAAAGCGAGTTGCTGAGTGCCAGTCCAGTCCATTTGGGACAAAAATTATATGCGAGTAAGAACAGGTTTTGAAACAAAGCGAGTTGCTGCCAGTCCAGTCCCTTTGGGAATCATTTCACCAGAGACCTAACGGGGTTATGAAACCTGGTTTAATTTAAACGACCATGTCTTTGAGTGAAAGTCTTTCCAGGAGGAAGAAAAACGACTCGGACTGTCACCGACTGAGATGAGCGCCCGGGACCTGGATGAGGCCAAAATAAACGACTGATACAACTTAGCAAGAGGCAGGGGGGGGGGGTGTATCCCCCCCCCTTCGAGCCACCCCTATAAATATTATCAATAACAACAGCAGTATTAATTTGAGCTATTACAGCTATGAGATAATTGTCGCTGTGTTTACTAAAATATCAAAAAAAGCAAAATGACAAACATAATGACCAAGTCCATAGGCGGGATTCGTACAAAGGGTTTCCAGAATAGCATTTGCGTTGTTCCAGAAGACATTATCAAGACAAACATTAATGCACACAATTTTTAAAAGGTTTGAAGAGCATTTATCTATTTTTTTTTTTTTTTTTTTTGCATTGAACATACGATAACTAAGAGAAAATTATCTATTTAAAGAAAACTTTTATATATTTAATTTTTCATAAACAAAATATGTCCTAAATCAAATAAAGTCTTCTTCAAAAATTACTTTGAAAAATTCGAACTTGGCATTTAAGCTGAGGAACATTTACTCTAGAAACATATTTATTGGAATCTAAACCTTGGGAGAGGTACATGGTTGATATTTTAATTAATTAGGATTATATGGATTATAAATTGTATGATTTTTTGAAACATTTAAATCATTAAGATTAAAATCTTAGATTGAAGGAAGGGGGGGGAGGATTAGTTTTTACAATAGGAAAAATATAGAGGATAAATAACCATTTTAGATATGTAGAATCATCGAAAAATTAACAAAATAGCTTCATTCGGTATCATAGACAGCGCAATAGCGCTGCCTAAATAAAGAATGATACATTATTTAATGCATTTCTAAATAAAGAACGAATGTATTATTTATTATTTTTTGTTTGGTTTTAGACCAGGGTACTTCATATCACAGGAGTTGTCATAGAAACTTCGAAAAGGGCTCATTCGATCAGAAATTGGAAGGGCTAGTGCCCTTTTTAAGAGACGAAAGTGATTGGGAGGCAACTAAAATCCCTTCCACGCCCATCAAATTCATCATATCAAAATTTTAGAGATAGTCATTTTGTTCAACGTAGTTGAAAGATCTGGAAATTATGTCTTTGAGGTGGACACTCTCCCCACAGCCCTAAGGGGAAGGGTTGTAAGTTATGCCCTGGGGGCATATAAGGTGTTTTTTTATAGAAAGCGTTGTCGCAGAAACTTCAAAAACGGCTCATTCAATTGGAAATTCAAAGGGCTAGTGCCCTTTTTAATAATCGAAAGTGATTGGAGGGAAACTAACCACCCTGTCACGCCAACCATTTCCCCAAACACATCCTATCAAAATTTTTAGACGTATTGTTCAACCTAGTTGAAAGTTCTGGAAATTATGTCTTTGAGGATGACGACCCCCCCCTCCCCCACAGCCCTCAGGGCAAGGGTTGTAAGTTAAGCCCTGGGGGCATATAAGGTTTTTATAGATGCTCTTGCGACATAAAGGGCTCATTCAGTTGCGAATTGATAGGGCTAGTGCCCTTATTAATAATAAAAACCGATCGAAGGGCGAATGTCCCCCACGACCATCATTTTCCAAGCACTTCCGATCAACATTTTGATATATCTATTTTGTTGAACGTAGTTGAAGGGTCTGGAAATTATGTCTTTAAGTATGACAGCCCCCCCCCCACCACAGCCTTCAGGGCTAAGGCTGTAAGTTATGCCCTGGGGGCATATAAGGTTTTTATACAGATCTTTGTCGTAAAAACTTCAAAAAGGGCTCATTCGATTGGAAATTGAGAGGGTTATTGCCCTTTTTAATAGTCAGAAGTAATCGCAGGGAGAATCACCCCCCCCCCCCCCACGCCAGTCATTTCCCCAAACACTTCCGATCAACGTTTTGACATGGTCATTTTGTTCTGCGTAGTTGAAAGGTCTTGAAATTATGTCTTTGAGGATGACAACCCTCGCCCTTAGGACAAGGGTCGTAAGTTGTGCCCTTGGGACATATAAGGTTTTTATAAAAAGTTTTTTGTAGAAGCTTCAAAAAGGGCTAATTCGATTGGAAATTGAGGACTAGTGCCTAATGTATTAGTCAAAAGTGATCAAAGGGCAAATGCACAAACCCATCATTTCCTCAAACACTTCCAATCAAAATTTTGAGATAACCATTTTGTTCAACGTATTTGAAAGGTCTGGAAATTATGTCTTTAAGGATAACAAATCCCCCCAGCCCTCAGGGCAAGGAATAAAAGTTATGTCCTGGGGACATATAAGGTTTTTATTGAAAGGTTTTCTGTCTATCTGCCTTGGAAGGGCTATCCGTCTTGACTTTTTTCCTACAATTAGCCATGTCTTGATGCCTACTGCAAAATACTTGAAATTTCCAGAATTTTCAACTGTGTTGAAAAAAAAATCTGGAAATTAAATCTTTGAGGATGACAACCCCAACCACAACTCTCAGGGTAAGGGTTGTAAGTTATGCTCTGAGGGCATATAAGGTTTTTTATAGAAAGCATGGTCGTATAAACTTCGAAGGGGGCTCAGTGGATTGGTAATCAGACGCTCTAGTGCTCTTTTTAAGAGCAAAGTGATCGTAGGGCAGCTACCACCCCCCACGCACACACGTCGTATTGTCCCGAAATGCATCTAATAGAAATATTGAGATAGCTATTCTATTCAAAATAGCCTATTATGATATAACAAGGCATTTGGGGTTGAAACAAAGACCAGAGATTAGAGGTAAGGGTTGTAAGTTATGCCCAGGGGGCATTTAAGGTTTTTATGGAAGGGATGGTTGTTTAACTTTAAAAGAGGCTCAGTCTTTTTCCATGAAAAAGACCATGTCAATATAAAACGAGCAGAAATTAATCAAAAAAAAAAAAAAATTCTACAAAATAAGTTTAAAAAAAACAACAAATAACTCCATTAAACCAAAAATGAACAAAATAGAATCAAATAATCTACTAAGCATACAACTACCACAGATCAGTATCAATAAATAAATGAAAGCCAAAATAAACAGAAATTAAAACAAATAACAAAGTCAAACTCAAAACTAGCACAAATTAATATGAGTAGGGTTATAATTTGTACTTTACCAAGAAATTCTTTTAAATGTTTTCATTTTTAAACTATAAGAAATCGAAAATTAATTAAGATTTTAAGGAATAAATATCAGCATATGTATAAACCGACAATGCACATTTTTTTCAGTAAATTCATTTGAGTTTTTTTCAGTAAAGTACAAATTATATTCTGGCTTTTAGAAGGCATGGGTTTTAGAACCCTACTCATATTAATTTCATTTATTTATTGATACTGGTTTCAATTATTTATTGATATTGATTTGTGGTAGTTGTATGCTTAGTAGATTATTTGATTCTATTTTTGTTCATTTTTGGTTTAATGGAGTTCTTTATTTTTTTTTTTTTGAAAAACTTATTTTGTAGAAAAAGTTTGTTTTAATTAATATCACAAAAGAGACGAACAATGACCGTCATATATCTTTATATCAGATCATCCTATTCAAGTCAAACGGGGAATAATTATTTCTTTGGTTGAAGGGGTAATAAATTCGACATCACCAAAATACATAAATAATAAGCTCATTTTCATTACAGGTATTTTAATTGGGAATGAGTACGCTGAAAAGATGATCTTTCAAACTATAGAAAAAAAGAAAAAATTGGATGAAACCAGAGTAAAAGAAGAAGGTGAATTATAAAAAAGAATACATAACTTTTCGATTTGTTCCTATTCTATCCCAAAAATTAAGAAAACAGTCTTTCTGTGACATAGTCCACAGAACTGTGACAAAAATTCAAACTTTTGCGAAAAGAACGAGGGCTGAGGAAGGGACAGCCCTCCTCATATACGGAATATTTTCTGACTGTTTTTGAAATCATTCCGGGAAAACCCCTTTAATTCCATGTACATTGACCCCCCACCCCCCCCAAAAAAAAAATCCTCCCAAAGGATAACTCTCCTCGTCAAAAATGCCCTGCGCAGAAAACTGCCCATCCCCTCCCCCTCAAAGAAAAAACAACAAACAAAAATCCTGTATATTTCCCAACAAACACTGTATATAAACAATTTGCAAATTTCATAACTAGCAGCCCTTTCTCCAGGGACTACGAAGTTTCATTTTGATTGGATGTCTTTGGGGACAAACGGGACGTGGGGCTAGAGGTCTCAAATCTTTTTGGTCACTTAAAACAGGCATTAGAACTTTGATTTCAGATCAAATGAGCCCTGTCCTGATCTTCTAGGATTACTGGTCCGATACTATCACCTCTGCGAAAAAAAAACGAAGAAAAACAACTAAACGCACCCGTGATGTTTCGCAAAATTCAACAAATTTAATATAAGAGCTTGACACCTCTACAATAGGGTGCCCTAAGATGCTGAACCTGGAGGTGTGATTTTCATTAATTCTATCCCAAAAATTAAGAAAACAGTCTTTCTGTGACACAGTCCACAGAACTGTGACAAAAAACTCAAACTTTTGCGAAAAGAACGAGGGCTGAGGAAATGACAGCCCTTCTCATATACGGAATATTTTCTGACTGTTTTTTAAATCATCCCAGGAAAACCCCTTTACTCCCAATTACTTCGGAACCTCCTCCTTCCCCCCACCAAAAAATTACTCCCAAAGGAAAATTCTCCTCAAAAAAAATCCCTCGCGCAGAAAACTGCCCCCCCCTCTCCAAAAAACAACAAAACAAAAATTTTGTATATTTTCCAACAATCACTGTATATAAACAATTAGCAAATTGCATAACTTGCAGCCCTTTCTCTAGGGACTATGAAGTGTTATTTTGATTGGATATCTTTAAAAAACGCGTCACTTAAAAAACGCGCTAGAACTATGATTTCAGATCAAATGAGCCCTGTCCTGATCTTCTAGGATTAATGGTCCGATACGATCACCTCTGGAAAAAAAGAAAAAAAAAAGAAAAAAAAAAATAAACGCACCCGTGATCTTTCGTAAATATAAGAGCTTGAAACCTCTACAAAAGGGTTCCCTAAGATGCTGATTCTGGCGGTGTGATTTTCATTAAGATATCTTGCTTTTGGAGGCGTTTCCGCCCTTTACCGAAATTTGGGTAAATTTTATCAGGCTTCTAAATTCTGATAGGTAACATTAAACTTAACAAACTTTATATATTTGAAATCAGTATAAAAATCAGTATAGGCTACAGGAATGATCCTACCCTCTATCGAGATCTTCATAAAAGGGAAAAGGGGGATTTTATGGAAACTATTAAATGGAAAATCAGGTCTCAGCAACTGCTTTTCGGCAATATATTGTAAGAATACAAGGTTAAAATGCAATTTTAGCCCCTGATTTGTATTAAAATCGTCATTTTGGATCAATTTCAAGCGGTACCATAAATGGTCGTAAATGGCCGAAACGACTTTTGTTGGCCTGTAGTAAAATGTTTCTGTAGTAATATATGTTACTCCAAACAATTTCTTCAGGTACTGTCAGGAGTAAAGTACTGTATTAGAAGATTAAGTGAATGAAAATGTCTTATGCAAAATTTTCATAGATAGTACTTTATGTCACCGACGATCCGCGTGTTACGCCAAGCGTAACACGCGGGAAAAAAATTTGGGATATGGTACAATTTTTTTGTCTTTGGTACATTTTTCATGCAATTTGTGGTACATTTTGTTTTGAGGTGTTGGTAACACTGCGTGACTAGCAGCTCGTTTCTTAGCTAGGAAAGTCCTCTACCGAATCCACTCTGAGCGCGCACGCTCCGAAGTACAGTCGTGGCGAACGAAAATTAGTCCTATTACTTTCCGGACAAACCCTGTACAAGTCATCAAGACGGTTTAAAAATTGAATTTATAAAACAACATTTTGTTAAGTATTTTTTGGAAGCTTCTTTTTTATTATCGAAAATATTTTAATACTATTACTGTCATTATAATAACAACAGAAATACACACAACTTGAAAAAAAAAATAAAACGAAAAATATACAATATTTTCTTAGACAAGGAAAGTCCACATTAAGTCAAATAAATTCTACTTTAAATAACGTCAACAAATGAAAACAGAAGCTGAATATTTATTTCTGTCGCTTTTATCAGTTAAAATACTTTTCAAAAATCGGGTAACACATGCAATATATTATGTACGGAATTTCTGTATTGCCTGGAAACAATAAATCCTTAGTATGTTTGCCTCAGAGAGGACTTTGAGACGCTTTTAGTCCACATGCGCTGGAAATGCAGTTAGCAACGAGGAGAATTTCATAATCAAATATCTGAAAGACTCCTCGGTAGCCACCAGAAAAAAAAATATTGAGAGCGTTCGCAATGAAAAAGAAAAAAAAGAAGAATTTTTCAACTAATGTACGAGGCAACATTAAAATTTAAAACAAACAGAAATTACTTCGTATATGAGGGGGCTGCTCCTTCATCAATCCTCACTTTTTACGCTTAAGTCTTAAGGTTCTGTAAAAATAAATTTCATTCAAATTTAAAAGCCCTTGTGTTTGAACAGTTTTTCTTAAGAGATTGTGCCAGAAAGTCGAATTTTAGAGCAAACAGCGAGGGTTGAGGAAGAGGCAGCCCCCTCATATACCGAATGATTCCTGTTCGCTTCCAGTTGTGATGTTGCTCTTTACTTTCAGTTGAAAAAAAAAACTTTTTTATATTTAATTTCTGACGGGTTTTTAAATCATGCCAGGCAATTCACTTAGCCTCATGTAAAAATTCTAGCAGAGTCAGCAGACTCAGTCTCTGAAATACTTGGTGTCGCGCACATTCAGACGTCTGGGTTAACTAGAGGCGTGTTGACTAATCAGTCTGTAGTCAAGTCTATCCGCTCAGCACATGGAAAAGCCGTCAAATGCAAGTAGTCATTTAATCAATTTATTATTTTCAAACTATTGAGCGCTGCCGTCTCTCCTGCCATCCGGTACGATTCACCCTTGTGAGAAAATTTGTCTCTCAACGAGCGTTGAAAAATACGAACCACATACTACAGGTTTGCAAAGTTTTTGCTCAGATTAAACAAAGGTTTTATAACACAAAAAATAACAAAAATCCTTGATCTACCATTCAAGATGATTTATTTAGAATGGAGAGCCTCAAGACGATCTAAGAAACTTTACGACTCACCGCTGCCTCAACTTTTTCTGTGAATGAATCATATATATTTAATTTTTAATGTCAAACATGTTCTTTGTCTTTTTTCGTTTCATCTTGTACTCCGTTTTTTGCCATTTTTTCATTGTAATTGGGTAGAGGTAAATAGATATAAAACAACTGGCAGACATCCTATCGCTTTGCTCATTATGTTCACTTCATTTACGCTAGCTCCAGGAAGGGATCCGCACTGGAGAATCCGACCAAGAAGAAACTTATATGAAGTTTGTGAATCTGAATAATAATTTGCACAGCAAATGGTCATAAAAGTCAGGGAGAGGGCTCTTTCCATGGAAAAATAAAAGTTTGAGTGCCTTTTTTAAGAAACCAAAATGAATTGAGGGCAACTAGCCCCCTCCCACGCCCTTTTTTCCCAAAGAGATCTGATAAAAATTTTGAGATAGCCTTTTGATTCAGCATAGTTTAAAGGTCCGATAATTATACCTCTGAGAATGACATAACACCCACCCACCCCCCCCCCCCCCAAGGCTCGGGGGAAATCCTTTAAGCTATGAAATTTACCCATTGTTTATGGAATTTGGGGGAGGGATTCCCTTCAGGGACAATTTCCACGGAGAGAATTTTCTGTGGGGAGGAAAGTTTCTGGATGTAATTTTTCAGGGATTTTAACGGGATACAATTTGTATATGAAAATAAGTGAATTGCCTGGCATGATTTGAAAACCCGTCAGAAATTAAATATAAAAAAGTATTTTTTTCCAGCTGAAAGTAAAGAGCAACATCAAAACTGGAAGCGAACAGGAATTATTCTGTATATTAGGGGGGCTGCCTCTTCCTCATCCCTCGCTGTTTGCACTAAAATTCGACTTTCTGACACAATCTCTTAAGAAAAACTGTTCAAACACAAGGGCTTTTGAATTTGAATGAAATGTATTTTTCCAGAGCCTTAAGACTTTAGCGTAAAAAGTGAGGATTGATAAAGGGGCAGCCGCCCCACCCATATACGAAGTAATTTCTGTTTGGCTCCCTGGCGTTCATTCACTGCATTTCAGGGTGTGACCCAACGAGTTACTTTTTCTCCAAAGGAAAGCAAACATTCTTAGCATCTGCCAAGAAGAGCGGTCTGTACATGGAGATTCAGTGTGCAATGCAGAAGTTCAGAGATGAAACTTGACGAAAGCCAGTATGTTCTCCTTCCAAGATGTTGCAAGAAAGCTGATAATCAGCGCTTATGGAAGGGATCCTAATCAGTTTTCCCTCATTGACTTACGAGTACACTTGTACCCTCTAAGAAAGAGCTGAAAGTGCTGCCTCCTACAGAGGGAGCATTTGTGGAAGATTGTAAACTTTCTTACTATCAGCTCGCAATCTGGAATGCCTCATTGATTGGAAGACCATATCTGCTAAGCCCTTTGAGTTATGGATGACAATTTTATGGACGAGATGTTGTTCCTGTTTTTTCGAGCGCTTCCGTCGGGATATTCACAACTCTTTTGTGAGTGTAGAAAAAAGTGCACCAATAACTGTAAATGCCTTCTTCGATTTTGTGATTTTTTGTGTGCTTGTGCCGGAAAGTGTGACTATTTCTTCAGCTAGTTTTTTATTTTGGACGTACTTCTACCGAGGCTAGGATTCAATATCTGTGCACTTTAATTATTCCAAGTGGCTTTTGTTTTGATGCCACTAACGGAATGGAGTTGCAAAGGTGTTGTCACCTTGCTGTGCAGCCCCAACTGCTCTGTTCCTCACCCTTTGAACATAACTCTAATGCAAGTACAGGAAAGTTAGTTTCTGGTGTCACCACTTAGGTATGTTTTAATAACGTGCAGTTAGGAAGCTAGATCTGATTGTGATCATCATATTTTCTTTTCTCTCTCGGTACATTAATCTGTTTCGCATTCTAAGTTCAAACCTCTCATCTAGGTCGAAAAACAGAAAATATAGTTGATGACGTCATCGATTATGCAAAGTAGGTGTTATCTTATTTGGCGCACAAAATTTTCGTTGCGCCCGCCTATATTCATTTTCGGCAATCCATTCTGCCCCTGATAGATTCCTCAAACCTTCTTTAGCTCGTTGATGCCTGTGATGTCAGAATTTGGTTGGCTGGGTCCCTGACTCGTCTTATCATGTTATGTGACTGATGGGTGTTCAATAAATAAATAAATAGCCCGCATTTCAAGTTCGCCAAGAAGAGGTTCAAGTTATAGCCCAAATTGTGGAAGGATTTGCGACAAACCCAGCTCAGGAGTAACTCTTCAGTGCTTTGGATATGTAAAAAAAAAAAAAAAAAAAAAAAAAAAAAAAAAAAAAAAAAAAAAAAAAAAAAAAAAAAAAAAAAAAAAAAAAAAAGTTCAAACCTTCTGTTGTGAATATGCAACCCCCAGCAAGTAAAGACGTTGTACATTGATTGAAGGATTATAAGGTAATACCTGATATTTTTATGTTTGAGGTCACTATTTGTGTTCGTTTCAGGTTTAAATTCTTCATTTACAGTAATTTCTAGTTGTTTTAAGTTTGAACTTTACAAAACTTTATATGTGTTCGTCTTTAGTTTTAAAGGGCTCTTTACTTTCCTTTGGAACACTTTTTTTTTCGGAAAGTTTTTCAAACTCCTGTATGCAATAATTTCTGTTCGATTTAGGTTTAACTTCAGTATTCATTTCAACTTTGACTCTTTTTAGGGGTTAATTATTCATCTATATAAATACCGGATACCTTTATGTTCATGTGATTATTTGCTTTAATGTCTGTTCATTTTGAGTTTCAATTATTCATCTACACTAATTTTTGGTTGTTTTAAGTCTGAATTAGAACAGGACATTACTTGCATTCGTCTAAAATTTTAAATGACTCTTTACTTTTCTTTGGTAAACTTCTTTTTCGGATTTTTTTTTTTTTTTTAATTAATCACGTAAAAGAAGCACCACCAGAAATTTATACATCCTGTCACCTTCGTAGTTTTAAGCATTCCTAGTCATAGCCTCAAGTAGTTGTGATCGTAGTCACAAGCGGTCACATTCACAAGTTGTTGCAGTCTTAGGTAGTCGCAGTCGCAAGTAGTCGACATCGCAATAGTGTTAGTCGTAGTAACCCTGAAAGTTTCAACTTAACACCCTTAGCTGTTCTGAAGAAATTGCAAAACCCGCCATTTTTGTAACCTGGTTGAACATTGTGTCTTCTGATTTAATTCAACATTCCCTGAAGTCTCAGCTTAATTCCATAATATTTTCAGTAACACCCAGGATAAAATATTCCACCGTTTAAGAATAATAAATCCTATGGCTAAACCATGTGCAAATGGAACAAACTACAGCCCTGTGGGGAGTCATGTTATCCACGGAGGTACAGTTACTGGACCTTTTGACTACCCTGAACAAAACAGCTTTCTCAAATTTTGGTCAATGTTGAGGGGAAGTAGCATTCTAAAAGGGTGAGGGGACAGAGAATGGTTGCTCTCCAATCACTCTTCAACATCCTTCTCAACCACACCCTGGATGTTCAGAAATAATAGCATAAGTCGTTCCTGAGACACAGCTGATACGCATTTTTGATATCCTGGACGCACATAGTGTCTTTTTATTTAGTTCAACATCCCCCTCAACATTTCCTGAAGTTTCAACTATAAAGCCTTAGCCTTTTTTGCATCCAAACAAAATCAAACATTCCCCCTTTTCTCCATGATAAGTTTTATATGCAGACAATGGGGAAGTGGCATAATTTGCAACCTTTGCCCAGAGGCTATGTGGGGTCTTGTCATAACCAGAAGCATAGTTATTGGACTTTTTTCGATTCTGATAGCTATCTCATAGCTATCTCAAAATGCTGGTCAATGTTGAAGGACATCTAAAAAAACAAAAAAAAAAACAAGGGATGCTCTCCTATCATTTTTCAGCATACCCTTTAACAAGCCCTGCAAATATCAACTAATATATTGCTCATACGTGCTTTTGACAATCGGCATGCACTTAGCGTGTTTTGTTTTTATTCAATATCCCATTTAAAATTTCCAACAAGATTCACCTGAATACTCAAACCCTTTTTGGAGCCCCATGATCAAATATGCCACCCTTTCCCTCAAAAACAACCCTATATATAAACAATGGGCAACTTACACAGCAGATAGCCCCTGCTCCAGGGGCTGTGAGGTGTCATGCCATCTCGTAAGTTATAGTTGCTTGACTTTTCAACTCCTTTGAAGAAAATTACTATTTCAAATTTTTGATCGGATGAGTTTAGAGGAGGGCAACTAGAAATATCACGGGAGGGGGCTGGTTGCCCTGCGATCACTTTTCAACACCCTCCTCAACACGCCCTCAAAGTTTCAGCTTAATTCCATTAGCCATTCCTAAAATAGTGCAGATACACTCTTTTGATAATCTGGACACATGTAATGTCTTTTGATCTATTATAACATCCCCTCGCTATTTCCTTAAGCTTTATTTTAATACATTTAGCCTTTCAAACCCACTCAGGATCAAATCCCCCCATATCCCAATAATAGATTCTACATCCAGCGAGCAAATTTCACAATTTACAACGCTTGCCCCGAGGATTGGGAGAGGGTTCTTGTCATCCTCCGAGCTTAGTTATTGGACCTTTTGACTATTCTGAAAACAAAAACTGTGTCAACATTATGATCAGCGATAAAAGGTGAATCTAAAAAGGACGAGCTTGGGGAGGGGAGTCTAGATGATATCCAATTACTTTTCAACATCCCCATCAACATGCTCTGAACTTCTCGCCTTCATACTTAGGTCTGACTTGGACACGCCTAGAATCACCAATCCCCCCCCCCTTCCAAATGATAAGTTCTACATGTAAAGATTAAGAAAGTAACAACGCCCGAAACCGGAGTAGGGCTTATTCCCCCTATGCCTTGTAAAAACCAGATAGTCATTTGTACACTACTGAAAACAATATAGATTTTGAACGTCTTCTCGTTTATAACGTTAATAAAGACAAAATTACTGCGACTTTAAGGGATGAATATCAATATACAATAAAATTTCAATCAGAATTTCATTAGATATTTTAGTAATCCTGGTTAATATGATGATTTTTTTTATGGTATGACAAACAAAAACTTACAGCTCAAAATAAAGACAGTTCTGAATAAAGCGCAAGTGACGTTCTGGTCTGTACAAGGCATAGGGGGCGTTATTCCTTCTCTTGTTTGTAGTAGTTTCTGTCGGTTTTAAGTTTAAATTGATTATTTACTGTAATTTATGTTCGTTTTGGGTTTCACTTATTTATTGGTAGTGATTTATGCTCGTTATACACTTGAATTATTAATTGACTTAATTTCCACTCATCTTAGGGTTAATATAGCTATTTTCTTTGAAAAACTACTGTCGTGGAAAAAGTTTTTTAAATTAATCTCTATATGTAGTCCCATTTTAAAACAAATAAAGGGAAAATATAAACTAACTTTTATTTTGAATTATTGCTACAAGAACTTTCCGCTCAGCATTCCAATTGTTCTCTTATCTTGAATATGAGATGATGACAAATAATAAACTTGACTTTCTTATATATCCACTTGTCTAATGCAGTTTTCCATATAAAAAAGCAATGCAAGGCTCCTTTAATTTTATCGATTAACACCAATTAAGTTATCCTAATGATCCTTAAAACAGAAGCAAGAGCATCTTTTAAATCGATACTGCTGAAAGAAAATGATGAAAGGCAATATCAACAAGCTTCTCAATTCGGAGAAATCTGTAAGAACAAAGAACTTTTATGCACAAGACAGAAACACTGGAATAAAATAGATTACAAAACTTATATTCGAATATTAGACGGTCCAAATTCGAGAAATAAACCCAACAAACTACGATTACGATCAAATTCAATAAGATGACTGCAATAATGAGCATAGTGTGCCCAACAAGGGATTCAGAGCGTAATATTAAGACGAATTCGACAACGAAATTGTTCAGAGCCATACGCGAGACCCCAAATGAGAAAATAAGAAAATAAAGATTTTCCAAATGTCTATTTATCAATTTGCTTCTTCTTTTCAGATTAAACAAAAAAACATATTTTTTCAACTGGAAGTAAGGAGCAACATTAAAACTTAAAACGAACAGAAATTAGTACGTATATGAGGGGGTTTGCCCCCTCGTCAATACCTCGCTCTTTACGCTAAAGTTCGAATTTTGTTCCAATTCTTTAAGAATGACCCCTGAATCACAAAGGCCGTTTAATTGAGATATGAGATATACATTTATTATAAAAGAAAACAAACACTATTCGCCTTTCGCCTGCCAAGAAAGGCAATAAGCTTGAAAGGGCAAGCGAGGTTATCACTCTCATCTAATTAAAACAACATTCATACCTTGCTACTTAACACACAAAAAACTTATCTGATGAAGGAATAAAGGAAAAAAGAGAGAAAGAGGAAAAGACAAGAAGTAGATAGAAAAAAAAAGCAAAGTAAAGTAAATCGGGGAGATACCTTAAATAGAATGACAACCTGGAGTGGGCTTAACACCAAATTCACTCACGAAATAAAAGAAACTTCTTTGCCCTTGACTTGAAAGCCGGAAGACTAGGCGCATTTTTCACACACTCGGGCAATATATTCCAAACATGGGGACCATAATGGCGAATCACAAGAGATGCCCGAGTGGTGCTCCTAAACTCATGAGTCAAGTTATCAGCTTTTCTTGTATTATGATCATGACGGTCTCTATTAAAAGTAAAAAGATTTTCAAAAGCAGGGGTGAGCAGCTGATCCAAATATTTATACGAGAAAATCGCGACTTGGTAATCTCGAATTTGGGATACATCCATTAACTTTTTTTTTTTTAAATGCTCATGAGCAGGAACCTCATCAGAATCATCAAATTCAGATAATAATTTTACAGCTCTATTCTGAGGTTTTTGTACTCTTTTGAAACATGTTACAAAATTACTTGCCCATATAGAGCATCCGTAGCTAATATATGGGTAAAATATAGAAAAATAAATCATTTTCAGGATCTTTTTTGGGACTAGATTTTTAATTCTTCGCATCACCCCAAGGCCTTTGCTTAATTTTTCAGCTATTGCACTTGAATGGTTTTTCCACGACAGGTTTTCATCAATTAAAAACCCCAAATACTTCGTTGTTGCTACTCTCTTTATCACATTTTCTTGAACCGTGATATGGTCATTTCCAGCACTAGACGAAAGTCTAGAAAATATCATGAAGAAAGTTTTAGAAAAGTTTAGGGCTCTTTTGAAAGTATTAAAAAAAAACTTTAGCGTAAAGAACGAGGTGTTGACGAGAGGCAAACCTCTCATATAGCACAATAGCGCTGCCTAAGTAAAGAACGATGTTGGCACAATGTATTATTTTTTTTTCTCTCCATACCCGGGCCATTCGTATCGAAGGAGTTGTCGTAGAAACTTCGAAAACGGTTCATTCGACTGGGAATTGGAGTGGCTAGTGTCCTTTTTAAAAGTCTAAAGTGATTGGAGGGCAACTAGCCTTACTCCCACGCCCATCATTCCCCCAAACAAATGCAATCAAAATTTTGAGATAGCCATTTTGTTCAGCGTAGTTAATTTCCAGATAGAAAATATATTTTTGAGGAGGACACTCCCCCACAACACTCGGGGCAAGGGTTTTAAGTTATGCCCTGAGGGCATATAAGCACGATGTTGGCACAATGTATTATTTATTATTTTTACCCGGGCACTTCGTATCGAAGCAGCTGTCGTAGAAACTTCCAAAAAGGGCTCATTCAATTGAAAATTAGAAAGGCTTGTGCCCTTTTTAATAGTCGAAAGTGATTGGAAGGCAACTAACACCCCTTCCACGCCCACCATTTCTCGAAACACATCCAATCAAAATTTTGAGATAGCGATTTTGTTCAGCGTAGTTAATTTCCAGATAGAAATTATGTTTTTGAGGAGGACACTCCCCCACAGACTTCAGGGCAAGGGTTGTAAGTTATGCCCTGGGGGCATATAAGGTTTTTATAGAACGCGTTGTCGTAGAAACTTCAAAAAGGGCTCATTCGATTGGAAATTCAAATGGCTAGTGCCCTTTTTAACAATCGAAAGTGATTGGAGGGCAACTAGCCCCCCCCCCACGCCCATCATTCCCCCAAACACATAATCAAAATTTTGAGGTAGCCATTTTGTTCAGCGTAGTTGATTTGCAGAAAGAAAATATGTTTTTGAAGAAGACACTCCCCCCCAAACCTCGGGGCAAGGGTTGTAAGTTATGCCCTGGGGGCATATGAGGTTTTATAGAACGCGTTGTCGTAGAAACTTCAAAAAGGGCTCATTCTATTGGAAATTGAAATGGCTAGTGCCCTTTTTAATAGTCGGAAGTGATTGGAAGGCAACTAACACCCCTTCCACGACCACCATTTGCCCAAACAAATCCAATAAACATTTTGAGATAGCCAATTGCCCCACGACATTCGAAGTTCAGGAAATTATACCTTTGAGCAGGACATTCCCCCCAAAGTCTTCAGGGCAAGGGTTATAAGTTATGCCCTGGGGGCATATAAGGTTTTTATTGAAATCTTTGTTGTTGAAACTTGAAAAACGGCTCATTCGATTTGAAATTCAAAGGGCTAGTACCCTTTTTAATAGTCGAAAGTGATTTGAGGCAACTAACCCCCCTCTCACGCCCACCTTTTCCCAAACACATCCAATCAAAATTTTTAGATACCCATTTGATTCAACGTAGTTTTAAGTTCTGTAAATTAGGTGTTTGAGGATGACAACCCCATTACAGCCCTCAGGGCAAGGGTTGTAAGTTATGCCCTGAGGGCATATAAGGTTTTTACAGAACGCGGTGTCGTAAAAACTTCAAAAAGGGCTCATTCGATTAGAAATTGAAATGGCTAGTGCCCTTTTTAATAGTCGGAAGTAATTGGAAGGCAACTAACACCCCTTCCACGCCCACTATTTCCCCAAACACATCCAATAAAAATTATGAGATAGCCATTTTGTTCCACGCAGTTTAAAGTTCAGGAAATTATACCTTTGAGCAGGACATTCCCCCCAAAGTCTTCAGGGCAAGGGTTATAAGTTATGCCCTGGGGGCATATAAGTTTTTAGTGAAATCTTTGTCGTAGAAACTTGAAAAAGGGCTTATTTGATTGGAAATTCAAAGATCCAGTGCCCTTTATAATAGTCGAAAGGAACTTGAGGGCAACTAACCCCCCTCTCTCGTCCACCTTTTCCCCAAACACATCCAATCAAAACTTTTAGATAGCCATTTTGTTCAGCGTTGTTGATTTCCAGAAAGAAATTATATTTTTGAAGAGGACACTCCCCCAGAGCCCTCAGAGCAAGGGTTTTAAAATATGCCCTGGGGGCATATAAGGTTTTTATAGAACGCGTTGTCGTAGAAACTTCAAAAAGGGCTCATTCGATTGGAAATTGAAATGGCTAGTGCCCTTTTTAATAGTCGAAAGTGATTGGAAGGCAACTAACACACCTTCCACGCCCACCATTTCCCCAAACATATCCAATCAAAATTTTGAGATAGCCATTTTGTTCCACGCAGTTTAAAGTTCAGGCAATTATACCTTTGAATAGGATACTCCCCCCACAGTCTTCAGTGCAAGGGTTATAAGTTATGCCCTGGGGGCATTTAAGGTCTTTATTGAAATCTTTGTCGTAGAAACTTAAAAAGGGCTCATTCGATTGGAAATTCAAAGGGCTAGTGCCCTTTTTAATAGGCGAAAGTGACTTGAGGGCAACTAAACCCCCTCTCACGCCCACCTTTTCCCCAAACACATCCAATCAAAATATTAGATAGCCATTTTATTCAACATAGTTGAAAGTTTTGGAAATTAGGTCTTTAAGGATGACAACCCATCCCCCCCTCCACAACATTCAGGGCAAGGGTTGTCAGTTATGCCCTGGGAGCATGTAAGGTTTTTATAGAAAGCGATGCTGTAAAAACATCAAAAAGGGCTCATTAAATTGAAAATCGAAAGGGCTAGTGCCCTTTTAATAGTCGAAAGTGATTGAAGGGCAACTAACCCCCCTCTCACGCCAAACATTTCCGCGAACACATCCAATTAAAATATTTTGAGATATTTATTTTGTTCAACGTAGTCGAAAGTTCTGGAAATTAGGTCTTTTAGGATGATAACCCCCTCAGAGCCCCCAGTACAAGGGTTGTAAGTTATGCCCTGGGGGCATATAAGGTTTATATAGAAAGCTGTTGTAAAAATTTCAAAAAGGGCTCATTTGCTTGGATATTGAAATTGCCTTTTTTAATAGTCGAAAGTGAGTGGAAAGTAATTGACCCCCCTCTCACGCCCACCTTTTCCCCAAACACATCCAATCAAAATTTTTAGATAGCCATTTTGTTCAACGTAGTTGACGGTTTTGGAAATTAGGTCTTTAAGGATGACAACCCCTTCCCCCCCCCATAGCCCTCAGGGCAAGAGTTGTCAGTTATGCCCTGGGGGCATATAAGGTTTTTATTGAAAGCGTTGTCGAAGAAACTTCAAAAGGGCTCATTCAATTGGAAATGTAAAGGGCTAGTGCCTTTTTTAATAGTTGAAAGTGATTGGATTGCGACTAACGCCCCTCTCACGCCCACCATTTTCCCAAACACATCCAATAAAAATTTTGAGATACCCATTTTGTTCAACGTAGTTGAAAGTTCTTGAAAGTATGTCTTTTAGGATGATAGCCCCCTCAGAGCCCTCAATGCAAGGGTTGTAAGTTAAGCCCTGAGGGCATATAAAGTTTATATAAAAAGTTGTTGTAGAAATTTCAAAAAGGGCTTATTTGATTGGAAATTGAAATTGCCCTTTTAAATAGTCGAAAGTGAGTGGAGAGTAATTAATTCCCCTCTCACGCCCACCGTTTCCCCAAAAACATTCAATCAAAGTTTAGAGATAGCCATTTTGTTCAACGTAGTTGAAAGTTCTGGAAATTATGTATTTAAGGATGACAACCCCCCTAGAGCCCCAAGGGCAAAGGTTGTAAGTTATGCCCTGGTGGCATATAAGGTTTTTATAGATAGAGTTTCGTAGAACTTCAAAAGGGTCTCATTCAATTGGAAATTGAGAGGGCTAGTGCCCTTTTTAATAGTCGAAAATAATTGGAGGGTAACTAGCCCCCTTCTCACGCCCACCATTCCTCCAAACATATCCATTCAAAGTTTTAAATAGCCATTTTGTTCAATGTAGTAGAAAGTTCTGGAAATTAGGTCTTTGAGAATGACACCCCCGCAGCCCTCAGGGCAAGGGTTGTAAGTTATGCTCTGGGGGCATATAACAGTTTTATTGAAAGTGTTGTCGTAGAAACTACAAAAGGGCTCATTTGATTGGAAATTGAAAGGGCTACTGCCATTTTTGATAGTTGAAAGTGATTGGAGAGTGACTACCGCCCCTCTCACGCCCACCATTTCCCCAAACACATCCAATCAAAATTTTGAGACGGCCATTTTGTTTAACGTAGTTGAAAGTTCTGGAAATTAGGTCTTAGAGGCTGACAACCATCCTAACAGCCCTTAGAGTAAGGGTTGTAATTTATGCCCTGGGGGCATATAAGGTGTTTATAGAAAGCGTTGTCGTTTCTAAAAGGGCGCACTCGATTAAAAATCGAAAGGCCTAGTGCCCTTTTCAATAGTCGAAAGTGAATGGAAGGCTTGAAATTTTTATAGTAAGATCAATGTGGGTATAATGTATTATTTTTGTTGTTGTTGTTGTTTAGACCAGGGCACTTCGTATCGAGGGAGTTGTCGTGGGAACTTCGAAAAGGGCTCATTCGATTGAAAATAGAAAGGGCTGATGCCCTTTTTAATAGTCCAAAGTGATTGGAGGGCAACTAATCCCCTTCCCACGCCCACTCTCCCATTTGCCCTTTATGTTTAAAAAATAAATGTTGCCTTAAGATTAAATCAAAATGCACTGTGTTAATGCTAATTCCCAATAAGGCATCTCAGCAGTGTCCCAAGAATGACTGAGGGTATTATGTTCAGACTGTCGGGGCTACTTCTGCTCTTAAAATTTAACCAAATCAAATTAGCGTAAGTGTATCCAAGCTATCAAAGAAAGTAAACAGATTGTTTTGCGAATGGTATCAAGTTTTCAATTTCAGGTCAACTAGAGGAGGCATGAAAGTAAATTAAACACTACTATTTGTGTCCAGATTTTTTAAAGGGTGCATGTTATTAAAAATTGCTGAAAATTTTTCTCCAGCATACAAATAGCAGGCCAAACTATAAAGTCTTGAAAAAAAGAAAAGATTTAAAGCATTATTTTCTTTTTCCCTGAAAAGACTGTGAATATAAAACGAACAGAAATTAATTAAAAATACTTTTTCCACAAAATAAGTTTTTCAAAGAAAAGTAAAGAGCTCCATTGAACAAACAATGAGCAAAAATAAAATCAAATAATCTACCAAGTGTGAAACTACCACAAATCAGCATCAATAAATAAATGAAACCCAAAACGATCAGAAATTACAATAAATAACCGAGTCAAACCCAAAACGAGCAGAAATTAACATAAGTTGGGCTCAAAACCCCTATGCCTTCCCAAGGCAAGAACAAAATTTGCACTTTACTGAAAAAAAAATACAAGTGAATGTGCATTGTCAGTTTAATTTTAGGAGTTTGGAACCTCCCAATAACCAATATCACAATATGTAACCGTTACTTCCAAATATCCAATACTATACGTAAACAATCGGTAAAGTTCATAACTTGCAGCCCTTCCCCCGGTGACTGTGCGGAATTAAGTCGTCCTCAAAGATATAGTTATTATATTTTTCGACTATGCTGAATAAAATGGCTATCTCAAAATTTTAATCCGGTGACTTTGGGAAAAAATGAGGGTCGGAGGAGGTCTAGTTGCCCTCCAATTTTTTTGGTCACTTAAAAAGGACACTAAAACTTTTAATTTCCGTTTGAGTGAGCCCTCTTGCAATATTCTAGGACCACTGGGTCGATAGGATCACCCATGAAAAAAAAAAACAAAAAAACAAATTAACACTCATCCGCGATCTTTCTTCTGGCAAAAAATACAAAATTCCACATTTTTGCAGATAGGAGCTTGAAACCTCTACAATACAGTTTTCTGATACGCTGAATCTAAAGATGTGGTTTTCATTAAGATTTTATGACCTTTAGAGGGTCTTTTTTCGAAAATAAGGCAAATTTTCTCAGGCTCATACCTTTTGATGAGTAGGACTACACTTGATGAAACTTGTATATTTAAAATCAGAATCTGACTTTTTGATGTATCTATTGGTATACAAATTCCGTTTATTAGTTTCGGTTACTATTGAGCCGGGTCGCTCCGGCTCAATTACACTTACAGTCCGTTACCACGAACTGTTTTATCGGCACGACCTTAAGTAGACGTCTTTTGATACTTCGACTAGTTATATCAAGCAGTCGTAGTAATTAGTGGCAAGTTGTTATGGTCACGGTGCGTGCGTTATTAGAAATAGACAAACATAAAATTAAGCTTAACGCAGTGGTGATTCTTCAAAGGAAATGTTTAATATCGATTAAAATTTGTCCAAGGATTGTAAATGTTTATTGCGACTTTTCTTATCTAATTTCAACCGTAAAGGAATGGTTGACTGAATTTCAACAGACTTTGAAAGCACCCAATATGACCGACATGAAGGACGTCCGGATGGTGCAACTTAATCAAAAGTCATTGAAACAGAAACGCAGTTGCTCACTGCAGATCGAAAAAAAAATCTGATACCTTTTTCCGAAAAGTGCTTGGCACATCTTACATATAAAAAGCGATTTTCTGCATCAATATGGGACAATGGATCACGTACATCATAATCAAAACAACAGCCCACGTAGTGGATGTAGGCCGGTTCTTCGACTCCATGGAAGGCCACAATGGCACCAATAGTGAAAATACCGTATGGCATTTTTCCGAAATGGGGATACAAGTGAAATAGTACTTACTCACTGCATTTAAAAAAGTTAAAAGATTAAATGCTGACTACAGTTCTAGCCTTCTAACAATTCATATGTCCATACATGTGTCTTGGCGAAGGGATAATTGAGGGACCCATTAGTTTCTAAAACTCAGAATTTTTTTTCACTGGTCAACGTTATTCGTCAGATCAGTATGCAATAAAAGCTGTACACGGGTATTTCGGGGCATAACGGAGACGAGACAATGACAGTCAAGTATTGACATTACTGACACTTATTTATTTATTGAGACTCAACATCAATAGATAAAATATATTTAGTTTTAAACGTGAGTACGCTGTAAAATAATCCTTTTTTGAAAATTTAGTATGTCATTCCCCTCATTAGACCAAGGAATTTTCTGATCAATCAGGTATAAATGTCAGGATTCAGCAGTTTTCACAGTTCAAAACCTAAAAAAGTGGTTTACAACATATTTTTTTTTAACCAAATAAAACTACTCGTCCTTCGAAAAAAACTTTACTGAGGAATTGTCCTTTCCATCAGAGGGCGTCAATTCAAGAAAATAAAGGAGACGGGGGTAAAAAAAACATTTCTAAAATCTCTTTTTAAAAAGACTATCTTGTTGTCTTTAATTTTTTTCAATAAGAATATAAAAAAGGTAGGATTCAAAATCTAGGGGTTCAGGAAGACCAGAAATCCAGGAAGAATCCTCCCCACTGATGCCATTGTCGTCAATAGATGTTATAAAATTACATAACTCTATCAATCTGGTGTTTTGTTTATATGCCAAGCCAACAAGAACTATTTCGAACAGGTTGCATGCAGTTGTCCAGATTTAAAAAAGTAAATCTTTGATGTTCAAACAATAAACTATTTAGAGATTAAGACCTCTTTGATTCGTAGGCAGAGTCAAGGATAGACTCCCTTTTTTCGGCGATCGTGTCCACAACTCAGAAAAAAACTCGGGAAAAGGAGAAAGTTACAAACAAGAAGAAAATGAAAATAAAAGAGACCACGAAAGACTGAGTGAAATAAGTGACAAAGAAACGGTACTTACTGCGAGCAGTGTGTCTTTTAGCTTGTTTGGCCATGCCTCACCGGGATAAACGCCAAGAGCTGGACGATTGATGAAAGTACGCTGAAAAGAAAATATAAACAATAACAAATAGTAAATTGTAAATTCTAAACACAAAAAAGTAAAAATTACTACAGCTTAAAACAAAAGCCATATGCCTAATAAAAAAATGAAAGCTATCAGAACCATTAACTCTGTAAACAAATAGTAGGAATTTCTGTATCAAGTATAAAATTGGTTTGAATTAAGCTCAACTATGAAGAAATCAAACCATACGTTTAGCTAAATTTAGCTTGGGATTAAAAAATTGGCGAAATTTTTAAAACCTTAATTAGTCTTCAATTACTGTTTTTTCCGTTCAGTGTATTGATGCTTAGTTTCAGGGAATGTCCTTAACAGCAAAAATTTAAAAACATTATTTAACCTTTAATTAAGTTTTTTCATTTCAATGTATTTGTGCTTACTTTCAGGGAATGTCCTTAAGAGCAAAAATTTAAAAACATTATGTAGCCTTCAACTAAATTTTTTTCATTTAATGGATTTGTGCTTAGTTTCGTGGAATTTCCTTAAGAGCGAAAAATGAAGTGCTTCAGAACTAAAATCTTCTTACATTTAAACATAGAAATAATCTATTTTGCTTATACGTGGCTCATATATTGAGAAATAGAAGGTAAATTAAGAAAAAAGTCACACTTACCATTTATAGGAAAAAATATAACCAAGTATTCACTTATTTTTTTTTTTTTTTTAGGGTATTGACCCTTATTTTGGAGAAACTCCCTTAAAGGCACACTGAGGTCATTTTGTCAAACAGTTGGCTGTTCAAAAACATTGAAGATATTAAACTTTCGGGTGGAAATGTTCCCCCTGTATGCAGGAGCATTTTATAAATAAACGCAATCACAGATATAAATTTATAATTTTCTATGCAAAAGTGCATAAAAAATTGATAATTAAGCTACAAAAGTGCATATGACTTCAAAGCATAAACAGCTTCAGACGATTAATCATAATGTAAGAAAATTTCTTCACAAACTTAAAAATTTGATCTAAGTTCTTATGCTCCCTAGGACTTTTCTGAAATAATTTCAGCACACGTAAATACCTACATAAAGTATGTACTGCACGATTTCATAGTAGGCTAAATGTTATTTAGCCACAATTGATACCGCAGAAAGGATTCTAGTGAGACCTTCTTTGGAACTATCGAGCAAAAACTCAGACTCTAAAATCTCGATGTATTTGGAGGCAAATATTATCTGTTTTGCTTGAAAATTGTTCATAAACTGAAGTAAAAAACCGAAACAGGAGATGAAAAAGGCCGAACAAAGTGAGACTAACAGTCATCCCAAAGATAATTAAGTTTTCCAAGAGTAAAGAAGCGTCATATGCAATAACCATTACAAGTACACATATACAATTTCGCTCGGACACTCACCGCACAGAGGCATTAAAAAAAATTAAAATAAATAAAAAATACATAAGAAATCAAAAATAATTTTACAATTTTTCTAAAGCCATCCAACAAGTCACGTGTTTTAGCTAGTTCAGGCAGAGCATTCCACGCAATTTGAGAGGTAGTCTGAAACTGCGAGAAGTAGTATTTGAGAGGTAGTATTAATACCTAATTGATGGATTCAATGGAATTGAAATGCAGCAAGAACTACAAAAATGATACGTACAACGATCAAATGATCAGAAAGAATATATAGACTAGTTCTGAGGGCCGCAGGAACGCCATCGTGTAGTTGAAGAGAAACAAAAGCCAAACAGGGAAGAATATAAACAGGATTCAGATGAAGTAACAGATTATCAACAGATCTAATTTTGAACGGGAAAAGATTCATCGCCTCCTAATATACGTTACAGAGTGGTACCCGGAACGAATAAAAAATTGACGTTCTTCTGTAAGGCAAAAAGAGACGCTAGAATCGAATTAACTATGAAACGAAATTTTTAAACATCGACCCAGGGAAAATAGCTTTGAACTCCGTAAGAATTTCAAGGCTCATCAATAACTTCACTTCATTTAGACTAATATGATGTCTGAAGGATATATTGATCGAGTAGAATAAGTAGAAAAAGGCTATGTTAGGTTTACTGAGAGAACCCTTTGAAAGATAAATTTCAAAAATTTGGCAAGAAAAATCAAGAAACTCGGCAACACTTAGGACTACACGATTAATTTCGAACCGTGGAATTATTCTCATTTTTTTTTTTAGGTAACCCAGGCTCCGTTCTGACAGCAGTGGCTACTGCCAACATCGAAAGGAAATAGAGTGTTCTTGTTTTATTTGATGACTAAGCAATAGAGAGATTCAGGATGATATAGAAAACAACAAAATAATAGGTTTTTAGTTCATAGCCACAACAATAAGATTATTAATACAAAGTAATAACAGAACTGGCTCTTCAACTTAATCTTGCGTGACGATCTTCCTAAAATAAGACGATGAGCAAAACAAAGAATCCACAGAAACCCCTTGCCGATAAAGCGCCAATCCATTCACTAGTATTCTTTCTTATACCTTAGCGAGTATATTTTGATACTAGAAGTCGGTGTGTCAACTAATCGAAAGCCTTTCCAACGTCCAAAATATAGCGACCAGAATCGGACCAAAACTAAGATGCGAAGGCGGTTAATATACAAGAGTAGTACAAGCATGCTCCGGTTACATTCTTAGCTGGGAAGCCAAAATTCAATTCATGAAAAAAGTAAACAGGAAAGCAATCTTCTCAGTTTTTTTTATAATTTGGTCCTCTTTTACAGACAAACAATTGCTCAAGCTCACTTGTGTGAACTGCGGACAATTCCGTTCTCGAATTGCATATTTTAGTCTTGTAAAAGGAGAGCAATTTGAAGGAAGCCCCACCCATGCAAAATCGAGAAGCCAAAGAGAAGCATGACAAATAAAAATAACCAAAGAATAAAAATAACGAAGAGAAGAAAGGATTTTAGAATGTTCTATCTATATTCTAAAATAAATGCAGAATGTATGGTGTAGAACGTCCTGTAGTATATATTTTCACATTTCAATTTTATATTAGTTATTTTTCCTGTTTTGGGGGTTGAGTTATAATAGCAGGATAAGATAAAGGTTAAATAAAATAATTTGAAAATAAGAAATTAGAGACAAGTGTAGAAGAGTTCCTCTATGACGGAAGTGCATAGAGATAACGGACTGGGACTAAGAAGTACGAGTAATTACTTTCCGTGGACTTGGTATGGTAAAAAAAAGAAGCTTCCCCATTTAAAATGTTTGGAGGGGGGCATTGGGAATTACTGACTGGCTGGTCATTTTTATTGACTGATTTTGGCGATATTGCTATTAAAGTTACTTTATTTTTTGTTCTTTACCGACTGAGACTGACCTTCTTACACATGATCTTCTTCGTAGTCTACTGGACATTTTACTTGGTGACTCTCAAGTACTCGTGGGAACTTGCAGGCTTTAAGTACCCAGTTATTTTATTTAAGTACTTTGGGAAAGCTGTGCTTAAGTAAAACCCAAGTACTACAATTTTGTATTTGAAATACTTCCCAAAACTGTATGTAACATGGTATAAGCATTAATATTACTGAAAGCACGGTTGATTCAACCGTTAAATTTTCTAGGCACAATGCGCCATTTTTTGGTTCCATGTCTTCTGAAACTGAGAGGTTACAAAATTAGCTTTTTGATAGTTTTAAACCAAATGGCTATCTCGAAATTGTCGTTCCGTTGCACTTAGGTTTGATTTGAGCCATATTACCGTTGTGCGGGGGCAAATTTATTACTTCAATAGGCAGTAAAAAATTAATTCACCGTATAATTAGCCATTTCCAATTTTCTAGAGCCGATGATTTGATAAGATGTTCATTGAAAAAAAAGAAAAAAACACAGACGCGTCCGTGACCATTTATAATTTTACTAAGTTTCATTAACATAAGTACATCATGCTAATAATTAAGTTATATCCATAAGTTTTTAGCATAAAAATAAACGGTGCTAGGTGTATTTCGCCTGAAAGTTTCCCAAAATACCAAACTGAGCAGCCAAAGGGAAAGTATGACACATAAAAGTAATGCAGAAAAGAAGTAATTTTGGAATATTCTACCTATTTTCCAAAATACAAGAAGAATATACGGAGTAAAATATTTTATAGTATTAATTTTTTGGTATTTCTATTTCTTTTAAATCTATTTTCGTGTTTTAGATGGTTTATGTATCATAGTAGAGTAAATTAAACGATAAGAAAATAATTTGAAAATATGAAATTAGTGGCAACTGTAGAAGAGTTGCCCTATTATGGAAGGGAACGAACATAACAGACTGAGACTAAAAAGTACAAGTAATTAAGTGACTTTCCGCGGACTAGTCTAGTATCGACAATTATTATACCTGTTCACCCCTTGCAATTGAGAAGGTGTCCATTAGGTGTACATTAGAAGGATTTCCCGGGGTAGATATTGATGTGTAATTCCTCTTGATTCCCAGGAATAGTTTTTGGTCTAAACCTCAAATTATTTATGCTACGGGGGCGGGGGGGGGGGTAATATTGACCCTCCCATTGTGCCTCAAAATAGAAATTAAAATCGAATAGAAATTAAAAGCCACCATAAAAAATAATAAAAATCAATTTTTGTACTGGTAGCACTGATGTGTTTGACCTCCTTTCTTTTTTTTACTACGATGATTTAAGTTCTCTTAAAATGTCAAAACCAAAAAAGCAAAAATAAAGAAAGTATATTTTCTCACGAGAAGCTAAAATTTTTTGGCAGCAACGCAGCAGAAAAATTGTAACATTAATGACATGAATTTTTGTGAATTATATTAAACACACATCCAAAGCAGAATTCCTTCTTTTCTTCATTCTTTCTATTTGTCTTAATTTCCTTTTGGCTGCTGAATTTTTACTGTGGGGAGAATTTTCTAGGGAAAGCCCACCCACACCCAATAAGTGTATATGAAATATATTGATAGCATTATCCAATGAATTTTGTTAAAAACTTAGAATTGCGGAATCGTAGTGGAATAGGGAGGGGTTGAATCAGAGCTAATGTCGGAATCGGGAAAAACTTCACCATCGTCCCGACACTAGTATATACTCCCCCCCCCCCTGCCTCGTATAATGATAGATGCAATTATCGTTATTCAACAAGAAATGTCCTTTTTACAAAATGGTGAGGTTACATTAAGATCTCTTAGATTGTCCAATTTTACCTTTAACTCCTGGAAAGCAAACAATAATTGAAAACATCGATACAACTACAAAAAAATCTACGGACCGTTGAGCTTACAGTCCACAATTATTAGACTGGAAATACATGCGTTTTTAAACTTGAATTAAATAGTGAGAATACAGTAGTGCACTGTTATTTTGAATTTAGAAAAAAGTACATAAAAGTTTCTAATATTTCACATCAAAGCTGGGCAAAGGGTTAAAATAAACTAGCGACTCAAACCATATTTCGACCATAAATTAGAAAATAAACTACAAATTTTAATTGATTAATGCAAAAGTAACTTACGACATTGGATGGATCATCAAGAATTTCTAGAAGTGCAGGATGATTGTATCCGAGGGGAATTGACGATATTTGAGTATAGATATCCAGCAAAACGTTGCCATCAACGTCAACTACATAATTACCAAAACTTTTATCGTAGTCAACAAAAAATTGAACTGATCCACATTGCTGAAAAACAAGAAAGTACGATCATAGTCATAAATTCTGGCTCTAACACTTATCCACATAAAAAAGAGCAAAGTAGACATTAGAAGAATACTCTAACATATGGGCTACCATATCACTACAGAAGGCACACCCCTAGACCCATCTAGGAGATTCAAAAGCCTACTGGTAAATATCTAAGGGGACCTATTTACTAACACAGTCATTTTTCTCAACTTAATTGTATTTTTTGTTATTATAGTTGCATTAATATTTTCAATAAAATTAATATTCTTTTCTTCTTTACCATTTGTTTGTCTTTTTTTCCCCTTCGATTCGAAGTTTGTTTAACATTTTCAATTGTGAACTACAGACACTCTCTGGTCTTCGATTGATTCTGTATTTGCTGTATTGCAAGATCACCACTTTTTTCCTCTATGCGCCGATTTAAAATTATTCCACGAAAGTTGTAAGGGTCCGCGGTTTTCAGAGGTTAGTAAAGAGGTCAGAGGTCACGCCCTTTTTTCCCCAAATGTATCAGATCAAAATCTTGAGATAATCAACAAAACCCCCACGGCCCGGTAGCAAGGGTTGTCAGTTATGTAAGTTGGCCATTGCTAACATATATGGCTTTTATGAAAGGGGTGGTCGTATAAACTTTGGAGGGGGCTCATTCGAATGGATATCGAGAGTTCTAGCTCCCTTTTTAAGAGTCAATAGAGATTGGAGGGTAACCAGTCCTGACCCCTCTCCACCCTTTTCCCCCGAATGATTCTGATCAAAATTTTGAGATAAGCATTTTGTTCGAAATAAACGAAAGCCAAATAACTATGCCTCCGGAGTTGACACCCCACCCAGCCCCCAGAGCAAGGGATGTAAGTTATGCTAATTACGCATTGTTAACATACAAAGTTTTTATGGAAGGGTGATCGTATAAACTTTTGAGGGTGCTCATTCAATTAGGAATCCACAGTTCTAGTGCCCTGTTGGAGTCAAAAGTGATCGGAGGGCAACCAGCCCCCCGTACACCCTTTTTACCCCCATACATCCGATTATAATTTTGAAATGACCATTTTGTTGAAAATAATCCAAAAGTCGAATAACTATAACTCAGGGGTTGACAACCCACCCCTGGGGTAAGAGCTGTAAGTTATGCAAGTTGTCCACTGTTAACATAGAAGGAATTTTATTAAGAAAAGGGGGAAACATGCAGGGCCACTACTACTACTTCCACTGAAGATGCACATGCGACTGGTTATGACTACGAATGGGACTACTTCCGACAGCAACAACTTGCAACTGTGACTGCGACTGCTTGCAACGGCTACTACATCTCCTTGTGATTACTTTCCAGGAATTTTGGGGTGGATGTTGAAAAAACTTTCCAAAACAGAAGTTTTTCAAAAAAGAAAAGTAAAGAGCCAAATTAAACAGAGGACCAGCAGAAATAAATTTCTGCAATAATGCAAACTCAAAACAGCCAGGAATTACTATTAGATAATAAATAAAACCCAAAACGCATATAAATTAGAATAAACAATCATAGATAACCTAGAGATAACAGGTACTAATACATATGAATAAATAAATCTTAAAACGAGTAAAAATTAAAGGTCTGATCCTGGATCTCCAAAGAAGCTTAGAATATTAAGGTGAAACTTCAATGAAATGTTGAGAGGGATGCCGAACACAATCGAAACAAAATATGTGCTTGCTGGTTGTGAAAAGAGAATGTCATCAATATCTAAGGAACGACTGAGGGTATTAGGTTGAAACTTTCAAGGTATGTTGAGGAAAGAATGGAGAGCAACAAGTCCCCCACACCCCTCTTCTTGACGTTTTTAGGTGCCCCTCTCTCATGTACAATGCAATTTTGCAACCTTTATTGATTCAAACTTGTCAAAAGGTCTAATAGCTATGCCTCCAGAGATGCCATGTTCCCCCCCCCCATAGCTCTTGGACAAGGATTGTAAATTACACAATCTGCCCATTGTTTATATGCGGGATTCGTCATTAGGAAAATGGGAAATGTTTATTTCTGGGTGTATCCGAAAAGTTGAAGGCAAAGGTAGAACTTCAAAGAATGTTGAAAAGTATTATATACGAAACCAAAAGGCATTATATACATCCAGTTTATCAAAAATTAGGATCTACAATATTCCAATAACAGCTGAGAGTAATGAATTGAAACTTTCAGAACATGTTGAGGGAGAATTTGAAAAGGCGTTGGAGGACTGCCAGCCCCATCTCATGCTCTTCTTAGTTGGCCTCCCTCCAAACATTTAATAAAAATACATCTGATCAAAATCCTGAGACAGCCATTTTGTTCAAAATAGTCCAAAGGTCAAATAACTATGCTCCTGGATTTTCTGGATTCTGTATTTCTATGCTCCCATTGTAAAAATGTAAAGTTTTGTAAGTTAGGCAAGTTGCCCATTGTTAAATGTAAGGGTGTGAGTTAGGCAAGTTGCCCATTGTTAAAATGTAAGGTTTTTAGGAAGGGGTGGCCGTTTAAACTTTGGAGGGGACTCCTTCGATTGGAAATTGAAAGTTCTAGAGCCCTTTTAAGAGTCAAAAGTGATCAGAGGGAAAACCAGCCCCCACAGCACCCTTTTCCCCCAAATGCATCTGATCGAAATTTTGAGCTAGCCATTTTGTTCAAAATTTCCCAGAAGTAAAATAACTATAACTTTGGGGGTTAAAAAAAACGGGTCAAGGACGGTAAGTCATACTAGCTGGCCATTGCTAATATATAAAGTTAATATGGAAGGGGTGATCGTAGAAATTTCGAAGGAGACTCACAGAATTTAAAAATCAAAAGTTGAAGTGCCCTTTTTAAGAGTCAAAACTGATCAGAGGGCAACCAGACCCCCTTCCCCCACAGCTTTTTCCCCCAAATGAATCCGATCAAAATTCTGAGATAGTCCTATCGTTCAATATTGTCCAAAAGTTAAGTAGCTACAACTCGAGGGTTGACTAATGTTGGTCGGAAATGTTGAGAGGGATGCCGAACACAATCAAAACACACTTAGTCCTTCCTAGTTATGAAAAGGAAATATCAGCAATATCAAATGAAAGGCGGAGGATATTATAGGTTGAAACTCTCAAGGTATGTTAAGGGGATGTTGAACAAAGATTGAAAGGCAACCAGCCCCCTCCCCTCTTTGACCTTTTTAAGGTGTCCCCTCTCTTCTGCAATGATCGAAATTTTGTAGTTGTCATTTTATTCAAACAAGTCAGAAGTTATAATGGCTATGCCTCTAGGGATGCCATGCTCCCCAAAGCTCTGGGGCAAGAATAGCATATTATGTAATTTTCTCATTGTTTACATGCAGGATTTCTCATCAGAAAAAGGAGAAAATTTTGAATTTGGATGTATCGGAAAAGATTAAGGATATTAAGGTTAAACTTTGAAGAATGTTGAGGAGTATGTTATACTAAACGAAAAGACACTATTTGCATCCAGTTTATCAAAAAGGACGATCTGCAATATTTTAAGAACGGCTGATGTTATGAAGTTGAAACTTTCAGAAAATGTTAAGGGGGATACTGAAAAGTGGTTGGAAGACTGACAGCCCCCTTTCGTGCCCTCAATAGTTGCCCTCCCTCTAAACAGATTTGATGAAAATTTTGACACAGACTAAATTTTCAAAATAGTCTAAAGCTCAAATAACTACGCCTATGGGGATGAAATGACCCCCCAAAGCTTTGGAGAGGGGTGCCAAACACAGTGAAACACACTATGTGCGTGTTGGTCGTCAGAAGGCCGTATCATCAATATCTAAAACGATTAGGGTTTTAAGTTGAAATTTTCAGATGATTTCAGGGCATCTGAAAATTTTAGATGTCCCTCGCCTCAGCACTGATCAAATTTTGAAGAAGTGACCTTGTTTAAAATAGGCACAGGGTCTAGTAACAAAACCTCCAGGGATGCGATACCCTCCATAGCCCCAAGGGCAAGGATTGTGAATTATGGAATTTACCCTTCTCAAATAGTTCGTGGTAACGAACTGTAAGTAAGGAGCGACCCGGCTCAATAGAAACCGAAACTCTAAAAAACGGAATTTTGATACCAATAGACACATCAAAAGAATCGGATTTTTATTCTGATTTCAAATATATAAGTTTCATCAAGTTTAGTCTTACCATCAAGTCACGAGCCTGAGAAAATTTGCCGGATTTTCGAAAAAAGAGGGAAACAACCCTTAAAAGTTATAGAATCTTAATGAAAATGACACCTATGAGATTCAGCCTATCAGAGAACTCTACTGTAGAGGTTTTAAGCTCCTATCTGACAAAAATGTGGAATTTTGTACTTTTGCCAGAAGAAAGGTCAGGGATGCGTGTTAGTTTTTTTTCCCCAGAGGCGATCGTATCGACCCAGTGGTCCTAGAATATCGCGAGAGGGCTTATTCAAACATAAAATAAAAGTTCTAGTACCCTTTTTAAGTGACCAAAAAATTGGAAGGTAACTAGGCCCCTCCCGCGCTCATTTTTCCCCCAAGTCACCCGATCGTAATTTTGAGATAACTATTTTGTTTAGCACAGTCGAACAATCTAATAACTATGTCTTTGAGGATGACGTAATCCCCCACAGTCCCCGGGAGAAGGGCTGCAAGTCGTGAACTTTGCCCATTGTTTACATATAGTAGCCTATTGGTTATTGGGAAGTATGCACTTTTTCAGGGGGTATTTTTTCTGGTGGGGGGGGAGGTTGGGGGTAGAAGGGTACGTGGGAGGATATTTCCATAGAGGAATCTTTCATGGGAGAAGGGAATTTTCCATGAAGGGGGCGCTGGACTTCCCACCATTATTTAAGAAGCGATAAGAAATTAAATTAAAAAAAATTTCATCTCAAAGTAAGGAGCAACATTAAAACTTAAAACGAACAAAAATATTGCGTATATGAAAGGGGCTGTCCCCCCTCAACGCCCCGCTCTTTGCGCTAGTTTGGCTCTTTCTCACAACTCTACTTTTTAAAACAATAAAAAACTTTTACTTTTTTTACTTTTAAAGGAGGTTATTACTCTAATTAAACAGCCTTTGTGATTAAGGAGTAATTATTAAATAACTGGAACAAAAATCAAACTTATGTTATTATAAGGTTATTATTAGTAAAAAAAAAAGTAAAATTAATATGCAAATTTCTTTAAATTATTCATGTACGGTGAGCAATCTTCAAAACCTGCATTAATTCAAAAACGTCCAGAAATTAAATTAAAAAAAAAACAAGTTTTTTTTAACTGAGAGTAAGGAGCAGCATTAAAACTTTAAAAAACAGAAATTATTCCGTATATGAAAGGGGCTGCTCCCTCCTCAACGCCCCACTCTTTACGCTAAAGTTTGTATTGTTTTAAAAAGTAGAGTTTGAGAAAGAGTCAAACTTTAGCGCAAAGAGCGGGGCGTTGAGGGGGTACAGCCCCTTTCATATACGGAATAATTTATGTTCGTTTTAAGTTAAAATACTGCTCCTTACTTTCAGCTAAAAAAAAACTTGTTCTTTTATTTAAAAATTTATCGTTACGAAAAGGGGAAATGTTTGATTTTAGGTGTGTTCAAAAATCCTAAGGGTATTACGAAATCAATAAGAGTTCCAAATAGGGATAGGTCCTTTTATTAGACAGTGAAACAAAAATATAAAACAAAGACTCTAAATATTTCATCATCAGTAGAGTTATTAACATAACAAAATTAAAACAAATATTTAGAGTCTTTGTTTTATATTTTTGCTTCACTGTCTAAGAAAAAGACCTACACCTATTTGGAACTCTTATTGATTTCGTCATGGAAAAGGCAGTGTAGTTATGGAGAAAAATACAAAACGTCAAAAATACAGACCAACTTTAGAATCAGCAACATTTCAATTGCTATTAGAAGAATAAAATGATAAATTTAGTACCTATAAATTCAGCATTATTTCATTTTTTATCAGAACAATGTTCAACACAGTATTACAGAATTCGAGAAAAATTAGTGAACTTTTTAAGTCAATGGACCGGTAACTTGCTTTGACCCTGAAGTGATTAATTTGTTTAGTACAAATACAGTTTGTTTTAATTTTGTTATGTTAGTAACTCTACTAATGATGATGACCGACTGTGTCATCGAAATATTTAGAGTCTTTGTTTTATATTTTTGCTTCACTGTCTAAGAAAAAGACCTACACCTATTTGGAACTCTTATTGATTTCGTCATGGAAAAGGCAGTGTAGTTATGGAGAAAAATACAAACCTAAGGGTATTAAGGCGCAACTTCGGGGAATGCTGAGGGGTATGTTAAAAGAAATCAAAAAACAATATGTGCACCCAGTTTATCAAAAAGGCGTATATGCAACATCTTGTGAATGGCTGAGAGTATTATGTATACATGGCATGTTGAGAGGGATGTCTCAAAGTGGTTGGAGGGCAACCGGTATCCTTCCCGTGCTCTTTTTTAGCTGCAATCCCTCCAAAGACATCTGATCAAAATATTGGAATAGACGATTTGTTCAAAATAGGCGGAAACTCAAATAGCTATGCCTCCATGGATGACAAAACCCCCCTTAGCCCATGAGCAAGTGTTGTACGTTATATAAGCTGCCCATTGTTTATAAATAAGGTTAGTTATCGGGAAAAGGGGGCATGTTTGATCCTTAGTTTCCAAAAAGACTATGATTATTAAGGTAAAAGTTTTATAAAATGTTAAGAGGGTTGTCAAACCAAATAAAAAATAACATATGCAGGAAGACCGTCAAAAGCTAACGGTAACTTTAAAATTATGTTTAGAAGAAAGTTGAAAAGGGACGGATAGTAACCAGCCCCCACCCATACTCTAGCGTTTTTAGGTTACCCCCTTTACACTTATAGAAATTTTAAAACTCAAATTTATTCAAAATATTCAAAAGGTCTAATAGCTATGCCTCCAGGGATGCCACGCCTCCAGGGCTAGGATTATAAACTACTCAATTTGTCCATTTTTACATAGCAGGATTGATCACTGAGAAAGGGGAAGAATGTTTGATCTTGGGTGTGTCCGGAAAGGCTAAGGGTATACTACCACTACTAATAACAGCTCACCGCAGCACCAAGCCACCTGAGGCCAACACAACTACGAACGCTCCTCCTCTATCCTAATCTATTCAAAGCCTCGCTTATTAAACCCTCCCAGGAAGTTCCCATTTCCTTTAAATCTTTCTTTATGGCGTCCTCCCACCCCAGACGAGGACGACCTGCTTTCTGTTTAGCCCTCGACGGTTGAACGAAAAGGACAACCATCGGCAATCTGTCAGCTTTCATTCGCACAACGTGCCCTAGCCATCTCAGCCTTTCTTTCATTATAGCCCTAGAAATCAGGATTGAACCACATTTTTCGTACAGTCTACTGTTTGAAATACGGTTCAGTCAGCGGGGTGCCCCGAACAATGTATAAGCAATTTCTCTGGAACACATCTAGCAAATCTTCATCCGCTTTTCGGAGCACCCATGCTTCAGAGCCATATTCGACCACTTTCATCACTGTAGGCTAAGGGTATCGAGGTGAAATTTCAGGGAATGTTGAGTTAAATCAAAAGACACTATCTGCAATCAAGAAACCAAAAAGGCGTATTTTCTACATTTTGGAAAGGGTAGGGGTATTAGCTTGAAACATGCAGGGCCACTACTACTACTTCCACTGAAGATGCACATGCGACTGGTTATGACTGCGAATGGGACTACTTCCGACAGCAACAACTTGCAACTGTGACTGCGACTGCTTGCAACGGCTACTACATCTCCTTGTGATTACTTTCCAGGAATTTTGGGGTGGATGTTGAAAAAACTTTCCAAAAAAGAAGTTTTTCAAAAAAGAAAAGTAAAGAGCCAAATTAAACAGAGGACCAGCAGAAATAAATTTCTGCAATAATGCAAACTCAAAACAGCCAGGAATTACTATTAGATAATAAATAAAACCCAAAACGCATATAAATTAGAATAAACAATCATAGATAACCTAGAGATAACAAGTACTAATACATATGAATAAATAAATCTTAAAACGAGTAAAAATTAAACTGAATATTCAAGTCAAACTTAAAAGGAAGAAATGTTACTGGAAATACTAACTTGGCTACTACCTTGGCTACTAACTTGGCTAACCTTAAAAGTCAAGGGCTGTTGCATCATTTACGCTTTACGGAAATCGATACATATTACAAATATTTTCTTTCATGTTTATACCATTGAGAAATCAAAATGGAAATTACAGTGGAGTAAAATCACGAATTGCCGAGTTTCCAGGATTTACCATCAAAATATACTGAATATTCAGTATATTTTCAATAGTTCTTTCCAGTCATCTTGATTATTATAGTGATTTTCTATTTATTTTTCGTTCAATGTTTTGAAAACAAAGCAGTGTTCAGAATAAATCAAGTTTTCAATAAATTTATGACCATATGACCAATAGTTTGATGACCACCCCTCACCCTGGGATATAAATAAAAAAATAAACACGCCTCCGTGATTTTGCTTCTAAAAAAAGAAAGAAAAAATCCCTTATTTGAAAATCAGAGAAATTTTCTCAGGCTCTTAGCATTTGGCGGGTAACATTAAACTTTATTAAATTTTATATATTTGGAATCAGCGTAAAAATCTAATTCTTTTATTGCATTAATTGTTATCAAGATTCCTCTTTTTAGAGTTACAGTTACAATTGGGCTGAGTCACTTCTTATTTACAGTTCGTTACCATGAATTGTTTGAAAAAAAGGCAAGGCTAGCCTATTCCTTCACGGTTAACTAAGGTTTGTTCCTTAATAAAAGCTCCCGGACGTGATGCCGAAATATTCAGACCTTTATTATTATACAAAAATTGTTTTGTTTTGTTTTCACTGTCTTATTTCAAATGTTATACCCGTTTTTCTATATTTCCCTTTCCTTTGTATATGGAAAGGCAGTAATTTATGGAAATGGAAAAAATTTAAAAATTAAAATAACTTTCAAGTACATGTTAAATGGCTTTTTATGTACAGGTTCAACTCCGACCACATTGCACCTCAGCTACGCTGACAAACGCTTCTATTCCTTTTAGCCTTTTCTGAGGGGCTGGTCAACCGTCAGTGTGTCTTTGGCAACTCTAGCTTGTTTCTATTCAATTTTGAGCTGAATCGTGGAAGCCAGAGTTACCGTTTCCAAACGGTTGCATGTCTTACTCCCTTGAACAGGCAAAATAGTCTAGCGTAGATCCAAAATGGCAAGAAGAAGTATAGTACGAATTTAACTAAGCTTCGAAACCGTTTGTTTCCCGAGGATCCCTCGCACTCAAAAGCTTATTTTTAATTCTCTACGGTTGTCAATGCCACTGTTTCCCCGTCGATGAACTCCTCCGACGGCTCTCGCAATTATTGGTCAATAATTGCAAAAAAAAGCAAAAAGCTAGCCATCAGATTGACATCTCCATCAATACTGAATCTTTTCTGTATCCGAGCAATAGCCTCTTTTTGAAACTCGCAAGCTGACAAATATTTTTTTTTCGGTCTCAACTTTTGGCTTTTTATTTTCGTAGTCTGGTTGATCACTAGTTTTCGTGTCACTGGACAACTTGCCAATTTCTCGTATATCTGAGCCTAGATATATATTTTTAAGAGGCAAGTGCTATGAATTATTTTCAGGGTCAGCACTCATTCTCTCAGGGTCAGCTCTTGGGGTCAGTTTTTTAATCCATTCAACACCAGCTAATTTCCTTGCGTGGGGTCTTCAAATCCAAATTTTTGAAATAGAGCTTTAAAGGCTCGCATAGATGCAGAATCCGTCTTACACACGCACGAACTGAGAGGCATTTCATTGGTCCAGGTGCAAGAATTTTCAGCCGATCAATGTTGCAGAAGTCCTTGAGCGCCCTAAAAGCGCTGAATCTTTTTGCATTACTGCCAAAAATAATTATAAACCGTCCTAAATTTATCTTCCAAACTTTTCTGAAATTTAAGTTTAAAAGCTGACGAGCAGATAAGCAATGCAGCCGATGACAAGATGACGGTGTTCATGCATGTACCAGCAAATACAAATTGTACAGTCTGTAACAGTGTTCTGTTAATCCAGATGAGATCCCAAAGAGACCACAGGTAATCGCCGTAAAGAAAAAAGAAAATTCGATAGATCTCTCGAGTATCGGTAGAAATGGAAGCACTTTATATGGAGCAAATATTTGGCAAAATCAAGACAATTGGTATAAACGATTCAATGGTTATTGAGTCCGCTTAAAAGCTCCCTACCCCACGGGCATAAACATCCCGATGTGAATCTTCCGGAAGAAAGATAGGCACGTTGCACGTTATTAAAACCAGAATCAGTATGGCTTTTTAACTTGTATGATTAGAGAGCCAGAGCGGAGCAATGGCTCCTCCAATACCCTCCATCCCTTATACTGACAACTTTTAGACGAAATTAGGAATATAACACCTTCTTTATATCAAAACATGTAACGACCTTCAAAATGCATAAGTTGATGCACAGATTACGCAAGTCGTTCCTCCACCACCCCTTCTATCTCCCTACCAGCTTTTTAGCAGAAAGGTAGACATTTTGTACCTTGTCTGAGATGAAATCAAACATATATTTTCAATCATGATGATTGGAAGAACAATATGGGCCTGCAGTCCCTTCAACACCACCCCCACCATCTCATTTTTTTGCCAACCGGTTTAATTTTTGAGGACAAATATCTTGGACCAATGGGACAAGAAATTGATGACTTTCAGATCCATATAAGCCTTTTTCAAACTTTGCACAAGCATGCTGACGTGATATTGAGACTTATTTGTCAAATTCTTAGGTCTAAGGAGACAGGGAGGCTGGGTTTCAGAGTTGAATAACACTCCTGAACCTTATGTACTTTCCATACAAAAGTATCTAGATAAAAAATTTGGTGGGTAAGTACCTACACTCAAAGGTACTTTGATCAAGACATGGTGGATTATTTAATTTTCCAGCCCAGGCACTATAGGGTTCACAGTTTTATTGGTAGGAGATTTGTCCTCTATCATGGAGGTCATTTCTAGGCAAGTCTTTTAAAGTTTGCTTATCTTCAGGGACGTAGAGTTACATACATGGGATAACTAGTCTATGTCTTATTCGTTCTCGACGCATTTTAGGGTTAAAAAGGTGATTAGGCAAAACTCATAAATAAAAATAAAACACAATGACAAAGTTTCACCCTCATTATTATATTGTTTAGGCCAATGTGGCAATCACCCGATGATAGACATAGAATTGAATAGATTTTGCCATCAAATGCAGATTTATGAAATCGCGCTTTAGGAAAGATTTCTTGTTCCCACTTTTCCTCAAAATGTTAGTTCTGTTTCTCAGCTCAACTGCTAAAAAGTTTGCAAGTTGTTTTATATGGTGAATCAGACACATCAAAAGCATATGGTGAAAAATTCAATAAAGGTAAACACACATAATTTTTTTTTTAGCGCTACTTTCATGAAAGAAAGGAAATATGCAGGCTTCACAAAAAAAAGTTTGTGGAAAAGAATTACAAAAGGTCAGCTCAGTGGAAGACTTTTTTTCCAAGCAAGGGCAAATTACTATTATTAAGTCTGAACATAACTTGTTTTTACACCGAGTCAGTTCGCAGCTTGGACTCAGCTCATTTTCTTACGAGTCGGGACACAGCTTGTGTTTTCATAGAGTGGAGACTTAGCTCCCTTTTGCAACAAATCAGGACATAACTTGCTCCAACATCAAATCAGGACCTAGCTTATTTTGGTAACAAATCAGGACCTAGCCATTTTGGCTAACCGGCCCAGCACTGAGCCGAGACTTGGCTAACCTTTTGTGCTGAATCATTTTGCAACTTGAGTTCAGCTTCTTTTTGCAATGAGTCAGGACTTGGTCTGTTTTTAAGCTGTTAGTTCACAGCTTGGATCTAGCTCGTTTTCCCAGAGTCAGTGGCAGGCTTCTTTGGCGGTCAGAACTGTTGCAGTCCTGAGCCAGTTTACATCTTGGACCATGCTTGTTTTTGCAGCAAGTCGGGCATCCTTGTTAAGGCACCAAGCCAATCTGCAGCTAGGACATTTTGCCATTTTGGCACCAAGTCATAATTTAATCTCGTTTAAATGTCGCAATACTGAAAATCTACATCTGTGATTATCATCGTTTTCCTACTGAGTCAATCCGCAGTTTAGACTCGACTTGCTTTTGTATACTGAAAGTACTTGTGAGGTTTCGATTTAAACAATGTGCAACATGCCTACCTTGCCACTAAAAATTTGACTGTTGGGAGGAAGGATTTAATAATCTTTACTTTACCTTACCATACTATCTCTTTGTTAAGTCTTCACTGTTGCGTTGAGTTTAATCTTAAAATTTCAAGCCATTTTAAATATAGTAAGACATACAATCTACCTGAATTGCATTTAATTCTCGAAATAAGTCCCTAGATTTAGGTCCTGGGATTGCTGTAGAGACTACAGGGGAAGAAGGCTCACTCTTTGCAAATGATTCAGAAGCCAATGCTGAAGCAGCTCTCGTGTTCTGTCTTATGGCTGAAATATAAAAAAAAAAGAAAATGCAAAATGATCAAGAAATCGTTTTTTTTTTAATTCCTGATACAAGAGATAAAGGCTAGAATTTACACAAAGCAAATGTAACACATATTAACATTAGGTATCTAAGTTCTGATAAAATGTAAAGACGTTCTTCTGTTCAAACAAAGTAATAATGAGTACAGTACAACAGTTCCTTCTCTTTACAAAAAGAACCTCACCCTGTTTTTCAATATTATTTCGATTCCTATCAAGGAATTATAACAAATACACTCCCTAAACGTTAAACTGCTTGTTAAATGTTCAAATGCTACTAAATATGTCAGGGAAGAAGTTTCATTTACACATATGGTCATGCACGAAAAAGATTAAAGAATGGTGGCATGTTCTACCTTCTCTCAAAATCGGTTAAAATCTAACTTTAATCTAAAAACTAAGGAAAAATTTGATCATTTATGGTTTTAAAGAAATGATAAGAACTTGAACAGAAAACAACAAAATATCGAATTTGTGCATTCTAAATAATTTTTTTTAAAACTGTCCAATACAACCAAGTTTCTCTCTAAGAGTAGGAAAACATGAAAGCAGCAGATTCAAACTATTTTTAGTTTTCCTGGTTGATACTTTCTATTCAAATTCCTAAAGGGACAGCTTCAACATTAAATGTCCTGACGTTACTTTTTTCAGCAGCTGCCTTACACACCAAAAACGTTCTCGTGCTACTTTTAAAGGAATTATTAAGCAAATATTAAACTATGTGTTAGAAAACAACTTTCAGTAGTTTTAGTCTCCCATTTCCTCTTCCTAGGAAGGAACATTTGTAACTTCTTCCTAGCTAATTTATCTACTATGGGCTGCCTCCCCATAGCAGTCAAATATTTGTAGGCATAAACACATAATGAGTCAGAAGTAATTGGCGTGAGATTGCCTGCGCATGAATTTCACTCTTGTTGATAGAAGAGCATCAACAATAATGGAAAACCATGTAGTGACCAAAATGGGCACAGGATTGCACAATGCCTCCATTCATACTGGAGGTCCCAGTAAGTTCTTGCTGTCCAGTTCTAAGCTGGCTTAAGCGCTTCGTGTAGATTTGAAAAGATGTATTAGTCCCTATACTACACTGATTTTGGGACTATTACTTTTCCTGAGGTCATCATAATTTCAATGATTTAATAAAATGGAAACTTCAACTTGGGACTTTACCATGTTGAAAAACAACTTAGCAATGACATTTTGACTGGCAAATTCAGACGTTATGAACTGGACTTATTGAGAGTTTCAAAAAGTCATATCCTATGGATAGTGAACATGAACTTAGGTGGTATAGAATTTGTTTACTTAGGCAGGAATGATGGGGTGCATAAGCAGAGGGTAGGGCTCATGATGAAAAAGGAAGCTGCCAAGTCTTGCTTAGGTTAGGAAGGTATTAATAAAATGATAGAATGCTAGTTGCTCATTTTACAGCTGTGTGACTTAAAGGGTCCCAAATGAAATATATGACAAAAATTATTGCATTAGAAAACAGTGTTGCATGGGAAACCGGATGATGATGTTTATCTTTCAGTCAAAAACCAAGCAGTCATTCAAAAAATTTACCTCTGGTTCTCAGGAGCTAGGAAAATTTTATAGAACAAAAATTGGAATGTTTTGTTTTGTTTCTGGCCACTAAATGTCATAACCTTGATTTAAAACAAAACCATCCTTACTGAAAAAGTAAATGCTGTAGGGATTGTTTAGGTTCAGATGGATTTACAGCTCAAGATTACACCTTAAACCACTGAGAAAAAAAAAATTCGTATTGTCTCTCCATTTCTAGGAGTTAATTCTAGACGAGTAAAGCTGGATATCTTAAATATCGATTTTATTTTTTTATTTTTCAGTTTGATTGAGTTGTTTTGGATTTCCTTTGAAGGTAAGTATCAGCCCCAGAAGTCTAGCTGAAATTTAACTCCTAGATAGGGGGAAAGGATGGACCGGAGCTTCAGAAAATTATGATTTGTACATCTACAAGAATAGGTTTTCTTATCTCAACAGTCCTTGATAAGAAGTAAGAAACAATATCTGAGCTACAATCTTACCTCTGCTGGGATGTGGTGCAACAAAAAGTTCTTGCCATTAAAACTTGTTGTCAAGACATCAAACAGAAGAGGTTATCAGATTGCAACTTAACTTGGTGAAAATTAATTTTCAGCAGATAAAATAATACTTACTTCAAAAAGATTATCAAAAACTCAAATAAACCAAATTTATGTCTTATATCCATAAAAACATTAACAAAAAACAGGGCCCATACTTAAAATGATGAATAAAAAAAGTTAATACTATAGCATTCATTACTGCCTGGGAACAGGGGGGGGGGGGGGTGACTCCATATATTTTTAACGCTGGTTTATATCCTGTATGAACTAATATTTTTCCGTCGTATTTTACAGGCTTAATTAATTTGTCTTATATTGCATAAGCATATGATCTGTTACTTATTAGCCATTCAAAATTCAGGCTAGTCAAGTTGATCCAGTCTGTTTACAAGTTGTTTGAAAAAATTGGCCATGCGCTTAATGCTGAAAAGTGTAAATATATTGTTTTTAATGCTAAAGACCAAAGCAGTGATCTGAGTTGTGGTTCTTTTTCAGTTAAGCTAGTTCCTGTATTGCATTGGCATGAGATTAGTATTTTGTTCTCTGTGTTAGCTATCCATTCTAGTGCAACTTTAGACATTAAGAATAAACTTAAAGCAGGTTATGCTAAAATTGTCCCAAACCAAGGTCAACATTCTTGTAAGACCTTGGCTAGACTTTACTCAACACATTGTGGCCATTCCATTCTTTTTCTATTGGGTAAGCGCCCATTTCTAATCCTAGTGATATGCAGGACATTAGAGCATTGTATTTTGGTTACTGTAAATTCCTTTTATATCTACCTTGTTGGAATAAGAACCAAAAGATTATTCAAATGTTCAGTGCTGCTGATATATTGACATCTAATAATAAGTTGGATGCCAAGCTAAAATAAGAGGCTTGCCTGCAGTTAGGTCCTTTTCATCCTCTTGTGCAATTGTTTTGATTTGCATCGTTGTTTTCTTATATTTAATATTCTTTTGTATGTTTCTTTTCTTTTGTTACTCCACTTTATTATAATGATAGTGGGCCAAAAAAAATTATAGTATCGAGAAAGCTATTGTACGTCTTTAGAAAAGCTATTTCATATATTTTTGGGGAAACTTTTATTAGGGTAAAAGTAAGGTCTTTGTTGAGATGGAATAAGGATGGCAAGGTCTAGTGGAAGAGGGAATGACAATGAAAAGCAATTTTTGAGGGACCTATAGAGAACACTATTGGTGAAACATTAGTAAATATGTTTTCTCCTCCCCTGTAGTGTAATCAGATTGATCCTGGAACAAAGGAATTTTACCCTTCTTTCATATAAGGGTTTATCTTCATTAAAGACAGTTCTTAGGCATCTTTTTTGGATTGCCTCTAAATTGTTCAAGAATTTCTTGGAGATGCCAGAATACCAAACAGGAAAGATGTACTGAAGAATTGGCATTACAAATGAGAGGGGAAAATGACAAGGAAAAACAAATGTGTTCTTGGGTTATGTGGCTTGATAACACCTTCCTAGAGTGTATTTTTGGATCTGAATTCATGCATGAAAGTTTTATACACTATACTCAACTGATTTAACAGATAGCACAAAGTTGCTTATCTTTACTTAATTTGCTTAAACAAACTATCTAAGTAAGTGCCTTATTGACAATTGTCTTAAAGTAAATTTCAGAACTTTTTACAAGAATGATTCAAGGTAGCCCAGTTTTTCAAATTTCATATAGTTTTCTTTAGACACAGCCATCAACAAGACTAATACCAATGATTCTACAATTTGATGCATACAAGAAACAGGAGTACCATATATACTTCACAATTAAGGGGGGGGTGTAATTGGGTTTACTAAAATGGGAATCCAATAGTTTTTTGTCTGATTTCTGTCCCAAAATTCACATTAGCTCTGTAAATACCTATACATGCCCTAATTGTGGCTGTATCAAGCCTCAACTGTTACATCACAGTAAAATCTGTATTGTATTATCTAAAAATTGGACTGATTCAGTATTGGATTTGTCTAAATCTTCTTGATAAGTGTCATTACTTTTTATACTTTAGTTTTACCTAATACCAGTTATTCTGAATGCACCAACAGTTAGTAGTAGAGCCCTGTCACAGACACACATTTTAACTTAAAGCCGAATGTAAGAAAGTACTATCTAATCTTGGAGAGGATCTAAAAGTTGTAAAAAGGTATATTAATCAAAGTCAACTAAAAAGGGCTAGGCTATAAAGATAAATTTGTTTCAGCTTAAATGTCAGAAAAGTAATTTTCCATAATTGTGATTCATCAATCACAACTAAATGCTTCTCATCTAAAACTATCAACATCATACCCAAAATTAATTTTGAATAGTGTACGTAATAAGTGTGTTTAGAAAAAACGTGTTTTAAATAAAACATTTTTCTAAGATTAGGCACTGCCCAAGTACTGTGGGGCTTTACTTTAGGCCTACCCAAGATGTACAAAGAACTTATCATAATTGAGAAACACTTCATAGTCCAACTAGTTTTGGTCACAGTAGACTTCAGTAGCTCTCCAGAATGAAACTCATAAATAACAAAATAAAAACAAGATAGAATTGTTTGATTTTCTGCTGTTTTCTTTTTTGACAGTCTACATCCCCCCCCCCCCTCTTCACACCCCTGTTGGCCTAAGATATAGCCCTAGGTTACACAAAACTAAAACAGACGCTAAAACCATGTAATCCTTACATTACAATGTTCAACAGAGTTTAGTTAATCAGATTATCATGTTTCCTTCCATTGTTACCCACACTTTTATTTAGTACATTTATCCAAACCATCTCATATTTTTTTTGCAGTCTGATAGGCCAAATACTGTTGACAGATGAAGAATACATCTAGGTACCAGTCTTATCAATTGGAAAAGGACAGCCCCCCCCCCCCTAGATTTTGAAAATTACCTTTTTATTTTTATTTCATAGCTATTGTATATTATAGCTATTTGCTATATTAAACCAGCAAGACAGGCTGGTCATTTGTATTTATCACCCCTGAGTTTTGTTCTTTTACAGCTATTATATAGCAGTATTACTTTTCAAATTACCTTGTTTTAAAATGTCCTGCCTGTCCCACTCTTGTTTTGAAATATTTAAAACTGTTCCCTGTTACTGTTTAATTACTCTATTATGAACCAGAAATGTGATCTTTGAGTAGGGTTCAGTCAAAAACATAGTATCAGCTGGTCAGTCTATCTTCATTGTTCTTATGAATTCATAATCAAACTATGAGTAAAAAGTGACAAGAAACTTTGGATTGTTTTTAGCAGTGAAAATGCAGAAGAAGAATGAAGAAACTGGCAATAATGTCAGGACTCAAAGTGTCAGATCAGTGGAAATTTATTCCCCAGTCCATGACAGTCTGCATGCCTGAATCCATCATGGGTTCTAGTAGCCTCTCCCAGAAATCTCTAGGATGTGTTATCATAGGCAGCGCAACCGCGCTGCCTAAGTAAAGAACAATGTTGGCACAATGTATTACTTATTGGGGTTAGATCAGGGCACTTTGTATCAAAGGAGTTGTCGTAGAAACTTCAAAAAGGGCTCATTCGATTGGAAATTGGAGTGGCTAGTGCCCTTTTTAATAGTCAAAAGTGATTGGAAGGCAATTAACACCCCTTCCACGCCCACCATTTCCCGAAACACATCCAATCAAAATTTTGAGATAGCCATTTTGTTCAATGTAGTAGAAAGTTCTGAAAATTAGGTCTAAGAAGATGACAACCCTCCCCCCCCCCTCCCACAGCTCTTAGGGCAAGGGTTATAAGTTATACCCTGGGTGTATATAAGGTTTTCACAGAAAGCGTTGTAATAGAAACTTCAAAAGGGACTCATTTGATTGGAAATTGAAATGGCTAGTGCCCTTTTTAATAGTCAATAGTGATTGGAAGGCAACTAACACCCCTTCCACGCCCATCATTTATCCAAACACATCAAATCAAAATTTTGATATAGCCATTTTATTCAACATAGTTGAAAGTTCTGGAAATTAGGTCTTTGAGGATGATGACCCCCTCAGAGTCCTTAGGGAAAGGGTTATAAGTTATACCCTGGGGGCATATAAGGTTTTTAATGAAAGCTTTGTCGTAGAAACTTGAAAAAGGGCGCATTCGATTGAAAATTCAAAGGGCTAGTGCCCTTTTTAATAGTCGAAAGTGGTTGGAGGGCAACTAGCCCCACTCTCACGCCCATCTTATCCCCAAACACATACAATCAAAATTTTTAGATAGCCATTTTGTTCAACGTTGTTGGAAGTTTTGGAAACTGAGTCTTTAAGGATAACACCCCCCCCCCCAAAAAAAAAAAAAAACCTCAGGGCAAGGGTTGTAAGTTATGCCCTAGGGGCATAAAAAGCTTTTATAAAAAAGTTGTTGTAGAAACTTCAAAAAGGGCTCGTTCCATTGTAAATTGAAATGGTTAGTGCCCTTTTTAAGAGTCAAAAGTAATTGGAGGGCAACTAATCCCCCTCTCACGCCCACCATTTTCCCAAACACATACAATCAAAATTTTTAGACAGCCATTTTTGTCAACGTAGTTGAAAGTTCTGGAAATTATGTCTTTGAGGATGACAGCTCCCCACAGCCCTCAGGGCTGTAAGTTATGCCCTGGGGGAATATGAGGTTTTTATAGAAAGCATTATTGTAAAACTTCAAAAAGGACTCATTTGATTGAAAATTGTCCTTTTTAATAGTTGAAAATAATTGGAGAAAATATGTTTTTGAGGAGGACACTCCCCAACAACCCTCAGGGCAAGGGTTCTAAATTATGCCCTGGGGGCATATAAGGTTTTTATAGAAGGCACTGTTGTAGAAACTTTAAAAAAGGCTCATTCAATTGAAAATTCAAAACGCTAGTGCCCTTTTTAATAGTCGAAAGTGATTGGAGGGCAACTAGCCCCCCCCCATGCCCATCATTCCCCCAACCACATCCAATCAAAATTTTGAGATAGCCATTTTGTTCAGCATAGTTGATTTCCAGATAGAAAATATGTTTTTGAGGAGGGCACTCCCCCAAAACCCTCAAGGCAAGGGTTTTAAGTTATACCCTGGGGACATATAAGGTTTTTATAGAAGGTGTTGTTGTAGAAACTTCAAAAATGACTCATTCAATTGGAAATTTAAAGGGCTAGTGCCCTTTTTAATAGTCGAAAGTGATTTGAGGGCAACTAACCCCCCTCTCACGCCCACCTTTTCCCTAAACACATCCAATAAAAATTTTGAGACAGTCATTTTATCAAACGTAGTTTTAAGTTCTGGAAATTCGGTCTTTGAGGATGACAACTCCCCCACAGCCCTCAGGGCAAGGGTTGTAAGTTATGCCCTGGGGGCATGTAACGTTTTGTATGGACAATGTTGTCTATAGGTTGTAGAAACTTCAGAAAGGGCTCATTCAATTGGAAATTCAAATGGCTAGTTCCCTTTTAATAGTCGAAAGTGATTACAAGGCAACTGACACCCCTTCCATGCCCACCATTTCCCCAAACACATCCAATCAAAATTTTGATATAGCCATTTTGTTTAATGTAGTTGAAATTTCTGGAAATTATGTTTGAGCAGGACATTCCCCCCACAGTCTTCAGGGGCAAGGGTTATAAGTTATGCCCTGGGGGCATATATGGTTCTTATGGAAAAAATGCTTGTATAAACTTCAGAGGGCTAATTTGATTGAAAATTGGAAGTTCTAGTTCACTTTTTAAGCGTCAAAAGATATTGGAGGATAACCAGCTCCCCCCCCCCCCAAATTCATCCAATAAAAATTTTAAGATAGCTATTTTTTTAAAAATAGTTAAAAGATCATATAACAAAAATTCCTGTGTTGACACAACCCACCAGGGCCCAGGGGCAGGCGTTGTAAGTTATGCCCTGGGGGCATATATGGTCTTATGGAAGGGATGCTTGTATTATCTTCAAAGAGGGATCATTTGATTGGAAACTGAAAGTTCTAGTTCACTTTTTAAGAGTCAAAAGAGATTGGAGGGCACCTAGCACCCCCCCCCTCCATGCCCTTTGTCCTCAAACCCATCCAATAAGAACTTTGAGATAGCTTTTTTTTAAATAGTTCAAAGACCATATAACAAAACTCAGGTGTCATCACAACCCCCCAGGGTCCAGGGGCAGGCGTTTTAAGTTATGCCCTGGGGCATATATTGTTTGTATGAAAGGGATGCTCGTATAAACTTCAGAGAGGGCTCATTTGATTGGAAATTGAAAGTTTGAGCTCACTTTTTAATAGTCAAAAGAGATCCGAGGGAAGCTATCCCCCCCCCATGCCTTCTTTTTCAAAACCCATCTGATGAAAATTTTGAGATAGACATCTTGTTAAAAAAAATAGTTCAAAGGTCAGATAAGAAAAAATCTGGTGTCAATACAACCCCCCAGGGCACTGGGGATGGTGTTCTAAGTCATGCCCTATGGGCATGTATGATTCTTATGAAAGGGATGCTTGTATAAACTTCATAGAGGGCTCATTTGATTGGAAATTGAAAGTTCTGGTTCACTTTTTAAGAGTCAAGAGAGTTAAACTATCCCCCCCCCATGCTCTTTTTCCCCAAACCTGTCCGCTACAAATTTTGAGATAGCCAGTGTTTTTGAAATTGTTCAAAAATTAGATAACAAAAACGCCCCCCAGAGCCCTGGGGATAGGCGTTGTAAGTGTTGTCCTGGGGGCGTATATGGTTCTTATGAAAGGGATGCTTGTATAAACTTCAGAGGGGGCTCATTTGATTGGAAATTGACAGTTCTATTTCAATTGACAGAGTCAAAAGATATCCAAGGGCAACTAGCCCCCTCCCCCTCACACACCCTTTTTTCCCCGAGCCCATCCAATAAAATTGTCATAATAGCAATTTCATTAAAAATAGTTCAAAGGTCAGATAAGAAAATTCCTGTGTCAATGGAACCTGCCAGGGCCTGGAGACAGGCGTTATGAGTAATGCTCTAGGGGCATATATAGTTCTTATGGAAGGGAAGCTTGTATAAACTTTGGAGAGGGCTCATTTGATTTGAAATTGAAAGTTCTTGTTCACTTTTTAAGAGTCAAAAGAGATCAGAGGGCAACTAGCCCCCCCCCCCTCCTCCATGCCCTAAATGCATCAGATAAAATTTTTTAGATAAAATATTTTGTTAAAAATAGTTCAAAGTTCTGATAACAAAAACTCTGGTGTTGACACAGCCCCCCAGGGGCTGGGGGTGGGCATTGTAAGTTATGCCCTGGGGGCATATATGGTTGTTATGGAAGGGATGCTTGTATAAAATTCCTAGAGGGCTCATTTGATTGGAAATTGATAGTTGTAATTCACTTTTTAAGAGTCAAAAGTGATTGAAGGGCAACTGCCCCCCCCCCTGCCCAAGCCCTTTTTCCCCAAATACATGTGATAAAAATTTGAGGTAGCCATTTTGTTCAAAATAGTTCAAAGATCATATAGCAAAAACTCTTTTGCATATGGTCATTTTGTTAAAAATAGTTCAAAGATCAGATAAGAAAAACTCCTGTCAACCCCCCCCCCAGGGCCAGGGCAGGCATTGTAAGTATTGCTCTGGGGGCATATATGGTTCTTATGGAAGGTATGCTTGTATAAACTTCAGAGAGGGTTCATTTGAATGGAAATTAAAAGTTGTAGTTCATTTCTCAGAGTGAAAAAAGATCAGAGGGCAACTAGCCCCATCCATGCCTTTGGGTGTATTGGATGGATAAACCCATCCAATAAAAATTTCAGGTGACCATTTTGTTAAAAGTAGTTCAACCATCAGATATTAAAACTCCAGGGTTGACCTACCTCCCAGGGCCCAGGGATAGGTGTTGTAAGTTATACTCTGGGGATATATATGGTTCTTATAGAAGTGATACTTGTATAAACTTCAGAGAGGGCTCATTTGATTGAAAATAGAAAGTTCTAGTTCACTTTTAAAGAGTCAAAAGAGACCAAAGCTTAATCTAGTCCCCCCATGCCCTTTTCCCCCAAACCCATCCAATAAAAATTTTGAGATAGCAATTTTGATAAAAATAGTTCAAACATCAGATAATAAAAACTCCAAGGTTGACACAAACCCATTTTTTCACTTTGATATTGTTACTTTAATATCAGTTTTGTTACTTTGATGAATATTTGATTTATTTTTTTAAGTTTGATTTTGAAATAAGGAGTTTTTTAAAACTTGAAATTTTTTGCAATCAAAAACAAACAAAAATTAATAAAAAAAAAAACTTTCTGAAAAATAAGTTTTTCAGAGACAAGTAAAGGCCATTTTAAACTTAAGCTCAGCAGATACAAATACCTATTAAAATTCAATCTCAAACGACTAGAAATTACTATTAAAGAATAAATGAAACCCAAAACAAACAGAAATTAAATAAACAATCATAGCAAAAACATACAACAAGTAATATTATAAATAAATAAATAGATCAAAAACTGAGTAATGCTTAAATTGAATATGAATATCAAGCTTAAAACAAACAAAAAATATTTTACTATTGAAGTATAAATGAAACTAAAAACAAACAGAAATTAAATAAACAATCAATGCAAACAAACATACAATAGATATTAATGTAAATTAATGAATAAATCTTAAAACAAGTGAAACTTAAATTGAATATGCAAATCAAGCTTGAAACAAACAAAAATCACCACAAACAAGAGTTTGGGTATGACCTCCTTCTCTCACTGTAAAAGTCGAAAACCTACTGCATCATTGGCACTTTACTGAAAACTATATGCATCTTGAACAGTCTTGGAGAGTATTAACAACATCAAATTGAATATTAAATGTATAATGATATTAATTGTTGAAAGATCTATCAGTTCAAGAATTTATTTCACTGTAATTGTATTTTTATTTTCAATACTCTAAGAACTGGAAAAGAAAATATTTGTAATATAATCTCTTTTCAGTTAAGTGCCAATGATGCAGAAGGCTTTTGGTTTTTATTTACAGTTAGGAAAGGAGGCAGTATCCAAACACTTGTTTGTATGGAAACTATATTTGTCTTTAACAACTTTAAAAAGAGCAAATAAATTAAACTGAATATTTGATGTATAATGATATTAATTGCTGAAAGCTCATCAGTTCAAAATGTTACTATAATTTTATTGTTTATTTTCAATATTAGGTACAAAAGAAAATATTTGTCATAAAATTGGTTTTCAGTAAAGTGCCAATGATGCAGTAGGTTTTAGACTTTTACAGTGAGAGAAGGAGGTCATACCCAAACTCTTGTTTGTGGTGATTTTTGTTTGTTTCAAGCTTAATTTGCATATTCAATTTAAGTTTCACTCATTTTAAGATTTATTTATCAATTTACATTAATATCTATTGCATGTTTGTTTGCATTGATTTTTTATTTAATTTCTGTTTGTTTTTAGTTTCATTTATACTTCAATAGGAAAATATTTTTTTTTGTTTTAAGCTTGATATTCATATTCAATCTAAGCATTACTTGCTTTAAGATCTATTTATTCATTTATATTATTCTTTGTTGTATGTTTTTGCTATGATTGATTATTTAATTTCTGTTTGTTTTAGGTTTCATTTATTCTTTAGTACTAATTTCTGGTTGTTTTGAGTTTGAATTTAAAAGGTATTTGTATCTGCTTAGCTTAAGTTTAAAATGGCCTTTACTTTTCTTTGAAAAACTTATTTTTTTTGAAAGTTTTTTTTAATTAATATATATATATATATATATATATATATATATATATATATATATATATATATATATATATATATATATATATATATATATATATATATATATATCTATATATATATATATATATATATATTATATATATATATATATATATATATATATATATATATATATATATATATATATATATATATATATATATATATAATGTATATATTTTTTTGTGTGTGTAAAGGAGTTAATCCAGTATGCTTGTGCTACCCTAACCAACTCACATACTCTATCAGAAATGGATGGGTTGTGATACAGTGTCTACTCTATACCACAAAAGAAAGATCCCCTTGATCATGTTCATCTAGGAAAACTATTACTGAGTGGGCTTAAATTTCATCTATCCTAGTACATTCTAGTTGGAAGGCATGTCACTGGACTATAGATGCAGTCACTTCCCTCTTTTTTAAATGTATTGTGAATAAACAGTTTCCATCTCAACAGCAGAGCTGAACAGATCCAGCATTGGATCTTATTTTACTTTAAAGTTCAAATTATGGTAATAGACCCTTTTAAGAGCAAATGTTTCATGCAAAATATACCTCTGCTTGGTTCTATCTGCCTTTGAACCCTCATGTTCCAATTTTCATGAACTGCTAAAAGCAGTAAGAATTTTGTGTCATGTCATTATCAAGAGATTTTTGGTGTTTATGACTATGCTATAGAATTCCAACTTCCCCTAACAAAGCTGCAACTCCAAAAATGGATCTTTTCTAGGCTATTAAAATTTATTTGACCTCCCAATTGCCTATTCAGTAGTGCTAAAATTGATAAAGCTATTTTGTACTTTGCCTGTTATCACTGCCAGCAATAAATTATTCTTCTCAGTGTTAGGATTTGTGAAGTGTGACCTGCACTTGACAATAGAAAGTTGTTAAATGTTGTTTTGTTTGGTATAATGTGCAAATAGGCCTATATAACCTATCCTACCCTGAATTGTACAATTAGGCCTGTTGATAGACCCCATTGCTGCACTGTTTTATTATTAATGGCTAATAGCTGATTTATAGGGAAAATGGCAGTGTGCTGTCAGGTAACACAATTTTGTCTATTAGGAAAAATGAGATTCAAGGAAAATGAGACACAAGCAACAATACTGAAAAATCTGTAGGATCAAGAGTCTTCCTTTCAAACTTATCAACCCAATGGGTGTCATAATAGGGAAGCAGCTCTTTTCCCTTTTGTGCAATTCAATAATTAGTAGTGTTTGCTTTTCTTTGTGTCTGGGATTTCATGATACCTGTCATTGTCCTCAATGAAATCCAGTAATCATAGCATCATACATATCAACCCAATGGGTGTCATAATAGGGAAGCAGCTCTTTTCCCTTTTGTGCAATTCAATAATTAGTGGTGTTTGCTTTTCTTTGTGTCTGGGATTTCATGATACCTGTCATTGTCCTCAATGAAATCCAGTAATCATAGCATCATACATATCAACCCAATGGGTGTCATAATAGGGAAGCAGCTCTTTTCCCTTTTGTGCAATTCAATAATTAGTAGTGTTTGCTTTTCTTTGTGTCTGGGATTTCATGATACCTGTCATTGTCCTCAATGAAATCCAGTAATCATAGCATCATACATATCAACCCAATGGGTGTCATAATAGTGAAACAGCTCTTTTCCCTTTTGTGCAGCAGAAAACAGAAGGAGCTAAGGACTCCTAAAAATCTAGAATAGGGGCTCTCAAAATAGAGGCATGCTTAAACAAAAAGAGACACTTTTAGATTGTTAATTTTATTTTCATTTGTATATTTTTGTTTGTGTTTTGCCAATTCATCCCTAGCCCCCCCCCCCTCTCAAATGGTCTTATATAGGCTAGTTACAGGTTTCATGAAAAACCAAACCAAGAAATGAAGGAAACTTGCTTTATAATATACAAGGAAATCTTGCTTTATAATATACAGCAAGTATGAATGAATAATATTTCCCTGATTTTTTGTATAAATTCTCTAATTAACTCATTAATAGCTAAGACATATGTCTACCATTTTAATGAGAATTTTATCCTAAATATAACATTTCTAAATATCTAAATGTAACATTTGTTTGTGATAGAAATGAAGGTTATGCTTACCTCTCATAATGTGCAAATAGGCCTATATAACCTATCCTACCCTGAATTGAATATATGCAATGGACTTTCTATTATTTTGATAAACTGTTAAACGAATTTGAAGAAAAGAGTGACTCACAGGGAATTCAGTACATATATACAATTCAGTGCATTAACTGGGTAAAATTCTAGGCTACTTTAGCAACCTTTGGCTATCTTGCAAATGGGTTAACTTAGGAAAATGAAACCTTCAGGGATTGTTCTACAGGCCAAAGTCTGTCCTGAGAAGGCATTATGAAGTACCTAGCCTATCTCCACTCCTTCTCCCTCAAGAAAGTCCTGAAATATGTCTACATGACAGGTCTATACCTATTGAAATTTTGAAAAAACAACATTTTATCTTAATTTTCAGTCATCAGTTTTCTTTTTCTCTGGCTTTAGTTCTGAAAATGCAATTCCCATTATTTGAGTAGAATTTTAAGCCGTATCAATGTTTTTTTTCAAAATTTAGAAAATATATTTGCATATCTTTAAGTTATTGAAAGAGCATAGACCTACAATAACCTAAGGAATCTAGGCCTAATGGCAACCTAAAAGGTCTAGGCTACTTCTACTAGAATGTTTCCTTCCAGAGAACCACTAAAATCAAATTTTCATCCAAAATTAAGTTATAGTTCATATACTTTTTCCAATACAGGCAACATATCTTTGCACGCTCATTTTAGTTAAGACTGCTTTCTTTTCAAATCGCCTAACAAAAATTCCGGCGTTGTTGCCAAAATGATCCGAGCATATTCATGAGGTCGAGGCCGATTCGCTTTCCTAGGTGTGCAGAAGAACACGGAAGAAACTAAGAACTCAGCTAGTTTGGAGGAAGAGGAAGGAAAACAACACAGTCTCGCAAAAATTTTATAGCATTTAAATTTTAATTAGTTTGGAGGCCTAAACTAGGATAAAGTTTTATTAATAGAAGCTGCAAAACAAATAATAGCAAGGCGGTTCTGCTTCCTATCTCCATTCTAGCAGACATGGCGTCGAAAAGGAAGGGGGAGTAACCCAAACTTTTGAAATTCAGTAAAATTTGGACGAAAAGTATAAAATTATACTGAATCTGAGAAAAAACGGAATAGTTACAACAGAATGCCAGAGAGTCCATAATTTCAATCCGATTTCGACACTAATTTCAAGACCCGGTAGATAAGGTACAAAATTTCGTAAAAAAATTTATATATTCTGCTGGAAAATTACAGTAGTGATACATCTAGTTACTAAATATATTTAAATCTGCATCGAAATCTTGAATCGTTCCGCAAATTTAAAAAGAAAAAGTTGAAGATTTTGTTGAATTTCGTACGAGATTTTAATATTATTCTTCTCTTTATTTTGAAGTCAAAATGAATTTTCTATAATGACTATGGCGAAATGCGAAATTCGTGTACTTTGCGTGTTTTTGTTTTACCGAAACGGCTCAATTCAATCTAAGAAAGTAAAATCTGCTTCTAACCTAAAGTAAGTTATTTGCTTACCGAACTTACTGCTTTTGCATTGGTTTTACCTGTTTTATTTTTCATCCTTTTTCACCAAAATTGAACAATGAGCAATAGAATTAGCAAAATATGGCTTTGGTTGCAAGATTTCACGAATATACTTTCAACTCATGCTTTCACTTAACTTGAAATTGTTGACCCGAGATAAAGCTTTATATGCATTCTACAGCACAATAACGATTGAAGGTATTATTCTCCCAGTTTTAAGTATGCAAAATGCGAAACAAATCAAAACTGTTGCAGATTTTTAACACTATCATAGATCCAAGCAGTTCAAGTCTTTTCTTAATTTATGATATTGTTAGGCTGTTTTATGACGGTTTTTTATTTTCCAGAAAGTGAACTTGTAATCCTTTAAATTTCTTATAATTTGCTGCTCTTTGGCAAACTGAGTTACTTGAAAGACGCTGACTTATAATTTTTATTTCTAAGATTAAAAAATCAGAAAATTTTGCAATAAAGTACGATGGAAAGAAGAACACAAGAATGGAATGACCAAGAGAATGAAAAGTTAAAGGCTATGACGTGAAATAGATCTTAAAAGCGAATAATCTTAATAGATTTATGAAAGCAAAATAAGGTTTGTAAAGGAGTAAATTTTTATTGTTTAAACCATTTCAAATAAAGCATCAAACTATGCTACCAGAAATCAAGAGGACTGCTGTAAGTGAGAAAATCAGCTCCTTAAGGAAAATATTGGGAAATTACCGTGGGGTCTAAGTCCCCGCCAACCTTAAATATGCCGCTGTCTACTCTGTATGTAAGCTGTTATTCTCAGTATATGGTAAGGAATCAATATTGAAAGATTTTTAAAAAGTTACTTAGCACGCTTGCTCCGATAGCACACTAAAATCAAAATATCACAGCAAAAACACAAGGCCGAACAACTTTAAAGAAACGCTAAACTGATATCCCTGTTAAACTCGAAAGTTGAACACTCAAATTTGATTGATTACATCTGGTGAAAAGGCTTAAATATGAGAAAACGGATAGCATAATAGACACGCTTAAGGGCTGGGCACACGTAGCTGATTTCGGGAACTTATTTCCAAATCAGCGTCGATTTTAAAAGAAATCGGCGTCGATTTGAGCTTGAACAATTTTCTAGTTTCGGGCACCGATTTACAAAATCAGCGCTGATTTTCATCATTATCATCACAAAAAAAGAGGGATACAAATTAATAGTCAACCAGAGCTATCTGTGGTGAAAGACCCCACTACTGAGCTAAGAACTAAACTGAGAACTAATCTGAGATCAATCAAGTAACTATTAATAAACTCCAGTTGACTATTTGTGTCCATGATTTTTTGTTTTAAAAATTTTGCGCAATAAATTTTTCTTTTAACAAATTTTTCTTACCAATATCGTTTGTCCACTGATGCTGAAAACGGTTCCCGAAATCAGCTACGTTTGCATAGCCCTTTAGACATGATTTGCTGGGATTCTAATAATAGAATATCTGGTAGCAGAATATGTTTTTACATTCGTTGCGGGAATCATTGGAGCATGTTACAAATCATTGCATAGGGCTAAAAATCAGGTCAGACTCCGTCTGGTCTTTTAGCTTTCAGGCTTGATGAAATACATATGTTCGTATGTGTCCTAGCTAGAGATTGCCTGTCTATAAGGCAAAGATGGGGGTTCTAAAACCAGGTTAGAATCACGTCTCTCAGGACCACATATGTACCGTACGGGAAGAAAGCAATCTTCAAAGAAACGGTAATATGATATCCCCCATTAAATTTAAATTTTTCCCAGTAGATTTGATTGATGATGACATATTCTAGAGGGGTTGAAACTAAATTGTCTTAGCCAGGATATACAACATTTTTGGTAAATAAGATTCGCTGGAATTCTAAGTATAATAAATCACGCAAAATATAAGAGCATATTTTCCATGTGATTTTGTTTGTGGGAAGTTTGAATACTACGCAGGTGGGCCTAGAACTAGGTTAAAGGTCAGATATCGTCTAGACTTTGCCTATAAGAAACACATGTGTTCACATTTGAGAAAAGGGGTGGGTAGCGGGCCTGAAAATGCGTTAGGAAAGCTACACCATACCGGGAAAGCTACACCATACCGGGAAATCTAAACCCCTCAAAAAAGGAATGGTAGGTTCTGAATAGAGAAATCCCCCTGGAACCATTATATTCAGTTCTACTGCTGGCCAGTTTATCTTTAGATCTTTCACTTATAGACTTAAAACTTACAACCCTTACTCCCGGTGTCTGGGAGATTGTGTCAACCCGGAGCCATTGTTGAATGATCTTTGGACTATTTTCAACAAAACGGCTATTTCAAAACTTCGATCAGATACATTTGGGGAAAAGAGGCTGCAAGAGGGGGGGGGCTATTTGCCCTCCAATCGCAGAATTCTTTTAAAAAAGAACTAGAACAATTCCCAATCAAATGAGCTTCTTCCGAAGTTTAAATGACCATTCTTTCCATAAAAACCTTATATTCCCACGGGTTTTAACTGGCACTCCTTGCCCCCGGGATCTAGTGGCTGTGTCAACCCCAGATACATTCTTGTATGCAATTCGGACACTTTTGAACAAAATGAAAATCAAGATTTTGCTCGGGTGCATTCAGAAAAAAGAGGGTGTGAGGGGGGTTATTTGCCCCCTGATCACTTTTGACTCTTGAAAAAGGGAAATGGAACTTTCAATTTGTGATTCATTGAGCCTCCTTCAAAGTTCATACGCCACCCCTTCCATAAAAGCCTTATAAGCCCCCGGGGCACAACTTACAACCCTTACCCCCAGGCTCCGGGGACTGTGTCAACCCTGGAGGTATTGTTATATAATGTGTGGACTAGTCGAATGGAATTGCTATTTCAAAATTTTCGATCAGATGCATTCTGGAAAAAGAGGGCGTGGGGGTAGGGGCTAGTTGCCCTCCGATCACTTTTGACTCTTAAAAAAGGAAAATAAAACTATAAAACAAAATAAATAAAGGAAATAAAACTTTCAATTTCTATTCAAATGAACCTACTCCAAAATTTATACGACCTTCTCTTCGAAAAGAGTCTTGTATGCCTCGGGGTATAGCTTGCAGCCCTTACCCCTGGGCTCTGGGGGTTTGTATCAACCCGAAAGCATTGTTATTTAATCTTTCGACTATTGAGAACATAATGGCTATCACAAAATTCTGAACTGATGGTTTTGGGGAAAAGAGGGCGTAGGCGGGCTTCTTACTCTCTTATCACTTTTGACTCTTGAAAAGTGAACTAGGAATTCCAATTCTAATCAAATGAGCCTCCTCCAAAGTTTACACAACCCCCCCCCCCCCCCCCCTTCCAGAAAAACCTACATATGCCCCAGAGCATCACTTACAAACCTTACCCCCGGGTTATGGAGGTTGTTTCAGTCCCATAGTCATTGTTACATGATTTTGAACTATTTTGAAGAAAGTTGCTATCTAAAAATTTCGATTGGATACATTTGGGGAAAAAACGGCCTGGGGAGGCTAGTTCTTCTCCAATTACTTTTGAATCTTAAAAAGGGAACTTGAACTTGAACTTTCCGATCAAATGAGCTTTCTCCATAGTTTTTATGACCACATCTTCCTTAACAACCTTGTATGCCCTGAAGCAAAACTTACAAACCTTATCCGCGGGCTCTGGGTGGTTGCTTCAATCCCATAGTCATTGTTACCTGATCTTTTGACTATTTTGAAGAAAATAGCTATCTCAAAGTTTCGATTGGATGCATTTGGGGAATGAGGGTGTAGGGGGGTTAGTTCTCCTTAGATTACTTTGGAATCTTAAAAAGGGGACTTAAACTTTCAGTTTCTAATCACATGAACCTTCTCTAAAATTTATACCATGACCCCTTCCGTAAAAACCTTTTATGCCCCCGGTAAATAACTTAAAACACTTGGTCCCGTATCTTGGTATGTTGTGTTGACCCCGGAGTTTTTTTTTATCTGATCTTTGGACTATTTTGAACAAATTGGTTATCTTAAAATTCTGATCGGATTCATTTGAGAATAAGAAGGCTTGGGAGGGGGCGGGGGCTTGTTGCCCTTCGATCACTTTTGAATTTTAAATAAGGCGCTACAACTTCCACTTTCCAATCGAAAGAGCCCCTTCCGAAGTTTATACGACCATTCCTTCCATAGGAAGTACCCCTGGGAATATATAATAATAATACAAAATTGAAGCCTTATATCCTTAAGCGTTACCTCTGATGATATTTGGTTTGCTCCGCTGTTACCAAGGAAAGACAATTCTTGAATTAATATAGAGCTATCGCAATAATTTGATTCCAAACAACTGAAGCGTTAAAGGTAATAAAATATTACAGACATGTGTCAGTAAAAAAATCGGCCATACTTGACAAAATCAGTAGTAATTCCTAGAAGATGAAAGCTATTATCAATCTTATGGTAGGAAAATATTTAGTAATGTTAATCTTTCAGTATTTCAAAACAAAAGGGGTAACAAAAGGGGCTTTCAATGGCATATTTGCTGTTAGATTTACACACTTTTAAAGCAAAGGATATTTTTGAACTATGCAGATAAGAGGGAATTAAAAATTTAGAGGTCTTACGAAAAATAGAACTCACGAACTCAAGAATACTAACTTGAGTTCTTGGATGTTCTGTAGTAGCTCAACCAACAATTCATATTTTGATTGTCCCGGATAATTTGACACATTATGGTTAGCTCTATTGTCCTACATTTAAAATTTTGCTCAATTTCTTAATATTGTCTTACTGACATACCTGGCAAGATTTTCAGAAGTTTACTACAGTATATCCTAGTTTTTATTAAAACCAATAGAATCATATTTTTTTCAAGAATCTATTGTCCTTGATAAGCTCCCTTGGTTCTCCCAAGTCACAATTCAAATTTGTTTGACCCCCCCACCTATATAAGGAGGTCTTGAATATTCAACTGGATTGCTTCAGCCGTTAATTTCCTTCCTTGAGATATCGTAGGTTTGGTATTTCGATACCCTGGATGAATATAGTGTCTTTTCATTTAACTCTGCTCTTTTCCTTAAGCCACAGCTTAGTATCCACTCCCCTTTTAAGCACTCTTTAAAAGTTTCAACTTAATACCTTAAACTGTCCTTGAAATAAATGAGTTCGTGAAAATCGAAAAAAAAGGAAATAAGAAAAAATAATAGAAACAAAACGAGGACGGTTGGAGCCAGTGGAGACAAAACAAAAAATCGAAAAAGATATTTCAGCAATGATCTCAACTAAACCGTCATCGGCGCTGACGGTTTAATTTGTATTTAGACGGCTAATTGATCTTGTTTAAAAATGACAAAGAATGTAAGCCGACGTCATTCATCTTAAATTTTCGTAAATAAAATAATAAAATTATCTCTAATATCTCTGCGGAGGCAAGGTCTTAGGAGTATAGTTACTTTTTAGTTTAAAAAAAAATACATCTCCTGTGACGTCAATAAATGTAAACACATTTTAAAAACAAAGTTTTAGGATTTTAATTGGTTTTGATTTTATGTTATGACGGACACAGAAAGCTGAATTGACGCTTAGACCTCAAAGAGCCCTTACCTCCCAAGCCCAAAAGACACTTTGCTGAACTTGCAGTTGAGGAACACATTGATGCATTTAGTTTCCCAACCTTACTGTGAGTTTTTTTCTGCTGTCGGATCTCTCCTTCTCTTACCATACCATTCAGCGGGAAATTATTATTGTAAGAAGTCGCAAGCCAGTCCTCTATCCCAGCTGGCATTTTCGCTAGAAGATTACTTTTGTTTTAACGATGGCCTACTTTGAGTGTATTGGAAACTCTTCCCCTAATTCGAGATAGATTCTTTTCCAAATTCCTGATTCCTGTTATGACTTCTGTGACCATTTTTGTGCCAGACCTTTTCAGTCACAGGATGACTTTAGTCAGGATGGGAATAACCTTAGGGGGCCATTCCTTTGTTTCACTATATCCTTCCATCCAATACCAGTTTTTTTCCGCCCTTGCAAAACTCTAGCTTCTGGCGGCCGCCTTCAAGTAGCCATGAGAAGCTGGAACAAAAGGTTCTGGTCCATAGCACCTAAATGATCTTTCAGCCTTAGCTATACCTTCTACCATTTCATTACTTCAATCCTGGACTACCCTGGACAAATTATGGAGCTATAAATCCATGCAAATACATATTTGTGTTTAGGATACGTATTTAAATATTTTCCCCGTTTTCAAATACATATTTGAATACAGTTCTGATAAAGGATTTGTAATGCGTATTTAAGAACTATTTTATGAATTTGAAATAAGAACACTTGGGTACCAAGCATCAGTTGTCATCCTGACAAGACATACCAAATTACATTTCGGACAGTAGACGGCATATACAGGTTTGCCACCTCTAGTGATTTATCAGCATTTCTAGTGATTTCGTATGCTGCCTAGTGCTTTTCCTCTAGCTAGTGTTTTATAGTATTCTTTTTCTAAAACTAGTGTTTTTCCTAAATCTAGTGATTTTTCATGATATAGCCCGTAGATTCATGATTCAATCCAATAAATCATACAAGAAGCTAATTAATAAGAAAGAAAAAAAGAAGCAAAATAGTGATTCAGTACATTTCCTAATATGTTCAGATCGGCATTTATGCAAATATACCACCTTTGAAACTTCCGATGTCCCACCATATATCCATATCTGATATAGACCCGAGAGCGTTATCATCAAGATAATAGGCGAACCTAGATAATCGTAAAACTGCAAAAATGTTCTATACTTCTTATTTCACAACATTTGCTCAGGTCAAATTTTTGTCTTCATATTTATGTTTTTTATTTTCTATAATCTGCCAGTTCTAAATCAGATTTTCTTCTGTTAGACCCTGAAAACCAAGATTAGAATATTAAAAGTTACAGTGACAACAGTTGTCAAATATGGCTCTGAAGCATGGGCGCTCCGAAAAGCGGATGAAGATTTGCTAGATATTTTCCAGAGAAATTGCTTAAGGATTGTTCTGGGTACCCGGCTGACTGACCGTATTTCAAAAAATAGGCTGTACGAAAAATGTGATTCAATACCGCTCTCTAGGGCTGCAATAAAAGAGAGGTTGAGGTGGCTAGGGCACGTTGTGCGGATGAACGATTACAGATTGCGGAAGATTGTTCTTTTCGGCCAACCGTCCAGGGCTAAACGGAAAGCAGGTCGTCCTCGTCTGGAGTGGGACTACGTCATAAAGAAAGATTTAAATGAAATGGGAACTTCGTGGGAGGCTGTAAAAAGGGAGGCTTTGAATAGATTGGGATGAGGGAGGAGCGTGCGTAGCTGTGTTGGCCTCAGGCGGCTCGGTGCTGCGGTGAGTTGTTAGTAGTAGTAGAAGTAGTAGTAAAACCTTTGAAAGTGGAGTGTATGGTGGATATGAATACACCCTCTACAACTGCAAATAGATCAGAAATGGAGTCATTGAAAAATAAGAAAGTAGGTATACATTAAATATAATTTTCTAAATGAAAAAAGAAATCATTGAAGAACAAAACAGGACTTAGTGCTTTTTACGAAAGGATTTGTAATATAACTATATAGATTAAATCGATTGTAGTTTGATAATTGAAGTTGGTTGGAAGTAAGGGGGGGGGGGGTTGTATACTCTGAGAATTGTCCAATGGTTTTAATCTTTACTTCTAATATCTAATAGAAACTCCAATAATTCTCCGAATTCTCTTATTTGTAATGAAAATACCTAATAAGCGCAAATAACATCCTATTCTTTAAGTTTTTGGATTAATGTGCTAATATGTCAAGTTTGTGGTAACGAACTGTAAGAATGGAGCGACACAGCTCAATAGTAACTGAAACTCTAGAAACAGAATTTTGATATCAATCGGTACATCATCGGCTTATTATGTTGATTCCAAATATATAAGATTCATTAAGCTTCGTATTACCCATAACAGGCTAAGAAACTGCGAAAATTTGCCTATTTCCAGAAAGAGGGTGGAAACTCCCACTAAAAGTCAAAGAATTTTAATTAAAATCAAACCATTACATTCAGCGTATCAGAGAACCCTACTGTAGAGGTTTCAAGCCCCTATTTGCACAAGTGTTGAATTTTGTATTATTTGCCAGAAGAAAATCACGGATGGGTGTTAATTTTTTTTTTCCAGGGGCGATCGCATCGAACCAACGGTACTAGACCATTGAGAGAGGTATCATTTGAAAGAAATTACAATTTCTGATGTCTCTTTTTTTACAAAACATATCGGACGGCTACTAGCTCCCTCCCACGTCTCTAAATTGTTCTATCAAAGTTGGAGATGACCATTTTGTTTACCATAGTTGAAAAGTTCCGAAACTATACCTTTAGATTTAACATGACCCACGCAGCCCCTGAGGATAGGTCTGGGGATGAAAGTATGCTAGGAGTAGTGGGGGGGGGGGAAGAGGTCCAGACTCTGTGAGTCAGATAGGGAATTATCACAGGATTTCCGTGCGTCAGATAGGGGGTGTATAAGTGAAGCTACTAGTCCTTCAAGCCGTCGCACCTGCGCAATACAATCGGCCCCTGTTTCTACCGGTCTCTGTTTCTACCGGTCCCCGCGATGCCATGTTTCCGTGACCAGGTGTACTACAGGATGACGCCATCATGTGTGACTTCATAGATTTATTTAGGGTGGTGTAGTCATTAATGGATTTATTGGGAATAACTTAATGACGGCGCACACCTTACGCAATGCCCCCTCCATGCCCACCATTTCACAAAACTTTACACCAATGTGGATTGGTGTAAAGTCATAGTAAATATTCACCTCAAAAAAGATTGCTTCGATTTGAGCGAGTTCAAGGACATACGCAAGGAAGGGGTGGGATGGGGGGGGGGGTTTAAAGACTCTTTAAATCACCCAAAACCTTATGATGATTCAGGATTTGTGTCCTTATGTCTTGTGATTTTGTAGATTTTACTGTTTATACAAATGCGGCCTCTCCCAGGAATAAATCCTGCTTACAGGCCTGAACAGAATGAATAATAATAAGAACAATTTCTCATAATGGCGTCAATTCATGAAAATTTAAGGGAAAGAGGGGGAGGGGTATTATTCAAAATCTCGGGGATACATTTTTGGTTTTAATTTTTAACGAAAATACAATAAAGGCTTTTTTAAATGAACATACCCCCCCCCCCAAAAAAAAAGAAGAAGAAAATATTTCAAAATCTAGGGGGAGGGGCAAAAAAGTTGGGGGAAGGTCATTCTACCCCCTGTCAACCCCCGGTCATTATAAGTAGTTAGGGCTCGGTTAGCATGTCCTAAAGTTTACAAAATGTAAACAAACATATAACTATTATGCCTTTTTGAAAAATGCAACCCGGAAAACTGCTCCACACACCCATAAATACCTTTCAGGAAGTATCATAGGTTAAAGTTCGTTCTTTATTGTAAAAATAAATAAATAAACAATGAAGAAGAAGAAGTAGGAGAACAAAAAAGGGGACATCATTGCTCCCACGAAAAAGGGATTTCCATTATTGATCAAGATATGGGACAGTAATTTTTCTAAGTGGAGTTTTCGGTTAGCGAGGGGACGAGGGTTCTAAGTTATGCCCTGGGGGCATATAAGATTTTTATAGAAAGCGTTGTCGTAAAAACTTCAAAAAGGGCTCATTCAATTAGAAATTGAATGATCTATTGCCCTTTTTAATAGTCAAGACTGATTGGAGGGCAACTAACCCCCCTCTCACGCCCACCATTTCCCCAAACACATGTAATCAAAATTTTGAGATATCCATTTTGTTCAATGCAATTGAAAGTTTTGGAAATTAGGTCTCAGAGGATGATAAGCCCCCCCCCCAACCCATCAGGGCAAGGGTTGTAAGTTACGTCCTTGTGGCATATAAGGTTTTCATAGAAAGTGTTCTCGTAGAAACTTCAAAAAGGACTCATTCAATTGGAAATTGAAAGGGATAGTGCTCTTTTTAATAGTAGAAAGTGATTGGACGGCAACTAACCCCGCTCTCACGCCCATCATTTCCCCTAACACATCCAATCAAAATTTTGAGATAGCCATTTTTTTCAACGTAGTTGAGAGTTAAAGAAATTAGGTCTTTAAGGATGAAAATTCCCCCACAGCCCTCAGGGAAAGGGTTGTAAATTATGCCCTGGGGGTATATAAGTTTCTTCACCGAAGGCGGTGTTATAGAAACTTAAAAAGGGCTCATTCGATTGGAAATTGAGAGAGCTAGTGCGCTGTTTAATAGTCGAAAGTGATTGAAGGACAACAAACCCCCCACTTAAGCCCACCATTTCCCAAACACATTCAATAAAAATTTTGAGATAACTATTTTTTCAACGTAAGTTAAAGTTCTGGAAATTAGGTCTTTGAGGATGACAACCCTCCCCCCACCACAACCCTCAGGGGAAGGGTCGTAAGTTATGGTCTGGGGGCATATTAGGTTTTTGTAGAAAGTGTTGTTTTAGCAACTTCAAAAAGGGCTCATTCGATTTGAAATTGAAAGGGCTAGTGCGCTTTTCAATAGTTGAAAGTGATTGGAGGACAACTAATCCCCTCTCACACCACCATTCTTAAAAAAATTCTTTTAAATGTTTTCACTTTATAACTTTAAGAAATCGAAAATTAATTAAAATTTTAGGGAATAAGTATCAGCATATGTATATTAAACTGAAAATGCACACTTTTTGACTAAATTCATTTTAATTTTTTCAGTAAAGTACAAATTATATTCTGGCTTTTAGAAAGCATGGGGTTTAGAACCCTACTCATATTAACTTCTGCTGGTTTTGAGCTTGACTCTGTTGTTTATTTTAATTGCTGTTTGTTTTGGTTTTATTATTTATTGATAATGTGGTAGTTGCACGCTTGGTAGATTGATTGTATTTTTTTTCATTTTTGATTTAACGGAGTTCTTTACTTTTAAAAAAAACAAAGTATTTTGTGGAAAAAGTTTTTTTTTAATTAATTACATAAAGGATCGAATATAGTTCTTTACAAAAAGAACTGTAGTGGAAGCTAATCCGGGTTGCAGCGATAGCTAGCAACTTAGTAAGAGACGATCACGTCCCATACTAAGAAAAACAATAACCCATCACTCCTAAAAATAGAGTCAGATCGAAACACAAAGTACTTTATTAGAGCCGCCTTGTCTGAAACTCATATATAGAAACTTACAGGCTTGAACAACACAAAAAACATGTTTGCTTGAAAAACAAGAAAAGTAGCTTGAACTAAGATATCCGGATCGCAGCTGTAGCTAGCAACCTAGTAAGAGACGATCACGTCCAATACTAAGGAATTTAATAGCCCATAACCCTGAAAATAATGTTAGATCACAACAAGAAGTACACTATTAGAACCGCCTTGCCTGAAACCCCTATATAGGAAACTTACCGTCCCTTGGCTTGAATAGCGAGGAAAATCTATTGGCTTAAAAACAAGATAAGATGCTTGAATTACGATATTCTGCATTTACGGTATCTTTTTGTTTTCTGTTCCTCCTCAGATAGCTATTAACAAAGTCCAATCACTTTTAAGTAAAAATATCACATAGGAAAATAAAAGTCTTAGAACATGTCTAATACAAAAAAAAAAAAAAAAAAAAAAAAAAAAAAAAAAAAAAAAAAAAAAAAAAAAAAAAAAAAATTGTACTGGGAGTTTCATGCAACGGAACTACTAAACGGTAGCAGCATATCGTACACGAACCTCACTTTATTTGGATTATAAGCATTTTGGCTCCTGAGCTTTTGATATACACTGATCTATCTCTACATGGGTAATGCTTTTCAACGGTCTTGAGTAATATCTAAAATATAGGCCTATAACCTCAGCGCGTTCCTTGGTTTAACCAGAAACCAATTTTACTCATACAAGCCACAAGCCAGTAGATAAAATTGATTGTCCCCTTCATCGTGAATTTTTGGCTAGCGAGTTTTACTTACAGGAACACGGCATTCACATAAATCTTTTGGGACAAGTGGTTCCCACTAGAGAGCTCATGAAAAATGGTCTTGTAACCTGTTAATAGTAGACATAATTGCAGAACAAATTTCACCAGATACATGTTACACGAATTTTTCTCTAGAGTTTATACTTTGTTTTCCAACTGACTCTACAGAAAACCTCTGAATTCAGTAATGAAGAACTTAGCCAAAGAGACGAGCAATGCAAGGCTAAGGAGGAAAACAAGTCATTGGACGAATTATTCCAACCTATAGGTAAGGTATTTGCTAATTCCACATTTATCGTGAGTACAAACTAGAAAGAGACAATATTTACTACGAGGGACATGTAAATCCTATTATATTTATTCTAAACTGTTCAAATTTCAAAAATTGAATATAGTCTTAATCCAATTTCCTTTGATTCTCAAGAATTTTTGATATTCTCAAGAACTATTTTTAAATATAAAGACTCAAGGTGCTGTGGCATGCATCAAGCTAAATCTTGAGATAAAATTTAGGCATAATCTGAGCGTTGCTGGTATAATACAATTCCCAAAATAACCATACGTTTCTGAGCAAATAATTAAAAAAAACCTTTCACACTTATAAGTAAAAGCAAGTACCCACTGTCCTTTTGAGTTAAACCCCCTATTAATTCGAATCGTTGATGCTCTGTATAGAAACATGATATGTTTGGGCTAAAAAAAGGCCACAATCCAAAATTTCCCTAGCTTATAACGAAGTTAAAGCTTCCTCAAAGTCCCCAAACATTTTTCAGCCTACACATAACAAAGATGCCCGCATGAAAGAGGACTTCTAATTCTAATATTAGATAAGATTAGGATTAGAAAGTTCTTGTCCTTAGAATACTAAAAATGCATAAACAGGGATTGATTTTGTAATACACAGAAGTTTTTTTTCAGGAATTTTTTTGGCCCAAAATCCTAACCATCCCTGAAAACTTTTTGCCGGTTTTCCTCTGCCCTTCCCCAGGGAGCCTTGGGCCCCATAAGCATTTTTAACCTTTATGATCGAATAATTAAAGTATTTCCTTGCTCAGGCTCCTTTCCACCCCTCAGTTTTCTCAAAGTTTATTGTCTTGGTGAAAAGTTTTATATGTTATTATGTTTCCAATTCGTTCTAATTATAAGAACACTTATGGTAGCAAATTTAGGTCACAGGGCCGAGAACATTTCTCCACACGCCCTCCCTGTCATTTACCAACCGTCGCGTTAAGGTCTCCCAGTAGAGTGACAATGTCGTGGGGTGGGATTCTAGACAGGGTCGCTGAGAGCTCTGTGTAGAACTGATCCTTTACTTCCGCAGGACTCGGATTGGTGGGAGCATAGCATACAATAATTGTCCACTTTCCATGCTTGTGCTGGAGCTGGGCCATCCATATTCTATCTGAAATTTGTTTATAGGAGAGAAGGCATCTCTTGGATCTGGCGTTTAGCACGAAGCCTACACCATTTGCCTTGCTTTTTGGGTCACCAGACCAGATCAGGTGATATCCTTCACCAATATCCTCGGACACTCTCCCGACAAGGCGGGTTTCCGTAAACCCAACCACAGCTACATTGAAGCGTTTTGGCTCGAAGGCAAGCATTGATTTAGCTCCAGGAAAGTTGAGTGTGACTACGTTCCAGGTGATGAGGCGTATTCCACCTTGGTCAAGAAGGTTCATTCGATGGTCTGAAATCGGTCCAGGGACATGCTGGGGTTGTGGAAGGTAAAAGAGGGGAAGGTCATCCGAGGCAGTATCATCGTTTTTCGTTGCGGTAAAATTTCGGGTGGAGGGCTGCAGGCCCAACCGACCCTGGGCCTAGAATCTAATTAGAGCTAGGTCTTACCTAGATACTGAAACTCTCTGTGGTGGGCTCCACCCACCTCATCAGGTTGAGGCTGCATGCATGCAACATGGGCAGCCTCAAATATCCCGAATATCCAGAGGCACGTGGTCAGCAGACGTAGTCTGCCTAATTCCGGACGAACTCTATCCACCTCCAAACCTCATGCCCTTGGTATTTAAAGTACTAGTGTTAGTAGTAGTTGGAGTAGTAGTGTTGTATTAGTAGTAGCAGTAACAATAGTAGCAGCAGTATAAATATCATTAGTGGTATAAACATATTGCCTGTTGGCCAACTGAGCATCCTACTCACGATGACCTAGGAACTTCAGCTTGATACAGTAGGCTGTTCCTAAGATATTGGTGATAGTTCTTTTTGACAATCCGAACATTTCCTCAAATTTTCATTTCAATATCCTCAGCATTGACAGTACTCGCATAAAAAAAGTAGTAGTTACAGTAGCAGGAATGGTAGTAGTAGCAGTAGTTTTTGTAGTAGTAGTAGCGTGCAAATATTGCCTTTTGGTCGATTGATCTTCCCCTTCGAGCATTCCCTAAAAGTTCCAACTTAATTCCCTAATATATTCCTGAGATACTCCCTTTTGACAATCTGCATGGACATAGTGTTTTGATTTACTTCAAACTTTCCCTCTATTTTCTCTCAAATTTTCAACCTTTATACCCTTAGTATTTATAGTGTACATATCAGTAGTAGTGGTAGTAGTAGCAGTAGCCATAGTAGTTTTTTTTAGCAGTAGCAGTAAGACTAGTAGTAGTAGTAGTAGTGCTAATAACAGTAATGATATAAACGTAGTGCCTTCTGGCAAGTTGAGCATCCCTATCACGATACCCTGGAAGTTTTAGTTTGATACGGTAAGCCGTTCCGAAGGTATTGCTGATACACCCACTTGAAAATCTGTAACAATAGTATGTTCTGATTTAATTCAACCTTCCCCTCAACATATCTTCAAATTATCGATTCAATATCTTCAGCCTTGGTAGTACTCGCTACGATCTTCCCCTCTAAGCGTTCTCTGAAAGTTCCAGCTTAATACCGTAATCCATTCCTGAGATACACTCTTTCAACTATCTCCTTGCACGAAGTGTGTTTTGATTTGGTTCATATTTCACCTCTACATTCTCACAAACTTTAACCTTTGTTTCCTTAGTCTTAATATTACTAGTATCATAGTAGTAATAGCAGCAGCAGCAGCAGAAATAGTGTTGTATTAGCAGTAGTAGCAGTATTAAAACTAGTAGATGCAGTATTAATAGCAGTAGTAGTATGCACATGTTGACATACGGCCAGTTGAACATCCCCTCATCATGTCCCCGAAGTTTCAGCTTGATACGGTAAGCCGTTCCAAAGATATTGCTGACAAGCCCATTTGACAATCTGTATCCACATGGTATTTTTTGATTTAGTTAAACTTTCCCCTAAACATTTCCTCTAATTTACACTTGAATACCCTCATCCTTGCTAGTACTCATTTCAGAAGATTAGCTGTAGTGGTAGTAGTTGTAGTAGTAGCAGTAGTTCATTTATGTTGCCTTTTGGTCAGTTGAATATCCCCCCTATGATGCCCCGGAAGTTTCCTCTTGATACGATAAGCCGTTCCAAAGATATTGCTAATACGTTCTTTTTACAATCTATATGGACATAGCATATTTTAATTTAGTTCAACTTTCCCCTCAGCATTTCTTGAGATGTTCATTTCAATGTCCTCAGCCTTGGTAGTACTCGCTACCGAAGTAGCAGTTGTATTGGTAGTAGTAGTAGTAGCAGTGGCAGCGGTGCTAGTAGTGATAATTGTAGCAATAGTAATAGTAGTAGTGTGCAAATATTACCTTTTTGATTAATTGATCATTTCCTGAAAGTTCCAAATTAATATTCTCACTTATTCCTGAGTTATGCCTTTTTGACAATCCGTATGCACTTCACGTGTTTCGATTTTCAACTGAAACACACCCTCAAATATCTCCTCAATGTTCTTTGAAAGGCCCAATAACATATACTATATCGGAATAGACGCTATAGCGTTGCCTATAGTAAAGGCCGGGTTGATGCTCCCAGAACCCGGGAGCAAGTGTTGAAAACTATGCACCGGGGGCATACATAGTTCTTATGGAAGGGGTGGTCGTATAAACTTTGGAGGGGGCTCATTTGATTGGAAACTGAAAGTTCCAGTTTTTTTTTAGAGTCAAAAGTGATCACAAGGCAATTAGAGCCCCGCCCACATCCTCTTTTCCCAAAATGCATCCAATCCAAAATTTTGAGATAGCCATTTTGTTCAAAATAGTCCTAAGATCAGATAACAAAAATTACTGGGTCTAAACACCCTCCTAGAGCCCGGGCGTAAATATTAGATGTTATGCCCAAGGGGCATATAAGGTTCCTATGGAAGGGATGGCCGTGTAAATTTCGGAGGGGGGTTATTTGACTGGAAAGTGAAAGTTCTAGTTCCCTTCGAGTCAAAACCGTCCCCCTCCCGCACCCTATCTTTTCCAAATGCACCCGATCGAGTTTTCTTAGAAAGCCATTTTGTTCAAAATAAATCAAAGCTCATTTAGTATAAACTCTGGGTTTGACACAACCCCCAAGAGTCCGAGGGAAAGGGTTGTAAGTTTTGCCCCAGGGGCATATGAGGTTTCTATGGAAGGGATGACCGTATAAACTTTGAAGGAGGCTCGTTTGATTGGAAATTGAAAGTGCTAGTTCTTCATTTTAAGAGTCAAAAGTGATTGGAGTGCAACAGGCCCCCCCCCCCAACCTAAGACCTCTTTTCCCCAAATGCATCACATCAAAATTTTGAGATAGCCATTTTGTTCAAAATACTCCATGCATCATATAACAATGCCTCCGGGGTTAACACAACCCCCCGGAGCCCAGGGTCGAGGGTTATGAGTTACGCCCTGGAGGCATAGAAAGTTTTTATAGGAAAGGTGGCCGTACAAACTTTGGAGGAAGCTCATTTGATTATAAATCCAAAGTTCTATTTCCCTTTTAATATTTTAAAAATGATCGAAGTGCAACTAGCTGTTTCCAATGCACTCTTTTCCCCAAATGCACCCGACCGAACTATAGAGATAACCATTTTGTTCAAAATAGTCTAAAGATCATATAAAATGCCTTTGGTGTTGAAACAGTGCCTTCAGCCCGGGGGCATGGGTTATAACTTATGCTGCATGGTCACATTTGGTTTTTATGGAAGGGGTAGTCGTATAGTCTATGGAGAAGGTTTATTGAGCAGAAATTGAAAGTTATAGTTCCTTTTTAATAGTCGAAAATGATCGGAGGGCACAAAGCCGACCCCCCCCCCCCCCAAAAAAAAACCACCCTCTTTTTCCCAATTTCTTTCGATTGAAATTTTGAAACAGTCATTTTGTTCAAAATTTTCCAAACATCCTCTAACAATGCTTCCGGGGTTGATAAAACCCTGAAGGGTCCAGGAGGTATGGGTTGTTAGTTATAGCCCCGGGGGCATATAAGGTTCTTACAGAAGGGATGGCCGTATAAACTTTGGAGGAGGCTTATTTGATTGGAAATTGAAATTTCTAGTTCGCTTTTTAAGATTCAAAAACGACCGGAGGGCAAGTAGCCCTCCCCCTACTTCCTCTTTTCCCAAAATGGATCCAATTGAGATTTTGAGAGAGCTGATTTGTTCAAAATAGCCCAAAGACCACATAACAATGCTTCTAGGGTTGACGAAACCCCTAGATCCGGGGCAAGGGTTGTATGTTATGCCCCAGGGCATATGTGCTTTTTTGGAAGGGGTGGTCCTATAAACTTTTGGCTAATTTGATTGGAAAATGAAAGCTCTAGTTCTATTTTAAAAGTCAAAAGTGATGGAAGGGCAACTAAAAGCCCCCTACCCCCCTTAAATCCTCTTCCTCCAAACGGATCCGATCAGCATTTTTAGATAATTGCAAAATGTTTATCAAATTGCTATAAATAGCACCATTGACGCAGTAGGGATTAGACTTTTAGGGCTAGAGAAGGAGGCAGTAACCAAACTCTTGTTTTTTAGGGATTTTTGTTCGTTTTAAGCTTGACTTGTACGTTCAATTTAAGTTTTACTCGTTTTAAGAATTATTTATTCATATACATTAGTACCTGTTGTATGTTTTTTTTTCCCTATGATTCTTTATTTTATATCCGTTCGTTTTTGGTTTCATTTATTCTTTAAATAGTAATTTGGGTCGTTTTGCGTTTGAATTATTATGTTTCTATTTCTGCTGATCTTACGTTTAATACGACCTTTAATTTTCTCTGAAAAAATTCTTTTTCGAAAATTTATTTTTCTAATTAAAGTAAACGATGGACGAATTCCCTAACTTACAGCCCTTGCCCTGAAGGCTGTGGGATTTACATCCCCAAAGACATAAGTATTTGACCTTTTAACTGTGCTGAACAAAATGACTATCTCAAAATTGCTGGGTACGCTTAAATCATTTTTGACTTTTAAAAAGGGAACTAGAACTTTCAACTTCCAGTCAAATGAGCTCCTTTTGAAGTTTGTACGACAACTCCTTCTGTACAAAATGCCTTGGTCAGAAAAAAATAATACATTGTGCCCACTTCGCTCCTTACTTAGGCAGCACAATTACGCATTTGGAAGAAAAGTGGCGAGAGGGGCGGGGGCGCTGATCACCCTCTGAAAACTTTTGACTCTTAAAAAGAGAACTAGAGCTTGTGATTACAAGTCGAATGAGCCTCCTCCAAAGTATATACGACCACCCCTTCCACATAAACCTTATACGTTAATAATGGGCAACTTGCATAAATCACAGCCCCTGCCCTGGTGGTTCTAGGGGCAACCCAGGAGGCATATTTATTTGATCTTTGGACTATTTTAAACAAAATGGCCATCTCAAAATTACTAATTCAAAATTACAAAATTGCTAAACCATTCTCAAAAACCTTAGATGCCTCCGGGGTATAACTAGTAACCATCACCTCCAGGCACTGGGGGGGGGGGTCAACCTCAGAGGTATTTTTGTATGATTTTTTTACTATTTTGAACAAAACTGCTATCTAAATGTTTCGATCGGATGTATCTGAGGAAACGAGTGCGTGAGGGAGGCTAGTTCCCTCCGATCACATTTGACTAAAAAAGACAATATAACTCCAATTGAATGAATCCCCTCCAAAGTTCATATGACCACTCATTCTCTAATTACTGTATATATTAACAATGGGCAACTAGCATAACTTAGGGCTCTTGCCTTGAGGACTGTAGGGGGGGGGGAGGGTTAATATCCTAAAAGACATTATTACTGGACCTTTCAACTATGCTGAACAAAATTGCTATATTAAAATTTTGATAGAATGCGTTTGGTGATATGAAGGGTGCTAGTGTGGGGTTGTCCCGCAATCACTATTGACTCTGTATACGAAGTGGTCCGAAAAAAAAAACAACAACAAAAAACATTGTGCCCACTTCGCGTTTTACTTAGGTAGTGCTGTTGCGCTGCCTACAATACTATTAGTAAAATATTAATTTGGCTGTCCTGAAGTGATAGGCCTAATTAGATTAAATCCAATAATTAGTACCTGTAATTGCAACTAGACGCAGTAGCTTCTATGAAAAGGGCCTTATTGCGTGCTATTGGATTAAAAAACCATGAGTTAGCCGCTACAGACAATAAGAGAACAGAGAATATGAGGCATGATGGTAAAGAAAGAACAAATTTACATTTTTTTGCATTTGAATTAAATTGAATTTCAAATTTGAACTTTATACTGAAGATAATAAATAAAAAAGAATTTATTTTTAGGAATGTTAAGATTTCGTCCATTTCAAAATTTAAAAAGAAAAACAATACGGAAGAAAAACTGTTCAGCTTCTACTGAAGTAGAGTCTGCACAACTGCCAACAATGGAATCTACGGAAGAAACAGCAGAGGAGTCAACAGAAGAATCAAGCACTATAGCCTCAGTTGTAGGACCTAGCCTATCTTTAGGAAGGCCAACTACTCCCTCACCAATCAGTCCCTCAACTACTGAACCTTCAATAAAGCCATACGTAATACCAATGATGCTCCTAATACCTCCTAATTATTTATCTGAAGGCAGTTCTCTATGTTGTTCACCTTGTCAACAAATGCCAGATTCCCAACCTTCGAAAATACCACCAAGTTCTAAAATAATATCTAATAAAATACAAAATTATTTTTACCGAAAACGATTACCAAGTCCGCAAACCAAACAGCAGCGGCATTGGACAACATGACACATTTGCTAAGGAAAATTCAGCTAAAAAAGATAAGCAAAAAATATTATTCTATGAAGTTTTATTACTTACGTCATTCTTAAAAAATATATAAGTTCCAACATAAGGGTCTTCTAGAAAGCGTATTAATAAGTACTTTTAGTTTTAGCTATATTTCAGTGCTGTTTTTAGTTGCAATTTAGTATTTTAAGCTTTAGTTTTAGTACAGGGACATAAAATCCTGTATTTTACAATTTTAAAAAGAATGCCAGTAGGTTGAACAGTCGTTAATAAACGGTGAGACACATTATCCATAAGTAAAGCAGTGCAAAGATCAGTGACCACAAAAGAATTAAGTGCTAGAGGGTTCTAATACTCCTGTTTTCACTACAATTAATACTAACAATGGGAAACCACCTTTCCTGGTTTGATTTTAAAAAGCTCAGTACGAAGTTTCATTTATATGAAGGACTTATTCGACGTGAGTTTAAATTGTATTGGGAGGAGGAACCTGGTTCCCCTTTCAATTTTTAGAATAACATTATCCCTGTGAAAACAATGACTATTTCAAGTATAACCCTTAAGCGGATTTTTAAAAAATCATGCGGTTCCTGGTAACCAACAGTAAGTAAGGAGTGACATGGGTTAGCAGTAACCGAACAACTATAAAAAGGAATTTCTATAATAGCTAATAAATCAAAGAATGTTTTTTTTATACTGATTCATAATACTTAAAATTCATTAAGTTTAAAGTCCTTTATCAACAACTAAGGACATGAGAAACTTTGCCTAATTTTGAAAAAAGAAGGAAATACTTCCAAAAGCACCAGAAATCTAGAATAAAATCTCGTCATTAAATTGCGTAAACCATAGAGCCCTATCAGAGGGGTTTCGCACTCTTTTCGACAAAAATGAGGAACTTTTAAGAGACAAAAGTGATTGGATTCAAACAAATATAATTTTTCCGAAAAACTGTATGTTTCGGTTTGTCATGAATCAGAACAAATCCAGCGGTCAGCTTTCCTCTCCGTTTGTTTTTAATGGTACGCAAAGGACGTAAAGTTTCACAGTAAACACCTGCCGTGATTGATACACAGCTGCCAAATCACTTACTGCAGAGCTGCACTGTTACTACAGCGGTTTATTGTGAAACTTCACGTCGTTTGCGTAGACCAAACCGAAACAAACTAAGAGTAAAGCTTCATTTTCAAACAATGCTCGGGCCTATTCAAGATACAATGAAGATACCACCCCCCAAAAACTAGCCCCGTCTTGGTGTGAAAGTGTAAAGATTAATACTTTTAAATTGGTATCATAACAATCATGGTTGCCCACTATAACCGACAATGTAAAAACGTATTATAAAGAAAACTGTCAAGTGCCAAAGGGGTTCTAGGCGTTTACCTCCCCGGAAAATTTCCCCCCGTGGAAAATACCCCTCCCCTGTGGAAAATAAGGCTTTCCAAATTTGAGAATTTTATTTGAGTTTCATTTTTCTATTTCCGTAGGGGGAAGGAATTTCGGTACTTGTGTATTATGCGCCACTCACTCATGTTTGCGCTGTGTAAAATTCGAGAACATACTGGTTTTTTCGTTACTTTAAAAATAAATTTGGGCTACAGATTTGCATATTAGAAGGGGGGGGGGGTAATGCATAGCAGGTCTGCATGCAAAATGTGTTTGGTACAATTATTCTGCATATTAAATAGATAGATAGAGAAGTGTATTTTAAAGCCAAATGTACGGCCGTGAACATAGTGAAATAACATAAATGAAAGGCACAAATAACATAAACTTTGATCAGCGATCATCATAAAACACTTAAATGAAACAATACGCTAACACATGGAAAAAAAAACATTTAAATGAAACATTTACTTTATACTGGAATTTTTTTTTTTTTGTTAACAAAATTTCCAGATATCTCGCTATTCTTCTATAATTTTTTAGTAGCCATACCTAGATAGAAATGTTTTCTAACTTCAAATTGTCCAAATACTTTACCCCCCCCCTTATCTAAAAATATATAGCCCAAATTATATATTTCCCATATATTCTGTCACTTGTGTTTGTCTTGTCTCGCGCTAAGCTGAAAAAAACTAACGAAGAAACCGGTTTGTCCTCGAGTTTTACACAGCGTAAACTTGAGTGAGTTGCCCATAATACACAAGTACTGAAACTCTTTTCCCCTGCGGAATTAAAAAAACAAAGCCACAATAAAATTCTCAAATTTGGAAAGCCTTCTTTTCCACGGGGGGGGGGTATTTACCGGGGGAGTAAAGTATTTGGACAGTTTGAAGTCAGAAAATAATGGCCCCCAGCCCCCCCCCCCCCCCCTATTGCACTTCCTGGCTGAAGGGCCACGAAACGGAGATCAGCATCGCCGGTTTGGACCTTAAGGGTCTAGTGCCATCATACTTACTTACTTAGGTAGGCCAGCGTCTAAAAAATTAGAGAAGAATAGCGAGGTATCTGGAAATTTTAACTAAAAAGAAGATAATAGGGTAATTACTTCGAAGAGCGGCTTGGTCACAAGTGATAAGAACGTGGTTCGTTCTTAACTAGGAACTGGAAAGAAAAATCGATTAGTGCAAAAGGGATATTCCACATACTGTTATTCTTTTGGACGTCATTTATGGTTGTAATCTAACATTTTTGACATCATTTGAAAAGTATGAGCTTATTCTGACTAACAAGAAGAAATCGGAAAGGAAAAGTTTCCTCAAGGAAAATCTTTGAAACTCATATAATCAATATTTAATCTTAGTACAACAAAAATGATGACATTTGAAGGAATCAGGTAACAGAATCCTCAAATATGACGTCATACCCCAGAGAAGCAACCTTTCAAAATATACACGTGTTGCTTTATCTTGTCAAAAGATACATGTATTACAACATCTTACACATGAAGATGCATTTTTCGTTCAAATTGCACTATATTTAAATATTAGGTTCCCAAAAACATCAAACTGCTATAAGAATTAGCTTTCAAATGAGCCCCTGAAACATATCTCTACGATATTTTAGTAACCCGCTAGCGACAATGAAGAGAAAACAAAGGACACTTAAAAAAAAACTGAAGACACACAGCTGCATTCCACACAAAAAAATTTATTTACTTTTCTCCTCCCGAATTCCCCCCCCCCCCAAATTGAAATTGCTGCCCTCATCTCTCTACCTCTGTGCCAGTAGGCATGTCAATGTAATATTTTATCTTACATAGAAAATAAGAAGGGAGCTATCACCTCGCAGCACGTATATTCAGGCTCAATCCCATTGAAAGGAGATTAATTTAATCCCCCACCCCCAGATGGTCGTGTATATGTAACCGAATACTCGCGGGAAATTAAAAGTATAAATGCAATGTCGAGGTATCACGCATTTCTTCGCCATCTACGCATTGACCCACATGCCCTGCTCCGTAATAGCTTATATAGAAATTATATAGAAATAAATAAGAAATTATACATCGTTATATATAATTTTATCAAACATCATGTTAACAATAGCAACTACACTCTCTTTGGGTATTGCTTTTTTTTTAATATGATGCCATATTTGAGTGATTTCACTGCCCGATTCCCTGTGGTTCGTTCTTTGCTAGGTTCCAGCCAATGGTTCAAGCTCGGAGACAACTAAAAATTACAGTTTGACAAATGAAATCACTTTATTTACCTACATAATTTTCCATTTATCAGCTTAAAAACATCATTATGGCTCTTTTGCAAGGTGGTGATATCACCCTTATGTCTTTAAGCAGGCAATATTGCAGCCGGTTGTTAGAAAGACAAAAAATTAACGTTTAATATTCATAATGAATCAGCGTCTTGAATCCTTTGACAAAATTTGGGTATATTGTGAAAATTTAAACACATTGTTCCTATTTTTATCCTCTTTTCACTTCATTTTCTCTTATCTATCCTCAAATTTTGTATTATTCATCTGTTTGGATTGGAACACTTGGAATACACTTAAATTTTATTATTTATCTAAAATGATGTATTTCAACAATTGCCTGGTAAGTCGGATAAAGATTCTTTACAAAACGTTTTTGAACAAATTAAAATTCTACAAGTGGCTGGCGTTAGAAATTTTTACACATTACCAATTAAGTTTAAACATTATGAACATTAATTGCCCAATTACTTTTCGGGCCCGTTTCCTCTTAAGTCAACTTTCTACATTAATGATACCCACACAGTCTTCATCCATTCTGGTGGTCAAAACCAAATCAGAATTTCATTTTAATTGGAGAGGGGTTAACAGCTAACATAATCTAGACGAAGAAACCAAAATTATATTACCGTAATGTGCCTCGTTTTAAGAAAATGATTTTAGATACATTTCATAAAAAAATATGCATTTTAGTTATGTTGGGTCTCTTGGAAGCTTCGTAGCTTTTTTCCTGTTGTTGTTGTATTTAAGAATAGAAGTTTTGCGCGTGGGCTGTAGTAAGAAGCTATCTATTTCTGTCTTTTTTTAAGCTACGCTAAATAACTATTTTCCGCCCTACAGACGGGCTCTGCTCTTGGGTGGACAAAGGATACAGATCCTCTAGAGCCAGTGCTGGCACATAGGCAGTAGAATCAACATTTTCATTGCTGGATCTTTTTTTGGCAGGGAAAAATAGCCAAAAAACGACGACATTGTCAATTATGATCGAGCTTCAATTTTCTGATATTATTATGCAGAGTTTACACAAAAGAACCCTTTGAATGACTCCTCTCCTAAGTTTCTATTTCAACTCCAGCATGGTATCATGATATCACAATACACAAAAGATACTAAAAATACAGTTTATGGGAAAAATCACATATTACGTTTATCCATTCGCTTATGACTCTAAAAGGGCACTGAACCCCTATATATCCAATTAAATGAGCCTTCTTTTCAGTTTCTAAAACTACCGCTTTTGTAAGAGGTGGTCAGAAGAAAACAGGCCAGGCCAAATCACTCTTTATTAAGTATCCCATTTCAAATCATTTGCGGTTTCGTTACCTCCTTCATAGTAATTTTGTTCTAATCATTTTCGGTTTCTTTACCTCCTTCATAGTGATTTTGTTCTAATCATTTGCGGTTTCGTTACCTCCTTCATAGTGATTTTGTTCTAATCATTTGCGGTTTCGTTACCTCCTTCATAGTGATTTTGTTCTAATCATTTGCGGTTTCGTTACCTCCTTCATAGCGATTTTGTTCTAATCATTTGCGGTTTCGTTACCTCCTTCATAGTGATTTTGTTCTAATCATTTGCGGTTTCGTTACCTCCTTCATAGTGATTTTGTTCTAATCATTTGCGGTTTCGTTACCTCTTTCATAGTGATTTTGTTCTAATCATTTGCGGTTTCGTTACCTCCTTCATAGCGATTTTGTTCTAATCATTTGCGGTTTCGTTACCTCCTTCATAGTGATTTTGTTCTAATCATTTGCGGTTTCGTTACCTCCTTCATAGTGATTTTGTTCTAATCATTTGCGGTTTCGTTACCTCCTTCATAGTGATTTTGTTCTAATCATTTGCGGTTTCGTTACCTCCTTCATAGTGATTTTGTTCTAATCATTTGCGGTTTCGTTACCTCCTTCATAGTGATTTTGTTCTAATCATTTGCGGTTTCGTTACCTCCTTCATAGTGATTTTGTTCTAATCATTTGCGGTTTCGTTACCTCCTTCATAGCGATTTTGTTCTAATCATTTGCGGTTTCGTTACCTCCTTCATAGTGATTTTGTTCTAATCATTTGCGGTTTCGTTACCTCCTTCATAGTGATTTTGTTCTAATCATTTGCGGTTTCGTTACCTCTTTCATAGTGATTTTGTTCTAATCATTTGCGGTTTCGTTACCTCCTTCATAGCGATTTTGTTCTAATCATTTGCGGTTTCGTTACCTCCTTCATAGTGATTTTGTTCTAATCATTTGCGGTTTCGTTACCTCCTTCATAGTGATTTTGTTCTAATCATTTGCGGTTTCGTTACCTCTTTCATAGTGATTTTGTTCTAATCATTTGCGGTTTCGTTACCTCCTTCATAGCGATTTTGTTCTAATCATTTGCGGTTTCGTTACCTCCTTCATAGTGATTTTGTTCTTTTATGTTTTACACCTAATATAAGTTAATTTTTGTTCGTTTTAAGCCTTAAATTTGCACTTAACGTTTCATCGAAAAAAAACTTTGTTTTTAATTAAATTCTCAGAACTCAAGTCAAACCAAAGATAAATTTTATACCAAATTCACGCAAGATGCACAAAATGCTAGGAAACGTAAAAAGAAATCCTGGAATCTTTTGCCTCAACATAATTACAACTGGTTAAAAAACATTTTACGCTTCAACAACAACCTTTGGAACAAGTGATTCAAACACCAATAACAAAATGTGACCTTACTTTATGATTGCCCTACTTCAGCTTTCAATTATAAACCACTGTTCGGTCAAGGGCTGAGTAATACAAGAAGGCCTATTAAGACCATCCGGTTTTGTTAGCGTCGAGCATACAGCTTAACATAAAAATAAAGACTACACAAGCAAAATCCTTTGCTAATTCGAACTAAAACTATTTGATAAAATGACAGCCATTAGTTAAATCAACAAAGCCAGGCATATACAGAAGAGAATGCATGTGGAAAGGACCGGAGGGAAATACTTTAAAACAGCACAAAATTCACAAATAGTAAGAGAATTATAAAACACTATGAATAAAATCGTTGGAGTGATAGTTTCTCGGGGAGGAGGGCATATGCCTAAAGAAAATTATTCTTATGCCCACAAGGAATATATTTCCCATAGTCCCCAGTTACTACGTCACTATATCAGCACCAATATTTTTTAATGTTAAGAAGACGAAGACCACAATGAAGAATAGTTAACCATAGTGTACCTTCTAATTCTAGCTGATAACCAAGATTTATACCATAACAGTAAAGAGGAAAACAATCGAATCGTTACTTTAATCAATATTCTCAGCAACAAAATTATAATAAAAAGCAACGATAGCTATCACAACTCCCAAGCGCTAGCAACAAAAGAGCAATCAACGCAAACAATAAAAACTGAAAATACAAAAATAGTATCTACGATTCTCGTTTATTATATATTCGCTACAGAAAATCTTATGTAACTTCTTTCGAGATGCGATACCCCAAAGTGCTAGGATACCTAAATGAAATTACCAACACCTTTGAAGGCCACAGCGTGCTGTTTTCTAAAAGGGGTCCAAGTAAGACACTGATTAAACAGAATGAATAAGCAGGAACATCAGCAAGGTGTCACAATTGATGCATCTACGGTCTTCTGTAAACGACCCTTATTTGAAGTTTTGTAAAATGATCTAGCAAAGCTTATGACCTAAGACAAAAAAATTACGGGTCAACTTATAGGAATATTCCAGCATGAAGAATTATTTGCAACACTGCATGAAAAAGCAATTTTAAATTTTTCGTAAAAATAAACTGAAAAGGTACTTCAATCAAACTTCACCAAAATTTCCACAGTGACACCAAGGAAACATAAATCATATATAAATATTAATCAAAGGTCAAAATTATATTTTAGAAGAAATTGGCGAGTTTCAGTTGAAGAATAATTTTACCAACAAAACGGGATACTAAAAAAAGCAAGTCCCAAAAAGTTATTTAAGATCTTCAAGTTTCAAATACTTCTTCAGGTATCTGGATTCTCTGTCTCGCATGATAATAATTGGTAAGCATAAAACTAGCACATAGGAAATACATACTACCATTCAGATATCTACACTGTCATTCGTAAAGTCTTAGGAAACTAAAACAAAAAATAGCACAAAACTGTGTTGGATATAAGCTAAGTCATAAAAAAGAAAAATCGACAAGTCAAATTGTGAATCGACATCGACTATTCGGAACAACCATAAAAACAAAGAAGAAATGAAAAATCAACTAAACACCATATGAAAACGTTTACCAAGACATCTATTGCAAATTTGTGGTAGATCAATAAAGAGAGATAAAAATGAAAAAAGAAGGAACTCTCAGCTAATAAAAACTTACTGGCATTATTAGTGGCTGAAACAAAATTTAAAGGAAACCTATTGAAGAAAATGAATTTTCTCTAACTCAAAACCATTGGAGCTTAAGCTATTGGGTCTCAAGTATGGATTTCCATACAGATTAATAAAGCATTAATAGAGAATGAGGCTAATGATGCCCCCCAGTTAGATCAAAAATTTAGCTGTACAAGCAAAGTAAGATACCCGATAAAGATTTGTTACTATTAATTGTCACTTTTCTCGTTTGAACGTCTTTGAAAGAATACGTATCATCGCTAGTAGCGTGAATTCACAGAAATGTAGGAGGGGGGGGGGGTTGTCAAAATGAATTTTCAATGAAAATACGAAAAAGAAACTTTTCGAAGCCCAGGAAGGAGAAAATGACCCCCCCCCCCACAATTGAGAAATTTGACAGGAACATTGTTGAGCAAACACTACTAGTTCGTCATGGCGTTAACCTACTGAGAAAAACATACTGGCGCATACTTCTCCTCTGGTCCACCCGTTTAAAATCATTTGTCCCAAGAATCGTAATTTAGATTTTATGTACTATGGATAAATTCCTATTATATCTTAGGTTTGAGAATTGAAGGCTATTCTAACTTATCAAGAATGGAAGGAGAAATCACACAAAAATAATGCTGACTATATTCTAACTAGTAATTTGAAAGAAAGTTCCCTAGTTCATTATCACACTTCAAGTAGTTAAAAGAAATATAATAAATTCCGAATATTCAAAATCACATTTGAATGAAATATTACACACATACAGAATTCCCTTTAGAACCATTTAAAAAATGGTCCCTTATACTGAAATCTCTGTGTAAATGAATCACCATAGCTGCGAAACGCATCATTCCCGAGTTGAATTTTGACCTAAAAAGAATTGAATCGTTAGAACAGTAATGATTTATGACGTCAATCCAAAATGAAACAGTAATACGATTAGAAAAGCATGAGCCCCAAATTCCGACGATCACGACATCCAAAAATGTCGCTCTTGAAATTTGTTAGGGGGTGTATGATTTACGACGGATTTTTTTATTCAAGAAAGCAAAACATAAGCGTTCTCAAATGAAAGCAAAGAGTGTAATTAAAGATTAAAATGAACGAAAATTATTTCGTATGTCACAGGGCTGTCCCTTCCTTTACCCAATGCTCTTTAAGCTAAATTTTTATGCGACTTTAAAAATACTTATAATCCAAATTCAAAGGCCCTCATGGTTGAGTGATCGTTCTTAAAGAATTGGGGCAAAAACCAAACTTAGCGATAAGATCAGAGGGCTGAGGAGGGATTAGCCCCCTGACCTACAAATAATTATAGTTGGTTTTAAGTTTTAATGTCGCTCTTTACTTTCATTTCAGAAAACTTGTTTTTTATTTAATTTTTTTTTTCATTTTTCATATCATGCCCAAGGTTACCAAAAATCCGAAGAGAGCTACCACCCCTGAGCCCCAGAGTTTAGAACCAAATATAACTTTGGATAGCAATACTTGGAGAAAAAGCTCATTTAGTGTATTTACTTTTTGAAATTAAATATAACTATAAAAATAAACTACCGTCACCACAATATGAGGGAAGCTTTGAGCGGTAATAAAGCAGAAAATTTATTAAAACGAAATACACACATGGTGTAAACAGAGAGTAAGAAGAAAGAAAAAAGAAAAGACAAAACAAAAATAAAAGAAAAAGAAAACATCTTCCAATGACACAGCTGCAAAAATGAAAAGAAAACATCCCCGGCTAATAAAGTAGAGAAATGCATTAAACAAGCTATTCTTCAAATGCCTCGACTTCTCATAGGGTAACCCCCGCTCCGCAGCCCCGCTTTTCCACCTCAATGTCAGTAGCCAACTGAATTTAATCTTTTATCACATTCATATGCAACGTAATACTACATAAAAAAAAGATTGTTCAAATGGGAGGGAAGGCATCACCTCCCACCACCAATATTAAAGACGTAGTCCAAACTTCTTGCCAGGAATCCGGAAAGATTACCGATCATTTTCTACACAGGTTCACTGAGAGCTCAAAAATTTGGGCTTAAAAACCATATTTTTTGAGGCTTTAGGCATACTGCCTCCACCGACAAAAAGACATACTGGCCTTCCTCGATAATGGCTGATGCGCAAATATAGACCACTCTACATAAGTTTAAATACCCTATAATTAATAAACTTAGGTAAATGAAGCTTTTGGTAACTTTTGGCACCCTTTGGGCAAAAGTTGTCGCTTTACAGGACAAAATTATTTCGGTACAATCTTATCTGGTAATTAAAATAGTAAATAGAACGTTCAATTTAAGAAGCTTTCTCCCGATATTTTAGAGCCACTGGTTCGATACAATCACCCCTGGAAAAATAAAAAACACACAAATACGCATCCCTGAAAATCATCGGAAACATAAACAACTTCTTGCTTTTTTAGATTGGAGCTTGAAACCTCTATACATAGTTCACTGATACGCTGGATTTGATTTTCGTCAGTCCCACTTATCTTTTTGTGTCCTTTCACCTCTTTTTAGACAATCAGACGAATTTTCTCAAGTTCGTAGCTCTTGATGAGTAACTTTAAACATAAAGGACTTTATTTATTTGGAATCAGCATAAAAACTGGTTTTTTTTATGTACTTTATATTTTCTCAGACTTCAGTTTACTACTAGCCCACTCCTTATTAATAGTTCGGTACCACGAACTGTTTGATTAATCAATAAATTTACCACAAAAATAACAAAAAAAAGTAATTATGCCACCGTCCCCCCCAAAAAAGAAAAAAAAGGCTTCAATTACATAAAATGTAAATTACTTTATAAAAATTTCTTCTTTGGGTAAGTTTCGAAGAGCAAAAATGCAAAAAAGAAAGAAAGTGAGCTCCAAGGAGAAAGAGTTTTACCTTTCAACAACCATTTGAGGCATCTGCACAAGCTCTTCAGGTGTCTTCCCTTGTTTCAAGGCTTGGTTAAGGTTCAATATCTGGCCTCGCAAGACACTCATTTGCCTTTCAAACAAGATACCATCAAACCCTTTATCCGTCTAAAAGAAAACAAAAGGTTAAAAGAAACTGATTTCATTTTTGGGTGCCACTTTCATTTAGATTCATTAACTTTTAGGGGGTGCTTCTCTCCTTTTTAAAAGATGAGGCAAACTTTTCAGGCTCGTAGCTTTTGATACCAAACTTACCAAACTTAATGAGTCTTATATATATTTGGAATGAACATAAAGAGCCAATTCTTTTGATGTTTTTATTGATACAAAAACCCATTTTTCAGAGTTCCAGCTACTATTGAGCCGAGTCGCACTTTACTTCAGCGTCACACTAAAAGCTAGTGAATTGTTTAAATGGTTAAAATTGGCCCTTTCAATTTACCCTTTCACTGATTGGTCTACGTACCCTTGGCCCGCGAAAGACGACAAGTTCTTTCTTGTTACGACTGTACATGTTTTCAGTTTACTTAATAGCGAGTTCATAGTATGTTGAAGTTCAGTTCATATCAAGCTTTTATTTTAGGTCTGTGTGACGATCTGGTAAATAAAAGCAAGTTCTTTTTCTTATCCCGCTTTTGGTTAGTCCTTAATCAAGTTTTGGCCGGGGAAAGGAATTTTAGACGAGTTCTTATCATATGTTGAGTTATGGTACCCACGCTTACAAATCTCGTTAAATAGTAACCCCACACCTCTCAATGTTGGGGGTATCAAAAGAAACTGCCTCCCGTTTTTCAATGATTTGGGCTAGTTTTAGCCTATAAAAAGAATATCCTATACATTGCATTAAAAAAACAACACCCACGAATTTAAAACTACTTTTTGTTTGGAAATTTACAGCGAAACCACTGTTTACTTAAACAATTACATCAGGTAAAATCCGGGGGTGCCCCAAATTATAATTGTTAGTTAAAAGAGACGCAGAATTACAAAGAGATTCCGGTATTATGCAAGATTAATTGATTAAAGGATCTGGTAGAAAGAGGTAACTAGTATGACCATTCAGATAGAGTTTGTCACGTTTTAATATTTGTCCATGTAACTTCAACTTTTTCAAATTTTTATGCTAGTGGCAGCAGTGTCAAATTTACTGGATGTTACAGAGACTTACCAATATACACAGTACGATTCTTGTGCAAGGATATTTTAGTATTTTGAGTGGTGTCTCTATTTTATCTTAAATTGAAACTCTGGTTGACACATAATAATCAGCTTTAAACAGACTCAAAGATCTTGACACGAGTCAACCACATGCTCTTATAACTCCCCATTAAACAGCACGTAAGTATCGAAGACCACTAACTCGAATAAATCAAGCACCACATCTAAAACTATAATACCTTGAACTTGGTGTACCTTTAAATGTTTTTCCGATTACTCTTTGATTATGTTACTCTTTACGAACCTCTTGTGGACCTCAGAAAAGGATTCTGAATTGTCAATACTTCTTTTGCCGGTAACAAAGAAAAAGAAGTAGTGAAACCAAACGAAGCTTCAATATTTTTAAAGTGACCGGCGACCTCGGAGTTTTTGTCCAACTCCAGAATTTATGTTCGACCTAAAAGGGGCTTGTTCCGGATTTGCCTCTCACCCTCTCGGACTATCTGTCTTGGCTTTTTCTACAATTGGCTATGGCTTGATGCATGCCAGCAACTACTTGATTTTAATTCAACTTCCTTGTACTTCTATATCTAAAAAAATCTTCGTTTTTATATACTGTCCTGCCTGAGGTGTTTCCTTACTTTTTTTATTTAATATTCATTTGTATCAATCATGACCTGGCCTACTTCCAAGTATGTTATGGAATATAAGATTTTGGGATTCCCCCCCCCCCTGATGCTAGGCTATCCTGCAGTAGTAGACCTATACCTTTATTAAAGTAAAAATCGCTGTTCTATCCATAAAGAAAGCAGTTATTTTCCTTCTATGGATCTTCAAACTGTCTAATTCTTTTCAAGATAACAGTGGTACAACGATATCATTTCGTTTCGCCGTGCCTCCATGATCTCTTTCTAAAACATGCATATAAGTGGCCTTGCCAATTCTTCCCTGATGAAAGGTTGGCATAACTGTCATTAGAGAGCGGAGAGGGAAATTCCGCCCAAAAACACATCCGAAGAGCACTTTAAAATGCATTTACTCGTTTATTTACCCCCCCCCCCCTTCCTATATGCCTTCTGTAAAGCTTGGAAGGCTATTCACCCATGGATGCAAATACATTTGAGAGAAACTTGGTCTTTAGTGCATGATATTTTTACATACAGTATATACTGCATTATGAATACAAATTTTTATATACTTTAAACCGTAATAGATCCAGTCATTCACAATTAATTTAGGATAAGACTGTATACAGATAATAATATCATAACATTAATAAACAGCAATAAGCTCACGACTCAAAAATCAACTTCAATAGTCTCCCCGTAAGGCTCCACAGTCAGGAGACAACAAGGAAAAAAAAATGCAATACACTAAATCAGATAATTTACTAAATACAAAAATAAAAACAAAATCTAATAATCACCTAAAAAATCCCCAGAAACACAAGCTAAGTAAGATAATATCGCATACTAGCCCAAATAAACACCAAACCCAATTCAGACACATTAAATCAAAGGAAACCAGGAAAAACGAGCAGGAAATCAGAAAAAGGAAAAAAAAATCATTAGCTGGAATTTTTCAAACATTCTTCTTGAAGTTACCAGACGAGTGGCAGCTTCCAGACTCTGGAAGCGTATTCCAGATCATATTATAAGCTATCAGAGGGTTGAAGACAGACCTAACTCATGAAGTAGGAGGACTCTGTAGATTGTGGGAAGAGCGGCAATGATAAGTTAGTATATTAGAAACAAAAGATATATTATTGCATGGGGCAGCAGTAAGGTGGCCATAAGATTGTAGAAAAGTGAAAGAAGCACACGACACAAAATAAAGAGATTTCAAATCGAGCAAGAATTTAAATAAAGAACAGTTGTTTTCCTGAATAGTAGTCCTTGCTTTATCATATTTGAAGTTGGCTTCAGTGACGAAGGAATAATTGACAATCAAATAACAGGACAATACGAAACATAAGACTGAACTAGGCAGTAGAAAAGGACTAACAAATTGACCCTAGAATAATGTGTTTTAGCCTTCTAAGAATCCCGAGACTCCTGGACAATTTCATTTTGGTGAGGAGAATACGATACTTAAATTGAAAAATTTCATCAAGTGAGAACTCTTCTATAAGCTTTGACAAGTTTAAGTCGAGAAACACCTAAAGAAGGCTTAGAGGACCTGTAAGCCTTCTAACAAAGATTATTTTTCTTCTTCCAGCTTTTAACAAGTCTTGGAGTCATCGAAGGATTTAATGGCGCCCTTCTTTTCGATGCTGGATTCAATCAAAGATATTCCACGGAAGATGTGTCAAATACGACCTAAGAAAAGCCAATTGCTGACAGATAAATTTTAAGGAAGAAAATAGTCTGATATAACACTCGTCTATCTGCGATTTTGCACCAACGTCAACGATGAAAACATATTATCAAGCAAGAAACAGTAGTGTCAGTTACCCGAGTTGGAATGCATGAAGAAGGTAATGCTCCACAAGCTAGCAAAGCTGAACGAAAATCCAAAGACGAGGATGATACCGGTCACACATACTAAGATTAGAATCACCCATGCAGAATAACACTGCACTCTTTCGAAAACCTCATCATGAATATGAAGGAAAGAGGGAACAGACCGCTGGTAGAATATGCTTGTCCCGTTTGGCATTACGGCCTGACTTCGGACCAGAAGGACCGCCTGGAAAGGATCTAGTACCGAGCTCTTCTGGTAGTGTCAAAATCTCCCAAAGTCCCTTATCGCTCCCTTTTGAAACAATTTTTACTTAAAAATCTATCGACACGCCGTGATGAATTGTGTTTTAAATTTGGTGTCGGTATTTTGGAAAATCCACGGCTTCGTGGAATCCTCCTCCCTGAGCACCTCCCTTCGCGCCAAAGGCTCCCGCGAAACGTAGCTCCACCAATACCAAAAATTTAAACTTGACTCTGTTTGACTCTGTTAAGCTTGAATCTGTGATATTTTGAATCAATGTATATTTTTGCATGACGATGGCTATGGCTGTGATTTTCATATGTTTTATATGTTTAGTGTCTTATTATGACAAAAACTGCCTCTGATCGGCATGACCGTTTTTATGGCGTTTGAAAAATAAAATTGTTATCTTATCTTATCCTACCACTTGGAGACCGGTATATATTACCAATAATTAGAGTTTTAGCTTGGGCTTTAACATGAATAAACACGGATTCGGCAGTCCCTTCTTCGTCTTTTGACAGGTCATGTCTTATAGAGTACGGAAGATATTCCGGAACAGACAGCAAGGCCATCTCTAGCCTACCTACTTCGATTCACGTATTTCATATTACAACCAGTGAGATACAAAAGAACTCAGTTTTCAAATCAAGGAAACTCTCACAAAAAAATAAAATCCGGGTAGCCATTACACACTATTTGTTTCCACTAACCAAACAAAAAATAAAGACCTTGAACATTGCGCTGAAACACAGCTTAGCCACCACACCGTTTGCATATTCGATCTAAATCTGCGACATACTTAATAACAACTGAAAAATTGGGATTGGAAAATAATTTATTAGACTTACCTAATGAACCATTTATCATACCAAGAATATCAATTGGGTTATTTTGGAGCTGAAGTAGTCGCTCACCCGAAGAGGATAACTCTGCCAAGGAGGAAAACTCATCCAAAAAAGGAATGGATTTTTTAATGTCTTGCTAGTACTTGATTTTCACTATCGATCATGGATCCTAAGTACCTTCATACATGCAAGCAGACACGACAATTACAAAATAATACAATAAAAATAGCAATAATAATAAAACGGTAGCAATACGCAAAAAATCGTACTATTAATCCATGAAAAAAAGAAAAAAAGAAAAAAAAAGAAGAAGCAGAAAAAAGAGCAACTGATGTTGCCTTATTTTACAAAGATAATATACAAACCTTAAAAAGCCTATAAAGTTCATCACATAGGTCTTGCACACAGTTCATATCAGATATAAATGGGAGTATTGCATCTCGTGTAGCTTGACTAAATGGAATTTTAGCATAAGGAAGCCAAGCCCAGTAGAAAGGATAGGTCCGCCAGGAATCTGGATGTTTGAAAGGGAAGGCTAGACCATTATCTATTGCTGCTATTCTTATTACAGCCGGTTTAACCTCTCTATAATCCTAAAATATAAAGAATGTATGCAGATCTTGTGTTTCGGCAAAATAGAGAAGTAACAAGAAGGAGGTTAATTGGGCAATATATATATATATATATATATATATATATAATATATATATATATATATATATATATATATATATATATATATATATATATATATATATATATATATATATAAATATATATATATATATATATATATATATATATATATATATATATATATATATATATATATATGATGTGGGGCTGGATGGCGTTGACTCCACCAAATACCCGTTTTGTACCATCGTCCATCTACTTTCCAAAACTTTTTACCTAATTCACTTGTCTATCCCCGTTTTCAACAAACAAGTTCATGCACCCCCATAAAAACAAAAAACGCAAGAAGTCTGAGAAAATCCAAGATATACCTTTTATTTATACATTTTTTTTTTATAATAACATCAAAAGGTATAAAACAAACACTACTATAAAGTACATGATAGTCCAGTTGTTAGGATGCGAAGTTGTGGTTGTTGCAAACCAGAGTCGAATCTACGATAAAGCACATTTTTTTTTTAAAATATGTGTTCGCTTCCCAGTGGCCAGGAAAAAATTAGAGGACGAAAAGATAAGTGATTTTCATTGTTGTTTGAGGTGGGGGACTGCAATTATCCTGTATATAGTTTTTGACCAATATGATTCCAACAATACAATTCTAGCACAGTGTGGTGTACAATGGTACACGCCAAATCTATTTCAATTTAATTTCTAGTTTAAGGAAGAAACAAGCAATCAATTAACCCTGATCGTACCATATCGCTGTAAGAAAAAGCTGACGAAATTTATGACCATTAAAAAGTATCGGGGAAAATATGGCTGATCCAGGAGCCTCCTTCTGTGAAGAAGAGTCCTTTGTTCAGCTTTTACTTGTGGCTAGTAATACTTCTGCTTATTTGCGTCCAGTAAATATTGAAAAGCTTAAAAAAAAGTTTAGATAAGGACAAGGGCGTAGCTACAGTATTTTTACTGGGGGGAGGGGGCAAGAGGGGGTGCTATTGAAGTAGGTGCTATTCAAGCGGTAGTGAAGAAAAGTAACTATTTAACAAACACGCTACTTGGTGAATTTAAAAACATTACACAATATATTATAAACAATAAACACACATAAAACAAACATAAATATAAGTGGTTGGCTTTTACTAAAATTGTCAGCAATGAGTTGCTGCACACAACAGTAGTATAGCGTAAACAAGCCTTCGTGTGGGCGAAGGTGAATGTCGTATACTCTTGGCTTTTTTCAGTCAGATTCACCACTAATGTTGTACATGTCCCCCTCCTCTTCCTCCAACCCCCACACCTAGCACAGGATGCTCAATTTAATAAATGAACCAAGCTCTATTCTAATAGCCGCGGGTATCGTGCTATTCATTGTTCATAATTTTGAATGGTTTCGACTCTGCAAGGTTTATTTTGTTGTACTTAACTTATAATATATGTAATTTATTGAGATATTATTTACGATTTTTTTATTAAATTGATTTTTTAGTGGGTTGGCCGATTTATGTTAATAAATACCAATTGATATCAGCAGGTCACATAAAGCCGAAGCAATAATCACACGCAGCGCAATAGCGCTGTCTAAGCAAAGATGCAAGATAAGTCAAAGTATTACCACAGACTGTGTAACATTATATCGTGACATATTCCCCTCATTTATGTAGTGACCATATTTCAAATTTGAAAGTATTCAAAAAATAAAGTTAGAACTATTGACGTATCCGTTGAGCATTGTTTGGAAAAGAATATCTGGAAGATCAGAACAATTATTGGCATCATTGCGACAGTAATATAAAATTAATAAAAATTTCCAGGGATGCCAATTGGAAGGGAAAATTGACTCCTAGAGTTTGAATTCTTTTTGTATCTTTGTTAAAAAAAATTAATTCTAATAAAAATTACACCAAAATTTTCTTGTGTAAATCAGTGTGTTGGGGGTATACGTTTCTGGAGGGGGGTTAAACTGAATATCGTTTTATGTCTATAATTCCCTTCAGAAGCAAAGCTCAGTCCTGGTTTTGTATGATAAAAATAATAACAAAAGAAAAACAAAATGGGTTTGTACCGTTTATACGTGCACATAAAATTTCTAAATTGTAAGAAAAATATACATATATACGTATTTTGTTTAAATTCACTTTCTTTTATTCACAGCAGACATTTCGAACAGTAAGCTGATGTAGAGATAAATGTACCGCAAATAGCGCTGGCGTTGTGTGAAATGCGACTAATTTCAGTTATAATTCTTAGCACATTAATGTCAATTTTTTTGGACCTGGTTAAAAGAAATATTTAGAAAAGCGAAAATACCAAAAGGCAGCGCAATAGCGCTGCCTAAGTAAAGGACAATGTTGGCGCAATGTATTATTTATTATTATTTTTTGGTTGGTTGGTTTTAGACCAGGGCAATTGGTATCGAAGGAGTTGTTGTAGAAACTTCAAAAAGGGCTCATTTGATTGGAAATTTGAAGGGCTTGTGCCCTTTTTAATAGTCGAAAGTGATAGGAAGGCAACTAACACCCCCTTCCACGACCACCATTTCACCAAACATCCAATAAAAATTTTGAGATAGCCAGTTTGTTCAACGTAGTTGAAAGATCAGGAAATTGTGTCTTTGAGGAGGACACTCACCCCCACAGCCGTCAACACAAAGGTTGTAATTTATGCCCTGGGTGTATACAAGGTTTTTATTGAAAGCGTTGTCGTAGAAACTTCAAAAAGGGCTCATTTGATTGAAAATTAAAGGGGCTGGTGCCTTTTTCTAATAGTCGAAAATGATATGAGGGCCCCCCTCTCATGCCCACCATTTCCCCAAACACATCCAATCAAAATTTTGAGATAGCCATTTTGTTCAACGTAGATGAAAGTTCTGGAAATGATGTCTTTGAGGATGACAAACTCCCCCACACCCCCACACCCATGCCCTTGGCAAATTTAAGGTTTTTATAGAAAGCGTAGTCGTAGAAACTTCGCCATTTGTTCCATTTGTTCAAAGTAGTTCAAAGTTCTGGAAATTAGGTCTTTGAGGATGACCCCCCCCCCCAGAGACCTCAGGGTAGGGGTTGTAAGTTATGCGGTGGGGGCATATAAGGTTTTTATAGAAAGGACAGTTATTGAAAGTTCAAAAAGGGCTCATTCGATTGGAAATTGAAAGGGCTAGTCCCCTTTTTAATAGTAGAAAGTGATTGAAGGGAAACTAACCCCCCTCTCACGCCCATCATTTCCCCAAACACATCCAATCAAAATTTTGAGACAGCTATTCTTTTCAAAGTAATTGAGAGTTCTAGATATTAAGTCTTTAAGGATGACACCCCCCCCCCCAGAGCCCTGAAGGTAAGGGTCGTAAGTTATGCTCCGGGGGCATATAAGGTTTTTAAGGAAAGCGGTGTTGTAGAAAATTAAAAAAGGGTTCATTCGATTGGAAATTGAGAGGGCTTTTTAATAGTTGAAAGTGATTGAAGGGCAACTAACCCCCCTCTCACATCCAATCAAAATTTTGAGATAACCATTTAGTTCAACGTAATATAAAGTTCTGGAAGTTAGGTCTTTGAGGATGGCAACCCCCCCAACAACCCTCAGGGCAAGGGTTGCAAGTTATGCCTCCTTTAAAAACTCCATTAAATGTTTTCACTTTTATAACCTTAAGAAATCAAAAATTAATTCAGATTTTAAGGAATAAATATCAGTATGTATATTAAACTGACAATGCACATTTTTTTTCAGTAAATTCATTTGAATTTTTTCAGTAAAGTACAAATTATATTCTCGCTTTTAGAAAGCATGGGGTTTAGAACCCTACTCATATTAATTTCGGCTCGTTTTGAGTTTGACTGTTATTTATTTTAATTTCTGTTTGTTTTGGGTTTCATTTATTTATTGATACTGATTTGTGGTAGTTGTATGCTTGGTAGATTATTTGATTTTCTTTTTGTTCATTTTTAGTTTAATGGAGTTCCTTACTTTTTTTTTTGAAAAACTTATTTTGTGGAAAGTTTTTTCTAATTAATTATATATAGATGCAGTTCTACATTTATGGGTTAGTATGTGAATTCGAAACTTAAGGAAATATGACATTATCAGCGCTTATTAGGCATTTCAATGACAAATACGAGAATCGGAGTTTCAATTAAATACTGGAAAAAAATTAAAGCAAATAAATGATACCTGGAGCGGATCCCCCTCTACCGAATTCCACGACTAAACTACAGCCGATTTGACCTATCTACTTATAGTACAAATATCATTACAAAAAAAACAGTGTTTTTTTTCAATGATTTTGTTTTCATTTAGAAATTATATTCACTGTATATCTTCCTTCTTACTGTTCAATGGTTCCATTTCTGTCCTATTTCTAGATGTAGAAGATGTATTCATTTCCACTTTTCAGAAATTTAAAACAAAAGAATCTAGTCTTGAACAGATAGATATTAGGAAGTAAAAGCCCCTTAAATATTAGGGGAAATGATTGACCTGAGCAAATGTGGTGAAAGAGGCTCACATTTTTACTTGATGATAAGGTTTCAAAGGTAGTATATTTGGAAAGATATTAATGTGGAACATATTATAAAGTGTAATGGACCTCTATTTTTCTCCTTTTTCTTATGTTAAAAATGAGTAAAAATTGATTAAAAAGAAATTATCTGCTCAAAATAAAGAGCAAATTTAAAGCTTAAAACGAGCTTCAAAAACTTTTTAAAGCTACTTAATAAATTTTTTTTCCCCAAATAATTGGGGACAACTGCCCCCCCCTCAACGACGCCACTGGATCAGGAAGAGAAAATGTATCACGTAATGATTATTTTTCGCTTAAATTTTTGAACAATATGCTTTCGATCATCAGAGAATCTGCTGTACTTATTCAATCAGCGTATAAAGCATGGCATTCTTTCTTACTGTTCTAAGTTCGCTAAAGTTATACCATCATTCAAAGGTGGTGATAAGGAATTCCATACGTATCTATTAACCGACTTTTCTTCTTCCAGTGTTAAGTAGTGTCTGAGAAGATAATTAATGCTAGAATGGTTGAGTTTCTTGAATAATGGAGACATCTAAGCTCCATCCATTCTTAACTTTGAAAAGGAAGGTCTACGGACCAGGCAGAGTTGCATTTGGTGATGGCCGTAAATAATACCCTGACTGCTGGATGAAAAGTAGCTTCAATTTTCTTGATATTATGAGTGCCTTTGATTGAGGTAATCATGCTATTTTGCTTACAAAACTGGATAACTAGAGGCTTTCCCTTCTAAGCAATTTTTATATGCGAGCATAGGTGGTGCTATATTAGGTACAAACAAGTTTGAAAGTGGTGTTTCACAAGGGTCTGTACTCGGACAAAAACTATTGTCAATATCTTTTGATGACTATATGGACCTATGGGCTGTTTGTCGTTTGACCACACTTTCCCTGTCAGTAAATTTACAGAGTAAATTTTTACACTGTTTGCGGATGATTTGTATCTTAAAGTAGCAGCGAAGACAGGAGCGACAATCTATGAAAAAGCTTATCATAGGCAGCGCGCTAGCGCTGCCTAAGTAAAGAACGATGTGGGCACAATGTGTGTTTTTTTTCTCCATACCCGGGCACTTCGTATCGAAGGAGTTGTCGTAGAAACTTCGAAAAGGGCTCATTCGATTGGAAATTGGAGTGGCTAGTGCCCTTTTTAATAGTCGAAAGTGATTGGAGGGCAACTAGCCCCCCCCCCACACTCATCATTCCCCCAAATACATCCAATCAAAATTTTGAGATAGCCATTTTGTTCAGCGTAGTTGATTTTCAGATAGAAATTATGTTTTTGAGGAGGCCACTCCCCCACAACCCTCGGGGCAAGGATTTAAGTTATGCCCTGGGGGCATATAAGGTTTTTATAGAAGGCGTTGTCGTAGAAACTTCAAAAAGGCTCATTCGATTGGAAATTCAAAGGGATAGTGCCCTTTTAATAGTCGAAAGCGATTGGAAGGCAAAGAGCCCCCCCCCCCCACGCCCATCAGGCCCCCAAACACATCGAATCAAAATTTTGAGATAGCCATTTTGTTCAGCGTAGTTGATTTCCAGATAGAAAATATGTTTTTGAGGAGGACATTCCCCCAAAACCCTCGGGGCAAGGGTTTTAAGTTATGCCCTAGGGGTATCTAAGGTTTTTATAGAAGGCGTTGTCGTAGAAACTTCAAAAAAGGCTCATTCGATTGAAAACTCAAAGGGCTAGTGCTCTTTTTAATATGTTTTAAGGAGGAAACTCCCCCACAACCCTCAGGGCAAGGGTTTTAAGTTATGCTCTGAGGGCATATAAGAACGATGTTGGCACAATGTATCATTTATTATTTTTTTCCTTTAGAGCAGGGCACTTCGTATCGAAGAAGTTGTCGTAGAAACTTCAAAAAGGGCTCATTCAATTGGAAATTGGAGTGGCTTGTGCCCTTTTTAATAGTCGAAAGTGATTGGAAGGCAACTAACACCGCCCACCATTTCTCGAAACAAATCTAATCAAAATTTTGAGATAGCCATTTTGTTCAGCGTAGCTGATTTCCAGATAGAAATTATGTTTCTGAGGAGGACACTCCCCCAAAGCCTTCAGGGCAAGGGTTTTATGTTATGCCCTGGGGGCATATAAGGTTTTTATGGAAGGCGTTGTCGTAGAAACTTCAAAAAAGGCTCATTCGATTGGAAATTCAAAGGGCTAGTGCCCTTTTTAATAGTCGAAAGTGATTGGATGGCAACTAAACCCCCCACCCCCACGCCAATCAGGCCCCCAAACACATCAAATCAAAATTTTGAGATAACCATTTTGTTCAGCGTAGTTGATTTCCAGATAGAAAATATGTTTTTGAGGAGGATATTCCCCCAGAAACCTCGGGGCAAGGGTTTTAAGTTATGCCCTGGGGGCATCTAAGGTTTTTCTAAGAGGCGTTGTCGTAGAAACTTCAAAAAAGGCTCATTCGATTGGAAATTCAAAGGGCTAGTGCCCTTTTTAATAGTCGAAAGTGATTGGACGGCAACTAGCCCCCCCACGCCCATCATTCCCCCAAACACATCCAATCAAAATTTTGAGATAGCCATTTTGTTCAGCGTAATTGATTTTCAGAGAAAAATTATTTTTTTGAGGAGGACACTTCCCCACAGCCTTCAGGGCAAGGGTTGTAAGTTATGCCCTGGGGGCATATAAGGTTTTTATGGAAGGCGTTGTCGTAGAAACTTCAAAAAAGGCTCATTCGATTGGAAATTCAAAGGGCTAGTGCCCTTTTTAATAGTCGAAAGTGATTGGACGGCAACTAGCCCCCCCACCCCCACGCCAATCAGGCCCCCAAACACATCAAATCAAAATTTTGAGATAACCATTTTGTTCAGCGTAGTTGATTTCCAGATAGAAAATATGTTTTTGAGGAGGATATTCCCCCAGAAACCTCGGGGCAAGGGTTTTAAGTTATGCCCTGGGGGCATCTAAGGTTTTTCTAAGAGGCGTTGTCGTAGAAACTTCAAAAAAGGCTCATTCGATTGGAAATTCAAAGGGCTAGTGCCCTTTTTAATAGTCGAAAGTGATTGGACGGCAACTAGCCCCCCCACGCCCATCATTCCCCCAAACACATCCAATCAAAATTTTGAGATAGCCATTTTGTTCAGCGTAATTGATTTTCAGAGAAAAATTATTTTTTTGAGGAGGACACTTCCCCACAGCCTTCAGGGCAAGGGTTGTAAGTTATGCCCTGGGGGCATATAAGGTTTTTATAGAAGGCGTTGTCGTATAAACTTCAAAAAAGGCTCATTCGATTGGAAATTCCAAAGGCTAGTGCCCTTTTTAATAGTTGAAAGTGATTGGAGGGCAACTAACCCCCCTCTCACGCCCATCTTTTCCCCCAACACATCCAATCAAAATTTTGAGATAGCCATTTTATTCAACGTAGTTTTCAGTTCAGTAAATTAGGTCTTTGAAGATGACAACCCCTCACAGCCCTCAGGACAAGGGTTGTAAGTTATGCCCTGGGGGCATATAAAGTTTTTATAGAAGGCGTTGTCGTAGAAACTTCAAAAAGGGCTCATTCGATTAGAAATTGAAATGGCTAGTGCCCTTTTTAATAGTCGAAAGTAATTGGAAGGCAACTAACCCCCCTCTCGCGCCCACCTTTTCCCCAAACACATCCAATCAAAATTTTTAGATAGCCATTTTATTCAACGTAGTTGAAAGTTTTGGAAATTAAGTCTTTAAGGATGACAACCCTTCCCCCCCCCCACAACCCTCAGAGCAAGGGTTGTAAGTTATGCCCTGGGAGCTTGTAAGGTTTTTATAGAAAGCAATGTTGTAAAACATCAAAAATGGCTCATTCAATTGAAAATTGAAAGGGCTAGTGCCTTTTGATAGTCGAAAGTGATTGAAGGGCAACTAACCCCCCTCTCATGCCCACCATTTCCCCAAACACATCCAATCAAAATTTTGCGATATCCATTTTGTTCAACCTAGTCGAAAGTTCTGGAAATTAGGTCTTTTAGGATGATAACCCCATCAGAGCCCTCAGTGTAAGGGTTGTAAGTTATGCCCTGGGGGCATATAAGGTTTATACAGAAAGTAGTTGTAGAAATTTCAAAAGGGGCTCATTTGATTGTAAATTGAAATTGCCCTTTTTAATAGTCGAAAATGAGTGGAGAGTAATTAACCCCCTTTCATGCCCACCATTTCCCCAAATACATTCAATCAAAGTTGAGAGATAGCCATTTTGTTCAACGTAGTTGAAAGTTTTGGAAATTATGTATTTAAGGATGACAAACCCCCCGGAGTCACCAGGGCAAAGGTTGTAAGTTATGCCCTGGGGGCATATAAGGTTTTTATTGAAAGCGTTGTCATAGAAACTTCAAAAAGGCTCATTCGATTGGAAATTGAAAGGGCTAGTGCCGTTTTTAATAGTTGAAAGTGATTGGATGGCAACTAACCCCCCTCTCACGCTCACCATTCCCCCAAACACATATAATCAAAATTTTCAGATAGCCATTTTGTCCAACGTAGTAGAAATTCTTGAAATTAGGTCTTTGAGGATGACAACCCCCCCCCCAGCCCTCAGGGCGAGGGTTGTAAGTTATCCCCTGGGGGCATATAAGGTTTTTATTGAAAGCGTTGTCATAGAAACTTCAAAAAGGCTCATTTGATTGGAAATTGAAAGGGCTAGTGCCTTTTTTAATAGTTGAAAGTGATTGGAGAAAGACTAACGCCCCTCTCACACCAACCATTTTCCCAGACACATCCAATCAAAATTTTGAGATAGCCATTTTGTTTAACGTAGTTGAAAGTTCTGGAAATTAGGTCTTAGAGGATGACAACCACCCTCACAGCTCTTAGGGTAAGGGTTGTAATTTATGCCCTGGGGGCATATAAGGTGTTTATAGGAAGTGTTGTCGCAGAAACTCAAAAAGGGCTCATTCGATTGGAAATCAAAAGGCCTAGTGCCCTTTTTAATAGTCGAAAGTAATTGGAAGGCTTGATATTTTTATAGTAAAGATCGATGTGGGTATTCGTTTTGAGTTTCATTTATTTATCGATGCTGATTTGTGGTAGTTTCACGATTGGTAGATTATTTGGTTTTATTTTTGCTAATTTTTTGTTTAATGGAGTTCTTTACTTTTCTTTGAAAACTTATTTTGTGGAAAAAGTTTGTTTTTAATTAATTACGACTAAAAGCCCAACTGAGGAATGGACAAGAGCTAAAATACACGGGTTCAATGACACCAAATCAAAATTTCTAGTTTAGGGAAGAAGGCCCAATTACCATCCATAAATTAAACAACCAAGACTTGGTGATGCTTCAACTGAAAGACTAAAGCTTGTTAAAGACTTTGAAGTCCTAATGGATAAATGCCTAAGTCATAATAGAGAAGTTATGCAGTAAAGTTGCAGGATATATTGGAGTTATGAGAAATTTTCCCCCAGTAATGTAATACAGTCTCTACATTTCTCTACTGTTCACCCTTACCTATTGCACGGTAATGTTGTCTGGTCATATATATTCCCGCCCCAATAGCTTTTTGTTTTTGAACAATCAAGAATTCAGCCAACAGATAGCTCTGTGGAGATCAAAAAAGTTCATAACCGAGACCCAGAATGGTTGTACGACATATTCTGCCTTTGTTGGAATTTCTAATTTTCACTTGGCGTTATTCATATTTAAATAAGAGCCTTGATTTATGGCTAGTAGTGGTCTCCACAAACCCTCAACCAGACAAGCACCCCAAAAAGGACACTCTTGTGCTGTTAACTCATTTTTTTCTCTCTATTTGTCACGTTATGCTAGAACTTTACAATAATTTACCAAGTGAGTTAACAGAGATCAATGTAGCAAGTTATGGAAATACGTGAAAATCTATGTTTTTTGGTTATTATAATGTTTATTAGCGATTTTTTCTCTCGAGCGAGGTCAAACATGTTTGTTTAGAAGATGATATTAAAGAGAAAAGCAATTGTGAAGTATTTTAGTATTTTTTAAACCATCTTGCCAAGTTGAGTGACGCTGAGACACAATTTTCTTTATTTCTCTTTCATTCCCCTGTCTTTTTTCTTCTTCTTCTTCTTTCTTTTTATTGGTTGATAGCAATATAAATTATAAGGTTTTTTATCCTGAAAAGATTCACTTCCGGATATTGATGTAATTGTTTGTTTTCTATAAATAATACCTTATTATTTTTATTATTAACCGTTTCGATCAGTTATCTGTATCCCAGATGTGTCAAATTGAACAGGACACTAGTTAGTTTTGAGTAGATAAAATTTGACTCCGGGTAATGTATTATCATCCTATTGATAGAACCTCTTGGTTTGAATAAAACCACCTAATTTTTGAATAGTTTTTAACCTACGTCCTATGCCGAACGTTAACAAAAACGCCAAGTTTTACATATTTTCAAGCTTTACTGAACATTTACAAGAAGTTTTACAGGAAGTTTTACTGATTTTTAAAAGCTCCAACATATTTGAACTGCGATTCCTGCTAGCACTATAATAAGAAATAAAACTTATTGCATTATTCATTCTTGGGAATCAAAGATACGTCTGAACGATATATTCCTTTGAAAAAAAAGAAGTCATGGCAGAGGATTATCCGACAGAAATCGGAAAAAAACTTACATTTTCAGAAGTTTTCTCTGTTTCAGCCTTGACATATTGTATTAACCAATTATCATTCCCTCTATCAGTGTTTCTTATAATATAATCCAAAACCACCAAACGCTCAAACTGTTGTTGAAATTCTTGCTTAACTGAATCCGAAAGTGGCTCCGTCTCAAACTTCCTAATCCAATATTCAGCATCTTTATATCCTTCGACGAAGAGTTGAAATGAACCAACCTAAAACATTTAACACTCAAGCGTTATTCGATTGATCGAAGAAACTAAATTATTCAACTGCTAACCCATCCTCTTACATTTTTAAATGTGAGAAAAGAGACAATGTAAAAGAAAAGCAAAAACACAATAATCATTTATTGAGAAGCATCCTACAATGACAGTCCCACCCGCACAATATATTTACGCGGGTGGAAAACAATTAGTTAGTGAACATTCTGGTCGTAAACAGAGATTCCAGGAAAAAAGAAAACAACCTTGACTGGCAGAGGAACCCAAATTATGGTTAGTAGTTTCACTGACTACTATTACAATAGTCTAAATAGCTAACTAGCCTTGTCACAATTATTCTTCGGCGTATAGTGGTAAAAGACTACAAAATTCTCCTTTCGTAGGTTTCAAACTTAGCCTAGCCCTTATATAATTAGGCATTTGCCTCAGGAATTGTTTTAAGATATTCTTAGATTTTTTTATTAGCATTGGTTTGAAATTCTCCGAATTTTAATTTTTTCTATCTCTGAGCCGTCATATCAGACAGGCCGTGAAGATTCCCACTGCGTGCTTTCGCTTGTCCACATCTTATCTAACCATAAACAAAGGAGCGGGGGAGATGAATATAATGTTGCGGTTATATATGTGTGATATAATGTGTGAGCGATTTATGTTGTGGTGAGAACCCGAAGAGCTTTACACAATAGTTATCAATGTTTCTTATTTCTCATGAATTTAATTTTTGTATAAAATGCAAAGCTATTGGCTCAGTGAGAAACTTATCATTCCCAAATGTAAACTTTTAGGTTTCAATAATTCATTCATAGTATTTTCTGTCAGTTTTAAGTCTGAAGTATTATATGACCTAATTTCTGCTCGTTTTCGGTTTTAATATGGCTCTTTACTTTTAGTTGAAAAACTTCCTTTTCGAAAGTGTTTTGCTTTTCTCATTGTGTTATTTCTGTTTTTTAATTGACACAAGTTTTATAACTGGTTAATATTGTAGGAATATTTGTTTGGTATTTGTTTGCCAGCCGTCAATTGCTGATTGCCACTGCTGCCGTGGGCCTGCCCACTGAAAGATAAGTTGATTTTTTTTTTTCTCTTTTTTGGTTTTTCTCGTAGTAGCGAAGAAATGTCAAAATTTCAACAGTTCCAGCTTGCGTTAGCGAATTTCAAAAGATTCCCGCTGTGGCCCGTAAGAATTATCCAAGTTTCAAAGGATAAAAAAGGAATCTTCAACTACTTAGTTTTTGCGTATGGAGATCACACAGAGTCACGCCTAACGGAGAATAGTCTCATCTCGTTTGAGGACAATTACCGCGAAGCATCTACAAAAACTGATAAAAATGTTGGAAGTGCGTTTAAAGAGGTTAACCAAAACCCGGACATTTATAAGACGGCTTCCAAAACTTTCGCATCGCTGAGAGCAGTTTCTTCTGGACCATCTACCGCGGATTTGCTAGTTAAAATAGTCGCAACTGAGGAAGAAATCGCTAAGACAAAAGAATCAATGATGAGCGCGATTACTAAGCAAGTTCAAGATAAATGCGGAAACGACCGAACTCTGAAAACTTCTGTTGAGACTATCGTGAGTGAAATATACTCGTCAGTGTCGCTTGAGTTTAATCCGAAGCTAGAGCAATTGTTGGTATCAGTAAAGAATATCAAAGGACTGATTGAAAATTTAGAGAACCGTATTGCAAAATTAGAAGTGAAAATTGATGATTATGAGCAAGAAAAACAGCTTGGGACTCTAGTTTTTCATGGTATTAAACAGCAGCCGGGTGTTGACTTGAAGTCGACCATTCTGAATATAGCCTCGCAAAAGCTGGAGCTTTCCGGTATCTCTGATTGTGATTTTGCTATGGTTTACAGGTCGAAATTGAATAATCCAGGGTCGGCAAACGATAAAGTTGCACCAGTGTTCGTGAGATTTTCTACCTGTGAGACGGCCCGTAGAGTGTTTGCGAGTAAATCAAAATTGGCTGGTTCGAAAATCTTTTTGTCTGAGTCTCTAACCAAGCGCCGTCGCGATATCCTGAGTGCCGCGAGAGATAAGTTTGGCGTGAAAAATGTATGGTCAGATCGTGGCCAGGTTCTCGCAATGCTTCCGGGTGAGCGAGCTGCTCGTCGAATTAACTCGTTTTCAGATTGCGTTTAGTTTGTTGTTTATGAGTAGTTTGGTAGTGTTTATCTCGTAAAGATGTTCTATATTACTCTTTATTTATATTTTTATTTTGTTGTTTATTTTTTGATTTCTTATGAGTATAAATATCGCCCCGTTTGAGCGCGGAAAAGGGATGAATTATAGGATTCTTTTTTGCGTAAGTTGATATGAGTAGTAGTTTAAGTGGAAGATTGAGTAATTTGCAAAATAATCCGTTTAATGTTGATGATTATTTGTTGACGGATATTGGAAATGATGGGTCGCAAATTAGTTTTCGTCCATCTCTTGATAGTAAATATCGTCAGTTATCAACTTTGGAGGAGTTAGGCCGGTCTGGATTTCATGCATGTACATGGAATTGTCATTTAACGTCTTCTTACCATGAGATTTTTGATTTTATTTCACGATCTAATAATTTACATATAATGGCATTATGTGAAACATTTTTGGGTCATGATACTGTTCTTTCGTCCTTTAATTTTCCAGGTTATGAACTGATTGCTCGAAGCCGAACGTCAATGGGACGTGGAGGCCTGGCTTTCATTGTCCGACAGGATTTGAATTGGAAAATTAGAAAGGATTTGGACATTTGGAAGGAGGGTAAGATAGAAACCCTTAGTATAGAAATTCAGTTTGAAAATCGAGCTTGTATTTTTACTGTTGTATATAAGCCACCAAGTGCATCATTTGAAGAGTTTGCTGAAGGATTTGAATGTCTTGCTGCAAAGGTAAATAGATCTAGTCAAGAGTTTATATGTATGGGAGACTTTAATTTTGATTTGTTAAATGTACGTGGACCAAATTTGGATTTTTTGAGCCTGATGATGTCAAATGATTTATACCCGACCGTGAGCATTCCAACGAGAATCACGGATCATTCGGAAACGCTCATCGATAATGTGTTTGTGTCTTCAGCGATACTAAGTAAAGCGTACTGCTCTGTTGTTATAAGCCCAGCCTCCGACCATCTTCCGGTTGTATTGCATTTGAATTCTGAAGTGAAGAAACATAACAGAAAGAATAAAATACCAATGCGTGAACTGAAGCCAGTTAATCTGAAAAAATTTGAAGAACAAATTAGTGTTATTAACTGGGAAACAGTACTGAATGAAGATGATCCGTCGGAAGCATTTGAAAAGTTTAACCAAATAGTGTCGAATGTTTATGATAGGACGTGTCCGCTTAAAGAAACAAACCCCAGAAAGAATAAACCAAGAAAACCATGGTGTGATAATGAGCTGCTGAATCTGTTTAATATGAGAAATCAGGCGTGTGAGGAGCATCTGAATCATCCGCAGAATAATGAGCTCCATGTGATGTATAAAGAGCTAAGGAATAGGGCAAATGCCCTAAGAAGGAAAAAAAAGAAGGCATATTTTACAAATGTATTTGAAGAAAGTAAAGGTAACCCCAAAGCAACATGGCAAGTTGTGAATGATCTTCTAAAAGGCCCTATGAAGCCATCGGAGCCAAAAATTGTACTAAATAATAGGACCTTGGAAGAAACTGAGGAAATCTGCAACGCATTTGGACAATATTTCTCTGAAATTGGCTGCAAGATTCAAGAAGAAGCAAGGAGCTCCCATGTTTTCGAATCAAGCAGTTTTGTTGATGAGCGAGGAAGAGGTTTCGAAATGCATTTCCAGCCTTGTACTGAAGAGGAGGTACGCAAAATTGTTAGCACGATTAAGTCAAACAGTGCAGGAGTTGATGGAATGAACCTTAGAACGCTCAAGTCGGTTCTGGTTTATTTGCTTCCTGTCCTCGTATACCTTATCAATATTTCTATGGAAAAGGGGATGTTTCCGAGTGCGCTTAAAATAGCTAAAGTTGTACCGTTGCACAAAGGTGGAGTCAAAACTGATATATCTAATTGGAGACCAATATCAATTCTCCCGATTTATTCAAAAGTTTATGAAAAGATTGTTCATCACCGGCTTTATGAGTATCTGATGAAAATTGGTGTTTTACACGATGGTCAATTTGGCTTCCGGAAAGGACATTCGACGACGCAGGCAGTCCAGCATCTTCTGGAAAATATCAACTCAGCACTTGAGAATGGCGAGCAGTGCATGGGCGTTTTTATTGATTTTCGAAAAGCTTTCGACACTGTTGATTTTAAGATTTTATTAGAAAGGCTGTGTTATTTAGGCATAAAGGGTAGTGTTTTAAATTGGTTTGAATCGTATTTAAGTGAAAGGAAGCTACGAGTGACTTTGAGTAACAAATCTTCTCAGCCGTTTCCCATAAAGTGTGGTGTTCCACAGGGCTCAGTTCTTGGCCCTCTCCTGTACCTGATATTTGTAGACACAATGAGATTCTACATTCCCGGAGCTTCAGTTACTTCTTTTGCTGACGACACGGCTTTAGTGATTGCAGCAAAGTCGCTGCAAGAGCTCTTGTTCAAGGCTAATAAGGCGCTGGATGGCCTACATGAATTTGTTTGTGCTAGCCTACTTAGCGTCAATGCATCAAAAACTAATTTTATGATGTTTACGAGGACTGGTTCTGCTCCCACTCTCCCTGGTGTCATTATTTACAATGGCCTACCGCTATCACAAGTTGAAGAGATCCGATATCTGGGATTCATCCTGGATCGAAACTTGAGTTGGAGAAAACACTGCGACATTATAGCATGCAAGCTGGCGCGAGGCCTTGGAGTTCTGAACCGTTTTCAAAATTTTTTACCTTTGAAAATTCTGCTTTTATTGTATTTTTCCATAATAGCGCCTTATATAAATTATGGTTGTTTGATTTGGGCGAGTAATTTTAGTTGCAATTTTAGAAGAGTTCAAGTTCTGCAGAATAAGGCTATAAGGTTGATTGGAAGGTATGATCGTGGTGTTGATAGCACTGAATCACTTTTTAGAAAGTTTAAAATTTTAAAGGTTGGTGAAATAAGGGATTATCAAATTGGAGTTTTTGTATTTCAGTGTCTGAATGGTTTTGCACCGGATTTTTTTATGAATATTTTTAAGCCTAATTCGTTTTATCACGATTATTCGACTAGGAGTGCGGATAGTCTTGCATCTGAGCCACGGAACACAACCAGAGCGAGTCAAGTGACCAGACACATGGGCCCGTCAGTTTGGAATTCGTTCCCAGATTCTGTTCGTCAAGCTGAAAGTGTGCCGCAACTTAAAACCCGTATTAAAAATCATTTCTTTTCAGGAATTTGGTAGTGTTAATGGTTCGAGAGAAGGCTTTTTTTTTTTTTTTTTTTTTTTTTTTTTTTTTTTTTTTTTTTTTTTTTTGTAGATATTTTATTTTTATTTTTGTTTTATATTTTGTGCCATTATATATTTATCATTATTTTCTGTTATTATTATTGTTTTCCCCTTTTTTCATTTTAATTGGTTTGATGATTTGGCATGCATGATATCCAACCGGTCGCTTTTTCAAGCATCTTCTTGCTTTAGTGCGACTTGTTGTCACATTGAGTTGTTTTTTTTGTTAATAAAAATGTATGAACCTGAACCTGAAAACCTTTTCAAGTTCTTCTGCTTAAGAAACAAAATTTTGGATCATAATTAGATGTTACCGGTAAAAGTTGTATATTACACAAAATATTTGATTAGCCATAGATGTGTGCAATAATTCTTAATAACACTTATACTATAAAATTTTGGATGGGCGGGGGATTTTTATTCATATGGATTGAAAATCTGATAAATTTCTGGTATTCTGTAGAGCTAAAGCCATCCTGTAGGTCCCCTTGAATTTACACATATGTTAATCCATCATTTTATTAGAAAAAAACTTTTCATGTTTTTTTAATAACTGATTGTTTGTTCAAACAATAAAATATAATGGTCATTTATAAAAGAATTTGTTTTGTTATCTTAGAAAAAAGAAGTCTGATGCCAAGAATCAATATAACTAGATTCTCTTAAATTTTGAATTTTTTTTTGTCTTAATGGAGGTGCCTTTGACCATGCTTACATACCCTGAACTTTTCAAGGAGACCAAAAAAAAAAAAAAAAAAAAAAAAAAAAAAAAAAAAAAAAAAAAAAAAAAAAAAAAAAAAAAAAAAAAAAAAACGCTAAGAAATAACAATCCCAAATATTTCTTCCAAAACTTATTCCACTTATCAAGGTACCATCAGTCCAGTCTATTTATCTAGAAATTTCAGTGCGTACTGGAGAAAATCAAATTTTGGCCCATTTACTTTCGATGGGTGAAGGGGGGCCAATATTCAACAGAACAAAATTTGTTTCATATTATTTTCTCGTCTAAGTTTGTCTTGCTCATTGTGTATACCCAGAAGGTTGCAAGTCGATTGATGCAAAACAAATTTGATGTCTGTGTCACGAATCCATACAATAAACTGTTTTCGATAGTTTTTGTCTTCATTGAGGTTCCATACTTCTGTCTATATACCCTGCAACTTTAAGCCATTCCTCGAAAACAAAATTGGTTGGCCCCATTTCAGGTATTATATTTCAATACAGCTGAACAAAATGCTTAGTCTTCATTGAAGTCTACCACTTACTTACTTAGATTTGGGTCTTCCCACACCGGCTGGCGCATAAAGCGACAACGGTGCCTCTCCATGACGACTTCTCTTGTGCTTTTGACCAAAGTTCTTCGAGCGACGATCTCAATAGCGTAGCATCCTTCTCAAGGCATTTGTCTAGTGTTGCCTTCTGTCGCCCACGTCTTCTGATGCCGGAAGGAACCCAACACCACACATCATGGGGTAGGCGACCCTCACCCATCCGCACCATTTGACCCCAATAATGCCATCGGTTAGTCACAATTCTATCGATCACGTGCGGCTACTTTGTCTTTTCACGTATAGATGCGTTAGTGAGTTTATCAGTCCACTGGATACCAAGGATGCACCGAAAACAGATGTTCTCAAAACCCTGGATTCGCTTTTCCAGCGGCTTAGTCAACGCCCAAGATTCACAGCCGTACATTAGTACGGAGTGGACGTTAGTATTGAAAAGCCGGATATTGACCTTTAGGGAGTATACTGGATTCCTCCACACATTTCTTAGTTTATTGAAGGCACTTCCTGCGCATACAATGCGTGTGGTAACTTCCCGCTCAAGGCTACCGTCACATTTAATGACACTACCAAAGTACTTGAACTCTTCAACCTCCTCTAGTACATCAGATCCGACTTTGAGCGCTGGGGCAAGTAGGGTATTGACGTTGTTACGCATGACTTTTGTTTTCTGTGTACTGATTGACAGACCAACTCGCCCGGTCATACCGGAGAGTACAGCGATATTATTCTGAAGCTCCTCTCTTAAATGAGATAGGAGGGTTATATGATCAGCAAAATCACAGTCACAGAATGTGCGGTTTTGTCTCAGCTGGATTCCATCTCCAAAATTATATATTCGAAGTATGTAGTCGATGAGAATAGCAAATAGCACTAGGGAGAGGATACATCCTTGGCGGATGCCAGACTTCAAACTGAACCATTCGGTATGGCCCCATCATCAGTCCGTACAGCACAAAACTGATTCTCGTATAGCGTGACAATCATACGAACAAACTTGTCGGGGAATCCATAATACTATAGTATCCTCCATAGTAAGTCTCTTTGGACCAATTCAAACACCTTCAAAAAGTCGATGAAGGCAATAATAATTTCATTCTGCCATTCGTTTGCTTCTTCTATGAGTACCCTCAAACTGAATATCATATCAGCGCATGACCTCCCTGGTCGAAACCCATGTTGCTCATCTCTTAGTTTTGCGTCGACTTTTGACGAATGCGGTTAAGTAGTACTTGACAGAAAATTTTGCTCCCTACAGTTTGCAGTGAAACCTCGCCAGTTATTGCAATCGGTTGTTCTCCCTTTCTTAAAGAGCTTGACAATAACTCCTTGCTTCCAATCGGGAATATTTTCAGTTTCTCATATTTGATTAAGAGCCTTGTGAAGGGGCTGGGCCATGACTTCAGCTACATACTTCAAGAGTTCAGACTGTAAGCCGTAAACTCCTGCAGCTTGGCCATTTTTAAGCTTACACAATACTGTCCTGACTTCAAGCAGGCTTATAGGTTCTTCGCTTATGTCAAGTTGGAGGAACGGTAGCTCAGCTAGAGGGGATACAGGGTTCGTAGGAAGAGGAAAGTTTAGTACCTCATTTAAGTATTCTTTCTATCTCTTATCAATGTCTTCCTTTTTTGTAAGAAGTTGGCCAGCTTTACTTTCCATGGCAGGAGCCGGCTTTCTGAAATCTCCAATTATTTCCTTTGTGATACAAAAGACTGTCCGGCTGTCGCCCTTACTGACGGCTGCCTCTTCTTCAGCTTTCTTTGTCTCAAGAAAGAGCCGTTTGTCAGCTCTGGTAGACCGCTTTGCGACCTTGTGGGCTTCCTTATATTTAGATTTAAAAAAATCTTTGAACTCAACAGTGGCCTCGCTCTCATATGATTCCAACATGATTTTGGCTTTTTTTCGGTCATTCATTAGTTTCTAAGATTTGTCGCTAATCCACTGCTCACTTTTCTTTTTCGCATACCCGATGTTTTCTTCGGCGGCACCCCGCACACATCGTACAATAGACTCCCAGTTGGGAAGGAAATTTCCTGGGGTGATCGTTCCAGGGGAACTTTGCCAGAATTCCTATACGAAATTATTTTTATTTGTCTTGCTTTCTCTTTGGCAACTCAATATTGCATGTGGAAATGTTTCCAGGGGACTGTCCGGGGGAAATTTTCAGCAGGGTTGGAATCATCTGGGGGATTTTTCCGTGACGGAGGGGATTTTCCACGGGGCATTTTCAGCGAGGATAGAAGAATCCCGGTGGCAGTTTATATGAGAGATATTTTAGATAGAGGAATTTTCATGGTGGTGGTGGTGGGGATTTTTCATCGAGAGGAAACGCGGATTTATCGGCTTTAATCGAAAAACGATCAGATATTAAATACAAAACAACAAAGTTTTCAGCTAAAAGTAAGGAGTAATATTAAAACTTAATACGAACAGAAATCGTTCTGTATATGATGGGGCAGCCCCCTCCTCAAATTCTTTAGGAACAGCTCCTGAAACACAAGGACCGTTTGACTAGAACAAGAAGCTTTTTTGGAATACTAAAAAATTTTACCGTAAAGAGCAAGATATTGAGGAGGGAGCGCATATTCAAATATACTACAAGATCGCCTAAGTGACCTAGCAATTTTTAAGTCTGGGAAGAGAAAAATTTGAAATGATCATACTTGATGATATAATTTATAAATTTACTTCATCAAAAGCAAGGAAAATTCATAGACAGTAATTAGTTTTATTAATACACCATAATCATATTATTATCAAATATAAGTCTTTCTTTGAAAATAATAAATATTTACTTTTTTATTGTTTTAATCTGCGTGTTTTAAAAATATTTCTTTATAAATGCGTAAAATAAATAACGCATATCTTTTGAACTAATTCTAGATGATCATGAATATTTCAAAATCTAGTCTTGTCTTCTCAACTACATTTTTTTTGTCTCAAATTTAAAGCCTAGCTAGAGCATATGAATTATTTCACTTTATTTATTTATTAATTTGCAAGTATATTTAAAATATAATATTATGTGGTTTTCGAATAGGGGGGGGGGGGGGGCTATTTTACCCCAGGCTCGAATAGCTAGGTCACTGCTAAAGAGCCTAGAGAAGAGTCAATACCAGAACATGAACATGAGCCAATAGAAGAAACTACAATAACGGAAACAGTAAAACCTAAAAGAGAGCTAAAAACCAAACCCATAGGAGAGCCAAATATTATTAAATTTTGGAGTGCAGAGTACCCCTTAAACGGACACTTCTTCAACTGCCGGTAGCTCAATAGTCCCATCTATAAAGCCCATTATTCTCCTCATTTATCCTAATTTTTTATTTTAAATTAGTTCATTACGTTGTCCACGATGCAATCAGACGCATAAATTCAATCCTTCGCAGACACGGATTGGTTCTAGAACACAACCTATTATTGGCCAGACTTTCCTTTCAGACAACGAGCATTATTCATTTCCCTCAAAAATGGGAATGAAGTAAAGAGGAACATTAGAAGGGAATGGAATATGGTTCCCAAGAAAGATCTAAAATGGATATTTAGATATACAAATATATTTTAAATGGTCTCATACCGAGTTCATTCAACATTTCACGTTTGAAAACATAAAGCTTAATTTAATAGACCTTCTGAAAATACAGTGGCAAGAATTCAAGTTTTGAAACAAAAAAAAATCCCAAGTTTAACAACTTAAAAAATCAAACTTTTAACAATCACGGGCTTTAATAAGTCATTCCCCCATATACTAAGGGAATTCCATTGGTGGCTGCCATTCATCCTGCGCAATTCAACCTGAGATCCGTTTAAGTCATGACAACCAAATACTAGGGGTATAAAACTTAATCTTCGGTATTTAATTTTATTTCTTTACGAGTTTATAATTGGTAGTAGTATTTAACTCTATCGGTTTTTTTTCTTCGGGCGGTGAGTGAAGCGATCAATCGTTAAGTTATAACTTTACAGTCAAGTCACGGGAGAAGGGGGGGGGGGGGGGGGTTTGGACTCATTACAAAAGTTACCTGGATTAATAAAAAATTTGAAGCCCTGTGTTTAAAACATAGCTGATCAAAAATGAACTTAAACTTTGGAAGATACAAGGATTAAAACATGAGAAAAAAATTGAGCACCAAATTAAGCGAATGTATAACTACAGCTTTTACCTTGGGTGGAAGCGTCAGCCGGTTGAATCGTCTACCAATAGCAGGAAACTTGTCATAAATAGCTTGTTTTGCATGAGCCTTCTCTCTAATTATTCGAGAATAATGAAATGTTTCGCTGATTAACTTCACAACCTAAAGCAAAACATTGATAGAGAGACTGGAGTTGGCAGCTTCTTCGCTTGCAATACATCATAAAAACTAATTTGAAGACCTTTTTTTACCTAACTATAAATAGATCTGAAGGGGTTCATTACACCTCTAATAGCGATAGAGGATTAAGTGTGCTTTTTATGACTTACATTCTCTTTCAATACCCTTTTTTGTTTCAAATGAAGAATGAATTAAATGGAAAAGAATTATCGCTAAAGGGTTTCCTATAGTAAAGAGCCATTAGGCTTCAATATTTTATCATTTATTTATTTTTCCCAGGTGCACTTTATATGGAAGGGGTGGTTATAAACTTCAGGGGAGGCTCTTTCGATCGGAAATCGGAAGTTCTAGTGCTCTTTTTAGAGTTAAAAGTGATCAGAGGGCAACTAGTCCCCCACACACACCTTTTTTTCCCAAAATGCATCTCATTAAAATTTAGAGATAGTCATTTTGTTTAAAATAGTCCAACAATTATATAGCTATGTTACCACAGTTGACCAAGACCCCAGAGCCCAGGGCAAGGGTGCAAGTTATGTAAGTTGCCCATCGTAACATAAGTTTGTATGGAAGAGGTGGTCGTATAAACTTTATAAACTTCAGAGGAGGCTCTTTCGATCGGAAATCGGAAGTTCTAGTGCTCTTTTTAGAGTTAAAAGTGATCAGAGGGCAACTAGTCCCCCACACACACCTTTTTTGCCCAAATCCATCTGATTAAAAGTTAGAGATAGTCAATTTGTTCAAAATAGTCCAAAATTATATAACTACGCTACCACAGTTGACCTAACCCCATAGAGCCCAGGGCAAGGGTTGTAAGTTATGCAAGTTGCTCATCGTAACATAAGTTTTTATGGAAGAAGTGGTCGTATAAACTTTGGAGGAGGCTCATTCCATTGGAAATCAAAAGTTTTAGTGCCCCTTTTAAAAGTCGAAAGTGGCGGGAGGGCAACAAACCCTCCCCTACGCCCTTTTTCCCCAAATACATCAAATCAAATTTGAGATTAGCATTTTTTTCAAAATATCTCAAAGGTCAAATAACTATGCATCCAGGGTTGACATCCCCCAAGCCTCCGGGGCAAGGACTATAAGTTATATAAGTTGCCCATTGTTAACATACATAAGGATTTTCATTGGAAAAGAGGGTATTTTGATCCTGGGTCTCCAAAAAGACTTAGATGCTGAGAGAGATGCTGAACACAATCAGAGCACACTATGCACTTGCTGGTTGTGAAAAAGGGAGCATCAGCAACATCTAAAGAAGTTGCAGCTTTCGAGGTATGCTGAAGAAAGATTAGAGGGCAACAACCCCACTTTTTTTTGCCCTTTTTTGGTGTCCCTCTGCTCAAAAGTGATTACAATTTAGGAATTGTCATTTTGTACAAACTAGTCAAAAGTTCTAAACGCTACATTTCCAGAGATGCCGAGCACCCTCCCCCCCCCCATAGCCCCAGAGCAAGGATTGTAAATTATGAAATTTGCTCATTTGCAGGATTTATCTATCATTAGGAATAGAGGAAATGTTTCATTCTGGGTGTGCCTAAATATTTTATAAAACTTTGAAAAAAATATCTTGTTTAAAATAGTCAAAAGCTCAAGCAACATTGGCTATGGGAAGAATAGCCCCCAAAGCTTGGGAGACGGATGCCGAACACAATAAAACACATTGTGTGCGTGCCCGTCGTCAGAAGGATGAATATCAGTATCTAAGGAACGGCTGGGCTATCAAATTGAAAATCTCAAGGATGTTCAAGAGCTATCAGAGAGCAACCAGCCCTCCTAACCCTTCTTAGATGCACCTTTCCCTCATCACTGATCAAAATTTTGAAAAAAGGGATTTGGTTCAAAACTATCAGAAGATCTAGTAATTATCCCTCCGAGGATACAATGCCTCCCATAGCCCCCAGGTCAAGGATTGTAAATTATACAATTTGCCCTTTTTTACATGCATAATTCATCATTAGGAAAGGGGAGATGTTTGATTCTAGGTGTGTTCGAAGAGGCTAAGGGCATCAAGGTTAAACTTCAGAGGACGTTGAAAGAGCATGTTAAAATAAATCTAAAGATACTATGTGCACCTGTTTATCAAAAAGGGGTATCTGCAATATCATAAGAAGAGCTCAGGCTATTAAGTTTAAACTTACAGGGTGTCTGAGAAGGATGTACAAAATGGTTGGAGGGCAACCAGTCCCCCTCCATTCCCTTTTTAGCTGCCCTCCCTTCAAAGATATCTGATCAAAATTTGGAATAGCCATCTTTTTCAAAATAGTCGAATATTCAAATAACTATACCTTCAGATATGACGACCCCTCCCAGGCACTGGGGCAAGTAATTTAAGTTATATAAGTTGCCTATTACATCTACACGGCTGGTTATTCGGAAAAAAGGGCATGTTTGATCTTGAGCTGCCAAAAAGGTTAAGAATATTAAGGTAAAACTTTTAGAAAATGTTGAGTGAGATGTCAAATAAAATCAAAGCTCACTGCATGCAGGAGGGTTGTCAAAAAGACACAACAGCAATGTCTAAGGACGGCTAAAGGTATTAAGCTGAAACTTTGAAAGATCGTATCCAGGAGTAGGAAGTTTTACCTCCCCGCGAAATATTTGTCCGACCCGTGAAAACAATATAAACAAATTTTTGATGTGTTTTTTAGTTTTTTTTTTGTAAAGCCCCTCCCCCCCCCACAGCTATTGTGTTTCTGGGTTGTGAAATTATGTTTAGTATGATAAGATTTTCACTTAGGTTTATTCCAGCACACATTCCAGACATACATTCCAGCATTCCAGATATTCCAGATATCCCTTGAAAAAAAAAACCTTTTGTACCCCAACCCCCCACTCACCCGAAAAAAATCCGGGATACATTTTTACTTTTTTACTCCATTTTTAATTTTAGACCTACTGGCAAACGTATGTTTTGAAAAATAATTTTTCAAAAATAATTAATGAAACAAGAATCTCGCAAACACAGATCGAGGTTATGCCGTCTTACATTTATTAGTTACGATTATGATCTTGTGCTTATCAATCACAATAGAAAAAATGTATAAAAAATAACAAGAACTAATATAGTGTACTACAAAGACGAAAAAGAAAATCCTGGCAAAATAGACGCAATGGTTGGAAAGCTGATGCTGAAAAATTAGTTCAGTATTCTAAATCATAGAGAACGCATGACGACAGAAAACTGATAAGGACTCAACCGACAGCGAACGTTGAGACCTAAGTGCTTTTTTGACTTACAAATAAAGCAGAAGCGCCCGTAGCTTTTTATAGCCTCAGATTACTTTTCCTAAAGCGACATGAAGCTCGTCAGCCCTTGGGAGAAGGTGCCACATTATACCATTCTGTTACACATAGACTATTTAAGATCAAGGCTTCTTAAAAAGATTTTATAATAAAAGTCAACCTATTACTCCCAGGTCAAATCAAAATTATGTAAAACGTGATATTCTATATAACTGGAGCCAAAAAAAGAGCCTTTTTGGTACAAGCCCCTTTCCAGCCAAACCTTGTATAAGTCGATCAAATGCACATTGAAAGCATTTCGTTCGAAGTAAAGAACTGTAAGTAAGGAGCGAGTCGGGCAAAAAGTAACCAAAAGTAAAAAAAGAATCAGGATTTGGTGAAATTAATACATCAAAAGAATCGGCTTTTTATGCTGATTTCAGATGTACAAAATGCATTAGGGTGGCTTAATGTTGACCCATCAAAAGCTTCAAGTCTCAAAAAATTTGTGTGGTTTTTGAAAAAGGGAGGAAACACTCCCCAAAAAGCGATCGGTCTTGATGAAACACTATCAAATCAGCGTATCAGAGATTCTTATTGTATAGGTTTCAAGCTCCTATCAAGAAAAAATGCAAAAATTTACATTTTTCCCAAAAATAAATATCAAAGATCCGTGTTTTTTTTTTTCATGGGTAAACGTATCGAACTAACGATCCTGAAAAATCGACAGAGCGGTAATTTGAATGAAAATTAAGTTATAGTACGCTTTTTAAGTAGCCAAAAAGATTGGAAAATGGTGTTTTCTTCCATTTTAATAATATTAATAAAGAGAGAGAGAGAGAGAGAGAGAGAGAGAGAGAGAGAGAGAGAGAGAGAGAGAGAGAGAGAGAGAGAGAGAGGGAGAGAGAAAGAGAGAGAGAGAGAAAAGCACAGATTCAAGAACATGAAAAGGTAGCAATTGGCTTACGTTAATATCTGAAAGCCTTTTGCTTGCTATAAAAACTTTTCCCGAAACATAATTTATCCCAAATTTATGTAATATCCTCCTATTACGGTACCAAGGTGGAAGAAAAAAAAAAAAAAATACAGGAACGGAATTAGTAAAATCGATAAGAAGAAACTTCTTTCTTTTTCAAAATTGGTAAAACTCGGGAACATGTAAGGTGGAATGATATTAAAAAAAAAAAAAAAAAAAAAAAAAAAAAAAAAAAAAAAAAAAAAAATGCACAGATCTTCACGACTTTACGGCTAGATCTGAGTTTTGACTCGGAGACTAGCAGTGAACGGAAAGAACGTAAAGTATTAGTAATAGTAATACTCAACCACCAAAAATATAAAAGAGCGGACGGAAATTTTTTAGAAAGAAGGGGAGAAGCGGAAAATGAACCAAAGGAAAGACACTGGCATTTATCAACATAGTGGTAAAGGCCAATAGGTGTAAATGTTTATGCACTTATGTAACATACTGATTTTAAAAGGCTATTTTTAGATCTACTTATAATTAAAAGATCACCAGCCTCTTTGGTATGACATACTAGCTAAACCGTAAAAATAACGGAGTTATATTCAGAAGCATTTAGCTAATTTAAACAAACTAGGAGGAATACTGATCTTTATCGAACTCCTTTTCAAAAGGGATGCGTCGACAACAAACAGTACCATTAACTTTTTTAGAAATCAAAACGAGTACCAATACTTCAGTAAGGAAATGACGGACATATTAATTACCACTAGAAAATAAAGAATTTAAAAACTAAAAATGGTCAAAAGAATTGAAGGCTTTAGAAATATCAAGCGCACCAAGACAAAAATGGTATTTATTATGGGAAGCATCGTAAAGAATAGAAGGTAGAATATTCTGAGCATGACTAAAATATATTTCAAAATTATAAGAATTCTTTAGAAGAATATTCTAAAATTCTACTAAGATTACAAGTTACCGTAATAGGACGAAACAATTAAAAATCAAGGGAGATTTATCTTTTTCAAGTACTGAAGTTACCTTACCACAAAAAAAAGCTGTCAGGTACAATGGACGAACAACGGCACTTTTGAAAAAATTAATTGAAGATTCGACATGAACAGTTCACATTCAGACTGAAGTGAGTTAGCTGAAATACAGTCAAGACCATTTGGGGAAGGCTTCAGTCTTTTTGTAGCATTCCCAACAGAAGACAGAGACACCATAATCACGTAAAATTGCGACAGACTTGGATAAAAGATACCAAAATACGAGACGGCTATACCAGGAGTGGGCAGCATAATTCACAGCAGAAAAAATTGAAGAATAATATTTCACTTATGTGTCAGGGAGAATAAGGGAAGGTGAACCACACTCAACCTTACCACAGATACTGAATTCTGTCCAATCTTTTGGTGCAGAAGGAAAGTCAAGCCCCTCATGCCGTACACTTTTTATACTAAAGTTTGGGTATATGGTTTATTTAAAAAACAACACCTCTTTCAGGTCTGCCACAACAAACCTAAAAGCCAAAATTTCAGCCTTATTTTTTATATTCTTTAAACCAGGGTCCAATGCACAGAAAGACTTCCGAATTTAAGCTTTAATACAAGATTTCGGTACACTTGCTTCTTCTGCATGCTTCAAACAAAACATAATGTCATGACAATATTCTTAGTTTCTTATTTCTATCACTAACATGTGTAGAACACTATAAGAGATGACAGGTAACATGAATCGTAAATGAAATCTGCCGTTAGAAGAGAATCAACAGTGAGAATCACAACGAGTCCCACAAGAAAACAAATCCTATAAAATGGATGATTCTTTGATCCATTAACAGGAAAGAGGATTTGAATTCACGCCAGAATTTCTTAATTTATTGAAATTACTGATTTGACACCTCATGAATTAAAACTAAAGAATATGGCGATGACTATGCTAATGCGTTATTGAAGAATCAAATATATACAAACCTGCCGCGGGCCAATTGCCTGGGCCTACGGTACTATATATTATACATATTTTGCATATTTTATGCATATGTTACCGTGAACGTTCGAGATTCATGAGTGTCGAAATTCACAGGTAAATTTCCGAAGTAACTTTTTTCTCTCCTTGGATCTAGTCAGCGTTGCCAGTCAACTTTTTCAGTTTAATGCAAGGTTTGGTGATGACAGGTTAGGTTAGATTAGGTTTGGTTGTTCTAGGTTAAGTTAGGCTTTTGACCTATTTCTGATATTTATATCCACATTTAACCTAGCCTAACCTAACCTAAGTTAACATAACCTAACCTAACTTTACCTTTTACCGTCAGAGCTTGTGTAAGACTGAAGAAGCTGACTGGCAAAGCTAATTGAATCCAAGCAGAAAAAAAGGAATTTCGGACATTCACCGGTGAATGTCGACATTAACCAGAATTAAGACATTCACGGTAACACATGACTATCAAAGTAAAGAGAGACATTGAAAATTACAACGAACAGAAATTATTCCATTTACAAGGAAAGCTACCCCCTCTTCATTTCCCCGCTCTTTAGGTTAAAGTTTTATAGTGCTTTACAAAAATTTCTTACTCCAATTGATCGACCCCTGTATTTGAGTGGTCGTTCTTAAGAAAATGAGAAAAAATGTTAAACTTTAGCGTAAAGAACGGGGTTGAGGAGGGGGCAGCCCCCCTAGTATACAGAATAACGTTCTGTTCGTTTTAGTTTTCATGTCGCTCTTTAACTTCATTGAAAGAACACTTGTTTTTTCTTTAATTAATTCAACCAAGGACCACACAGAATAGTTTAAGGAATTTTAACGCCATCTTTTTAACATTAAATAATGGTCAAAATAGATGAATACCACTCAAAGATTATTATACTAATGATCGTAGATTAGACCGTAACTGCTCGAAAACGGTTAAAATCGCAATGGCCAGTTTTTTGTGCAGAATCTTAAAAAAAGAGCAGCGATTGTCAATAAAGTCATATTTTTCTCAATTTTTGGTGGTTTCTGATTAATCGCAATAATCGCAACCTTTTGGACTACTAGCATAACTTAAGGTGTTTTGATGCATTATTCAATCTTATGGAGCAAGTTTAGTTAATAACGCAGGAAGTAGTAGGCAGGCTCAGCCTCAACTTAGAATTTGGAGTTGCATAAGCTTATGTTATGGAAAAGTTCAACGTAGCAGCAACAAAACAGAACTGCTAAATGGGCAATTAATGAAGTTTGAAAATAAACTGATGAAGTTTTTCTAAAAAGCCTTCCGCACTTGATCAGAGTTAGCATTTTCATTTCCAATCCGCATTTTTAATTTCTGAGTAGCATGCTTATGATAATTGTCGATGATTATGATATTTTCATGATTTTTTATATTAGGCTAATGTGAAAGGACTTGCTTATGTGTGAAACGTTACACTTAGCGTAATGTAACTTAACCACTTACCATAGAAAATTACGTACGTAGAGTAAAAGTCGCAAAACTTGCTTTTGTCAGAAACAAAAAAATAATTATTTTTTTTATTGATGTGAAATATGACAAAAATTGCTTTACTTAAATTACCAGAATATTAGATTAAAACGACTTCGTTTATTTCATCATTTTTTAAACCACCACACTTTCTCATACAAAAACTATCTCGATTATTCTCAACTCATATTCTGGCTTTAAAAAAAAGGAAAACCGAGCAAGATGAAAAAAGCCTTACCCTAGTTTTTGGTACGACACCAAGTCTTAGTTTTTGGTCAACTATGTATGCTCCAGCTTCCGACAAATAACCTTGATTGGGGACTAGACAGTTACGACCAAAAAAACAAGGACAACAGAGTCTGTGTAACCATTTTGTCCACTTTGGGTTCAGACTACCATAAGGTTCTTCGTCCTTGGGTTTGAAAACAGCTATCGTTTTCTGGAATCCAAGAAAGTTTAGTTAGCTGACTTATTTAATAATGAGAACGTCTAGCGTATTTAGAAGGCTTATGAATAGCGAGGATTAAGTGGTCACATCTTAAAATACTTCTGCCCATTTATAATAAATTTCAGTTTTCAATTTGTTCTGTATTTGTTTTTTTTCAAACATATTGCCTACTCAGTCAATATTTAGACATCTGACCCATGTCTTCAGCACTGGAAAGAAAATTCTTAAGAATAAAGTAGCTTACTGTTTTTTACAAAATGCAGTTGATTATAAGGATCAATTAAAAAAAAAGAAAAAAAACTTACTGAATTTGGTTCGGTGGAGACCAATTGCCTGGTGGAAAAACACCCAGCATTCATTAGTTTTACTTTCATGCTTGGGCATAGAGAATTTACTTAAGCGCATTTTACTATAGACGTAGTTAAATTGGTTTTCTAAAAAATTTAACAAAGTATTAATTCTGGATTAATTTATTTTTTTCATTAATTTCTATTTTTCGAAAACGACCTCGTCAAAGTGAAAAGTTGAGTAAATTAAGTGCTTTGACATTAAAGTCTATGAAAAATAATGTCCAAATCTCTCAAATATGCTCGAAAGTTTAGATTTTTCCATGCGATTAAATGCAAAAAACATTTTAAGTTAAAGTATGATTTTGGAACTTATTGGTCTATTTCATACACATATGACATTATTGAATACAGATGAATTCCAGATATGTTTTTTTTTATTATTACTTCACGTTAGAATTGATCAAAAATGGACTTCGAACGTCTTTTGAACACTTTCCTGCCAAACAGCAAAACCAATACAAATACTTACACATAAAATAATTTAATATTATTGTCATCGTTTTAAAATCGATTCCACAAATAATTTGGTAGCCACAAAGGCATCTAATATCTCAATTTTCCATTCAGGAGCAGTGTCGCATTTTGAACTCAAAGTCAACGAAAATGTTTACTCTGTATTTGCTTCGGATTAATATTTTGCCAAAGTCACAAAAAAAAGACAGAAAAACAGAGGATCATCAAATACTTCAAATACAAACTGCAGATATTTTGTCTCCAGAAACCAGGTATAAGACCGTATCCTGGGGCGTTTATTCCCGAGTCAGTCCTGCAGAACTATGGAAGAGTTTTTCTTACCTTTGGCAATAATATACATTTTTTGTTTCTGTCTCTTTGCCTAACATTATACTAAAAATGATTATTACAAGGTTTCTGGTTTCAATTACATACATATGATGTTTTATGTTGATTTATTAATCACAGCCCTTAAAAGGGCTTCTGGGAGTTGTCCAAGTTGGCCATGGAAAAGGTGAAGTCCAGGCCAGACATGTAGAAACAAACACTTCAATTCGAAGAAAATTTTAGTCAAACTTACTTTTCAATACTAGTGCTACTACAACTAAAAACTCATCGCAGCACCATTCCACCTGAGGCCAGTACAGTAATAAATGCTTCTCCACCGCCTCGATCTTTTCAGAGACTTATACAGTTAAGTCACTCCAATTAATACTTACTTCCTTTAAATCCATTCATATGACCTCTTTTTACCCCATTCAAGGACACCCTGCTATTTGTTTGGCCTCTGGTGAACTACCAAAAGGCGAGATTTAAGGCAACATATCATCCTTCATACGTAACTGAAATCTAACCTTCTTAATCTTTCCTAGATAGATAGTGGGATAAATCTAGATAGTGGGATGTATAGTATAGTTGTCTAGATTTGTCTAGTAGTGGGATGTATAGTATAAATCTAGATAGTGGGATGTACTTTTCTGTATAGTTGATTGTATGTGATACGCTTAATCAAACGAGTAACCACAAACACCTTTAGAAATTTCTTCTGGAAAACATCCATATTTCAGTCATTCTTGACGGTTGTCATTGCCATTCTTCTAGTATCCTACTTAAAAGACTTAATTTCCTATTCCTTCAAAATTTCTGAACTGCCAAAAATACTCCATAGTATCATACTCTTTATATCTCTGCATCCGCCCTAGAGAAAAATTACTGCTACCTAAGTCAGTGAAGTTATTTCTCTAGTCTATCTATTCGTTACATAATGCAATCTTTTTTATCTTCATTTATTCCTAATTTAAGAGACTATGCTTTTGTAACATTAATTTTCAAACCTATTTTCTCATCACAAACTCTTAGAACCTGCAAAAATGCATTCATTTCGCCAAAAAATTGTCTAAGAAATTCAAATTCATCTGCGTATCGTGAGACAAGAGAGTTCTACCACTCCCATGTTTATAATGTTCTCCCATTGCCTTTGCTGTTTTCCTTAGGAAATTGTTCATCAAAATATTCCATACAAATGAGGGCAAGATATAACTCAGCTTAGCTTCTGATTCCACACCAAACATATTACTTCTCTTACTTCTTGCCTTTTTTCAGCAGCATTATTCTCGTGTAGGGCACTAATCCCTTTAACATCATCTGGTATGCCCTAAACTTTCCTAGAGCCACCACTAGAGCTGTTCTATCACCTGAATAAAATATGTGTTCATAACCTTTACAACTTAGAACCAAAGGAGTTGAATAATTGACACATTTCTCTATTATTAATCTAAGCATGGAAATTCGAACAATGTAATCCTTTGCCCTCCCTAAAACCATACAGTTCTTCTCTCAAAAGTGAATCTTTAGCATGTCTCAGTTTTTCAAATATCATCATACTATAAGCAACTTCCTTCGTATGAAAATGACTTTGTATCAGTCATTACGGCACTGAACTATTACCACCTTTTTAATAAAGGGATTTAATTTGTTTCCTAAAATCAAAAGGTGCTTCCCTTCATCATATATCATACTAAAAATTTTGCACATCGTATCTTTAACTTCATAGCCACTGTATAATTTCAGAAAAATCATTTACCTTGCTGTCAGCACCCAAAGTCTTATTATTTTCAGAACCTTTGAAAACAGCCTCCAACTCTTCATTACTAAATAAATTAATATTCAGTTCCTAATTATCAGTAATTTTTTCGTTAGTTTCTATATTAATTCCTACAGCTCTATGCTAATTTAACACATTCTCAAATGTTCTGGTCGCCTCTTTTTAATACTTTCTGTATCACTATTTTAGGCTATAAAAGGCTGAGGCTAATTAGTCACTGATAAAAGTCCGGAGGAATACCTTTCCTAACACGCCGATTCAACATCAGGCACAGCCGTCTGGCTGTACCTAGATCCATAGCAATTCTACGCATTGCTGCCATTGCAGATGTCCTTAATTTTTTCTTTAATGCTTTATCTGCTTCCCTTGCTTTCCTACCATCAATACAAGACTAATCAATCAAAAGATATTTACACAAAACTCTTCTCTTCTCTACCCAGCCTAAAGCTTCTTTGCTAGTATTCCTAACTGAATTTTTTTTTTCTTGTCACCTCTTGGCGATTTTTTTTTTTATGACCATCTCCAACATTACATTTTATCCATCTCCAACATTACAAAATCCTAAACTCTCCAGTTCAATATCAACCTATTCCTGAATCATTCTTTTCAAAATACCACCCTGGAGTCGATCCACGTCACAACTATTGGGTAAGTAGACAACCTGGGGGGGGGATTTCAGCTTTACATCCTTCATGCCTAGAAATATTTCTGTCCGTATTCTATTTTAACATTACTCTTTGCTAATTTGAAAAGTAATATTTTTTTAATAACGACAAAGAAAAATATAAAATTAATGACCGTTGGCACAAAAAAGCGGGTATTTATTGGACATTAAATTCATATTAACTATGCTATTCTAGTTTCTTTAGAATAGCACATCCAACGTAGTATGTTTTAATTAATGCAAAAGTCTTTAAAGATCGAAATTTTAGACATTATCATTTTGTCAAGATTATGCGTTTGGGGCAATTTTTCCTTGCTAGTCTCTAGCACCTTCTGCTTCATCTTCACCTTCTGGTCACTCAGTAGTTAGCAACTACCTACTAAAGGGGCTTAACCCGAGTTTCAATCGTTCCGTTTTCTACTAGTGAACAAAATGCCCTAGGATTGTACAAGATAGCACCATCCAAAACTACGAAATCTATTTTGTAATAATTAATACAAATTCTGAGAACTATTAGAAACTTCAAAGGAATCTGAACAATGTAGACTTTCTCCCCACAATTATCATATTAAACGTGGATACTGTTAACATCAGTCTCTCTGAGACTTCGTGTAAATATACACCACTGTTTGCCATAGCCTTTCTATTTTTAAATTGGCAATATGTATCATGCTGTTGCAAACGAGCACATACCTGTGGCTGGGAGGGTAAACGAGAAGCAGTGAAAAAAAGTTAGGGCAATTTTGGCATATATTTAAACGTCCATATACTGTTACCCCTGAAAAGAATAAATTTGCTTTCATAAGAGTTATTTTCAATCAAAAATTAAAATTCAGAACTTTGTTGTTACAACATTGTTATACGATACTTAAAAAAGCCCAGAGGAAAAAAAAGAATCCGTAGAAATCTCACATGTGAGGTATTTTTGACAAAATAACTTCCGCTAGATCCTTGATATATTCTCTCAGGATATATTCCTTGATCTATGGCTTCTTCTGCTTCCAATACAAGTGTACTAAAGTGAGGATCATCTATAACAAGAAATAGACACTCGATTAGGTATAAGCACAATACAGTTCGATAAATGCTGAACATTGAAAATGCCCTATAAATGATTTTCACATTTTACATCTACTGTCGATACTTCTAGTACATCAACTTTTTTCCTTGACAACACTGAATAGGGACACTCTAATCAAGACAACATATTCGTGATAAAGGAGAGGATGAGAGGTTACCAAAAAAAAAGAAGAAAAAAAACATAGCACTAGCAGACCTGATAGTCCTTTCTGAGATTCGTTCGATCTTTACTACAACAATATTAAAATATGTTACATTGCACCATCAGAACTCGAAAATAAAAACAAAAATAAATAAATCATCACTTTCCACATGTTAATCTAACAACTTACGAATAAAGGCTTGGTTTTAACCCCTCCCTCAAATCTACATATTTGGCATATCAGCACAAAAACATTGTCTAGTAAAGATAATAGACAAAAGGGTCTCAAACCAAAGGATATACCCAACATACAAAATCTACTGCAGTGAGAATAGCTCAATTTGGTCTGCTATTCTTCCCTCGATTATTACTATGAATTAAATAAAAAAAACAAGTTTTTTAAACTGAAAGTAAGGAGCGACATTAAAACTTAAAACGAACAGAAATTATTCTGTATATGAAAGGAGCTGTCCCCTCCTCAACGCCTCGCTCTTTACGCTAAAGTTTTTTCTTGTTTTAAAAAATAAAGTTGTGAGACAGAGTCAAACTTTAGCGTAAAGAGCGAGGCGTTGAGGAGGGGACAGTCCCTTTCATATACAGAATAATTTCTGTAAGTTTTAATGTCGCTCCTTACTTTCAGTTTAAAAAACTTGTTTTTTTTTATTTAATTTCTGATCGTTTTTTAGTTAATGCAGCTTTTATTTGCATAAAAATTTTAATTTTCTTTTGCTAAATGGATGTCTTTACAAATTAACTTACTTAACTAACTTCTATATTCGTATATTTTTCTTCTGGCAAAAAATACAAAGTTGCAGATTTTTGCAGATATGAGCTTGAAACCTATGTAATAGGGTTTTCTGATACGCTGAATCTGACGGTGTGATTTTCATTAAAATTCTTTCACTTGTAGGGGATGTTTCCCCCCTCTTTAAAAAATCGAGTAAATTTTCTCAGGCTCGTAGCCTTTGATGAGTAATACTAAACTTAATAAAATTTATATATTTAGGATCAGCATTATAAACACATTCTTTTGATACATTTATTGACATCAAAATTTCGTTTTTAAAAGTTTCGATTACTATTGAGCCGTATCGCTTGTTTTTTTATTGTTTTTTTTTTTATTACGTATATGTTATTACTTATATGAAGGGGTTCTCCCCTTAGTCAATACCACGCTCTTTACGTTAAAAGTTAAAAAAAATTTTGATTCACAAACCCCTGAATCACAAAGGCCGTTTAATTAGAATAGATAGCTCTTTTGAAAGCACTAAAAAAACTGTAGCGTAAAGAGCGAGGTATTGACTTGGGGGAGAACCCCCTCACATACGTTATAATTTCTGTTCGTTTTAAGTTCTAATATTCCTTCTTACATTTCAGTTGAAAAAACTTGTTTTTTTTTTATTTAATTTCTGATCGTTTCTTAAATAATGCTTGGAAATCCGGCGCCCCCTTCATAGAAATGTCCCTTACCCCAAAGAAACATCCTCCACGAAAATGTTCTCCAGAGTAACCCCCTCCTCTAGCCCCCCCCCTCCAGAAAAAATCCTTCCTGAAAATGGTTGTATACTTCCCAATAACCAATAAATAATGCTGGCAAGTCCGGCGCCCCCTTCATGGCAATTTCCCTTCCCCCATGAAAACTTCCTTCATGGAAAGATCCTTCCATATAGCCCCCGACCCTCTCCTTCCCCCACCTACCAGAAAAAATCTCCTCTGAAAAAGTCTGTATACTTCCCAATAACCAATACTATATGTTAACATTGAGTAAAGTTCATAACTTTCAGCCCTCCCCCTGGGGACTTTGGGGGATCAAGTCATCCTAAAAGACATTTTTATCATATTTTCGACCATGCTGAACAAAATGGCTATCTCAAAATTTTGATCGGGAGACTTTGGGAAAAAAATGAGCGTGGGAGGGGGCCTAGTTGCCCTCCATTTTTTTTGGTCACTTAAAAAGGGCACTAGAACTTTTAATTTCCGTTCCAATGAGCCCTCCCACGATATTCTAGGACCACTGGGTCGATACGATCACCCCTGGGGAAAAAAAAAAAAAAAAAAAAAAAAAAAAAAAAATAAACACGCATCCGTGATCTTTCTTCTGGCAAAAAATGGAAAATTCCACATTTTTGTAGATAGGAGCTTGAAACCTCTACAGTAGGGTTCTCTGATACGCTGAATATGATGGTGTGATTTTCATTAAGGTTCTATAACCTTTAGGGGGTCTTTCCCCCTTTTTTCGAAAATCAGCCAAATTTTCTCAGGCACGTAACTTTTGATGGGTAGCACTAAACTTGATGAAAGTTATATATTTGAAATCAACATTGAAATCTGATTCTTTTGATATATCTATTGGTATCAAAAACCCGTTTTCTAGAGTTTCGGTTACCATTGAGCCGGGTCGCTCCTTACTTACAGTTCGTTACCACGAACTGTTTGATGTCATTAACATTTTGGTGCAGTAGAGGCTAATAATAAGGATTTCTTTATCATTATTTATTTATCCGATAAAGATTAGTCGGCACTAGAATAACTGGCACGTACATTTATATTCAAATGAAAAAGAAGAACTATGTGGGTAACTACGAGAAAATAACCATAATTGCTAATAAGGCTCACGTGCGAGAGGGGGGGGGGGGCTTTCCTCTGAAAAATTAAGATTTCCCCAGATATTTTTTATATTTCTTTTATATGGCATACACCCCCCCCCCGAAAAAAATCCTATGCGTGTAATCGATTAGATGCGTAGACATTAAATTAATTTAATAAATTGTATGAGAGAGTAAAAAAGAATTTATAGCCTATCTAAAGAATTCTTATGCAACTAAAACAATTGCAGTACGTAGGCAAGCTAGAACAATATAAATAAACTAACATTTAAATAAAGAACAGAAAAAAAATCAAATATAGTAAAAAAAAAGAAATGAAAGATTCACTTAGTGACTTAGATAAAATTTCCATATTCAAAAGAACTACGCTAGTTATTGTGTAGAGTTTATAAATGTAAGCATAGATCAAACTAAAACTCGAGAGAAAAACTACATTAACTCAAAGACTTATAAAACAGCTATGTAATCATTAATTTACTAGTTTAATTCATTAATATTTTCTAAATAATTATATGGACAATTTTGGAGGTTAATGCTGGCGTTTATCTTTTCATACCACCTCTGCTTTTTCTTTATGGGATTATCCTCAACTAATTTAAGGGATTACAATCACAAATTGTATAATTAGTTTTGCTTTTAAAAGATTCAATAATATTTGAAATAAAATCTGAACAGCTTATACAGCAATAGTGTGTATGCTAGAGGAGGCTGTTGAAGCCCCACTCCTACCCATCCGCAAAACCCTAAGCCCAGTGATTTGTGTGCCTTTCCAGGCTATATCTTAGATTAACCGTACAATTCGACAACTGTTTGTTTCTAATCAAGATTGTGTATGTCCCCTCTCAAAGAACTTCCCGCACTCACATATAATCACACACAGGAGTCCTTAGACCCCCCCCCCCCCTGTTATATCAACAATACTAAGACTTTCTTTTATTTTTCATATAATTGACCTTTTTTTCTTTTTGAAATTCTACGCCCTTTCAAAATGTGATTCTCCTCAAATAAATTCCTGTGTTTGTGTCTAATCGTGACAGTTAAAATAGTTTACTTCACAGAGACAGAGGGTAAGACGGACTTGCCCCCTATCCTCTGCGATCTTTTTCGAAGTTATTACTTGCTACTTATTTTGTGAATATAGTGTTGCATTTACTGTTTCCGCATGTCAATTAGAAATATATTAACTTGTCTCTCTCTTTACAGGATGGAAAAGTATACAAGGAAAACCCCCAGCGGTCTCCATTACATGGACTTACTGAGAGCAGCTACTATGCGAGTTAGATAGGATTCGCCACTTCGAAAGAGGTTGGTTTGCCACAAAGCACAGTACGAAGAGCAGTTGCAAAACTGGACGCAACAGAAGATCCCGAATCAGTGGAGTTGGCAACTACCTTCAACTTCAAAAGTGTGTTCTCAGCAAACGAAAAGACACTTCTGACACGTGATTACGGCACAGCAAATGAATAATGAACTTGTGAAGAAAGAAGCAAGTTAGCTTGCATATGAATATATCCAGGCCAAAAGGAAGAAGATGGTGAAGAACTGGACTGAAAATAAGTGTGCAGAAAGAGACTGGATGAATAGCTTTATAAGTCGTGTTGGGCTTTCCCACGGTCCTCCGAAGCGAGAGGCCTTTCCAGAGTCACCAGCTTCAAAAGGACGAATGTCAGCAAATTCTTAATAATTTAGAAGAGCTGCTTCTAAAGTTGCTTATGGGCAAAGGCAGTCATTGTACCGCTCCACAAGAAAGGCCCTAAAAATAACTGTGAGAATTACCGGCACATAAGCCTTATAAGTCATCCAGCTAAAGTCAAAACAAGGATCCTTCTAAACAGAATCAGAGCCACAACAGACCATATCATCAGCGACTATCAGGTTGGTTTTTGCCCTGGACGGTCTACCACCGACCAGATCTTTGTGATGAGGTAACTCGCCGAAAGGTACCTTGAATCTGGCAAAGAAACCCTTCAACTATTCATTGATTTTAAGCATGTATGGTTCAATCTAGTATGGCGAAACGGACTTTGGCATATATCGTGTTCCTGAAAATATAGTCAACATATTCAAAAATAAGCCCACTATCGCGTTCCTGAAAATATAGTCAACATATTCAAAAATAAGCACAACAATTACCGTAGCTGTGTTCAGACCCCAGAAGGCCAAACAGAAGAGTTCGCTACAACTTCGGGCGTGCTACACGGTTGCATACTTTCACCGCAATTTTTCAAGCTCTTTTTACATGCCATACTGTCCCTGCTTGAGAACAATGTAGGAGTGACCGTTAACGGTACAAACATCGATACCCTAGCTTATGCTGATGACCTCGACAAGCTAGTAGAAACTGAGTCCAGTATACAAGCCCAAGCCTCCGAACTTGAAACAGCCACAAATAGCTTTGGTTTGTTCAAAAACCCAAAGAAGACCAAAGCGATGCGTACCACAAAAGACCCAAACTCATCCGCTGTTCATGTCGTAGTAAGTGGCGAAGAAGTCGAATCGGTGACCAAGTTCGTGCACCTAGGGAGCCTAGTATCATCAGACAACAACTGCTCTTGCCCTAGGAAGTGCAAGCTTCAAGAGGCTACTCCCCCTCTTTAAAAAATAAACACCTATGTATGCAACTGAAACTTCGACTTTTCGACTCTCTAATCATAGCTGTTGTCATGTACGCCTGCGAAACGTAGACACTGAAGGTCGAAGAAGAACGCAGAATTTCGGCCTTCGAGACAAAATGCCTCCGACGCATTGCCGGAATCACATACGAAGACAGAGTCTCGAGGACCACATACAGCGAATGGAGAACTCACGCCTGCTAAAAGTTGCCTTCGAAGGAAGGGTCCACGGTAGCCGCCCACCTGGAAGACCTAGGAAGAGATGGCGTGACAACTTCGGAAGTGACCTCTTATGCCTTCTGAGACAAGCTGACGACCGTGCTTTGTACAGGAAACTGATCCAGGAACGTGTGAAGGAGATGGCTTCAACGCGACCCTTGAGGACGTCCGGGACATAAGTCAAGTAAGTCAAGCTTCTAAAGTAAAAGAACCCGCCAAATGGAATATATAACCTTGATGAGACTGGAGTAACCATCGTTCAGGAGACTCTAAAGCTGGTTGCAGAAAAGGGATCAAAGCAAGTCGGATGCATTACTTCAGCTAAGTGAGTGACGCTAGTGAATCACGTGAATACGAGGTGCATCAACGCAGCTGGCCAGTCTATAGACCCTTTCTTTGTCTTTCCACGAGTGAACTGGCTACATAATTTTCTCAATGGCGTGCCACCTGGAAGCACAGGAAATTGCCAGCCGTCTGGATGGATGACAGCCAAAATCTTCCAGGATATGATACACCATCTGCTCTCCTAAACCAGTTGCTCACACAAAAATCGTCTTCTACTGATTATGGATAACAATGATTCACATATATCATTGAGCGTGGTCAATCTTTGCAGAGAAAACGGCATTGACGTCTTAACACTTCTGCCGCATTGTAGTCACAAGCTGCAGCCTTTCTATTGTTGCTGTTTATGTGCCATTCAAGCGATACTACAATGGAGCCACTAACTCGTGTATGATTTCGAACCTAAACAGGAGGATTACCATTTATAAAATTGGAATATTGGTCGGAATCCCTTTTTCAAGAGCTTTCATTATGTAAACCATACTAAGCGGGTTCCAAAAAACGAGAATATACCCTTTCGATAGGATCGTTTTTCAAGATTAAGACTTTCTCAGCACTTTGGTGATCAACCCAACAGCACCAGAGAAGTCTCCCATGACAATCAAGTCTGCAGCTACATCAACCATTCTCGGCGAGGACAGCTTGGATAACAACGTACTGCCAACTACCGGTAGCTCAGTGACTTCTGCGACTATACCAGTGAATCAATAGTCGGTACTTGCTCACCGTAAGGCGATTTTTTACACAAGAGACAAAAAAATGTCTAGGAAAAGAACAAAGTCCAAAAATTCTGACGAACATACCTGAAAAAAATAAGAGATTGGAGAAGAATTTGAGTTGAAAAGAAAAAAAAAAATCACAAAAGAAAGCTCAAAGTTAACGGCCTGAAAAGAGAAATCTCTCCAAATAGCTTGAGAATGGGGAAGATAACTTCGATGAACATGTCACGCTTGATGATGAAAGTGGTGACAGATTGCATTTGAATGGGGCAGAGAAGGAGGAGTTTCTTAATGAAACCATACCAAAAGATGGCGATTCCTTGGTTGTGAAAGTGCCGACCAAGAAGAGCACCAGGACTTATGTTGGAGTTGTGTGTAACTATGAAACTGATGGTTACCAAGTTCTGTTCTGGAAGCCATTAGATCCATCGAGCAAATTCATGGCAACTGAAGATAAGCTTCTTGGGAAAATCAAAGATCATCATTAAACTGCCAAAGCCGATCCCTTGAGACAGAACGACGAGACAGTCGGCTCAGTTTGTTTTTCACATAGATTTGGCCTGATATAGTGTTTAAATATAGTTAGTTACTAACTTTTTACCTTTTTACTTTCTTCTAGTATTTTAAGTATTTGAAATAAAATTGTTTAGAGACAATCCATATTTTTGAGCAGTTGGTCCGGCATGCCAAAAGGGCTGGTCAGTCTTATCATATGGGCTGGGCAAGTGACCTTTTGACCAACTTCAGTTTGTTTTTACGTAGGTCCGTTAATACGTCTGAATTATGTGTAAAGAAGGTTTCTTTACGCAAATGAATGTTCTGTAAAAAGTTAGACACCTTACGTCAGTCGCTGATTGCTTCCAATCTCGTCCGTAGGCGAAAACCAAAATTGGGTCCGTCCTACCTGACTCTCCCATATTGGTATGTATTTATTATATATATGTTACTTATGAAAAGTAATGATATCATCACCTCACAATTTGTTTTTAGTACTTTTGAAAGATGCATAATATTATTATTGATTTTCAAAAAACATTCACTCTCTCAAACATAGCCTGAAGCCTAAGTGGGTTAGGTTTAAAACGGTAGTGGGTTAGGTTAATCGAAAATAAAGCATAACATTCAAGAAATATGTATTTATCCAGTAACCTATAGTTATTAAACAGTTCGAGATAACAAACTTTATGTTAGGAGCGACTCTGCTCAATAGTAACTGTAAGAATGAAAAATGGAATTTTGACAACAATACATACGTCGAAGGAATTGGGCTTTTTATGCTGATACCAAATATATAAAATCCACGAAGTTTCATGTTACCCATCAAAAGCTACGAGCCGGAAAAAATGTGCCTGTTTTTTAAAAAAGGAGGAAACCCCTTGAAAAAGTCAAGAGATCTTAATGAAAATCACACCATCATATTCAGCATATTAAAAACCTTACCGCACAGGTTTCAGGCCCTTATCAACGAAATGTAGAATTTTAGTGTTTTTGCCTGAAGAACACGGATTTATTTTTCGTTTCTTTTTCTCCCCAGGGGTGATGGTATCAAAACAATAATTATAAAAGATCGGGAGATCGCTCATTCAATCGGAAATTAAACGTTCTAGTACCCTTTTTAACAGACCGAAAGTATTTTGGGACAAGGAGACCTCTTCCACGCCCCTATTTCCCCCAAAGACATCTGATCAAAATTTTGAGAGAGACATTGCTCAGTATAGTAGAAAATTTCAACAATTGTGCCTCTGGGTACGATTATTACCCCCAAAGCACTGAAGAAAGGTCGAATTAAATTTGTCTATTCTTTACATATAGTATTTTTAATGGAAAATGTACAGACATTTTTCGGGGGGGGGGGGAGGGTATTCAGTCGAGGGCTATATTCACGGGGAAAATTTTCCGTCTGGGGGTAAGTTTCCTGGACATTTTTCCAGGGAAAGTTTTACATGGTGAGAATTTACCAGAATTTATATATGGAATTCGTTTTATTTGTCTTACTTTCTCTTTGGTGACTCAATTTTACATGTGGTGATGTTCCGAAGGAACTGTCCAGGGGAAATTTTCTTCGAGGTTGGGATTGTCTGGGGAATTTTCCACAGGCAAAATTCTCCGTGGGAGAATTTTCTGCGAGGAAAAACTTTCCACTGGGGAGGGGGGATTCCGGAAAAATATCCCGAAGACACGGGGGGATTCCAGGTATGATTTTAAAAATAATCAGAAATTAATAAAAAAAAAAGGCTTCTTTCAAATGATAGCACGAAGAATCTTCTAGGGAGATTTGTCCACAAGGAAAATTTCCTGGGAGAATTTTCAGCAAAGATGGAAATGTCCGGCGATTTTCAGGAGGGCAGATTTTCCGGCATTATTGAAAAACAATCTGAAATCAAATAAAAAATAATAATTTTTCTAGTGGAAATAATATTTTTCTAGTGGAAAATTAGGGGCAACATTAAAATTTTAAACGAACAGAAATTATTCCGTATATGAGGGGCGCTGATCCCTCGTCAACCCCTCACTCTTTATGCGAAAGTTTGACTTCTATTCCAGTTCTTTAGGAACGGTTCCAGATACACAAGGGTATCAGGCTTTTTCAATTAGATTAAAAAGCTTTCTTAAAGCACTGAAAAAACTTTAATGTAAAAAGTGGAGGATTGAGGAGAGGACACAAAATGCTCTTTACTTTGACTTGAAAAAAAAACCTGCTTTTTTATTTAATAATATAAAACACAACAATCTACCTACTATATAATCAGAATATCAAAGTTCGAAATGCCTTTATTTTTTTTTATTTTTATTTATTTTTTTTTTTTTTAATTCAATTCTCCTTTCGGGAATGAACATGGATACAAAGACTTTATGTAAAATATTGTAATTTTTTTTTAAGTGCCTTCGAAGCCTCGCCCACACATATTACATCGCTCTATCATCCCAATGCACAAATAAACCATTGAAACAAAACATGAGGAAAAGGCCAGGACTAAAATCATGCTTGGCAAAACACTCGGGTTTTGTAATTTAGATCATTTCAAACGTTGAAATAGTTCTTCTGTATGGAAGTTTTTCTTTGTAATTTAGCTTGTTTTGCCACCCCCTGGGCGTGTCCCCCGGGGCGTTTGCCCCTTATAGCCTCCCTCCTAGATCCGGCCGTGTAGTAGAGTTGTAGAGAATTAAGTTTTCTTAAGAATTTTTGACCTACGTGTTACTCCTTTCTCATGCAAACAGGTCATTCTGCAACCAGGGAGAAGGATCCCTCCCAAACTCTCTAGTGGTTAATTTATTATATTTCAATATAATTTAAAAAAGAGACTAAACTTAAATTTGTGTCAGGTATTAATACTTTTTCCCAATAAGGGGCTAGGTTTACATTTTTGACAAAAACGGATTCGAACCAACAAAATCAGTGAACTTTTGCGTATTACCTGGGGTATGCCATTGCATTAGGAGGGGTATGGGGTGGGTTTCCGGGGTACAGTTAACTGGAAGCAACTCTGGAAGTCCAATAAAAATACATTTTCTGAGTAGATAGAAATAAAACTTTGTTATTAGAAGGGAAAAACTAAACTATTGCTGTAGATTTTTTAGAAGGGGAATCTTCCACCGGAGACTGACAGTTTTTAAATATCAGTTAAAAAGGCGCTGTCTGTTGGATCAACCTCCTGTCCTATTGAGGCTACAACTCTACTTCTAATAAATTAAATTTCTTGAGTGTTGCAAAATAGGATGTAAGCTTTGATGATAATAGTTTTTCATTTGTCCGGGTTATTGCTAGATTAAGTTTTGCGTATAAATTCTCTTAACCTGCTTCCGTGTTATCTTACAAGATTCTATTTGGATTGGTTTCTCTTAATATCTGAGTTTCCATTTCCTAGAAAATTAAGATTGTTGTTGGCATCTGATAGTTTAAGTCGATTGATTTTTCAAGTGAATGAGAAACTTCCGAGTAAGTGAATACGAGTATGAGAAAGTTTCCATTTGGTTAATGAGTTATGACTTTGTCCACATCATTTAAAGCTATGGTGCTATAAATCCTCTGCCGGTAAAACATCATATTGTTGCCCCACGCTACCGTAAGACGGTCAAAGAAGAGACACGCATTTACGGAATGAAAACGATGATATAAAATAAGTAAACTACAAAAAAGAAACTTTATAGAGTGGTACAGTAGTTTTTCGCCTGAGGGGATTGGAGTCCTCGCCATCTTCTGGATTTTAATCTGTGGTTACTATACGTTTTTTTCAGATTTCGGTAAAATCCACTTTCGTTGGTTCAAGTTGTGGCGTAGAGACTGTCTGTTGAAAGCCATCTGGCTAGTGCACAATTGTGATTTTGATTTGTACTAAGAAACTTCTCATAAGTTCGTGGCACAAGTCAAGAATCATTGCTGTTTCAATGTCGAATACCGGTACTCCAGACTTTAGACTCAAAGTGAACAACTTCAGAGGACTCAACTTATGCAAGCACTGCTTTTCAAAGTTCGCATAGGCGTAGGAACTATGACAGGAGTGTTTAACGTATTTTTAAAGCTTTAATTTTTCTAATTTATTTTTGCTCTAACTTTGTTTTCTCCTTTTTTTTAAATGAAAATGAGTGCAATATAAGTTTTAGATCCTTTTGATTCTAAGCATGATAGAAATATTGTTTCATCGTTGATAAATATTAAATAAAAAAAAACAAGTTTTTTTTTTAACTGAAAGTAAGGAACGACGTTAACACTTAAAACGAACAGAAATTATTCCGTATATGAAAGGGGCTGTCCCCTCCTCAACGCCTCGCTCTTTACGCTAAAGTTTTTTATTGTTTAGAAAAATAAGAGTTGTGAGAAAGTCAAACTTTAGCGTAAAGAGCGAGGCGTTGAGGAGGGGACAGCCCCTTTCATATACGGAATAATTTCTGTTCGTTTTAAGTTTTAACGTCGTTTCTTACTTTCAGTTAGAAAAAATTGTTTTTTTATTTAATTTTTGAACGTTTTTGAATTAATGCAGGTTTTGATATTGGCTCACCGTACATGAATAATTAAAAACAAATTTGCATATTAATTTTACTTTTATTTGGGTAAATGACTTTCTCGAAACTTGTTTAATTTATTTACGAACGTTTTTATTAGTAATAAATATACGTAACTTACGAATTAACTTACGTAACGAACTTCTATATTCATAGATTTTTAATACATATATTAGGGGGTTCACCCCCTAGTCAATACCTCGCTCTTTAAGCTAAAGTTCGAATTTTGTTCCAATTCTCTAAAAATGACCCCTTAATCACAAAGGCCGTTAATTAGAATAAACAGCTCTTATGAAAGTACTAAAAAATCTTTGGCTTAAAGAGCAAGGTATTGACTAGGGAGTGAACCCAATCGTATACGTAATATTTTCTGTTCGTTTTAAGTTTTGATGTTGCTCCCTACTTTCAGTTTAAAAACTTTTTTTTTTATTTAATTTCTGATCTTTTTCTTTAATATTGATGGGAAATCCGGCGCCCCCTTCATAGCAATGTCCCTTCCCCCATGAAAACTTCCTTCATGGAAAGATCCTCCCATAGATAATTTCGGAGACCACACTGCCTTTCCATGACGATAAAATAGAAGTTCAAAATAGGGATAAAATCCTTTTTAATAGACAGTGTATAATAAATTTCACAAAAAATATCAGATATTTCGGTCACATATACAGTGACCGTCATTAGTAGTAAAACTAAACTAAAACAATTTAAAACAAAAGTTTATATACTAAATCAAATAAAACTACATATTGTTTAAATCTCTAATTCTTTTCAAAGCAAAGGCGGAAGCTAGCCTCTTTGACCTTCTTGGATTCGGTTCATTAGCGTTCAATGATATAACATTTGAACAAAGGTCAACTACATTGGGTGAATTGAACTTTACTCTGTCAGATATTAATAAATTATCATAGATAGAGTTCAGCCCATATTCACCTGTATCCCGATTCAAAGCAATATTCTTGAATAAGATTTTCTTTATTTGAAGAGTTTCACGAAGATTTTGCTTTAAACCCCGATCCCTAGAAATCAAAGAGACATTCTCGAACAAAATAAAATGGTCTGGAAAATTAAAAATATGTTCTGAAAGGGCTGAAGTAAAATCTTCAGACTTAGAATCTTGCTTTAAAGCCTAAGAAATAGAATCTTTATGTTGTAATAATCTCATTTATAATATCTTTTTCTGCCAATTAAAAAGGGCCAAAACTTTACTTGGCTGGTCAAACTGAAAGGGTTCACTACAACTTCTACATATTTCCAAGTTGTAGTTTTCACTATTTTGCTAATGAAGTATTCTATTTTCGTCATATTTTTTTTTTTTTTAGGTTAAATAGGTTTGGTTAGGTTAAAATAGGTTTGTTTAGGTTATGCATTTAATATTAGGTTAGGTTAGGTCTTTTTCTGCCAATTAAAAAGGGCCAAAACGTTACTTGGCTGGTCAAACTTGCAGGTAATAGATGCAGTACAATGCATAATAGAGGATAGATTTCTCAAATATTAGACGTTTAGAGGAACTTCGAAAGGAATTGACAGAAGTTTACTTACCGGGAAAAATGACTGGAAAGAAATTTAGAGATATGGCTGAATTAAGACAAAACTGTATACCAGTTTTATAGGAGTACCAATGTTGACGTAATGCATATCGATCGGGGCAGTTACGCAGGTTTCATACGGCAGTTTAGCAGGTTTCCTTGATAGTATAGGCCTCTATTTTTTTTAATTGAAGAATCGAGGATAAGTATCTAGAGATATCTATAAGAACATCAGGATGATTATGCTTCCCTTTCTGAGGCGCATAAAGTAACAAAGCGTTTTGAGGATACTGAGAACGAAATGGACGAAAAAAAGAAGGAGTTTTTGCCAGCAGCCGCAGATTCAAATTTTGGTTTATCAGGACAGAATGAGGGATTTCTGCGGAGTTAGACCGACGCAGAAAGTGGTCAGGGGCAAGAGATACATCTTTTAGCGCAGGAGGTAGGGGTCAGGTTAGATGTATAGGCAGAGATTTCAGTGTATATAATTATATCATAGAAAAAATTTTTTTAGTATTACCTTTGGTGTTATGTCACTCGGAGATAGAAGCCCAGTACCAAACAACACAAATATTATATCTGTCATGGCTTTGACCATTTAAAAGCTGAATACCCAAATAGAGTACGTAACAGTCGCAGGAAAAGGAGACATCTCGCGAAGGTTTGCTGTAAGCGGAAATATACGGACGAAATCGGTGCCTGTTTTATGTGTCGATTTCAAGCACAATCGTCTGGAGACTCTTCTGTTAAACCGGGAAAAGCACAAGAAAACTAGTCGGCCAGATTGTACAAGTATCTGGCAAATTTGAAGTTAGGAAATTCCCATCATTGCAAGTATTTGTGTTATACGGGATTGAATAGTCTATTACCATGAGAGTTATTTTGAGCATTATCAAGTGTCAAAGCTTGGTAGATCCTGTTTGTCATAAATCATTGTTGAATGAACGAATTCTTGAGGCGCTTGATAAGCAAAAAGTTAAGGTAAAGCCACCACGAGCTACGATAAAACCGATTGGTCGAGATTCAAAGCCATTTCTATTTCATTAAAGTCAGTTTCACATATAAGAATTTTTGAAGCATAATGTTCACGGAAAATATTTCGGAAATTCTAGGTGGTCCTGGCTTAGGCTTTGATGTTATCCTTGGTTGGGATACACTCCAAAACATAGGCTTAAATCTTTGCTTCTGAACCAACACATTGACTTCCTCGAGTAATGAGAATGAGAAATCGATTAGTCTGCCTTCTCTGAAAGTATAGTGACTCCCAAGAAAATAGTTCTAGACCCCTATTCAAGCAAAACGGTAGAAGTTCTTTTTGAGTCAAAAGAAGGCCTTGACCCGATGAAATGACGGTCGTTACAAAAACTGCTGGCAAATACTCTGAATTTCTGTGTGTTGTTTCTGTTCATGTTGCAGATAATAAGCGTTTAGTTTTCATTTTTAAAGATAGTGTGACTTTTTTAAGGTTAAACTAGCAAGAGGTAACTGGTAGTTTTATTGAAGCGTCAGACGACGTAATTTCAGCTTGCAAGGCTGAAATTGTCAATAATGAAGGGAAAATCAGTGAGCTGGTAGATAGGAAATGGATTGAAAGTTATATTTGATTTAAGCTATTTAATAAAAAAAAAAAAAAACAGACACATGTAAAACAATATACAAATAAACAAGGAAATAAAAGTTATGCGTCTGAACTATAAAGAGTTACTGCCGAGGAATAATTAGGCCTTCGAGATGGATCTGGAAACACCTGGAAGGAGAAGCTAAAGGGTTCAGAGGATCCTGGGTCAGTAAGGTGAGAGCTCGCATAAGCATAGAGAGATTGAAGTTGCAGATCCCCAAACCTCGAAAAGCCTGCAGGTTTCGCGCCATGGACAAGGAGAGAGGACGACACGGATAAAGAGAATTACATCTCATGGATGGGAAAAAATTCTTCGTCTTGACCAATTAAAATCTTTGAAGGCCTGTATCTTAAGGGTAGTGTGTTTTATCCTTATCCACCAGGAAGCATTGGCAAGGACAAAGGATTCCATAGAACACTTAAAATCATCTTTTCAAGTGTCCTGGTAGACACGACGGTAAAACTAGCACCTGAAAACTTGCTCATTGGTGACTACATGTCTATGGAGAAAAACCGGAGGAAGCGTGTGGTATTTTTTATTTTATTATTTTTTTTTTATCTTTGATAAAGGTAAGACAGAGATTGAAGAAGGTCCGAGTGGAGAGCAAAAAAAAAAAACAAACAGTTTTAGAAGAAGTAGTAGAGAAGAGCTTCTCAGCCTCAAAGTTATTATACAGTTTGTTAAAAATACGCTAAAGAATTAGAAAGGGTAGCCATAGTTAGAATGAAGATGAGAATAATTTGTGTGGAATAGCTTGACAGAAGAACCGGTTTCTTTGAAACAGGAATAACAGGAAATCTATCCTTGCAGTTGTTTAGATTGAAGAACACTATTTTTGGCAGATTTATGTTTAGTTCTGGAGATTTTTGTGTTCTAAGTTTGTTATAAAGGATATTTTGATAATATTCAGAGCTTTTTTATTTGTTTACTAGGTGTAAATTTATACGAATTCTACGCGAATAAAGCCTGACAACATAAAATAACGAAGCGAAACTAAAGAAGTCAATCTGTCAATCTTCAGGAAAATATTTCATAGTACTGATCTTTATAGTTTATGATTGAGTTTTAGTGCCAGTATATAATTTGTTGTTCTTATTAAGTGTACCTTCTTTTGTGAGCATAGATTTTTTATTTTTTTTTAAACAGGGGAAAATCTGTAAGCTTTGATGATAAAAGTTTTTCATATGTTTCCGGGTTATTGCTAGACTAACATTTATGTACTGCTTCTCTTCACTGCTTCCTCTTTAGATTAAAAGGATGTAAATTGGATTAGTTTTTCTTAATGTCCGCGTTTCCATTTCTTAGAATAGTAAGACTGTTATTGACATCTTATAGTTCAAGCGGAATTTAAACTGGATATAAAAGACAAGTTTCCATTTGTGTGGCGAATTCTGATTCTGTCCTTATCATGTAAACGTTTATAAAAATGACCTACACCTAGAGCACACTGTATTATATGTATATTAAACATCGTAAATTTTTTCTGCAAGCATTACTGAACGCTACCACTAGAGGACCAAAGTAGGCGAATGCATTAAGGAACTATAAGCGAAGATATAAAAGAAGTAAACAACAAGACACAAACTTTACAAGCAAATACTGAACAAGAACTAGGACCAGAGATTCTGCAACAATACAGATAACTTAAAGATTACGTCTTGTAATCCTGTATGTAGAATACAGGACTGTCGCCGCATGCCAATAATCAGTTTTGAATTACTAACTGTCCCATTTTCTGCGTAAGCTCTGGGCAATATAACCAAAATATAGCAACCAAGCTCTCCTGCCGGCTCCACAAGCACAATCGGCAAGATCTTGGCAGTTTGGTTAAAAAAAAGACCAAAGAAAAAGGTAAATATTGTCTCAACTTTTACTCAATCTTGAATCCCACTACACCTACCAATACAAGATTCCCACCATTGCTTGAAAGCATTACATTTTTTAATGCATTAAAGGGTATTTATTTGAAGATCTTATTAGTACTAGTACTGACAACTCACTAAGGCACCAAGCAGCGTGAGGCCAAGACAGCTGTGCACTCTCCTCCTCCATCTCACTCTAATCGGAGCTTCACTCCATTCCATGAAGTTCTCAATTATTTAAATTATTGTATGACTTCTCCTTATCCCATCCCTTTCGATGTCCTTCTGCATGTTGCTTGGCCCCAGCTGGATTGCCATAAATCATACTTTTCAGGAATGTACCGCCATTCATTTGTTAACACGACTTAACATTCTTAATCCACATTTTTCATACAATCTGTTGGTTGAAGTATGGTTATTGCACCTAGAGCTGGTTATTACTAATACGAATATTAATTTCTTCTAACTTTTAGAAAAGCTCGGTTTCATTTTGGACATAGTCCATAGAATGAACTCAAAGGGAGGAGCACGTTGTTTTTCGCTCTCGCCTAAAATTTATCCCAGAACCGATAGGGTGGCATATTTCTAGCTCTTTTGCATCCTCTTGTCTATCATCTCTTTTCTTCTTAAATTTGATGGCTTTCATTGTTAAAACAACTTGAATAAAAGCTAATGCGTCTAGAATCAATTCCCTCATTTTTTTGTCTTGTGCTTTATGACAAAGGCGTTTTTTTTCAAGAATGATACAATGCAGAATGAAATCATTCAGTTGGGCCAATGGTTCTCAGCCGTGCATTATTTTATCAACAACGTGGATACTTGTGTAATAATTGTTCACAACGACTCTATCTTAGAAAAAAAAAGTTTATTCGATTAAAAATGAAAACTGTTGACACCACTTAAACTAGAAAGATCCTAAGAAACTAAAAATACGACAACTAAAGCTAGCAAATACCTAGTGCAGCTGAAATAATGTCTTTTTTGGCGCATATTGAGTTAAATAAAACAAAGCTTCTACGACCTGTGCCCCCCCCCCCCCCCTCCGCCTAAAATTATCTCACTACAACTAGAGTAACAAAATAAGTCAGGACATAGCAAACAAACAACCATATTACTGAATCTACAAGAAGCGTTAGTATCAACTTGAAAATATACCTTTTAGTAGTAAGCCAATATTACAGCCAGTTGACTATTTGCTACTCCCCCTAGTTGTTTCTTACCTATAAATCTATTAACAGATTCAATTCTAGCATGTCCTAACAATGGTTGGTGTTCCCTTGTTTTCGGCAAATTCTTACCAATGCCAGCAAATCCGATATCCGGCAAGATGGAAGACTCTGAACTTTCGGGAGAGACACTGCTTAGCTTACGCGTTCCTCTGAAAAAAGAAATAATACACTCACCAATATCCCGCTCATTTAAGACAAAAAAATCTATTGTTGAAATTATGTTATTATTGGAATGTTCCCATTCTGTCGATAGTTTCACAGTACCATACATTTCTGTTATCTTATTACACGGCTGATTAAGTGAATAGTGAAAGAAAAGGCAGATAAGGTATAATCACTTTGTCAGCTAAAGTAATCATATGCGCTGAAACAAATACCTCATAATGGATGTTTTCAAATAAATTGAACTGGCCGCCCCAACAAGAGCAGACATACTCAAGAATACTTTGTAGAAAAGCAACAAAGCCCCAGGCCAAGATGGTATCCCCCCATAAATATACAAACAGTGCCCCAAGATCACTACGGAACAGCTCCATGGTATGCTTGAAGAGGTACGGAGGACCAACACTTTCCCAAAGGATTAGAAGACATCGGTTATTCTCCCATTTTACAAGAAAGCTGATAAAACTGAGTGCAAAAAAACACCGGGGAATAAGTCATTGTGGTTAAGTTTTTGGGATTATTCTCCTTATCCGCTTCAAGGGGGCAAGGGAGACAAGAACCCGTCCTTTGTTGTCCTCTGTTGGCAAAACTTTTCATGGATTTTATTGAAACGTCCGCTATACGTAATCTTAGACTTTCCCCTTGCTTCTGGGGCAGATTTACGGATGACGTAGTTTGTATTTGGAAACACGGTTTCGGATCCTTAGACCTTTTTCGTAAACATTTAAATAGTTTTGATAAAAATGAAAAATTACAGTTGAGTTTGAAGAAAATAACAAGCTGCCTTTTCTTGACATTTTATTAACATTTGCTTTTCTCAATATACAGAAAGCCTACACATAGCGATAGATATCCGATTTTTCACTCGTGCCACCCAGTTTTGGCGAAACGAGGTGTTGTAACTTCATTAGTGGATAGGACTTTCAGAATTTGTTCCCAGGAATTTCTGGATTTAGAATTATTGTATTTATAAGACATTTATTTTGCAATGGTTACCCAAATAAATTAATAAACGAAATAATATAAAACAGATGTATTAAACATAATATCAAAATAATGTCAGTTTCACAGTCTCCGGAATTGAATTTGCCTAAGAGTTATATCTCTTTACCATATGCACCAGGTCTGTGGGGAAAACTTAAACAAATTTTACAGAAATATAACATTGATACATGCTTCCAGTTAATAAGACCATTAAGCATTTTTCTAAATTCTGGAAAGGATTTGACTCAGGGCAATTTGGTCAGTGGGGTTTATGGTATTCCTTGTTCATGCGGATGTTTTACATTGATCGTAGTCACCAACGATTTATTGAGCATCGCAACTCAAAAGAAAAAGCTCTACAATTGAGCAAGCCACCTGAAACCTTTATTTCGGCTTTGGCTGAACACATTTTCTACCACCCTGACCATTATGTACAGTCTGATGATGCCACGGCCATTTTTAACGATAGAGGTCTTACTCAGTGGACGAGAGAGGCTATTGAAAAGAAACATATGATTGCTAATCTTTTAATAATTAGAGATACAGGAAATTTGGTTATTGACCCAATTTATAACATTCTTCTGAAAAGTGAACCAGTTGTTAATGGGGGCATTAAAATCTTACAAAATCACCAGGGGACGAGATTAAATAAAAGACCTAGGAGAATTGCAGCAATAGTAGCAAACAAAAGGATTTTTTCGCAACAGAATAATTAAATTCATTTCCATTTTATATTTTTTATCCAGTTACTTTTGTGTTCTCATCGAAGCAACTCTATTTGCTTCTGTTATCAATGAACGTGGATCGGTTGCGACAATTGTAGTTATTAATTTTGGTTGTTTTTATTCCTTGGTTTTGGTTTTTAGGTTATTTTAGTTTTTATCTTTGTTCCTTTTGCGTTGAAGACGCCTCGTTTTCATACAGGCAAAATATCCGCGTCGTTTAGGTTTTTTTTTCTCTACTGACCGCAGTCCTGTTTGTTCGTTCTTTACTGAAATTTCTCTCTTTGTTTGTTCTTTGTCATGGCTGGTCTGTTAATATGAAGCCAGTTTGGCTTAAGATCTTTCATTCGTCAAGTGTACGGGCAACAATTAGCAGCTTGTCAATTATTATTTCTCTCTGCTTAAAAAACATACTAATTAGTTAAATCAACGAATTTTCTTAAAAAATTGCAAGAAGGAATCAGTGACTTCGAAAATTTTTTAGAATAAATATTCATTTTGACATTGAAAATGAATCAAAATTGAAAAAAACTAAGCCTTATGGCTTTAAATCATGTAACTTCTGAAGAAAAAACAAACAAAGACGTTTTAATTCAACCAAAGATTTGAATCATTTAGAAAACCTTTTAAGGGATAATCTTCCATCTGAGATTTTTCTCAGAATCACGGACATGGCTGTTAAGTCTTTTCTCCGTGATTAATTAAAAAAACTTTTTCCACAAAATAAGTTTTTCAAAGAAAAGTAAAGAACTCCATTAAACAAAAAATGAGCAAAAATAAAATCAAATAATCTACCAAGCTCGAAACTACCACAAATCAACATCGATAAATAAATGAAACCCAAAACGAACAGAAATTACAATAAATAACCGAGTCAAGCTCAAAACGAGGAGAAATTAACGTAAGTTGGGCGCAAAACCCCTATGCCTTCCCAAGGCCAGAACAAAATTTGCACTTTACTGAAAAAAATATAAATGTTTTTACTTTTATAACTTTAATAAATCAAATAATTTTAACATTTTGATTACTAAATATTAGTATATGTATATTAAACTGACAATACACATTCATTTGTATTTTTTCAGTAAAGTGCAAATTTTGTTCTGGCCTTGGGAAGGCATAGGGGCGAAAAAGATACCGTCAACGTCCGAATACCGTACGAAAATCCGAATAATCCGTACGAATGCCAAATGTGGGGAATATTGATTGAGATTACCAACATAATAGTGAAAGTAAAATTTCCCTAAACTATGATTTTGAAGTGGATTTTGGGGATAAGATATAGATAATATCTCTGCTCCTAGCTTCTCATTGAGTAACTCACCTGCGTGGCACTAGCGAAAGAGGGGTGAACTGCCAGCCTACCCTTGACTGAACTCAATTTCTGACTGACTGAACACTCTTTTAAATTTCAAATTTTGAAAAACTCAATTTCTGACTGACTGAAGACTCTTTTAAATTTCCACGATCACCCTTCACATAAAGTGGCCAGGAAACAAAAACACTTAGCAATTCATTTAGTCTACATACTTTGATATTCAACTGATGTGCATGATCTTGTTTCTCAATACAATTATTCTTGTAACTAGAGAATAAATATATAAACCTCTCTCCCTTTTCCAGGCATCAGATTATATCCCAATTCCCCCCCCCCCCTCCCTCATAGATATGGAAGCTGTGAAGTTATTGGAAAGCTGGCTTTTCACGAGACTCGTAGAAGACCCTGGGTTACTAGAGGAGTGATAAAGGCAATGACAAATAGAAGACTTCTTTGTAAATATTCTGTAATGTCTTCTGAGGCAAAAGTGGGATATAAAAATATGATTGTGAACTCAATATCCTATTACGAAAAGCTTGAATTGATTATTATTATAAAAATGAATTTAAAAAAAAAGTGTAGGTAATCCCAGGCAAATGTGGAAAGTAATTCAGTCTGTTGTGAGCCCTTCCATGAATACTTGCATGCGACAGCCTTGACCTATAAAGACGTCTTATTCTAACGTCAAAATGAGACAAGAACAAATTTTCTAGTACTTCCGTAATACTGTATCAGTAAAATACATACCCATCAGAATTTTGATATGATTCACCACTTCCTTCAAGAAAAGGAAGAACGCTCTGATTTCCAGATGGCATTGGTGTATCTAGGTCTATCAACTGGTCATCTTCAAAATGTGTTGTACCATTCACTTTGGTATATTCCTTTTTATTCGGAGTTCCTTTTTTAGGGGAAGCTGACACGACTGCCAAAACTTCGAGTTCCCTTTCTGGAGCATTAACATCACTGGCTACATCCACTAACTGCACAACAGGCGTATTCATTATCTGAAAAAATGCAGAATAAACATCTACAATCCTTAAAGAACAAAACAGATCTAAAGATATACAACAAACAAATCTTGAAAAGCGTATATTTTGCATGCACCCAAATGTGAGGATGAGAAAACAGTTACCTTTTCTTGGCCTGTTTAAAGATAATGAAATAAGTAGTTTATTTCTATTCATCATGAGATCATGGGTGAGTATAAGAAAACTGGGAAGCGTGTTAAGCTACCCCCCCCCCCCCCCCCCCCCCCAAATCAAATAGGTTAGACCAATTTGCAAAAAAAAAAGTAACTAAAATGTTAAGACATTAAAAGTGCAGAGAAAAGACTGGCTGATGTATATTACAATGCCTTTTTGTGCTTTCCACTTTTTTACTGTTACCACCATGTTGTCTCTAGAAGCCCCAGCGAGCATAGGTCTAGTTTGTGAACGAAACTTCTAGATTGTCATTTCAATTCACTCTGCTGGTGGAACGATGAATCGAAATCGAGAATCATGATAACAATGGTTTTTTCAAAGGATCAGCATCGTACCAAGAATCGAGTAATTTTTTCCGATTGTTGAAACAATTCAAAATTGTAATTCAGTTTTTCGTAAGAAAAAAAAAACTACATGAATCCAAAAACAAACAAAAATTAAAATGGATAATCAAGTCAAAAATAGAACAAACAGAAATTACCACAGATAAAACTAGGACCACCATGCCCCAAAACCCTCTAATGACATCAGCATCATGTTTACTTTACGGAAAACAATTTGTGTTATGAGCAATGTGCCTTTTTATTTGTCATAACGACAATAATACAACAAAAAATAATACCAAAAGGCCAATAAAGATTTTTAACTAAGAGCAGTACTATCCTCCACCCTCTGAAACCATCTAAACAGCTTAAGTGGCACTTGTGTTTTACTGAAAATGATATTTATTGTAAGGTCTTCAGCCAGACCTCGCACTTTGCTTCAGCTTTTCCAATACCATCTATGGGCCATTACAATGAATTTAACCTCTGAAAAGGACTTGGTTCCAGCACAACTGCAATCCAGTGTTTGATGAACAAGTGCACCAACCGTTTAGTGAGCATTACATTGATTAGCAGCAATCACCCCTCCAATAATGTACAATTCTAGGCTGGAAGTGATGCATAGACAGGCTTCGTATATTTTCGAGCACCTACTTCTACCCCTTCTTCTGTCTAGAATGCTAACTCTTCAGAAACGTAGTAAAATGTTATATCGCACAATGTAAGATTTAAAAGTTTCTATAAAAAATGTGTCCTAACTTTAAACATAGTTCAAATTATGTCAGAATGTTCTTTGAATCCTTTGAACTCCCATGCTAAAATCTAAAATCAAGAAGAAACAGATTCTAGGCTAAACTTTGTTGAGACAGCAATAAATGAAGGGAGGCAGGAGCTCAAAAAACCTTTGTATGCCTTAATTTGGGCTGTAAATGCATTCCTGAAAGTTTTAGTTGCCTAGGTCATAGCATAGGTAATCTACAGTACCGGTAACGAAAATTTGTTTCAGAAATGGGACACATCACAACACCTCAAAGGGACTGTGGTCATGGTACATAACTATTGATTAATTTCGTAATCGCTTCAGTCGCTACTTGGCATTCAATTAGGTCAGATCACACCATAGTTACCATAGGTGTAGCAAACGCTAAAAAGCGGCTCTCCTCAATTCCCACTGCATTTTATGACGAGCCATCGCTAAATATTCGTCAGTGCGCAAGCTTGAAGGCGGAGTCACGAAGAAATATGCGAGACATGCTGTGTCCCAAAAATCTTTAATGGAGAAGGTAGAAATGTTTGTTACTGTATAGTACTTATACTGTGACCTAGATCAATAGCTTTCGAGACAGCTGAAAAGCCAGTTTACCAGAACATTCTTAGACTGGGTCATATGAATGCCTACAATAAAATGAAGAAGCAAAGCTCTTACTTTACTTTTCAATAACATCAGCACCACTTGGATGCTGGGTATATCCTTTTTTGCGCATCCCAAAATTGTTAAATAGCTATTGAACGTCTATTGTTAATCAATTGTAAAAACTTTTTTCACAAGACAAGTTTTTCAAAGAAAAGTAAAGAGCCAAGAATGAGCAAAAATTAAGTCAAATTATCTTCCAAGCATAAAACAACCACAACTATCAATAAATAAATGTAAACGAGCAAAAATTAACATGAGTAGGGTTCATAACCCCCATGGCTTCTCAAGACCAGAACATCATTTTTCCCTTTGGCAAAAAAAAAAAAAAAAAAAAAAAAAAAAAAAAAAAAAAAAAAAAAAAAAAAAAAAAAAGACCGTGGACAGTCAGTTTAATTGACATATACTGACATTTGTTCCTTAATGTTCTGATATTTTTTTAATTTATGAAAGTAAGAAAGGTGAAAACATTTCAAACGTGTTTTGTTTTCAGTTTGACTTGATTATTTATTGTATGATTTAAATAAGCAAATAACGTTTAAAATGTTTTAACTTTTTTAACTCTAATAAATTAAAAATTATTAAAACTTCAAGGAATATATCAGTATATATATATATATATATATATATATATATATATATATATATATATATGCATATATATATATATATATATATATATATATATATATATATATATATATATATATATATATATATATATATATATATATATATATATATATATATATATATATATATATATATTATATATATATATATATATATATATATATATATATATATATATATATATATATATATATATATATATATACACTAAATTGACAATCCACAGCCATTTTTTGTTCAGTAAAGTGAAAATTATGTTCTGGTCTTGAGAGGGTATGCAGGATGTAAAAGACATAATTTCAAGAATTTTCAACGCTGAACAAAATGGCTATCTCAAAATTTGGATTAAATTAGTTTTGGGAATCGATCGGTATCGGGGGGGGGGGGGCTTGTTGCCCTCCAATCCCTTTTGACTAATAAAAAGGGCACTTATTCCTTTCAATTTCCAATCAAATAAGCCTTTTTAGAAGTTTCTACAAATGACCATCTCAAAATTTCTATCAGGTGCTTTTTGGGAAAATATGAGGTGTGTGTGTGTGGAGGGGGGGGGGTATGCACCCTCCAGTCACTCTGCATCTTAAAATGGACACTAGAACTTCTAATTACCAATCCAGTAGACCCCCTCAGAAGTTTATACGACCAACCTTTCTATGTATGCCTTATATGCCCCCAGGGCATAACTTACAACCCTTGCCCGGAGGGTTGTGGGGGGGGGGAGGGATTTTCATCCTCAAAGACGTAATCTCCGGACCTTTTCATTGCGTTGAAAAAATGGCTATCTCAAAATTTGATTGGATGTGTTTTGGAAAATAGTGGGTGTGGGAGGGGGGTTAGTTGCCCTCCAACCAATTTCGACTATTAAGAATAGCCCTGGCTCTTTCAATTTCCAATAAAATGAGCTGTCTTTGAAGTTTCTACAATAACAAATGGTCATCTCAAATTTTTACCAGATGCATTTCGGGAAAACCCGAGGTGTGGAAGGGGGGGGGTATCCACCCTCCGATCACTCTGAATCTTTAAAATGCCACTAGAACTTCTGATTACCATTCCAATGAGCCCCCTCCGAAATTTATACGATCACCCTTTCTATATGTACCTTATATGCCCCCAGGGCATAACTTACAACCCTTATCCTGAGGGCTGTGGGGGGGGGGGTGTCATTCTCAGCGACATAGTTTCCGGACCTTTTAACTGTGTTGAACAAAATGGCTATCTCAAAATTTTGAATGGATGTGTTTGGGGAAATGGTGGGCGTGGGAGGGGGTTAGTTGCCCTCCAATCACTTTTGACTATTAAAAAGGACACTAACCCTTTCAATTTCCAATCGAATGAGCTCTTTTCGAAGTTTCTAAGATAAAAAATGGCCATCTTAAATTTCTATCAGATGCATTTTGGGAAAATATGAGGTGTGTGGGGGGAGGGGGGTATCCGCCCTCCGTTGTCTCTGAATCTTAAAAAGGGCACTAGAACTTCTGATTACCAATCAAATGAGCCCCATCCACAGTTTACATGATCACCTTTTCTATATATACCTTATGTGCCTTCGGGGCATAGCTTACAACCCTTGCCCTAAGGGCTGTGGGGGGGGGTGTTATCCTCAAAGACATAAATTTCAGATTTTTCAATTGCATTGAACAAAATGGCTATCTCAAAATTTTGATTGGAAGTGTTTGGGGAAGTGGTGGGTGCGGGAGGGGGGTTAGTTGCCCTCCAAACATGGGCATCCATAAGGGGGGGGGGCAGAAGGGGTTCCAGCCCCTCCGTCCTGGCTGAATGATGCTGCCTTCTATTTTATATTCTTGTTTTGAGATTTCTATTATACAACTAAACCTCGACGACATGCCAATAAGGGAAGGTTGGGGCGGCAGGGGCAAAAATAGCAGCAGCGGATACTGAGGTCATCACGAGTTAGAAACTTCACGAGTTGGTGGCTGGACACTGGTGTTCTTCATTATTCATCAAGAGAAGTAGAAATCTGGTAGAAACAAAATGTCTGTGGCATTGAGAACCCTTGCACAATAGTTGAAATATCTAACAGCTATGTATTCCTAACAGAATAAATTATCAAAATTAGTATATTTTTTTTTATTACTGAGCAACCATCACCATCAAGAAGATCTGTAATCATTTACATCACAGCTGGGTTGGTAGGGAAATCTTTTCCCTAGGCTTTTATACCATCAAACATTCAGAAGGGATTCGGAAGGTATATCCCCTTCCAATCCAGACTGTTTTGATAATGAACATCTGGGCTCTTAAATACAGGCAAACCAAATATTTTTTAGCCCATGAAGCTGGTGGCAAATTGCCAAGCTCATCAGAGGTTCTAACTCCAACCCCATCCATCCTCCCCCATCGAACCCCACTACAATCCTCTCACCTATTGTTTTCAGTAAACCCTGTGATTTTGCAGCCACTTTGAAATAGGATAGTCCCACCTGAACAAGCACAACCATGGCAGAACAAAAGTGTCCATTGATATATCAGTGAAAGCCAAGATTGAAGCTGCCTTTGCTACAAGGAAGGCAAAGAAGAGGTGGATTAGAAAAAAATGAAGCAATAAAAGCAATAAAAACAAAGAAGCAGGCTGCGAAGAGATTTGGTGAGAAGACAGCACTGAGGGTGAAAATGAAACTGAAAAGGTTCAGACAGTTACTGTTGATGACAGCTCAGACAGTTCTCTTGGGTAAGATAGTGAAAAGGAACATGAACTTAGTTTTGATTTGGGTTGCAATTGGCAACTTTGCAAAAGTCATCTATGAGGGCCATTAGGGAGAAAGTAGAACCTACTGCAGAGGTCAGTGTGACGACTTTGAACGGTGGGAGAGGTAAAGGGTGAAAGTGGCTGGAACAGTCAGGTTATATCTACTACATGAAAGAGGATTTAGGGTAACCCCCCCCCCCCATACTTGTACATTGTGTGATCTTTGACAAATGTTTTGACTAAAATGTATCTTCCCTAAACAACGACAGCAGGTTCTTAATCTTGGACCTGATACAGATAGTTGGGATTGGCTGCCTACAATCTTATAGCCAAGCCTATTTAAACATGGTTACCCTTTTTCACGACATGCCATTAATTGAATCTGTCCGTGATTGAGATACATCAACTTTAAGATCCTTTGTTCAAGATTGGGCAGAAGCCTACTGTACAAGATTAGACCCAAGCTAAGAATTTGCAATTACAATTAGGTCCGGATAATGAACTTCATGTTATAGACTGAAAGTTCTTCATAGCTGTAAAGGTTGTTTGCAGAAATTTTTTAGAGGTGTCTTATCTCCCCTAGATTGGTGACATTTAGAAATTATATTAAAAATAAGGTTTCAACTGAAACTAAGGGGTGACATTAAAACTTTAAACGAACATACATTATTCTGTATAAATAAAAAAGATCGAGGCAGCGTTGTTTCTACATTAAATTTTAATCAAAAACAAACAAAGATTAATTAAAAAAAGTTTTTCCAAGGGAAGTAAAGAGCGAAGTTGAAACTTAAAATGGACAAAAATTATTACTTCACAGCCTATCTAATATATATCAATAAAACTAGTATAAATAAATCAACTAATTATGTTTTCCTATGCTTTTAGGATTATAAAAAACTGGCGCTTTACTGAAAACATAAAATAATATAGGAGTTTTGATGCAGTAAAAGCAAACCAATTAAAGACACTTTTTACCGAATAAAAATATTATCAATCCCTTTTAGGATCAATCCCTCTTAAAATAAAAAAAACAATCCATTTTAGGATTGTTGCTTTATTTTTTTTACGCTTAATTTGGCTCAGTTCAATGACTGGCTCTCGTTTTGGTTCTGAAAAGGACATGTCATGATTTTTATGTACACAAGTTCGAAGTAAGGCCATCTTGATAGTATTAGGACTATATACTAGCTTTAGAATTTATATCATAGCTTGAAATTCACTGTTCAATAGAGAGAAATAATAGGGTTTCCAGAGTTCATATTGTCTTATTTGATCTTCATTTCAAGTAATACTAAAGCATATTTCTTGCAATTTAAGACTGTATATTACTCACTATTGGTGTTATAGCTGGCGAGACTAAAATGCTACCTGATAATTCAATCCAATATTCCTGTGTGCTGTTCAATTACTTTGCGGTTATTAAAAAAAACATTTAATTTTACGCTTATATTTTTAAGATAATTTTAATTGTATACTGAAAGTTACCGATGTCACAACTGGTGTAAGACTATGAAAAGCTTTATAGATTCGTTTATTTTTGTCAGGCTACATGCTCACTTTTGACTCCCAAGCCAATATTCCTTTTTTTATACTTTACTTTTGCGTTTTCAGTAAAGCCCTAGTTTTGTATAATACCAAAAGCATAGGGAAACATAATAAGTTGATTTATTTGTACTGGTTTTATAGATATTAATTAAAAAAAAACTTTCCGAAAAATAAGTTTTTCAAAGAAAAGTAAAGGCCATTTTAAACTTAAGCTCAGCAGATACAAATACCTGTTAAAATTCAAACTCAAAACGACCAGAAATTACTATTAAAGAATAAATGAAACCCAAAACGAACAGAAATTAAATATACAATCATAGCAAAAAACATACACCAAGTAATAATATAAATGAATAAATAGATCTTAAAGCGAAAACAAATATTTTGCTATTGAAGTATAGATGAAACCTAAAGCGAACAGAAATTAAATAAACAATCAATACAAACAAACATACAATAGATATCAATGTAAATGAATAAATAAATATTAAAACGAGTGAAACTTAAATTGAATATGCAAATCAAGCTTGAAACGAACAAAAATCACTATAAACAAGAGTTTGGGTATCGCCTCCTTCTCTCACTCGTTTGGGGGTTTCGTTTATTCCTTAACAGTAATTTCTGGTCTTTTTGAGTTTTAACTATAATAGGAATTAATTTCTGTTGGACCTGAGTTCAATATGGCTCTTTCCTTTTCTTAGAAAACTCCTTTTTATGCAAATACACAATGTAAGTGCACGCCTCTAATAAATCATACGTGATTTATTCACACAACAATGAATGGATCGAAAAAATAGCTTCTAAGTTGTTAGATAACGATTAGATAACAAAAATTGTTATCTAGTTTTTGAACAACTTTTAAAAGAACTGGCTGTCTCAAAATTTGTAGCGGATGGGTTTGGGGAAAAAAGGGCGTGGAGGGGGGGCTGGTTGCACCTAAATCTTTTGACTCTTAAAAAGTGAACTAGAACTTTCAATTTCCAATCAAATAAGCCCTCTATGAAGTTTATACGAGCATCCCTTTCATAAGAACCGTACATGTCTTTAGTGCATAACTTAGAACGCCTTCCCCTGGGCCCTGGGGGGATTGCATTGACACCGGAGCTTTCTTTATCCAACCTTTGAACTATTTTTTTTTTTTTAACAAAGTGTCTATCTCAAAATTTTCATCAGATGGGTTTGGAAAAAGAGGGCGTGGGTGGGGGGGGGGCTAGTTGCCCTTGGATCTCTTTTGACTATTAAAAAGTGAACTCGAACTTTCAATTTACAATCAAATGAGCCCTCTTTGAAGTTCATACGAGCATCCCTTTCATAAGAACCATACAAGCCCCAGGGCACAACTTGAAACGCCTGCCCCGGGCCCTGGGGGGTTGTGTCGACACTTGAGTTTTGTTATCTGACATTTGAACAATTTTTAACTTAATGGCTATCTCAGAATTTTTTTTCGGATGCATTCGGGAAAATGGGGGCGTGGGGGAGGGGGGGGGCTAGTTGCCCTCCAATCTCTTTTGAATCTAAACTGAACTAGAACTTTCAATTTCCAATCAAATGAGCCCTCTCTGAAGTTTTTACGAGCATCCCTTCCATAAGAACCATATATGCCCCTAGGGCATAACTTACAACGCCTGCCCCGGGCCCTGGGGGGTTGTGTCGACACCGGAGTTTTTGTTATATGATCTTTGAACTATTTTTAACAAAATAACTATCTCAAAGTTTTTATCGGATGCATTTCGGAAAAAGGGGGGGGGGGCTGGTTACCCTCCAATATCTTTTGACGCTTAAAAAGTGAACTAAAACTTTCAATTTCCAATCAAATGAGCCCTCTCTGAAGTTTATACAAGCATTCCTTCCATAAGAACCATGTATACCCCCAGGGCATAACTTACAGCCCTTACCCTGAAGACTGTGGGGGGAGTGTCCTGCTCAAAGATATAATTTCCATAACTTATAACTACGTTGAACAAAATGGTTATCTCAAAATTTTGATTGGATGTGTTTGGGGAAATGGTGGGCATGGAAGGGGTGTTAGTTGCCTTCCAAATCACTTTCGACTATTAAAAAGGGAACTAGCCATTTAAATTTCCAATCAAATGAGCCCTTTTTTAAGTTTCTACGACAACGCTTTCTATAAAAAACCTCATATGCCCCCAGGGCATAACTTAAAACCCTTGCCCTGAGGGCTGTGGGGGGCTGTCATCCTCAAAGACCTAATTTTCAGAATTTTAAACTACGTTGAACAAAATGGCTATCTCAAAATTTTTATTGGATGTGTGAAAGGGTGGGCGTGAGAGGGGGGTTAGTTGCCCTCCAATCACTTTCGACTATTAAAAAGGGCACTTGACCTTTGAATTTCTAATCGAATGAGCCCTTTTGAAGTTTCTACGACAAAGCTTTCTATAAAAAGCTTATGTACCCCAGGGCACGACTTACAACCCTTGCCCTGGGGGCTGTGGGGGCAGTGTCCTTCTCAAAAACATAATTTCTATCTGGAATCAACTACGTAGAACGAAATGGCTATCTCAAAATTTTGATTGGATTTGTTTGGGGAAATGGTGGGCGTGGAAGGGGTTTTAGTTGCCTTCCAATCACTTTTGACCCTTAAAAAGGGCACTGGAACTCTCGATTTCCAATCGAATGAGGCCCCTTTGAAGTTTCTACGACAACCCCTTCCAAATGAAGTGCCTCTGGGAAAAATAAATAAATAAATAATAAAACATTGGAGCCGTATGGCCTTTACTATAGGCAACACTTCAGCGTCGCCTCTGATCTACTAGATAGGCTATGAAGTAATAATTTTTTTCCGTTTTAAGTTTCAACTTCGCTCTTTAATTCCCTCAGAAAAACTTTTTTTTTTTTAATTAATCTTTGTTACAATTAGGTCTCTACTATTAACTGTCTGTGCAATTAAAATAGTTACCATTGTATTTGGGCGAAATATTCAAACTAATGAAATACTTATTAAGAAAACTTAGACAGATTTAGTAGAGAAAAAACAAGTATCCAGGTGGTACAGTAGATATAACTATTGAAATGGTGATTAGGGAGACCTGCATTTGTAGTTTCCTTCCCATTCATTTCTGTTGATGTTTGAAATAGGTCCCTGTCCTGTTATTAGACACCTCCTATTCTGCTCCTAGTTATTACACCTCCAGTGTTTTTATGATAAATAAGGAAACACATTAATTGTCCTCAATGTTAAATTCATAATCAAACAGTTCGTGGTAACGAACTGTAAGTAAGGAGCGATCCGGCTCAATAGTAACCGAAACTCTATAAAACGGAAATTTGATACTAATAGATATATCAGAAGAATCAGATTTTTATGCTGGTTTCAAATATATAAGTTTCATCAAGGTTAGTCTTACCCATCAAAAGCTACGCGCCTGAGAAAATTTGCCTTATTTTTGAAAAAAAGGGGAAACAACCCCTAAAAGTCATAGAACTCTAATGAAAATCACACCATCAGATTCAGCGTATCAGAGAATCTACTATAGAAGTTTCAAGCTCCTATCTGCAAAAATGTGGAATTTTGCATTTTTTGCCAGAAGAAAGATCACGGATGCGTGTTTATTTTTTATTATTATTTTTTTTTTTTGATTTTCCCAGGGGTGATCGTATCGATGCAGTAGTCCTAGAATATCGCGAGAGGGCTCATTCGAACGGAAATTAAAAGTTCAAGTGCCCTTTTTAAGTGACCAAAAAAATTGGAGGGCAACTTGGCCCCCTCCCACACTCATTTTTTTCCCGAAGTCACCCAATCAAAATTTTGAGATAGCCACTTTGTTCAGCATAGTCGAAAACCTAATTAATATGTCTTTCAGGATGACTTAATCCCCCACAGTTCCCAGGGGAAGGGCTGCAAGTTATAAACTTTGCCCATTGTTTACATATAGTATTGGTTATTGAGAAGCATACAGGTGTTTTCAGGAGGAATTTTTTTCTAGTGGGGGGTCGGGGTCGGAGTAGGGGTTACAGGGGAGGATCTTTCCATGGAGGATATTTTCTTGGGGGAAGGAACATTTCCATGAAGGGGACGCCAGATTTCCCAGCATTATTTAAAAAAAGATCAGAAATTAAATAAATAAAAAAAAACAAGTTTTTTTCAACTGAAAATAACGAGCAACATTAAAACTTAAAACAAACAGATATTATTACGTATATGAGAGTGTTCGCCCCCTAGTCAATACCTCGCTCTTTACGCTAAAGTTTTTTAGTACTTAAAAAGAGCTATCTATTCTAATTAACGGCCTTTGTGATTCAGGGGCTTGTGATTCGAACAAAATTCGAACTTAAGCGTAAAGAGCGAGGTATTGACTAAGAAGCAAACTCCCTAATATACGTAATAAAAACATACGAATATAGAAATTCGTTACGTAAGTTAATTCCTAAGGTACGTCAGAACAAAATTTCGAGAAAGCCAATTAGCCAAAAAAAGGAAAATTAATATGCGAATTTCGTTTTAAATATTCATGTACGGTGAGCCAAAATCAAAGCTGCATTAATTCAAAAACGTTCAGAAATTAACTAAAAAAAACAAGTTTTTTTTTAACTGAAAGTAAGGAGCGACATTAAAACTTAAAACGAACAGAAATTATTCCGTATATGAAAGGGGCTGTCCCCTCCTAAACGCCTCGCTCTGTACGTTAAAGTTTGACTCTGTCTCACAACTTTACTAAAAAGAGCACTAGCCCTTTCAATTTCCAATCGAAAGAGCTGTTTTTGAAGTTCCTACAACAACAAATAGTCATCTCGAAATTTCTATCAGATACATTTTGGGAAAATGCAAGATGTGTGGGGGGGAGGTATCTACCCTCCAATCACTCTGAATCACAAAAAGGACACTACAACTTCTGATTAGCAATCCAATGAGCCCCCTCTGAAGTTTATATGATCATCCTTTCTATATAAACATTATATGCCCCCAGGACATATCCTACAACCCTTGCCCTGAGGGCTGGGGGGTGTCATCCTCAAATACATAATTACCAGGCCTTTCAACTATGTTAAACAAAATAGCTATCTTAAAATTTTGATTGGATATGTTTGGGGAAGTGGTTGGCGTGGGAGGGGATTAGTTGCCCTCTGATCACTTTTGACAATTAAAAAGAGCAATAGCCCCTTCAATTTCCAATCGAATGAACCCTTTCCGAAGTTTCTATGACAACTCCTTCAATACAAAGTGCCCTGGTCCAAACAAAAAATAAATAATAATACATTGTGCCCACATTGGTATTTACTTAGGCAGCGCTATTGTGCTGTCTATAAATAGTTCAATAGCTATTGAAGTAGTCTAATGTGCCTAAAGGTCTTCTTTAATGGCGCCAATAGAATTTCTGATTGTAAGATCTGACAGATCTCCTGGAAAATGTGCAACTTCAAGAGATTTTTCTTTAGCATTTTACCATAATTTTTTTTTTTCAGTACAACTCAATTCTGACCTGACTTATATTGAAATTCTGATGTGATGCCACTTGTGGCTGCAGAAACATCAATAGAGACAAAGGGCATTAAAAGGGATGTTGGCAACTTCAGAATTGAATACAGGGTCACATACAATACAGCCAGAACGTAGGAACTTATGTGTTTGAAAAAAAGGAACCAAATGCAGACCAGATCAGGAGCCAACTTCCCGTGTATATTACTGAAATTGATAACGAATAAGCACAACCTCTGTTCTAGTTCTATGTGCTGAAGCCTTACCTACAGTGCCAGTCATCCAAATAATGGGTAACATTTCTATCTATAGAGCTTACAAGGATCCAGCACAGCATCTCTCATTTGACCATTATACTGCTAGCCATCAGTAACATTGTCATAGGAGCAAGAATGCTAGAAAATCACAAACACTTTCAATCAAGCAAAACTACAACTACGCCAAGACAAAATCATTTCATGGGTGGCAAAGCACTGCTCACTTGTTTAGCTTACTTTGCACATATGTGTCGATGTGATTAGGTGTGGTGTAGATGTGTTAATGGTTTTGCTAAAAAAGAAGCCATTGACTTTCGTCACTAACCTAGTGCATTTACTTCAAGATCTACTCCTGTATGTGCATTTACTTCACAACTACTTCAAAGCAATACAAATGAAGCGAAACTACCATCAAAAAGTATAGTAGATAAGGTAAATACTCCAGTTCCTTTTTTCAGCAGCTTCTTTAATGTATCTTAAGATTAACTCCTATTTCTTTTTAACATTCAAGTCAACCCTCCAAACATCTGCTTTGAGACGTTGTTCTTTCCAAGTTGAGCTTTCAGAGCACCTAACATTAGTATTGCTAGCTCTAGCTAACAGCCCTCTTCAGCATCAAAATCTGGTGCTAGTTAAGTGAAACATAATAAATTCAGAACAATTGCTGTCTAAATTTTCACTACCATGGTATAGGATGATAACAGCACATGTGGCACTGGTCAAACTAGGATAGCTTCAATCTTTTCTACATGTAAAGAGTTGGGTCTAATAACTTCCAACTGGATTCAATGCCACTTATCTTGGAATCTATCTAAACTAATAGCCAAATTTCACACAAAGATCATACCCCTGTGAATGGTCAGAGAATATTTTTCAAAGAAGAAACCAGAGTTTTCACTGTCAGATGTTTCACAGCAGTGAAAAAATGTCGGCGGACAACCAAATGAACTTAAATCTTACATTTTTGGGTCACACCTTCCAGTATAGCTCATGTCTTTCACTGCAGTTTAGACTAGGAGATGGACAATCAGCACAAACCTAGACAATTTGGTGGAACATTGGTGGCTGATATTCTGTTCTTGACCTGGTGAAATCCAGGCAATCTGAGTGATTACAACATAATTGATGGATAAAATATTATTTAAAATGACTTGAAAATTTGGATAATAATGGAAGAAAATATGACAGTGTGATTAACAGAAACATGCTGCATTTTACAAAGCAAGAATTTCGATGTTTTAGAATTTTCTTTTAGTTTACTATCACATCATGACAGGGGTGGAGCGAGGTTGTGTGCTATCACCAATGTTATTTATCCTCGTCATTGATTATAGGCCTATTCCCCAGACCTGTGACAGACATGGAATCCAGTTGGATAATAAGAGACTCGGAGACTATTTTTCTATTTTGCTGAAAATATCAGCCTCCTGGAGTCCTGCAAACCAAAACTTCAGCAATACGTCAACCAAGTAAGAGACACTGCTGACCTTTTTGGCCTAAAGATTAATGCCAACAAAACAAAAAGTATGGCAAAAACTGGATCTCCACTCGACCTATGATACAATAACCAGACAATAGAGTGAGTCAGGGAGTTCTTTAAGTACTTAGGAAGTCCTATCCAGAATTCAGGATGATGTCAGCAAGAAGTCAAGCTAAGAATCGGCCAGGCTAAAGCATCCTTCAGGAAACTGTCTCAAATTTGGCACAGCCAGAAGCACTCTCTCTGACTCAATTTGATGCTGTTCAACAGCAATATCCTCTCAACACTTTGCTAAGGTTCTGAAACTTAGCACCTAGATCAACAACTCAAAAAGAAACTCCTTGCATTTGAAGACAAGTGTTTAAGGCACAGTCTAAATATCCACTGGTCCCAAAAAGTAACAGATGCTACTGTACAACAGAAGACATCTCAGCCACTGATAACCAAAGTGATCAAATATAGGATGTGGAGGTACCTCAACCATATGATCTGCATGCCTGGAAATTGACTACCAAAGGTCGTCCCTTCAGTGATAGCCATGCAGTACCAGAAGAAGAGGGCACCCCAAAAACACCCTACAATGCAGTTACCAGGCTGACCTCACGAATCTCAGTGCCTCAATCCAACCCAAATGGAAGAGGTCTGGACAGTCACAGCAATAAGAGATGACCAGGGGCGTCCCCAGGGGGATAGGGAGGAGCACATCACCCCCTAACTTTTATGGCAAAGTCACAAAGCCCATTTCTCATATTTCTTTTCTGTCTATTTCCATATAGCATGATTTAACAAATTTATTTGATTCCCATTTGCTACCCAATTTATGTGGATTTGGTAGTTCTATCACACTAGTTCTGCCTAACTGAAAATTTGGTGATTTAACGTGTTCATTAGGTTCCCATTCGTTATCGAATTTGGTAAATTCAGTAGTTGTATTGTAGCAGTTCCATTCATTTGCAAATTTGGTAATTTGAGAAGTTCACTTGGCTTCAATTTGTTACCAATTTTGGTAGATTTGGTGGTTCTATCACACTAGTTCCACCTACTTGTAAATTCGGAGATTTAAGGTGTTCGTTTGGTTCCCTTTTGCTACTATAGAACACGTTTGGTGCATCTGTTAGTTCAATTGTGCTAGTTCTGCTCATTGGCAAATTGGGTAATTCGACATGTTTATTACAATCCATTGGACTGCTATTGCAATTCATTAAATATTCGCAAATTTTGTTGTTGTAGGCAGTTAAAAAAAAAGAAAGAAAAAAAAAAAAAAAAATTTGGTTGTTCTGCTTGTTCTGGTCTTTCAATAAATTTGCCAAAGTTTTTTCTTGTCTCTTATCTGACCCATAACAAAACTTTTAAAATTTGGGCGTTAGGCCCATCCCAGTATTGAATTGCATTAGTTTAGTACTTTCCCTTACAAGATTCGATAATTTCAGCTAGTTCAAATTCATTACTTAACTGTGTAGTTTGTTGGGCGTGTTCTGTTTAACAGACAAGTACCAATGATTTTTCACTAGACTGACAAACAACTTGTCAAATCAAGTGCTTTTTTATTTAGTTTACAAGAAATGCAATTCCAAGGGGACTTTACTACAACTTGGTGGGGATTTTTGCCATTTTATATAACTATTATTTCATCTCCCATTTAATTTGTTCTGTAAATTTTTCCACTCCCCTTTCGAAGTTTCTTACGAGTTGGAGTTACTGTCCCCCTAGTTAGGTGTTCAGTGCCTTCAGAAACAAGAAAAAAAAATTATTAGACTATATTTTTGTCTGTCAATTGGCAAGTTTTAAAAGAAAGGCAAATAAGAATTAAGTGCATAGTTACATTTCTTCTGAGTAATGTACTTGTGGTTTTGTTAAATTAGCTTGGATGATAGTTGTTCTGACATTTGCTTTGAAATACCAAGTGCCAATAAGAAGTGTAATGCTTCTGTAACCAAACCCAACCATATATCTGTCAAATGCAGTGAATGTGGTGCAAAAATGAATAAAGACTATTTTGAAGATCATGATTGTCATATTTACAATGATCTTGAAGAAGCACCAAACTATGTGGTTGTGCTGTTGTTTAAAGACCTGTTATGGTGTCAAAGAGGCAGAAGCAAGATGACAATATTACAGTCACTACAGCTTTTGTCCATGAAATTATTTCTGTGGCAATAACTACCTCACCAATTCCTAGGGCCTTGTCACTACCTGATGACACCATAGTCAATGGAGATGCCAGCTTACAATCAATATTTTCAGGCATCAAATCTGTTTTTATTGCAATATATATTGACGAGAATTTTGTTCTGGATTTCTTTAAAGGAATTAAACAAGCCTGTTATTTATGGGAATGGGTAGAGGGGCAGCATCTTGAATCCTTGAAATAAATTTGCATGTAAAAGATCATTAATACTGCAGTGATTCCATCACCTCTATCCATTTCTTATTCTTTCAATCTATTCATCACTTCTCATATTTGCTAATATACTACATTCATCAGAATCAGGTAAAAAATATTTGTCTTTATGGGTTTAGCAATCAATTTGGAGAATACGCTTGTCCAAATATATTACCATTTATTAGATTATCAGTGCAACATAGGAAGTATCACCTTGTATTCGCGATTGAAATTCGTAATTAAAACATTAATTTTCTTGTTTAGTTTGAGAACTGTATAATCTGATTTTAATATCTTTACCGCCTGCAATATCCTGCCCAATGCTGACCTTTTCTTATTTCGGTTAAAATAGTCTATTTTTAACTTTCCATAACTCAGGGTGATCCCGGTATAACTCTTTTAATAAACAAATAAACTCGAGCAGCACATTTTTGCTTTCTTCTGGTATATCTTCCATTCTTGCTGGCGCATGACTGACACAGTATTTGAACAAAACTAGACTAGACGGTCAATCACCCTCGTCATCCGATTTAGTCATTCAAACTTACTATCAATCATCGTCAACGCTTGACTCAAGCGTCAAACAGGTTCTGTTTGACGCTTGAGACGTCAACAAGACTGTTGACGTCAAACAAGACTGTCAATCATGCTTTAATGAATCGATTGTCAGGAGCTTTTGATCCAAATGACTGACCGTCTAGGGCGTCCTTAAGATCTTAGAACAAAGATGATTCAAAAAACAATAATCTTTGCAGAAACATGCAAGATCTTAGATGTAAGATCTTAGTGCTAAAAAACAACCCTATTATTTGGGGCTTATTAGGGATTATTCAAAAAAATATATATTAAAAAAAAACGTGGTACAATTCTAGTTTAGCTACTTTTTGCTGTCTTGGAAAGGGGTTATGTTAGGAAAATGAAACTTTCAGGGATGGGTCTAAAGTATGTGCTGGGAAGATATTTTGAAGTATCTACTTCCACTCCTTCTCCCTCTAGATGGCTCTGGCCTTTGATGACCTTTACAAATCTTTGTGTTATAAAACTGAAATCTTGCAAAATAAGTCTTCTGCTTAAATGAAGTACAACAAAACCAGCTTCACAACTTTGCTCAATTCCAATTTATGAGGTTATAAAGATTTGCAAATACATTACCTACAAATTTAGAAAAGACCCATTGATATGGCTTAAAATTTTACAAATTTTACTCAAATAACAGGAATTTTATTTTCAGAACTAAAACCAGAGAAAAAGAAACTGATAACTGAAAATTAAGGTAAAGTATTATTATGTCAAAATTTCAACCTGTCAAGTAGGCAAATTTCTAAGACTTAGAAATCAGAAGAGGGCTAACATGGAAGCTTGGCAATACCTTCCCAGAGTATGTTTTCAGTCTTAAAAATACCCCACTGTGGAAAATAACACAAGGCAGAAAATACTCCCCTGCATAAAACACCTCGCTGCAGAAAATCGTTTTTTAAAGTATCTTTTGTACACCCCAGCCCCCCCCCCAAAAAAAAAAAAAAACTTTACCCCAACAAAAATCCTGGTTATGGATTTTTTGTATTTGATTTGGATTTTTTGGACCAGTATGACTTGTGTCAGATAGTTCAAAAGTGGGAAGGAATGAAAATTCACGAATTTCTCTCTTATTATGATCTTATATGTATCATGTGATCTCTACCTATTGAAGTATATTTAAAGGTCAATCTTTTTTTATTTGGTGAAAATTGGGTAGCCATTTGGTAAAATCTATGAAGTACGCCCCCCCCCCCCTCCAAAAAATGAAAAGGGGCTCGGGACGCCCCTGGAGATGACTGTTGACTCTTCTGGATGCACAGGAGGATCTAAGGCTTAAGATAAAAGTTTGTATTATTGTTTTCAAAATCTTGATAGAGGCAAGCCACTAGAGGGGGTAAAAGCATCCCTGCCCCCAAATTAACACTGTTGGAACTAGCAGACAGCTGAAACATTGCAGAGAGATGGTAAATGCTCAATTCAAAGCTATTGAATATTCCAGCATTCTTTATTCAGATTTATGGTTGAAATGCATACAAAAAATCTGCATCAAATGGCAATAAAACTTTGAGGTTAATTTTCTCTTAATTTTAAAGCATGTAATAAATGGGTGACTGGAAACAGCAAAAAGTACAAAACAAATTTTCCTTTACAAAATTTTGGAGTCTAGCTGTAACAGCTCTTATGGTGTGGCTATGGTAGTCTAGACTCAAATCTTGGATAAAAAAAAAAATCTTTTTTAAACATTTAATATCTTTCAATTTCCCATTCATTTCTAATGATAAGTTCTCCTAGAAGTCAGAGAAGCTAAAATACTGAGTATATTCTATAAAATGAGAAATTCAAGTTCTTAGCAGCATTGTGGAAAAAATTGCATTAATAACATTATAAATTCCTTTAATATACACATAAAATTATCTTCATGTCCTTCAGGTTTCTAAAATTGGCATATATTCATATAAAATAATAATTCTTTTATAATTGAATTTTTTATTTCCAATCCCTCAAAGAGGACCAGGATAATATGTCCCATGGACTGTTTCTGTGGAAAATTTCGGGTTCTTTTTAAGGGAAATATAAAGAAAGATATAAAGTTAAACATACACATATTACCATATTTTAGCAAAAAATTCATGTTAACTTCTTTAAAAACTCCTGTTGGTTTCTTTGCCTAAGCTGGAAAAAGATCTTTTTACAAGGTTTTTTCAATACTTTTAAAAGCCCTAAAAATATACAGAGTTTAATGTTTTTTTGAATGAAATTTTTCTGGTGTTTGTAAATATTGAAGTTGAAACTTAAATGAACAAAAATACCGTTGTGCAGTTGGCAGAATATAATTTTGAAGAACTGTATTGTATAAAATGGCTTGTCTCTGACTACCCTTAGGCTAAATAAAAGTATAGTGATGTTGTACACTAAGTTTAGCCTGAATTTTCTTGTCAGAACAGTTTTGTCTGGGTTAAATGCATTTGATTCTGTCTGAAACACAAAGATGGTGCAATCAATCTAAGTTTTTAATGAAAATGGAGGATGATAATGGATATCAAAAAACAGAGAAGGGCGGCCAGCATAGGCCTAAACTGTTTGGTGGAAGAGTGATGGCTGATATTACATTCTTGAACTGGTGAAATTCAATCAATCTGATTGACTACAATAAAATTACTGGATAAAATATTATTCAAAAATTATTTGAAAATGTAGGTAATAAGGGAAATAAACATGAGAATCTGATAAACATAAATGTGCTTCATTTTATATGCTTAAATTTCAGTCTTTTAGTGTTTTCTTTTAGCTATTTATGCATCCTTGATCTATATCTAGAACTATGTGTGGAGGAGGATCATCATCAGAAAAGTGACCAAAATATTTGAAAAGATCATAAAGTAAGGAATCTAATGGTAAAATATATTTTATTATCATGTTCACTTTGAATGCGGTCAATGAATACAAATTTACCTGGTAAATATCTAGTGGTTAGCCTCTTCTGAAGCAAACATGCCATATGAATACAAGTAAGATCAATAGGTCCCTTGTTTTATGTTATTTCCAAACATCATAGTCAGTTTTCTGCCAATGCATATCCTCCCCTGACGGTCCCAGATATAACCCTAATTATACATTTCTTCTTTAATTTATCTAATGGTACAGTCATGAGTTCTTGTTAAAATAAATTTTGCAGTTTTAACTTGGCAAAATTTACTTTTGCCCAGGCGAGAACAATAAGATTGTGAAGATAAGCATAATTTGACATGATTTTGAAACATTAATAATAATAGCAATCAGCAATGCCAAAAATGGATGTTCTGGTGTTTGATATAATCCTTGGCAAAGAATGTTGCAGCAATAAATGCAGCATAGTAAAGCTCAACTACAGCCCAAACTAGCCAAAAGTTTAAAAACGCCTTTAAAAAAAAACTTGCAAGTGAGAAATTGCTATTTCTAACTGATTCAGGATTGGTAAGTATCATTTCAATTAATTTTAAAAGTAAGTTGTTTTTGTTTTTTTTTAATTTATGGGAATTTCTAAAAAGATCCAAATAAAAAATACACCACTGGAATTAACATTATTAAGAACTGTGTTCGTGAAACTTACAGCCTCTCACCTTGAACAGCAAGGAAAGTCACTTTTTGCATGGAAAGTAATGATGTTTTATTTATTTTTTTTACTTTTTTCTGTCACTGTTACCAGGCGACTGAAAAATCATAAAGAGCTGTATAAGGGACCATTGGAATGCTAATTATTAAATATGCATGCTTTTTGAAAACTTGACTACATAATGCCATTGTAAAGTGTCATATACAACCAAAAAGATGCATGTTAGGTCCAATTTCCAGAGTGAAAAGGCAAGGAAAAATAAAAAAAGGTAGCCTACCATCATAATCTTACTGGTTGAGAACCCTAAACCTTAGGGTACAATCCCCCCTTCTGGTATATCCCCCTCCCAGTCCCCTTTATTTTTCAAAAACCATCTGATGAAGAACTTAACTAGGATACTTCCAGTGGCTAAGCTAGTGGTGATAAGTCACACAAATTTAGTGGGGGAGAGATGCATTTTAAATATCTAACAGGGGTAAATTTGTTGTTTTTTGATGAACATAATAAAGGATCCTTTTCCATTAGAAATACCCCCTAAAAAATACATTTTTTAATATCTTAGCAGAGACAAACCATTAGACAGGGCGCATGCACCCCTGCTCCCCTCCCACCAATTGACAGCACTGGAACTGGCTGGCAACTGAAACATTTTGGAGATGGTAAAGGCTCAAATTCAAAGCTATTGATCATTTCAGCATGCTTTATTAAGATTTACAATTGAAGAGCATAAAAAAGGTGCATCAAGCATCAATAAAACTTAGAGGTCTAGGATATGTAATTGTTTTAGATCTCTAGAAAGTAATAGCCTAAATGGGTGATTGGAGACAACAAAAAAGATAAAACAAGCTTTTCTACACAAGAATCTGTAGTCTAGCTATAATAGAATAGAATAAGGCTTTACTTTTAAAACTTTTCACAAGCAATACATCAACAAATATAAGTTCGTGTAAAAAAAAATGAAGTAAACAACAAACATCACAAGCATTTTAATGAAATTAGGATCAGGGACAACAAAACGTTGTTTTGTTAAACTGACAAAATAAATAGAAATTAAACAATTAAGAAAAACATTAAAGTAACTAAAACAATTTCATATCAAACAGGTCCTACATTAAAGGTAAAATCTAGTCATAAAACGGAATACAATAAAATAAGCCATAAAAAACAAAAAAAGAAAAAAAAGATTCATTAATAGGTATTGGAAATGTTGAGGATTTTAGTGAAGGTTGGTATAAAGCTATCTAAATATCTGTTTGTTTTTGTTTTTACAGGTTCTAGAATGGGGATGGCATTTTTTGCCTCTCTTGGGAGAGGCTTCTGTTCAGGATTATGGGAAGGCGGAAAAATGTCTTCAGTTTGGATGTTGGTTCTCGCGTTACCACCAAAACGGAGGCACATATCATGTCGTCTATTTTCCAGGGTTTTGATTTTAAACTTTTGTAAGAAGTAGGAGTAAGGCAACTTCCCTTCCCATGCGATTACTTTTAAAGCCCTTTTCTGAACGGATTCCAGCCTTTTGGTTTGATTTTTATTTAATGAGAATTGCCATAGAGGGCAAGCATATGCGAGAGTTGGGCGAATAAAAGATATGTAAAATTTCAAAATATGAGAAGACAGGCATTGATATTTTGCCAATTGCTTAGGAAAAGCTAGGAAAATATTGGCTTGCTTGGTTGTTTGAAATATGGGCTTCCCATTTAAGATCGGATGTTATAGTTACCCCTAGAAGTTTTATTTTTTGTGTCATAAGTTCACTTGGAATAATAGACTTGGAATAATGAGGGGTTGTGCTTAGAAAATTGATTGTTAGAATTGTAGATTTCAATGGGTTTATATGCATTTTATTTTGAGGGCATCTGTTGCAACATCTTCAAGGATTTCTAGTGGACTACTTTTTATATTTTTCCTAGCGACCTCTAGTAGAGTCATATCATCCACAAATTTCCATCGTAAGGGGATATCTTCTGCCAAATTGTTTACCATAACGCTGAATAAGATGGGTGCAGTTAAACTACCTTGAGGTATTCTGTTATAGACTGGTAGAGGTTCAGATAAAGTATTCATGTATTTGACCACTTGAGATCGTTGGTTTAAAAGTGATGAGATAATTTTTACCAGAGAGGGGTCGATTTGGAATTCGTGGGGAAGTTTATCAACTAAAACATTATGGTCAACATAATCAAAAGCCTTTTCCAGGTCAACTGAGATGAGATTAGCCCAGGTATTTGGTGTCTCTAGGTTTTTCAGTATTGTGTCATACATATGTGCTAGATAGTGGGACGTTGACACTTTTGGGACGTTTCCAAATTGTCAGATTTCAATACGTTCTGCAATTGAGACCCTGAGCCAGTCAGATAAAAATGATTCATACAGCTTTGAAAAAAGTGGTGTTAATGTTATTGGTCTAACTTTGTCAAAATCAACCACAGCACCTTTTTTAGGAACTGGAGTTACATAACCTTGTTTTCAAAGAACTGGGAATTCGTCTGTTTTTGTGATCTTGTTGAAAATATCTACCAGTGGCTCTGAGATTTTATTGGAGAAAGCTTTTACGAGTGCGATCGGAATATCTACGGGGAAGATACTGTTTTTTTTTAATTTTTGGATTTTATTTGTAATCTCAGATTTTGTGATTATTGGTAAATTATCTTCAGAGGTATGGGAGGAAATTCTTTACAGATTCAGGGGTAGGTAAAATTGGGAAATCAAACTAAGGTGGCAGTTTAAGTCGTTCGCGGTTTTTATAGGAGGCTCATTTAGGTTAAAGTTTAGTTATTTAGGTTCTTTGCCACAAATAAGTTTTATTTCCTCATACCATTTATTTGGATTGGTACTGCATAAGTGATTTATTTTGTTTTTGTAGAAATTTGATGCAAAACTACGAAGTTGCTTCTTTAAATTTTTCCTTAATTTGTTGGCCTCTAGAATTTTTCCTTCTTTAAGGCATTTAATTTTTCCAAAATTATTTTTTTAACGTTATGGTTGAAGAATGGTTTGTTGGTGGAACACTTTTTGTTCTTTTTTACCGGAAATGATCCAATGTAGTTTTTAGTTAGGAGTTTATGGAGCCGCAAGACTTTGTCATTAACATATTCTGTATTTATAATTTCACTCCAAGTTTCGCTTGTTATCCAATTTCCGAATTCCAATAAACCTTTATCTGTTACTGGTCTGGAGCAAATTTTGGTAACCTTATAATTGTGTTTGACCCCAAAATCTAGGATAATTTTAATTGAATAATGATAGCCACAACCAAGTGCAGGAAGTAGAGTTGGTTTTTTATAGTATTGTTTTATATTGGTGTAAATAACATCTAGTTGGGTGCCTCCCTTCGTTGTTGGGAAATCTACCATTTGTTTGAGATTAAAATTATGGCAAGTTGAGTCTAAAGATAAATCATTTTTATCCCCTAATAAAAAGAGTCCGGCGTAAGAATATTGTAGTTGAATTCGATCAATGCTGCCATTTAGTTTTTCTATGAATTCTGTTTTGATTGGGAGCAAAATAGAAAAGTACAACCATAAAAATATTTAATGGACAGGGCAAAACCTTTGGTCTAATATGTATCCAAAGAAGACCTTCAAACTCTTTAAAATCGGGTGTAGGAATTGGTCTTGGGCATAAATATTCTCTAAAGAACAGCAGAATACTGCCCCCTTTTTTCCCCAGAGGAGGGTCATGGGGCCTTAATTTGATAAACTTATGGTAGCCATTTAAATTTAGTAAAGAAAGATTTTGGTGATGCACCTCCATGATGGAAATAACGTCGAAATCCAATAGTCCTGCAGTTATGCTTACTTCCTTAAGCTTGTCGAAATTCAAACTTTCAGCATTACTTAGATAAATTTTTGGTAAATTGTAACGTGAAGTGTCGCAATATTTTTCATATGACTTAGATTTATTATTCTGAAGGTGGGTTGTTGTGGGTAGTGGAGTCTGGATTGTTATTTTTTGTAAGGGTGGGACAGTTTTGGGGGTGGGAAAAGTGGTATAGTAAGACAATTTGTATTTGCTTCCAAATAATTAACACCTGGGTAATTCTTGTGTGATGAGGGTTGGGAGGTATATAGGGGAGTGGTGTGTTCCTAGGGATAAAGGGGGGGTGACTAGGGGGTACATCAAGAGGGAGGGATCTTTTTGAAAGGGTGGGTTTGATTTGTAGACATAGGCTGTACATGGGAGGAGGTTCGGTCTAAAGAGTGTACTTTCTTTGCAAGGGATGAAACATGGGTTAGTGATTGACGTTGAAAGTCTTTGAAGGGAGGATATAGTTTGGCGTGGAGAATTCGGCGTTGGTAGAGAAAAAAGTGGTGTTTTTTTTTGTATTTTTGGGGAAAACTTGGGGCTTAAAACAGGGACTCTGATGCGAGGGAGATTTACGGATGTGTAAGAATGAACACTTAAGACTAAAACACACTCCACTGTGAAATTTTTGGCAGGGTCTAAGGTGGGGAAGATTACAGTTTGGGTTTTGACAGGAACCTGAATTAAAAAATGTATACACGAATGGACAAACCTACAAGAAAAGCCTCTATTACACTTATTATTCAGATGAAATTTACAAGTGACATTCCTTACTTTGGAATTGTCACTAACCTTGTCAAAATTACTGGAATATTTGTAAACACAGCTGTTAACACTAGTCATCTTCTCCATTGGTTTAATGTTCGCCTTTAATTAATTTTTATTATAAATTGAGTCAATGGCTGCATTTCCAGTTGCATGACCGGAAAAATATAATCCTTTAAATACACAGGTTTATCTTTTGGTCTCCAGGGACCCACTCTTACCTAAACTTGTCTCATTGAAATTTTGCTCATTGCACCTCCTTGATTCCTTAATAATGAATTCATGAATATATTTTAGATTTTCGTTTGTATCACTAACTTTTTGTCAGATTTATTTCTTGCAAAATTTGTCTCTAGATTATGTACCATATATTGAAATCTCCTGGGATTTCTCAGTTTCACGAATTTGGACACTATCTGAAGCACCAAATTTAGACATTTCAATAATAATAGTCTCTATTTCTTTCTATAAGCCTATTAGACTATGCAATTTTGTTCTGGACACTGGGAGGGAGGGAAGGAGAAGGCAGCAGGGTGGGCCGGAGTCACAGTCTGTCTGTGTTGGGGCACTTGGTTTACTGAATTCTGCTTCAGTGTTTGTAAGGTCTGACTGGCAAAAAGCATCTTTAGTATGAATTGGAGGGGGGGGGGTAGTCTGACGCATATTTGGGGCTTCAATTTCAGCTTTACTGCTAGGAGAAGCTAATAGAGCTAAACAATCAGTTTGACAAGCAGCATCGGAATTGGACTGGCGATTTGAGAACTGATTGTATGGATTTAGGGATAAGCCTATTGTCTTTCAATATGTCTATAAAGCTTTCAGTTGACATCCAACTTCTAGATCTTGGAGTAAGTTGCAGCAACAATACCAAAGTAGAAGGTGAGGAACGACTGAGACTAATTACAGATGGTTCTTGTTTTGAAATGCAATCCAAGCATAACCAGCCACTTTTCCACACTAATATTTCAATGCCTGCACATTTGTCACATCCAGCATGGTAGTGGCACTTGCAACTACTGCATTGCACTGAATTTCTACCAATTCTTAATCAGCACTTAGGACATCTTAACATATTGACCCCTGAGAGAAACTGTGTCAAAGAATTTTAACTGGATATTGTCAAAGAGAGTATCAGTTATTACGTCTTAACACACCGGGAGCTGAATAGTGACTTGTAAATGTGCTCTTAAAATGTGGCCATGGTAACCTAGGTCTAAATCTTGGATAAAATAAATTTTTTTACTTTTTTTACATGTACTTTTTTTCAGTGCTTATTCATTTCTAATGATCAGTTCTCTTTAGAAGTCAAAGAAGCAAAAATATTGAATGTACATTATGTAATGAGAAGTTCAAACTCTTTACAGCATTAGGGCAAAACAAATGCCCATTAATAACACAAATTTATTGAATATACATATTAAATCATTTTAATATCCTTCAGGTTTTGGCTTGAATAAAAGAATAAAGTGATATTATAAACTATGTTCAACCTGACTTTTCTAGTCAGAACTGCTTTGTCTAGGTCAAGTGCACTTGATCATGTCTAAAACTCAAGGAGGGTTCAAGCAATCTAAGATTTTAATGAAAATGAATGGTGGCAGTATTTCAAATGATTTTAAAATGTGGTTAATAATGGAGGGAAACATGATAATTTGATTAGCAGAAACAAGCTTTATTTTATATGCTAGAATTCTATGTTTTAATGTTTTCTTTGAGTTATTTATATATCCTTGTGCTATTATCTGGAACTTTGGACAGGATGAGAGTTTCATTGACTGAAAAGTGACCAAGATATTTGGAAAGAGCATAATATAAAAATGTCTAATGGAGTACTTTTATTTTATGAGTATATTTCCTTTAAATGCAGTCTCAGCCTCATCTGGAGCAAATATGTTGTATAAATAAAAGTAGTAGGCTACCACTGGAATCCTTTTTTTGTGCTTTTTCCAAGCATCATGGTCAGTTTTCTGAAAATGCAACCTCTTCCCTTGATGGTCCTATGAATTTAGCCATAATTAGTCTATATGTTTCTTCTTTAATTGTGTCTTTTTTAATTTATTATATATTTCTAGGAAAAATGACCATGACATTTGGAAATATCATAAAATAAAGAATCTTAAGTGTAGGCCTACTACTTTTAATTGTAAAGCACATTGGTTCCCAACTGGTGGTATGCATACCCCAGGGGGTATGCTAAACCCTTTCAGCAGGTATTCAAGGTCCCGAAATTAATCTAGTCTACATCTTTAAAACTTTTTTCTGACTCAGTTCCAACATTTCCCTCAAAATCAGATAAACCATTGTACATAATTTCAGACTCATTTTCAAAACCTTTTCTTTCAGTAACCCACTAATTTTTCTCCATAGCCATAAGGTCTTGTCCACTTTTGCTTTCAGTAACCTCTTAATTTTTCTCCATAGCCATAAGGTCTCAATCAGTCCTGTCACAGACAATTTGAACCCAGCAATTTCAGTATCTTGTCATCTATTGAAACACAAAGTTTGTGAATTGTGGTTGCAAACAAACATGGATGGATTCCTGATCAGGAATAACAAGAAGCTGAATGATGGTACCCCAAACTCAGAACCTGCACCTAAGAAGAAGAAATATGGCAAATCATGTTCTGTCAAAGTGTGTTGATATTTGTCAGAATACCTAGGGCTCAGATTTAGTGTGACAAAGTCTTATCCAGTGAATGCACAGTGCATTCTTTGTGGTCAAGTCTTGGCCAACAGTTCCATGAAACCTGTGCATATGAACCAGCATCTCAGTAATGTGCACCCTTCTCATGTTGGTAAGCCAATAGAGTTTTTCAAGCATAAACAAGAACCATTCACTAGTAACTGTTTGAAAATTGCAAAAGTGGCATCACTTTCTTCCAAGGCTCTCTGGGCTTCATATGCTATGTCCTATTTAGTTGCAAAACAGAAAAAACCTCACACCATTGCCAAAAGTCTGTTACCAGCACCAGTGAAAGTCAGTGAAATAATGTTTGATACAAAAACTGCTACTGTCCTTCAGTCTATACCTGTGTTGAACAATACCGTTTCAAGAAGGAGAGAAGACATTGCAAGCAATATTGTCATGCAGGTTTTTGAGCAAATAAAGGTGACAAAGATGTTTGCATTACAGCTTGGCAAAAGCACAGATTCGTCAGGTGAAGCCCAGGTGATCATATTTGTCTGATATAAAGACTGCTCTGACATAAGAGAAAATATTCTGTTTTGTCAAAACCTACAGTCAAGAACAGCAGGAGAGACCTATTCAAGGTGATTGACAAATTTTTTGCAGAAAGGGGCATCTTGTGGGACTGGTGTCTATCAGTTTGCAGGGATGGGGCTGCCACCCTAACAGGGAAGAACAATGGGCTCATGGCCTGGATAAGGAAGAAAAATCCAAAGGTGAAGTGGTTGCACTGCATCATCCACAGGCGAGCTCTTGCACTGAAAAGGATGAATGCACATCTACACAATACCCTCAATGAGGCTGTAAAAGTGATGAACTTCATCAAAGCCTGACCACTGAACTCAAGACTGTTCAAGTTACTATGCCAAGAGATAGGTTTGGAACATCAACATTTATTTCTGCACACAGAAGTTCACTGGTTATCTTGTGGGAAGATATTCAACAGACTTTTCAAGCTTCAACAAGAAATTCATATGTTTCTTCTGGAGCAAAAGTCTGCATTCACTTCACTTTTTGAAAACCAGGACTGGGCCTGCAGGCTGGCCTATCTTGTGGATGTTTTCAACAAACTGAATGACTTGAATCTCTCAATGCAAGGTTTCTGGACAGACAAACTATCCCTGAATTTGAAGACGTGTGCTTTCATCAATAAATTTGAGTTCTGGCTCAAAAAGACTCAAAGAAACAGCATTAGTGTCTTCCAGACCCTTGACAAGTTTGCAGACAATAGTGAAATTGATAACCTCAACACAATCTGTGATTGTATTTGGGAGCATCTGACAAAGCTGCAAGATGAACTTGTGTCATATTTCCCATTGAATATGACCCAAGATAGAACCCAGGATTGGATCCGAAATCCATTTATTGGAGATGTGACCTCAAGCTCTGGTCTTAGTGACAAGCTTACAGAGAATCTGCTCAAATTTGCCAGTAATTGCACATTAGAAGTGAAATTCCAAAATGAAACTGTTTCCCAGTTTTGGTTAGAGGTGAAAGCAGAATACAAGGAACTAGGTGAAATCGCTAGGCTATGTCTGTTTTGTTACCAGTCAGATCCACTTACCTTTGTGAAATGTCATTTTTGGCAATGTCATTGATCAAAACCAAACACAGAAACAGACTGAGTCCACAAAATGACCTTATAATTGCCATTAGTGATGTCAAGCCAAGATTTGATAACATTTTAGCCAAAAAGCAGCCTCAAGTTTCTCATTGATTTTGTACATACCTTTACACATTTGTGCACCATCATATACAACAATAAATCTTGTGTTTTTGAAAATCTAATTTTAGTTAAGAAAAAAGTAAAGCAACAATTCTCAAGAAAGGGGTATGCAACTGTTTTGGCCTTGATTAGGGGTATGCAGAACAAAAAATGTTGGGAACCACTGGTATACCATGTTCCATTCAGAAAAGGCCAATGGTACTTATCTGTTATAGTGCCAAGACTCAAGTTCTTCATCTATTGACACACTCTAGAACTGGTTTCTTTTGGGTAAATTTCTAGCTGGCACTATAATTTAGCTAGGATGAAAGTGAAAAAATCATTTGATGTCTTTTTTTATGCTCTTTCATAATACAATAGTTGCTTCTATTGCAAAGTGCATCTTGAGCCCTTAAAGTGGCCCCAAAGGTATTTTAGGCTATATGAATTGTGAAATAGCATAAAAAAGCATCAAAAGATGTTTTCACTTTCATTTTAGCTAAATTATATGGTCCACAGCAAATTTACAATGAACTTTAACCCCCCCCCCCCCAGGCCTAATGTGCCAATTTATACCCTGAATTGTCCACAGCAAAGTTTCAAATCACAAAATTTAGCACTATTTTTGTTGATAGTAGGTTTGAAAAACTTGAAACAGTGGGAAAACAGTTTGAATTGAAAATCAAGTTTTTGTAGGTTAGGTTATAACTTCTTTTTGTGGTTACAAAAATGAAATATCTTTGGGGTCCCTTTAAGGGCTCAAGATGCAATTTGCAACATAAGCAATTACTGTATTATGAGAGAGCATAAAAAAGACATCAAATGCTGTTTTCACTTTCATCCTAGCTAAATTATAGTGCCACCTAGAAATTTACCTTTTTTGTTAGTTCCTTTCAGTTTCAGTTTAGTAAGACCTACTATTGAGTATGGTAATGTCATATGGGGGCCTCACTATAAAACAGACTCAGCCAAGATAGAAAAAGTTCAAAGTCAAGCCACAAAGCTTCTTCTGGGCTTCAAAGAGATGAGTTATGAAGAGAGGTTATAGAAACTGCAACTTCCAACACTCAAGTACAGAACAAAAAGAGGAGACCAAATCCAGATGTACAAAATGAAAAACAAGTTGGAAAAAGTCAGCTTCAAAAATTACTTTCAACTCCCAAAAACCCAGACTACACAAGGTCACTTGGTAAAAGTGTTCAAGCCCCATGGCCTAAATAAATCAAGAGCTAATTTCTGGAGCGTAAGAGCTGTAGATGACTGGAACAGTCTCCCAGAAAGTTTTGTGAAAGCAGACACCCTAAATGCATTCAAAAATGGACTAAACCAATTCTGGAAAGAACACATGTATATACATGACTCTTAAACATTTGACTTTAGTGACTTAAAACTGTTAACACTACCATCTATTCACACTCCTCCAAGGTTGATGTTGTGCCAAGGCTCTGCTGACCATACATTCTGGGGAGACCCTTACCCACAGTTTAAATTCCAGAACTTCAAATAATTAAGTATCAGAGAAACAAGACTTGACAAACCAACTGACAGCCATCTAGAGAGTAACAGTTATGTTTCCCCAAAGGCACTGAGGATCCTGTAAGTTTAGCATGAGACAAGGCAATTCATAGCATGAGTCTAAAGAAAACAATTTGTTAAAAATTTAGAATTTTGGCTCCTGATAAGGAGACATGTTAAGAAAAAAATTCTTACTTTAAAATATGCATAATGATCCTAGTTAACATATTATCCAAGGGGAGAACCTGTATCATCAAGTCTTTCCTCTTTTTTTCAACTTAAAAGAAAAAAAAATTCAATTTTCTCTATGCTAAAACACAATGTGTAAATCTTTTGAAATTGCCACTATGAATTGCCAAATAAATTGTTTTTATAGGTAGCATTCATCCCAGCCAAGTTCAATAGATGAGCTCCTGGCCAAGTCCATTGATTTTGAATTGAAGGTAGGTTAGGTTGTATAAATATTTTGTATTTTTGCCACTGCTCATTAAAATAAAGGAATTAACAATGACTGGGATGAATGCTATCTATAGAACAATTTATTTGGCAATTTCAAAAGATTTATGCATTGAGTTTTAGCATGGAGAAAATTGATTTTTTTTTTTCTTTCAAGTTGGAAAAAGAAGGAAAAAAGAGGAAAGACTTGATGATAAAGGTTCTCCCCTTGGATAATATGTTAACTAGGATCATTATACATATTTTAAAGTAAGAATTGTTTTCTTAACATGTCTCCTTATCAGGAGCCACAATTCTGAATTTATGCCAACAATTCTTACTTCATAGCATGCAAAACTAATTGTACCAAACACATTTTGTATGCAGACCTGCTATTCTTTATCCCCACCCTATTGCATTAGCCTAGGCTTGACCTAGGTAGCCTAGCTTCACTTCTTGAGTGTTGGTGCTAGCCTAGCCTATAACAAATAAGTATCAGGCCAACAACTATATAATTCCCAAAATTTAGTTTACCTCAGTGCTTACAGATTGCTAACAAACTTGGTTTAGTACTTATTAATTTAAGCTATCCCAAAAACTTCACTTGTTGTTGTTGTTTGTTTGTAGCACTCCTGGGCAAGCTGCCCATTGTGCATGTCTCCATGATTTCATCAGAGCCTTTAGGGATGAAAGGTATTCCATGTCAAAATTCGGCTGTCCAGCTGTTGTTCTGTCATGACCGAGGGTCAAATAGGCCTAATTTAAAAAAGCTATCTGGCTTTTGTCACTGTGGTTAGGGAGGGGTTTTGAAGAATCTCAAGGTAAAAAAAAACAAACAATAAGCCAATATCAGGCTATATTCAACTCTGTCCAATGGTGTGACAAATGAGCCACCATATTTACAATTCAAACACAACTGGCTGATATGGCAATTTAAACTGATGAGCTTGGCTTGCAATATATACACATAGCCTACTCATAGATATAGCTTACATATCACTAATTTACATGTACAATATTAAAATAATGTGCAATAATATTTATATATAAAATTATTAATACAAGTTACAGCTCTAAGTGTAGCTTAACTTCACTTCTCTTTCAATCAATCTATAAGTGAAATAGTTTCGTTTGTTTCTTCTATAAAAGGAAATAATTTAAAGAGTAGCCACCTCTACTCTCGTCACTTTGATTGATGTGTATGTGTATTTGCTTTGTGTGTACTATTAAGTCTATGTTTTTTTTCCTCTTTTTTGCTGTTTTTTCCATCAATTTCTGTGCTTATGATGGGTGTAAAATAAATTCAATTCAATCCGAAGGAAAACGCAACGCCCTTAGATGGCCTTGGTTCTTACTTTTGGCAGTTTTTGCTCTCGTAAAAAACAGTCGTATTTTGTGATCCATCAAATTTCGCCTGTTTTTTGCTACAGGTTGATGCACAGGTTGATGAAGCCATGTTCAACGGCTTCATTGAAATATCTTGGTTCGTTTACACATTGCGGAAATCCCTGCGGAAATCCGTTCGTTTCTGTTCGAACTATGGCTAAAATAACGCTGCGTTTTAAGGCAAAGATTTCAAATTATTGCAACAGCATGACCTTTGTTCTTACCCTCTTCTGAAACCTGTTGAGCAATAGAGCCAAATGACACCGTTTTCTTAGTTTTCTTATAGCCTGGGTGCGCAGGATCATAGAAACCGGGTGTAGCCTTGAACCAAAGTTACAGGATCGTGTAGTTTTTGATAGTCCATACTCATGATTTTATTCATTTAAAAATCTTGCCAAGATTCCGTCCTGATTTGACCAAAACGTTGCGGAAAGCTAGAGATTTTTTCTAGCACGAAAACGGACGGAATTTCCGCACGGATTGCTAAATCCGCATGAATTTCCGCAATGGGTAAACGAACCATAATCTATTGAAAATTGCATTGTCGAAATAGCAGTGGAGAAGTATTTAGATTGTTTTTATATGGATTTAATTCACTAAGTTTGGGACGACCAATAAATTATCGTCGAGTAGACAAATCTGAAGTGATGGTGTCCTAGTAAGATTTGGATATAATGTAGCATGAGCAATATGAAACAGTTGCTTGAAATTCTTTATACTAAAGGAGAAAAAATGGGATACCAACTGTTTATGGAGTAATTTATTTGTTCTTATATGCTGCATAATGGCTTAAAATTAAAACAATACAATTTCTTATATAAAAATCAAACAAATAATTTGCTTGTTTTTTTATATAAGGAAATTAGATTTTGTACTAAAAGTTTTCGAAAACGTGGTCTATGGAAGATTATTGAGAGCTATGTAAATTAGAATTTATTTTGCTGCAGATTACTTTAGGACTTTTTTACACCAGTGGAATTTGCATGGTTTTGTGTTTTCAGTACAGAGTTAGTTTCTCGAAATAAAAAAAAAAATAATAGGGAAAAATTAAAAGGAGCTAAGAGTGGCACCGATTATATGCTCTTAAAGCTTCCCTGACCATAAAGCTCGCCCCCAGGAAACGAAAGCAACCTATCCGAGATACGATGTAGCACGTCTTATGATAAAGCAGTCACAGAAGAGTTCCGTTTGGAATTGTCTGACCGTTTTGACATCCTGTCCACGGACGACGATAAGGAAACAGCCTCTATAAACATAGAAGACTAGTGGAGGGAGATCAGAGACATCTTAACAGACCCCTCTAAAAAAGTCCTTGGTAGGCTAAAGTTTAAGCGGAAAAAGTGGATCTCGGAAGACACTATCAAGCTATTAAACCAGTAACAACACATCGGAAATATCAAGTCCACAGTGGTCAAAACACTGAGAAAAGAATTCCATAAATCCACCCGCCGATACAGACAACGCTACCGGGACTATGTAGCAACAGATATCCAGAAGGCTGCTAGTCATTCAGATAAAATTCATTCAGAAAATTTTTTTTTTTGAGCATTTAGTAAAAACAGATGCGATCTAGTAAATTTTTCCTCTCCGATTTAGTAAATTCTTCCAGGTCAGTGTGAAAACCCTGAACGCCAGTCACAACATCTCTTCCATTCGAACGCCTCGTAATAATAGCGCCACTGCATTTGAGCCCAGCAACCCTAACCTTAACTCAGTACAGCTGAGTCAACAAGCCCCATACAACAACGTCAATGTTCATTCCTTCCCCCGTCAATACAAGAGATCAAAGAGGTAATCAAAAAGCTGAGGAATCAAAAGGCGCCAGGCACAGGTTCTATCCTGGCAGAATGCCACGAAGCTGCTCCTGTTCTCGCTGGCAAACTACAGAAGCTCTTCTGCTCAATTTGGTCTCAGAAATGGCTTCGCCATGAATGACAAGACTTAGTTATACTACCAGGCTCAAGAAAGGTGACCGCGCTGAATGTAAAAATTACAGAGGGATCCCACTAATGAGCATTGTGGCAAAGATCTTTGCAATGATTCTGCTTAACCGATTCCGCAAAGTCGATAACAAAAAACCCACTCCAGCCAATCTGGTTTCCGAACTGGCATGGGCTGTATTGACAAACTCTTCACCCAGAGACAGATTTCTGAAGATAGAGCCATTCATCAACAGATCACCGTCGCTGTCTTCATCGACTTCATTACGGCCTTCGATTCAGTCATCCAGGATGAATTTGGATGGCAATGGGAGAGGACTGTGTTCGACTTAAGATCATACGACTCATTCAGGCTTACTATCAACACACAGGAACCTCCATTATGGTCAATGGAGAACTTTCTCCGCTATTTGATATCGACTTCGGTGTGAAGCAAGAGTGTGTACTCTCTCCCGAAGTATTCAATTTTGTCGTCGACTGGGTAATGAAAAAAGCAATGCTAAACTTCGAAGGAGTCAAGGTTAACCCTTATTTGAGTACCATCGACCTTGACTATGCCGATGATGTTTGCTCTTCTTGGCAAATCCGTTATCGAAGCCCAGAAAATGGTTCTGAAAGTCTTCGATGTTGCTGCTCCAGTGGGGATCAAGATTAATATTGAAAAGACTAAAGCCATGTCTAATGTCCCGGATATAAACTCTAACCCTATAACCCTTAAACAAAGGCAGAAAGAATTTGTCAATAAATTCAAGTATCTCAGATCATACATTGACATAAACGGTGGATGTAGCAAAGAGATCCAATGCCGCATTGTATCAGCTTCCGTTGTCTTTGCACAGCTGTAAAAGCCGCTATGGAAAAGGAAGGTAATCCACTGGAAAACAAAAATCTGTATTTACGATGCCCTAGTCCGATCGGTCTTACTGTACGGCTGTGAGACGTGGCCCTTAAAAGTTACCAAGGCACACGCCCTCAACACTTTTGAACATAGAAGCCTGAGGAGCATATTTGGGTTACGACTCAGCAACCGAATGCCAAATACGACCAACCGCCAACGATGCGACTAAAAGTACGACATCACAACTGTCATTTGACGCCGTCGCCTGTCCTGATTCGGCCATGTTTGCCGAAGACCGGCTGAAACTTTTGCAAATCAAAGCTACACTGCAAACCAACACCTGATTGGAGGTAACGACATGGAGGACAAGCCAAAACTTGGCTCAACACCTTCAAACCTGACCTTGAGCCGATTGGCGGATTCTGGAGACATGGTAGCAGATACAGGCCCCGGAGAAAGGCCACAGACAATTCCAACTTCTTCTTGATGTAATGGGCCAGCCCCCGGCAAGGCTAAGTGGCAGGCTTGTGTATGTTGATTTTACTTGTCACGTGTCTTTTAATTGCAAACAATCTTCTTGATGTAGTGGCGTCAACATAGGTTTGATACAACAACCCTGTGAAAAATAAAATTTTTCTTTAGAGTTTTTACCTATTTAGATCGTTATTGTGGCCAGAAATGTCAATATGCTAGTTTTAAGAATAAAAACTATCTAACCAATATCGAGGCCGGATCCCGGTACTGGGCACATGAATGGCTTGTACATACTGGTTCTTGTTATAAGTATCAACCTCCAAATGAATCATCTTTGTTTGGTGCTCTTACCTCGGGAAAATACAAGAATCCACATGGAATACATCTAACATTGAAGGGTTCCAAGGAATTGTCACTTTCATTTTTGACATGTTCTGATTCTCACTGTCACTTGTAATTTTGCTGCAACCTATCCCCTAATCACATATTTTCTTGTTCCTGGTTGTGGTATATTATTTTCAATTTTGACACGTTTTGATTCTCGCTGTCACTTATCTTCAAACCCCATTTTTCTTAACCCGCCGGGGCCCTGGCACTTGACAAGCAGCAGGCTTCTATATTTGGATTCTCACTGTCGCTTGTCTTCTAACCGAAGACAATTTGAGCATTTTCTCGACGTCATGACTTCATCACAGTTTCAATACAGCCACCCTGGGAAAAATAGAAATTCTTTATTAAAGTTGCGACCTGTTTAGATATTTTTTGTGTCCAGAAATGTCAATTTGCCAGTTTAAGAAGAATTTTTATTTTTGACAAGCTCTAATTCTCGTTTTTGCATGTCTCCTCTGTTGCATATCTTCTAACCGCATCTGTCTTTGTTCTTCATTTAGGATTTGATTCCTTCAGACAATTTAGCAATGCCCTTTGATTTCGCCACCCATATTTGGCTTGTCGCAATTGATGGTACAGGTTGTTGATTTTCACTCACTGTGAATTTAATTTGTTCGCAGGGCCGGATCGACTAGGGGCAGGGCCCGATTGAATTTTTTTTCTGCGGGACCCTCACTATATATTAAATTTTTAAGCAAAATTCAAATCCAGCATATAAATATATAAATAAACATATATATATATATATATATATATATATATATATAGATATATATATATATATATATATATATATATATATAATATATATATATATATATATATATATATATATATATATATATATATATATATATATATATATATATATATATATATATATATATATATATATATATATATATATATATATATATATATATATATATATATATGTATATATACGATATAAACGTATATATATATATATATATAATATATATATATATATTATATATATATATATATATATATATATATATATATATATATATATATATATATATATATATATCGTATATATATATATATATCGTATATATATACGATATATATATATATAAACGGCTCCATATTTTTTTGGGAAAATTGGTATCTTGAGATATTCTCGGATAAAAAAAAAACGATCTAGATAGGTCAGAAGTCTGAGAAAGAAATAATTTTATCAGGTGACTCTGTCCCACACTTCAAGGATATAAATTTGACAAGATAAAGATTCTGGATAGGATCATGGATTTATTTCCTGAAACTAAAAGTCAATTTCTGAAGTAAAAATTTTCGAAAGATTTGCGAAAATACAAATCATACATTCCAAACACCTCTCACAAATATAATCTGGAATTCTTGCTGCTACTGCTACTAACAACTCACTGGAGCACCGAGATGCCTAAGGCCAACAAAGCTGTGCACGCTCCGGTCCCATCCTAATCTATTCAAAGCTCCCCTCTTTACACCCTCCCAAGAAGTCCCAGTTTTCTTAAAATCCTTTTCTACGACATCTTCCCGTCCCATTTGGTATGACTGGTTTTTCGTTTGGCCCTATCTGTTTGACTGAATTAAATGGCTAGGAAACCTGAATGAAGGATGAAAAACTGCCTAAGATTGTTCTTTTTTGGCCAACCATCTCGGGCCGAACAAAAATCAGATCGTCTCCGAATGGGGTTGGAGAATATCTTTAGGAAAGATTTAGGAAAATGAGAAATTTCTGGGAGAATATAAAGAGGTTGGATTTTAAGAGATTTGGATGGAGGAGGAGTGTGCCTAGCTGTGTTGGTCTCAGGTGGCTTTGTTCAGCAATTAATTGTTGTTAGTAGTAGAAGTATTAGTAGTACATAGAGAATTGGTCCTATACATTGCTGCTGCTTATGTGAAAAGTGATCATCTTTTTTTTCAAGCCGGAGGACTGTAATTCTCTTATATAGGGTAATTCCAAAATAGCACAAATTCCGCAGTATTCTATATATAGCCAACTAGCGCAAAAATCCATAGTTTGGCCCGAATATCCCAAATTTTCCTTGAAAATACCTTCACTCTATGTAGATATGCTTAAGAATATAAATAACTAATGGGATGATATTTAATTTTTCCCGTTGGAGAAAGTATTCCATCAATGCCAAATTACAATAGAATATATTTCTCTCATATAGGATTGTAATTCTCTTATTTTTTTTTAGCCACAGTATGTGGTTGAATCTCACAGTTTTTGCATACGGGTATTCAGTCAATTTTTTAAGATTTATATACTCTTAAATATGACGTCATTCATGTGAATTTTTTTTCAAAAAAAGCTCTTAATGACTCTTCAAACTCGTGACCTATCTAGATTGCTTTTCCAGGCCAAGATTTCTTTGCCTATATCTACATAGAAAGGTTTTAACTTTCCGCACTAAAAAGAAGGAGCATTGTCTGCCTTTAAGATGGTCCATTCCTTCATTCTATTGTAATTTTGCTTTGTTTCATACCAACATATTTCGTTGTGCAACGTTTTCCTTTGCGATTCAATGTGATTTTTGTTGTTTCTTTTTCCATGTCTTTTCATTAGTTAATGACTCTTCAAACTCATGACCTATCTAGATCGTTTTTCCAGGCCAGAAAATGCCTTTCTATGTAGGCAAGTCTGAAGAAAGTATAGGGTATTGTTCATCATCATCAATCCTCAGGAAACAATTAGTTACTATTTTATAAACTTTTGTATATATTTTATGAAATATACACCCGGAAAATTGTGAAAATTTTAAAATTGTTTTTTTTTTGTTAGATTTATTCTATTCGATTCGTGGTCAAGCTTACAGTTTTGAACGCAACTTATATAACGTCAGTAGGAAAACCTAAAAGAAATGTAATTATTACAAATGACGATCCTTCAGAATCACCACCTGAACTATCAAACGTGATAAGACCAAGTGAACGGCCCGAACAAACAATGCCGGGAAAAGGGCGATTGGGCTCAATCGGGTCCGGTGTATGAAAGAGCACCCCGCCGCCATAAAAAATGAAAAATTGATTTTTAGAATTGCGAATTGCTTAACAATTCCAGCAAGCGCTGCCTCTGGAGAGAGATCATTTTCCACGCTAAAACCAATAAAAAACTATGTGATATCAACAATAAATTAGGATAGAATAAATAGTTTAGCAATTATGTTGACTGAAAGTGAAGACACAAGGAAAATAGATCTTAAAACCGTTTTAGAAGCATTTACGAAATAAAAATTTAGAAATATGTAAATTCATGTGACATTCCATGATGTAAATTTTTATTCTGCAAATGCTTCTAAAACTGTTTTAAAATCAGTTTCATTTTGTCAATTTAATTTTCATATACTGATATTTTTTCTTTAAAGTTTTAATAATTTTTACTTATTAAATTAGAAAAAGTAAGAACATTTAAAATGTATTTTGTTTTCAGTAAATTGGGAAATATTTTCTGGTCTTGAGAAGGTATGGGGATTAACAGCCCTACTCATGTTAATTTTTGCTCGTATTGAGTTTGAATAGGCTATTTATTGTAATTCACTTAAAAATCTTTTTTACACAAGACAAGCCTTACAAAGAAAAGTAAAGAGCTCCATTAAGCCAAGAATTAGCAAAAATAAAGTCAAATAATGTTCCAAGCGTGAAACTACCACAAATGACTATCAATAAATAATTGAAACTCAAAACGAACAGAAATTACAGTAAATAGCCGAGTCAAACTCAAAAAGAGCAAATATTAACATGGGATAGGGCTGATGAATGTTTGGAATACCTTTTTACTCTTAAAAAGTGCACTAGAACTTTTAATTCTTAATTGAATTAGCTCCTTTAAAAGTTTCAATGATATTTATAGCTATTGTATAGTGGTGCTGCCTATGATATTACTTATATACCCTTTTGAAAACCTGCACGCATACCATTTTTTTCGTTTAATTGAAACTCTCCCTAAACTTTCCCTAAAAATTACAGCTTAATACCCTTAGCGTCATTAATTACAGTAACTGTGGTGGTAGTAATAATAAAATACACATTAGACTTCCCGCTAGTTTAAAATCCGCCACAACTTACCCTGAAAGGTCTAACTTAATAGCATAGTCATTCTTGAGATGTTGCTTTGTCACCTTTTTGAAAGTCCACATGCTCATAGTTTGCTTTGATTTAGTTTAAAATCCACCTAAATAGTTCCATAAAAGCTTCACCTTAAAACCCTTAGCTTCCATAGTAATATTTGCTGTAGTAGCATTAGTAGCAGTATGCACATAGCACCTTTGGTTTCTTCAACATCCCCTTTAACAAACGCTGAAGGTTTCAACTTTATACCATCAACCGTTTCTGAGGCGTTTCTGATACATCCTCTTCACAACCTGTGTGGAAATAGCGTGTTGCGGTTTAGTCCCATACAGTTTCAATACATCCCAAATTTTTCACCTTATTACCCTTAGTTTTAATAGCAGTAGTAGTATCAGTAGAATTAATAGCAGTAGCCTTAGCTTTAGTGGCAGTAATAGTGGCAAAAGTATTAATAATAGTAGAAGTGGTAGTAGTTTGAGTAGAAGCAGTAGCATTAAGATGCAAATATTGTCCTTGGGTTAGTTCAACATCCTCCACAAAGAGCCCTGCTAGTTTCAGCTTCACACACCAAACTGGTCCTAAGATATTTTTGTTACACCCTTTTGAAAACCTGAATACAGACGGCGTGCTGTGGTTCAGTTCACCTTCCCCCCTCAAAATTCCTAGAAAATTTCACCTTCATATTTCACCTTTGGCATATTTACCTTAGGCATAGTTGTAATAGTTGTCACATTAGTAGCATTGATGCTACTAGAGCTACTGCTATTTTGTATTGATAATAGCGGTAGCACTAGTAGCAGCAGTAGAATTAATATATTGCCTTTTGGTCAGTAGAACATCCCTCTTATCAAATCGTGAAAGTTTCATCTTAATACAATGAGTAATTGCTATGACATTGCTGATATGTTATTTTGATAACCTGTATGTTTATATACTTTTTGAAATCTTCATCTCAATGCTCTTATCCTTACAATTAGTTGCAATGGAAAGAGTAGTTGCAGTGGTAGTAGTAGTAGAAGTAGTGGTACTGGTGCATTACCTAACAAAGCGCTATAGACTGTCCAAGGAATGCAGACATGGAAACCCGTAAAACGGGTATTTGCTATCTAAATTGATCGCAAAGCGGGGTTTCTAATTGAATTTGCAGTATTTAAACTGCTATTTTTTGTGGTCTAGGGAGGGGGGAGGTACCTAGGTTAGGTTACATAATGCTATGCTTTACCCCCCCCCCCCCCCCCGAATTGCCTATCTTACAGCCTTGTGGCTATAAGATGATAGGGATGTGACTATCTTACAGAATTGTTGGGAAGTTGACATTCCCAAAAACATAGTTACTGGGCCTTCCAAAAATGCTGAACAAAATAGCTCTTTTAAAATTTTGATCATATGCGTTTCGGGGAATGCTAGGCTTGGAGGGGGGGGGGGCTGATTGCCTTCCATTCATTTTTGACTTTTAACTAGGGCCTTAAAACATCAGACTTCCAATAAAATGAGCCCCATCTGATCCCAAGATTATACAACTACACCCGTTCCATAAAAATCTTATAAGCCACGGTGCATAACTTATATCCCTTGCCCCTGGGCTCTGGGGGGTTGTGTCCACCCTGAAGTACTATACATTCCAATTAAATGAGCTTACTCTAAAGTTCGATCAACCACCCCTTCCATAAGAGCCTTATATCCCCCGGGGTATGACTTACAGCCCATATACACACAATCTGGGAATTGTGTCAACCCCAAAGGCCTTGTTATGTGATCTTTGGACTATTTTTGAACAAATGGCTATCTAAAAGTTTTTATTGGATGCATTTGAATAAAATACGATGTTGGGGGAGGTAGCTGCCTTCCGATCACTTTTGCTTCTGATCACTGAGCTTCTGGTTTCCAATCCAATAAGCCCTCTCTGAAGTTTACACGATCACCCCTTTCATAAAAACCGTTTATGCCCTCGAGGCATAGCTAACAACCCTTGTTTTTAGGGCTGTGGTGGATTGTAATCCTCAAAGACATAATTTTTGGACCTTTCAACTACACTGAACAAAATGGCTATCTCAAAATTTTGATCCGAAACATAAATAAGTTTTAAACTTTTTCTCTTTTATAACTTTAATAAAACCAAAATAATTGACACTTTTAAGAATGAAAAGTCCATTTTAAACTGTCATTTTTTTATGTTATGAGAGTTAAAAACTTATAGTTCGAAATAAAATTGTTTTCCTTGAAGCGAAAATTATGTTTTGGTCCTTAGAAGAGACAGGGGTGTTAGCCCTATTCCTTTTTGTATTAGCGTGTTCTCGTTTCAAGTTGGACTTTGCTGTTTATTGTAATTAATTCATTAAACCAAAAATGCTCCAAAGCTCCAAAAAACCAAAAACTCCATTAAACCAAAAATGAGCAGAAATAAAGAAAAATAATCTTCCAAGCATGAAATTACCATAAATCAAATCAATAAATCAATGAAACCCAAAACATAGATTATAATAAATAACCAAGTTAAATACAAAATGAGCAGAAATTGGCATGAGCAGGGCTGACAACCACCATGCCTTCTCGAGACAAGAACATAAATTGCAGTTTACTGAAAACAAAAACAAATGAATGTAGATTAATATTTATTCCATAAAGTCTGACTAATTTTTGATTTTCTAAAATTAAAAAAAGTGAACATATTTAAAATATTTTTCACTTTCAGTAAAGTGACAATTATAATCTGGTCTTAAGAAGGCATGGGGGTTCCCAGCCGTGTTCATGCAGCAGCAGTAGCATTAGTAGCAGTACGCAAATAGCACCTTCGCGTTTCTTCAACATCCCCTTCAACACATGCTGATAGTTTCAATTTGATACCATAAACCATTCCTGAAGTATTACTGATACGTCTTCTTAACAACCTGTGTGGGCATAGTGTTTTTTCAATTTAGTTCCATACAGTTTCAATGTTCCCTAAATTTTTCACCCTAATACCCTTAGCTTTAGTAGCAGAAGTAGAAGTAGTAGTAGTACCAGTAGTAATGTAAAATCAGTAGTAGTATCAGTAGAAATAATAGTAGTAGCCTTAGCTTTAGTAGCACTAGTTAGCCTTAGCTAGTAGCCTTAGCTTTAGTAGCAGTAGTTATAATAGCAACAGCAGTAGTAGTAGCAGTATTAATAATAGTGGAAGTAGTAGTATGAATAGAAGTAACTGCATTAGGATGCAAATTTTGCCTTTTGGTTTGTTCAATATCCCCCACAACAAGCCCTGTAAGATTCACCCTCATACACTAAACTATTCATAAGATATTGCTTATACGGCCTTTTGACAACCTGCGTACAGACGGCCCGTTTCCCACATTCTGTTCAGCTTTTCCCTCAATATTCCCTGGAATTTTCCCCTTCATACCCTTAGGCATAGTTGTAATAGTAGTCACAGTAGTAGCATTAGTACTAGTTGTTCTAGTATCAGTAATAATACTAATAGCACTAATACTAGTAGCAGTCCTTCTCATCCAGTCCTGGAAGTTTCAACTTAATACAGTTAGCCCCTGCTAAGATGTTGCTGATATATCCTTTTGATAATCTGTGTATTCATGTAATTAGTGAAAATGTCATTTCAATACTCTTAGTCTTGCACGTAGTTACAATGTAAGTAGTAGTCATAGTAGTAGCAGTAGTAGGAGTGGTAAATGCAGCAGTGGTAGTAGTATTAGTAGTAGTGTGATCACCTTTTGGTCAATTGATCTTCCCCTCTATGAATTCTCTGAAAGTTTAAACTTAAAACCCAAATCAATTCTTGAGTTAACAGTAGTAGCATATACGTGTTGCCTTTTTGTCAGTTTAACATCCCGCTCATGATACCTCGGAAGTTCAATCCTGGTATGGTAAGCCGTTCCAAAAGTATTCCTCATGTGCCTTTTCGACCTCCTTTTGACGCCTTTTTCAATTTAATACAGTTAGCCTTAGAACTAATTGACCTGATAAATAATAGGCTACCTAATGTCATTTCCATTAGCAATTGAATGCAACAAGTAGCAATTGAAGTAGTTGTAGTAGTTGAGTAGCAGTATTAGCAGTGGCCTAGTAGTAGCAGTAGTAGTAGTAAAAGTACCAGTAGTAGTGGTGTTAGTAGTAGCCTTCATGTTACCTCTGAAAGTTCCAACTTAATACCTTAATCCATTCTGGAGATACGCCTTATTAGGAAATTGAATGCACATAATGTGTTTTGACTTAGTTCAAATTAATAACAACATTATTATAGTAGTAGTGGTAGCATTAGGAGTAGTTGTAGCAGTAATAACGCTGCATTAGTAGTAGTAACAACAATAGTATCAGCAGTATTAACAGCAGTAGTAGCAGGTAAATATTACCTTTGGTCAGTTAAACCTACTGCTCATGACGCCCCATAATTGTCATCTTGATACGGCAAACCGTTCCAAAAATATTGCTGACACGCCTGTATTATCTGTAGTAGTAGTGGTAGTAGTAGTAGTAGTAGTAGTAGTAGTAGTAGTAGTAGTAGTAGTAGTAGTAGTATTAGTAGTAGTAGTAATAGTAGTAGTAGTAGTAGTAGTAGTAGTAGTAGTAGTTGTAGTAGTAGTAGTAGTAGTAGTAGTAGCGTAATTAGTAGCAGTAGTTACAGTAGTAGCGGTAGTAGTATGAAAATATTTCCTTTTTGGTCAATTGATCATCTTCCTTATCGTTTCCTGAAAGCTACAAAATAATATACTCGGTCATTCCTGATTTACGTTCTTTTGACAACCCTCATGCACATTACTTGTATTCATATCTCTCAACATTCTCCTCGACATTCTCTGAAAGGCTACCTGAATGTCCTTCGTCTTTTTAAAAAGTAAATGTCAAACACGCCCATCTTTCTCAGTAACATGTATGATAAGTAAACAATGGACGAATGACCTTACTTACAGCCCTTACCCTGAGGACTGTGGGGGTCGACATTCTCTAAGACATAACTACTGAACTTCTGAACAATGCTGAACAAAATATCTATCTCAAATTTTGATTGGATATGTTTTCGGAAATGATTGACATGGGGAGGGGGGACTGGAAGCCCTCACAAATGAGCCCTCTCTAAAGTTTATACGACCAACCATTCCATTAAAACCTCAAATACCCCGGGGCATGACATACAACTTTTGAATCTGGCCTCTGGGGGGTCGGGTCAACCCTGGAGGCATTGTTTTACGATCTTTGGGCTATTTTGAACAAAATGGCTATCTCATAAATTTAATCAGACGCATTTTGGGAAAAAAGGGTGTTGGGAGGGGGGTGGCTAGTTACCCCCTATCGCTTTTGATTCTTTAAAGGGTACTTAAACTTTTGATTTCCAATCAAGCGATCCTCCTTTAAAGGTTATACGACCACCCTTTCCGTAAGAACCTTATATGTCCCCGAGGCATACCTTACAACCCCTGTCCCCAGGCCCTGGAGGTTGTGTCAACACCAAAACATTTTTTTATAGTCTTTAGAATGTCATAGGGGTTGAAAGGTCTATAATTACGTCTTTGACGGTGACAACCCCCCTCTCCCTCCCGCTTCTAGGGCAAGGGCTATAAGTTATGCTAGTTGCCCATTATTAACATATAAGGTTTTTATGGAAGGGGTGGTCATATAAACTTCCAAGGGGTCTAGTTGAATTGGAAATCATAATTTAGTTTGCTGTTTTATTTTCAAAGTGATTGATGGGCAAATAGCTCCCACCCCCTTACGTCCTCTTTTCCCCAAATACATCTGCAATAAAGTTTGAGATTGCCACTTTGTTTAAAATAGTCTAAAAAACACATAATAAGGCCTTTGGGGCTGAAACAAAACCTCAAAACCTGGGGTAAGGGTTTTAAGTTATGCCCCGGGGGGTATATAAGGTTTTTACGGAAAGAGTGGTCGTAAAAACTTTGGAGGCGAATCATTTGACTGGAAATTACAAGTTTTAGTTCCCTTTGAAGAGTTAAAAGGGATGGAGGGTAATTAGCACCCCCTATCAACGCCCTCTTTTCCCAAAGTCATCTGATCAAAATTGCGAGATAGTTATTTTATCAAAAATAGTTCAAAGAACATAAATCATTGCTTCCAGGGTTGACAAAGCACCTCAAAGCCCTCGGGCAATGGTTGTAAGTTATGCCCCGAGGGTATATAATGTTTTTTACAGGGTGGGTGGTCGTATAAACTTCTGACGGAGTTTATTTGATTGGAAAATGGTAGGAATAGAGTCCTTTTCAATAGTCAAACGCGATTCAAGGACAACCAGCCTCCACGCCCATCATTTCCCAAAAACAAACATCTAATCAGAATTTTGAAGCTTCTATTTTATTCAGCATTGCTGAAAGGTCCAGAAATTATCCTTTGGGGATTTCAACCCTCCCACAACCCTCAGAGAAATGGCTGCAAGTTAATCAATTCTTTGTCGGTATGATATGTGTCATCTAGAGAGGTATGCATCTTTGACCTTTAGTTTCGAAAAAGACGAAGGGTATTCAGGCTAGCCTTTCGGGGAATATTGAGGAAAGATCTGAACTAAATCAATACACTTTATGTGCATACGGGTTGTCAAAACGGCGTAACTCAGGTATAACTAAGTATATTCAATTGGATCTTTTAGAAAAGGATAAACGAGATGATCAACTGAACAAAAAGGCAATATTTGTGCTCTACTACTACTCCTATTACAACTACAACTTCTACTACTACTAACACTACTACTACTACTACAACTACTACTACTGCCACCATTAAAACAATTGCTTCTGTACTGATTACTGCCAATGCTGACGATCTTGAAATAAACATCTAAGGAAACATTGAGAGGAAATTTGAACTAAATCAAGACACACTATGCGCATATAGATTACTGATACGAGCGTATCAGTAATATTTTTGGGACGTTTAACCGCATAAGGAGGAAACTTCTGGGGGAACATGAGTGGGATGTTCAACTGACCGAAATACAAGACTATTACTGCTACTACTGTTCCTACTACTATCACTTCTACTATGATACAAGTACAATTAAGCCTATGCGTGGGAAGGTGAAACTTTGACAGAATGATGAGGGGGAATTTGAACTAAGGCAAAACACCGTATGTGCATCCAGATTGTCGAAATGTGTATCTCAAGAATGGATCTGGGCATTAAGTTGGAACTTACACAAAAAGTTTAAAGGAGAAGATCAGACCTATTTAAAGAGTTCCCCGCAGGGAACTTTAAGCTAGAATAAGTCTGCACAAGTGCGGCAGAAAATTTTGACCCAACTATTTATAAGATTTTTTTTTATTTATTTAGTAGATAGAAAAAATGTTTACTGAAAAATATTGGCAAAATAATCGAGAGTAAAAGTCAGACAAATTCAGATTTTTGCTTTCTCCTGATTGGCGTTTTTTAGCATAGACCCCCCCCCACCCCCCTTCCTATACTAAATTGATGGCTGCCTTCTGAGATTCCCCTACTTTTAAGAAGGTCATTAAGCACATAGGATGTACTCCCCTTTCTTTGAACACATCATTGCCCTTTTATTTGATGATGAGTCTTCAAACCTATTTTCTCGTCTCCGAAGATTTGAACTTGCACAGATGTGTATATTTGCAATTACGACATGAAGGAATAGCGCAAGTCCAATGGAGTATAGAGCTGAGAAACACGAGAATGTTAGAGAGATCCCAGAAATCAGTTGTTCTTGAACTACGATCAATAATTTTTAATTTTTTCTTTATATTATATGTGAATTCTCCAAAACTTGTGCATGGATTATTTGTTTGACTTTCTAAAATGTAAGTAGACATTTTTTTTTTTTTTGCATTCTGTATATTTTTCGAACTGTAACCTTTAAAAAAAAACAACATAAAACGACATCTGAAACGAACCATGCTACTTTACTGGTTATAAAAGGTGTAATCTTTCTAGGTTTGCCTAATCTTAATAAAGTAAGTGAATTCTAAGCCTAGTGACAGTAAATCAAAATCTACTAGAGATATTGCCCTAGCTTTGCCTGTAGTAAAGAGTCATAATACTTTGATGTCTTATTTTATACGGGGCCACTGCGAACTGAAGAGGTGGTCATAAAATACTTAGGGAGGGCTCATCCGATTGTAAATCAGTTCTAATGTCCATTTTATGAAGCAGGAATAATTGGAGGGCAACTAGCCCCCTTCCTTGCCCAGAACTTCTAAGGTAGACATTTTCATGAAAATAACAGAAACATCCAATAAATATGCCTCCAGGAAAGGCATGGCCCACGCAGGCCCTGGGGCAAAAGTTCTAAATAACACAAACTGACAATTATTTCAACAGATGTTTATAATAGAAAAGAGGGACTTCTGCAATATTTAAGGAACGGGAAAGGATATTAATTTCAAACTTTCAAGGAACGTTGAGGGAGCTGTGGGAACGGCTAATGGTGTTAAGCTGTTGAGTTTAAACTTTCAGGGAATGCTGAGCAGGGTGCTTAACTTACTTATTAACACTAGGTACATACAGGTTTTCAAAGGTGATTGTGTCGTTTGCACTTTACTGAAACCAAATACATTTGAAATATGTGTTTTTTAATTATTAATTAAGAAAATTTTTTCCACAAAAAGTTTTTCATAGAAAAGTAAAGAGCTTCATTAAGCCAAAAATGAGCAGAAATAAATTCAAATAATCTTCCAAGCGTAAAACTATCACAAATCACCATCAATAAATACAATAAAGTCACAACAAATAGAAATTACAATTGGTAACCGAGTTAAACTAAAAAAGAGCCAGAATTAGCATGATTAGGGCTGACAACCCCATGCCTTCTCAACACTAGAACATAATTTGCACTTTACTGAAAAAAATGACCGTGGATTGTCAGTTTAATATACTTATACTGATATTTATTCCTTAAAATTTTGAACTTTTTTTATTTATTAAAGTGAAAAGTGAAAATATCTAAAATTTGTCTTGCTTTCAGAAAAGTGCAAACTATGTTTCTGGTCTTGAGAAGGTATAGGGTTTGTCAGCCCTACGCATGTTACTTTTTTGCTCGTGTTGGGTTTGACTCGGTTAATTATTGTAATTTCTGTTCGTTTTGGGTTTCATTTATTTATTGATAGCGATTTGTAGTAGTTTTAAGCTTGGAGGATTATTTGAATTTCTTTCTACTCATTTCTGTCTTAATGGAGCTCTTTACTTTTCTTTGAAAAACTTGTTTTGTGGAAAAAGTTTTTTAAATTAATTTCTGTTCGTTTTTTATCGACATAGTCTTTTTCATGGGAAAAAATATCTTATATATATTTTTTTTTTTTTTTTAAGAATCCATAGTTTGGCCTGCTATTTGCAAGTTGGAGAAATTTTTTCAACAATTTTTAATCTTGACGCAACTTTTAATCAAATTTATACCTCCTCAGGCTGACCAGAACAATAAAACTTAATACCATTTCTAAAATATTATATCTTTGCTCTTTGTCAACCTGGATACACGTACACTCTTTTGACTTATTCGTTTACTCGTTTTACGCTTTTGACTCGTTTTAAAATAACATTTAATTTTAGAGCATAATGGGTCAATTATAAATTGTGGGGGACTAACATACCCGTTATTCCTAGAAACATAGCTGTTGGACAGTTCTACTATCCTCAATTAAAATGGACGTATCAAAATTTTGACTGGATGTGTTTGGAAAATAAATGGGCTAGGGCTGCTTGCCCTTCAATCTCATAAACTCTTAAAAAGGGAGACTAGAATATTTAATTTGGAATCGAATTAGCTCCTTTAAAAGTTCCAATGATATTTCGAGCTATTATAGAGTGGGGCTGCCTATGATGTTGCCTACATGCCCTTTTGAAAACCTGCATGCATATTGTTTTTTTCTTTTAATAGCCCCCTCCCTAAACGTTTAAGTTATGCCCTGGGGGCATTTAAGGTTTTTATAGAAGACGTTGTCGTAGAAACTTCAAAAAAGGCTCATTCGCTTGGAAATTCAAAGGGATAGTGCCCTTTTTAATAGTCGAAAGTGATTGGGGGCAATTAGCCCCCTCCCCACGCCCATCAGTCCCCCAAACACATCCAATCAAAATTTTGAGATAGCCATTTTGTTCAGCGTAGTTGATTTCCAGATAGAAAATATGTTTTTGAGGAGGACAATCCCCCACAACCCTCAGGGCAAGGGTTTTGAGTTATGCCCTGGGGGATATAAGGTTTTTATAGAAGGCGTTGTCGTGAAAACTTCAAAAAAGGCTCATTCGATTGGAAATTCAAAGGGCTAGTGCCCTTTTTAATAGTCGAAAGTGATTGGAGGGCAACTAGCCCCCCCCCCCAACGCCCCACATTCCCCAAAACACATCCAATCAAAATTTTGAGATAGCCATTTTGTTCAGCGTAGTTGATTTCCAGATAGAAAATATTTGTTTTCGAGGAGGACAATCCCCCACAACCCTTAGGGCAAGGGTTTTAAATTATGCCCTGAGGGCATATAAGGTTTTTATAAAAGCCGTTGTCATAGAAACTTCAAAAAAGGCTCATTCGATTGGAAATTCAAAGGGCTAGTGCCCTTTTTAATAGTCGAAAGTGATTGGAGGGCAACTAGCCCCCCCACGCCCATCCTTCCCCAAAACACATCCAATCAAAATTTTGAGATAGCCATTTTGTTCAGCGTAGTTGATTTCCAGATAGAAAGTATTTTTTTGAGGAGGACACTCCCCCACAACCCTCAAGGCAAGGGTTTTTAAGTTATACCCTGAGGGCATATAAGGTTTTTATAGAAGGCAGTGTCGTAGAAAATCCCAAAAAGGCTCATTCGATTGGAAATTCAAAGGCTAGTGCCCTTTTTAATAGTCGAAAGTGATTTGAGGGCAACTAACCCCCCTCTCACGCCCACCTTTTCCCCAAACACATCCAATCAAAATTTTGATACAGCCATTTTATTATACGTGGTTGTAAGTTCTGGAAATTAGGTCTTTGAGGATGACAACTCCCCCACAGCCCTCAGGGCAAGGGCTGTAATTTAAGGATTCTCCGAATCCTTCATATTATTTCTTATGGAAGGGATGCTCGTATAAACTTTAGAGAGGGCTCATTTGATTTTAAATTGAAAGTTCTTGTTCACTTTTTATGAGTAAAAATAGATTGGAGGGCAGCTATCCCCCCCCCTCCTCCACGCTCTAAACGCATCAGATAAAAATTTTGAGATAGACATTTTGTTAAAATAGTTCAAAGTTCTGATTACAAAAAACTCCAGTATCGACACAGCCCACCAGGGCCCGGGGTTTAGGCGTTGTAAGTTATGCCCTGGGGGCATATAAACAATCAAACAATCATTAAATAAACAATCAACGAAAACAAACATACCATAGATATTAATGTAAATTAATAAATAGATTTAGTTTAAAAAAAATTCTTATGTTACGAAGTTCTAGACAATAGAAAACTAAAGGTCATAAAGGCAATAAGGTTTCGATGTTTTATTGTTTTTTAGTTGTGCACTAAGATTAGTGAAAACAGGGCCACCAACGGGAAGGTTGTGCACAACTAGCCCTGTCCCCCCACCCTTTAGGATTAAACCCGACCCCCTAATATCCTCCCATTTGTAGCGCAAATGTGCGGATGGTCTTATATAGTGCTTGTTAATTGTTATCTCTTTTGTAAAGTTATTTTAGTTTTTTTAATTAATTTTATTTCTGTTACCAAGTTTTAGACAATAGAAAACAAAAGGTCAAAAAGACCATAAGGCTTTGATGTTTTATTGCTTTTTTTTCTAAAAACTCCTCATTTTGTTGCATACAGCCAGCCCTGCCCCCCCCCCCCCCCTTAGCATTAAACCCGACGCCCTGATATCCTCCCATTTCCAGTGCAAATGGGAGGATAGGTCTGTCCAACCCAGTAATATCCTCGCATTTGCAGCGCAAATCGGAGGATAGCTCTATATACTGCTTGTGAATGGTTATCTCTTGTGTAAAGTTTTTTAGTTTTTTAGATTAATTTTCTTATGTTACTAAGTTTTAGACAATAGAAAACAAAAGGTCATAAGGGCAATAAGGTTTCGATGTTTTATTATTTTTTAGTTGTGCACTAAGATTAGTGAAAACAGGGCCACTAACGAAAAGGTTGTGCACAGCCAGCCCCGTCCGCCCACCCCTTAGCATTAAATCCGACCCCCTCCTCCCATTTGTAGCGCAAATGGGAGGATAGTGCTATATACTGCAACGATTATATAATTCTCTCTAGATACTAAAAGAATTTTGAACTCAGGACCAGAAGAAATTAATTCCTATTATAGTTAAAACTCAAAAAGGCCAGAAATTACTGTTAAAGAATAAACAAAACCCTGAACGAACAGAAATTAAAATTAACTATCTTACAAACATAAAGATAACCGGTGCAAACATAAATAAATGAATAAATCTTATATAGCTCCAATATTTTTTATTATTTTCCCCCCAGAGCTGCTTTATATGCAAGGGTTAAAAATACCATTTTGTTAAAAATAGTTAAAAGGTTAAGTAACAAAACTCTGGCGTCGACAAAACCCCCCAGGGCCCGGGGGCAGGAAAGGATTCTCGTATAAACTTCAGAGACGGCTCATTTGATTGGAAATTGGAAGTCCTAGTCCAGATCTTAAGAGTCAAAATTGATCGAAGGGCAAATACCCCCCTTCCCCCCACGCCCTTTTTCCCCACCCCTTCCTTTGAACTAATTCTGTTTATACCTGAAGGCCCAATGAGAGTTAAAATGTTTTGCTATTAACACACACCTATTAGGCATCTGCTCTCCTCCCTAACAAGGAAAGAAACAGAGAGTGTAAGGAAGTGGCGGATCCAGGGGAGGGGCGAGGCATCCCCCCCTAACGTAGTCTATAGTAATATAATTTACTTAATTAACGCAAGATTGCATTAATTAAACTTGTTATTTTTTTCAATCTATTCATTGTTGTCAATCGCTCTCCACAAGTTATGCAAGCTGTCTATTGTTCATATATAAGGTTTTTAGCAAAGAGGTAATCGTATAGACTTTGAAAAAAAACTCATTCGATTTAAATTGGAAGTTCTAGATCCGTTTTTTAAAGTCAAGAATAATCGGACAGTAAGCAACCCCCCCCCCCATGCCATAAAAACTTGAAACTTTTTGCAATCAAAAACGAACAAAAATTAATTAAAAAGAAACTTTCCGAAAAATTAGTTTTTCAAAGAAAAGTAAAGGCCATTTTAAACTTAGCTCAGGAGATACAAATACCTGTTAAAATTCAAACTCAAAACAACCAGAAATTACTATTAAAGAATAAATGAAACCCAAAACGAGCAGAAATTAAATAAACAATCATAGCAAAAAACATACAACAAATAGTAATATAAATGAACAAATAGATGTTAAAGCGAGTAATGCTTAGATTGAATATGAAAATCAAGCTTAAAACGAAAAAAAATAGTTTTCTATTAAAGTATAAATGAAACTTAAAACGAACAGAAATTAAATAAACAATCAATGCGAACAAACATACAATATATATTAATGTAAATGAATAAATAAATCTTAAAATAAGTTAAACTTAAATTGAATGTGCAAATCAAGTTTGAATCGAATAAAAATAACTACAAACAAGAGTTTGAGTATCGCCTCACTGCAGAAGCCTAGAACCTGCTGCATCATTGGCGCTTTACTGAATTAAATAAAAAAAACAAGTTTTTTTAAACTGAAAATAAGGAACGACGTTAAAACTTAAAACGAACAGAAATTATTCCGTATATGAAAGGGGCTGTCCCCTCCTCAATGCCTCGCTCTTTAGGTTAAAGTTTGACTTTCTCACAACTCTATTTTTGTTAAACAATAAAAAACTTTAGCGTAAAGAGCAAGAAGTTGAGGAGGGGACAGCCCCTTTCATATACTGAATAATTTCTGTTCGTTTTAAGTTTTTACGTCGTTCCTTACTTTCAGTTAAAAAAAACTTGTTTTTTATTTAATTTTTGAACGTTTTTGAATTAATGCAGGATTTGATATTGGCTCACCGTACATGAATAATTAAAACAAAATTTGCATATTAATTTTACTTTTATTTGGTTAAATGGCTTTCTCGAAACTTGTTTAATTTTATTTACGAACGTGTTTATTAGTAATAAATATACGTAACTTACGAATTAACTTACGTAACGAACTTCTATATTCATAGATTTTTAATACGTATATTAAGGGGTTTGCTCCCTAGTCAATACCTTGCTCTTTAAGCTAAAGTTCGAATTTTGTTCCAGTTCTTTAAATATGACCCCTTAACCACAAAGGCCGTTAATTAGAATAAATAGCTCTTATGAAAGTACTAAAAAATCTTTGGGTTAAAGAGCGAGGTTTTGACTGGGGGGTGAACCCAATCATATACGCAATATTTTCTGTTCGTTTTAAGTTTTGATGTTGCTCCTTACTTTCAGTTGAAAAACTTTTTATTTATTTAATTTCTGATTTTTTTCTTTAATAATGATGGGAAATCCGGCGCCCCCTTCATAGCAATGTCCATTCCCCCATGAAAACTTCCTTCATGGAAAGATCCTCCCATATAACCCACGACCCAACCCAACCCCACCTACCAGAAAAGATCCCCCCTGAAAACGTCTGTATACTTCCCAATAACCAATACTATATGTTAACATTGGGTACAGTTCATAACTTTCAGCCCTCCCCCCGCGGACTTCGGGGACTGTCATCCTAAAAGACATAATTATCATATTTTCGACCATGCTGAACAAAATGGCTATCTCAAACTTTTGATCGGGTGACTTTGGGGAAAAATGAGCGTGGGAGGGGGCCTAGTTGCCCTCCATTTTTTTGGTCACTAAAAAGGGCCTAAAACTGATAATTTCCATTCCAAGGAGCCCTCTTACGATATTCTAGGACCACTGGGTCGATACGATCACCCCTGGGGAAAAGAAAAAAAAACAAATAAACACGCATCCGTGATATTTCTTCTGGCAAAAAATGCAAAATTCCACATTTTTGTAGATAGGTGCTTGAAACTTCTACTGTAGGGTTCTCTTATACGCTAAATATGATGGTGTGATTTTCATTAAGGTTCTATAACTTTTAGGGGGTCTTTCCCCCTTTTTTTGAAAATCAGCCAATTTTCTCAGGCGCGTAACATTTGGTGGGTAAGACTAAACTTGATGAAATTTATATATTTGAAATCAGCATTTAAATCTGATTCTTTTGATGTATCTATTGGTATCAAAATTCCGTTTTTTAGAGTTTCGGTTACCATTGAGCCGGATCACTCCTTACTTACAGTTCGTTACCACGAACTGTTTGAAACGAATTATATTACAAATATTTTCTTTTGTACTTAATATTGAAGATAAATATTAAAATTACAATAAAATTTTGAACTGATGAGCTTTCAGCAATTAATATCATTATACATAAAATATTCAGTTTAATTTATTAGTTCTTTCCAAGATTGGTCAAGACAAATATAGTTTCAGTACAAACAAAATTTGGATACTGCCACCTTCTTTAACTGTAAAAACCTAAAGCCTTCTGCGTCATTGGCGCTTCAATGAAAACGAATTACTCTTATATTACAAATTTATTCTTTTCCAGTTCTTACAGCATTGAAAATGAAAATAAAAATTATAGTAAAAAAAAAAATCTTGAACTGATGGATCTTTCAACAATTAATATCATTATATATCTAATATTCAATTTGATTTTGTTTATACTTTCCAAGACTGTTCAAGACTCATATAGTTTTCAGTAAGGCGCCAATTACGCAGTAGGTTTTAGGCTTCTGCAGTGAGGCGACAACCAAACTCTTGTTTGTAGTTATTTTTATTCGATTCAAACTTGATTTGCATATTCAATTTAAGTTTCACTTGTTTTAAGATTTATTAATTCATTTACATTAATATATATTGTATGTTTGTTTGCAATGATTGTTTATTTAATTTCTGTTCGTTTTAAGTTTCATTTATACTTTAATAGCAAACTATTTTTTTTCGTTTTAAGCTTGATTTTCATATTCAATCTAAGCATTACTCGCTCTAAGGTCTATTTATTCATTTATATTATTACTTGTTGTATGTTTTTTGCTATGATTGTTTATTTAATTTCTGTTCGTTTTGGGTTTCATTTATTCTTTAATAGTAATTTCTGGTCGTTTTGAGTTTGAATTTTAACAGGTATTTGTATCTCCTGAGCTTAAGTTTAAAATGGCCTTCAATTTTCTTAGAAAAACTTATTTTTCGGAAAGTTTTTCTAATTAATTTCCTGAAAGTTGCAAATTCACATACTCTGTCCTTTCTGAGTTAAACCCTTTTGACAATCCGTATACAGAGAACCTGTTTTGATTTAGTTCAACGCTTTATTCAACATTCTCTGAAGGCCTGATCTGAATGCCCTTCGTCTTTTTGGAAAGTTAAGTTCAGAATATATAACTTTCTCAATAATACATAATATATGTAGACAATGGACGGGTTGTCCCGAGGACTGTGGGGAGGTTGACATCCCCAAAGACATAATTACTGGATCTTTCAACAATGCTGATTGATATCCATTCATTTTTGACTCTCAAAATGGGCACTAGAACTTCTGACAGCTAAGCAAATACGCCCCATCTGATCCTAAGTTTGTACGACCACCTGTCCCATAAAAACTTTATTTGCCCTATGACATAACTTACAACCCTTGTCACTGGGCTCTGGGGTGTTGTGGTTACCCTGAAGACAATGTTATATGCTCTTTGGACTATTTTGAACAAAATTTTATGTCTCACAATTTAAATCGGATGCGTTTGGGGAAAAGGGACGTCAGGGAGGGGGGGACTAGTTGGTCTCCATCACTTTTGACTCTTAAGAAGGAACTAGAAATGTACATTTCCAATCAAATGAGCTTCCTCTGAAGTTCACACTACCATTCCTTCCATAAGGACGTTATATACCCCGGGGAAACTAACAACCCTTGCTCCCAGACTCCGGGAAATGGGGTTGTGCCAACCCCAAAGGACTTGTTATGTGATCTTTCAACTGTTTTTTGAGCAAATGGTCATCTCAAAATCTCTATCAGATACATTTTGGGAAAATACGACCTGTGGGGGGGGGGGGGCTAGATGCCCTCCAATCACTTTGACACTTAAAAGGGCACTAGAAATTCTGATTACCAATCTAATGAGCCACCTCCGAAGTTTATGTGGCCAACCTTTCTACAAAAAATTATATGGCCCTAGGGCACAACTTACAACCCATGTCCTGTGGGCTATGGGGGGGGGAGGGAGGTCGTCATCCTCAAAGACATAATTTCAGGACATTTCAACTACACTGAACAAAATGGCTATCTCTAAGTTCTGATTGGATGTGTTTGGGGAAAAGATGGGCGTGGGAGGCTGGTTGCCCTCCAATCACTTTTGAATGTCAAAAAGGGCATTAGTCCTTTCGATTTTTAAACGAATGAGCCCCGTTCTAATTTCTACAACAACTCCTTCCATACGAAGCGCCCCGGGTCTAAAAAAAACTAATAATACGTTGTTCCCACATCGCTCTTTACCTAGGCAGTGCTATTGCCCTGAGTATGATAACATCAAAAAAAAAACTAATAAATTAAATGTTGAATCTTTAATTTATGGGATTTCCAGGAATTAATATATTTGTATATATACATACATATATATATATATATATATATATATATATATATATATATATATATATATATATATATATAATATATATATATATATATATATATATATATATATATATATATATATATATATATATATATATATATATATATGTATATATATATATATATATATATATATATATATATATATATATATATATTATATATATATATATACATATATATATATATATATATATATATATATATATATATATATATATATATATATATATATATATATATATATATATATATATATATTATATATATATATATATATATACATATATATATATATATATATATATATATATATATATATATATATATATATATATATATACATATATATATATATATATATATATATATATATATATATATATATATATATATATATATATATATATATATATATCTATATATATATATATATATATATATATATATATATATATATATATATTATATATATATATATATATATATTATATATATATATATATATATATATATATATATATACTACTATTACTACTAACAACTCACCGCAGCACCAAGCCGCCTGAGGCCAACACAGCTACGCACGATCCTCTTCCACCCCAATCTATTCTAAGCCTCCCTTTTTACACCCGCCCACGAAGTTCCCATTTCCTTTAAATCTTTCTTTATGACGTCCTCTCACCCCAGACGGGGACGACCTGCTTTCCGTTTAGCCCTAGATGGTTGGCCGAAAAGAACAATCTTCGGCAATCTGTCATCCTTCATCCGCACAAGATGCCCTAACCACCTCAACCTTTCTTTCATTATAGCCCTAGAGAGCGGTATTGAACCACATTTTTCGTATAGCCTATTGTTTGAAATACGGTCAGTCAGCCGGGTACCCAGAACAATCCTTAAGCAATTTCTCTGGAAAACATCTAGCAAATCTTCATCCGCTTTTCGGAGCGCCCATGCTTCAGAGCCATATTTGACCACTGTCATCACTGTAGCTTCTAATATTCTATTCTTGGTTAGCAGATTTCTCTTCCTATTCTTCCAGACTTTTTTTTAACTGTGAAAAAACACCCTGATGGTTCGTTTACACATTGCGGAAATCCCTGCGGAAATCCGTTCGTTTCTGTTCGAACTATGGCTAAAATAACGCTACGTTTTAAGGCAAAGATTTCAAATTATTGCAACAGCATGACCTTTGTTCTTACCCTCTTCTGAAACCTGTTGAGCAATAGAGCCAAATGACACCGTTTTTCTTAGTTTTCTTATAGCCTGGGTGCGCAGGATCATAGAAACCGGGTGTAGCCTTGAACCAAAGTTACAAGATCGTGTAGTTTTTGATAATCCATACTCATGATTTTATTCATTTAAAAATCTTGCCAAGATTCCGTCCTGATTTGACCAAAACGTTGCGGAAAGCTAGAGATTTTTTCTAGCAGGAAAACGGACGGAATTTCCGCACGGATTGCTAAATCCGCATGAATTTCCGCAGTGTGTAAACGAACCATGAGCCTTGGCTATTCTATTTTTAACATCTTCACTGCTCCCACCATCTTTACTAATAATACTACCAAGGTAAGTGAAGCTGCCCACCTGATCAATCTTTTCATTACCCAACGTCACCTTTTCATCTTCACTTATTCCTAGCCTTAGTGACTTAGTCTTCCTAACATTAATTTTCAAACCAATTCTAGCACCCTGAACTTGCAAAGCCTCTAAAACTTCATTCATTTTGCTCACACTTTCATCTAGGATGCTTAAATCATCAGCATAATCCAAGTCCAGGAGGACTTGGATTATGCTTTTTCCTCCCCATTTGATTCCGTGGTCTCCCATTGCCTTTCCTGTGCTCCTTAAAACAAAGTCCATCAAAATGATCCATATAAAGGGGGATAGAACACAGCCCTGCTTAACTCCTGGTTTAATAAAAAACCAGCTGCTAACCTCATTTCCTACCTTAACCGCAGCAGTGTTATTCTCGTACATAGTACTAATCACTTTAATGTATTTGTCTGGTATACCATACAAGGATAAAACCTTTACTAAAGCTCTTCTATCAACAGAATCGAATGCTTGCTCATAGTCTATAAAACTGAGGACCAAAGGTGTTTGAAAACTCAGGCACTTCTCAATTATTAGCCTAAGAGTGAAAATTTGGTCGACACATCCTCTACCTTTTCTAAAACCGCACTGCTCTTCTCTTAAAACTTTGTCTACGGCATCTCTCAGTCTAAAAAGTATCATATTACTAAGTAATTTACTACCTACAGAGACCAGACTAATGCCTCGATAATTACCACACTCACTTTTTTCACCTTTCTTATAAAGTGGCTTATTTAAGGTTTTCCTAAAATTGTTAGGTACTTCCCCCTTTTCAAAAATCATATTCATAATCTTCAATAACTTATTTCTAACCTCAGAGCCACCACATTTAAGAAACTCATTTACCACCCTATCAGCACCTGGGGCCTTATTAATCTTTAATCCTTTTAGTACTGTTGCTAATTCCTCCTCACAAAACAAATCTTCCTTCACATCCAAAGTATCACAAACTTTTTCATTTTCCTCTATATTTTTTCCTGCAACTCTATCTCGGTTAAGAAAGTTCTCAAAATGTTTGGCCCATCTCTCTTTAGTTTTTTCCTTATCGCTAATTGCGACCCCATTCCTATCTTTAACTGGGACAAGTCCGGATTGACTACTCCCTCTCAATTTGTTAACGTGCCAGTACAATATGTTACTATTATGCCGTCTAGCTGCATCTTCCAGATCCTCGGCAATTTTGTGCATGGCCTCCACTTCACACCTCCTTACTTCATATTTTAATGCTTTCTCCACTCTCTTTACATTTCTTTTGTTTTCATACGATCTATCACTCAGATAATTCTTGTACAAGTCCTTTCTACTTTCTATTAAACATAAAGCCTTTTCACTAATATTCTTAGCTGCAGTTCTAGCTTTCTTCCCTAATACACCTTCAGCAACTTCACAAATTATTTTTCTAAAATTACTCCAACCATCTTCCACATTATCAAATTTTAAACTCTTAAGTTTAGTATTCAACTGTTCTTGGAAAGTTTCTGTCAAATTCTCATCCTGGAGTCTACCAACATCATAACTTCCCGGGAGGTAGTTACCCTTCCGATATATATATATATATATATATATATATATATATATATATATATATATATATTATATATATATATATATATATATATATATATATATATATTATATATATATATATATATATATATATATATATATATATATATATATATATATATATATATATATATATATATATATATATATATATATATATATATATATTCTGTCTTTTCGTACAGAAGTCCTTTCAAAGATATTTATTATTAAAGAAAGTCTGATTTCTAACAATGTTATCTACTAAGCTTCAAACTTTTGTTTTTCTTTTTTTAAGTTTTTTTTTTATTGTTGTGATCCCTTGTTAAAATATATACAAATATTTTTGCAACTACCAGTTTTTTGCTCGTTACGCAATTTAATGTCTTTTCACACTGTGTCTTCTCAAAGATATTTGATTATTATAGCAAGTCCAATATCTAGATTTCTACTAAGCTTCCAACTTTTGGTTTTCTTTTTTTAGGTTTTTGAGTTGTGTTAACCTAAGATATTTGACATTTGGTAATAATTGCAAACTTTCGTTTTTTGGGCTTTCCTACTGACATTATATAACTGGTTGCGTTCAAAAAGATTTTTTAAGGTTTTGGAGTTGTTGTAATCACTTGTTTGAATATATACAAATATTTTTGCAGTTACCAGTTTTTTGCTCTTTACGCAATTTAATGTCATTTCATAGAGCAGCCTTTTCAAAATATTTGATTATTGAAGCTAGTCTGATTTCTAACAACGATATGTACTAAGTTTGAAACTTTTGGTTTTCTTTTTAAGGTTTTTGATCGGTCATAATCCCTTGTAAAACTAGAGAATCATCATTTGTAACAATTTAAAAATATTTGTTTCTTGGGCCTTCCTACTGACATTATGTAACTGGTTGCATTCAAACTTTCAAGCATAATCACGTAGCGAGTTGATTTTATCTAACTAAATAAACTAACTAATTTTAAAATTTTCAGGTACTTTCTAGTTTAGATTAAAACATTAAAATTATTGCTCTGGTACTTAAATATTTTTTGCAATTTACATAATAACGTTATCGATTCTGAACTGAACTTCAAAATTTTTCAACTTTTTTTTATGTCTTATAAGAAAAGAAATTCGGTACTGATGTTTTTCTAACAACGATTTCTACTATGCTTCAAATTTTTGGTTTTCTATTTTAAGGCTTTTTAATGGTTGTAATTCCTTGTTAAAATATATTCAAATATTTTTGCAAGAGCCAATTTTTTGCTCTTTACGCAATTTAATGTCATTTCATAAAGGCATTGACTACCTTATCCATGTCAAAATCCAAAACCCAGTCATCATCACTATCATTTTCAATTTCTTTGGTTCGTTTTACCTCGGCCTGTTTTTCGTCATTATGAAATACATATCGTCAAACCTTTATTTTTTTTTTACACACAGGTATAACCTTTTCCATGTCAAAATCCTAAACCCAATCATCATCGCTATCATTTTCAATTTTGGCACGTTTTGATTCTCGCTGTCCATGTTGATTTTCATTGACCCGCTCACATGCTTGGTGTCGCAAGTCTTCTAATCGTATGTGTCTGCTCTTCATTTTCATTTTTGACACACCACCGCGGGGAAGTAAAGAGCGAATTTGAAACTTCAAACGAACAAAATTACTGTTTCATAGTCGATCTAACATATATCGATATAACCAGGGGAAATAAACCAACTGATGCTATTTTCCTATGCTTGTATGATTATTGAAAACTAGTGCTGTGCTGAAAACATAAAACAATGTTGAAGTTAGGTACAGTAAAAGCGAACTAATAAAGGACACTCTTCACAGTATAAAAATAAAGCATTTCAGGATTGTTGCTTAATTTTTTTTTCGTTTAATTTGATATCACTTTTGCACAATGAGCACAGTCCAATTATAGAGTTTCGTTTTGTTTCTGAAAAGGACATTTCATGATTAGCTTGTTGACAAGTCCGAAGTGAAGCCATTTTGATAGTTGATACTATGCACTAGGACCATACGCTAGCCTAAGAATTTGTATTACAACTTGAAATCCTCCATTCTATAGAGAGAAATAACCGGATATCCGAAGTTCATATTATGGTTTATTTGTTCTTCAATTTGAGTAATACTAAAGCGCGTTTTTTTTACAATTTAAAATTGTTCATTGCTCACAATCGGTGTTATAGATGGTGAGACCAAAATGTTACCTGATATGTTAATCTATTACTTTTGTATGCTGTTTTAATGACTTTGCTACTATTAATTTTAATATTTATTTTTATGCTTATGTTTTTAAGATAGTTGTAATTGTATACTGACAGTTATTGATATTACAGCTGGTGTAAGACTATGAAAAGCTAGTTTATTTGTCGTCAGGATATGTACTCACTTTTGACTCCTAAATCAAAATTTTGTTTCTTATACTTAGATTTTGTGTTTTTCAGTAAAGCGCTGGGTTTCTATAATCATACAAACATAGCGAAATATCATCAGTTGGTGTATTTGCACTAGTTTTATCAATATATGTTAAATAGACCGTGAAACAATAATTTTTGTTTGTTTTAACTTTCAACTTTGTTCTTTACTTCCCTCAGAAAAATTGTTTTTTTTTTAAATTGATGTTTGCCCGTTTTTAATTTAAATCTAATATGTCATGTCATGATCTTTAAAATTTCATGATCTTTATTTTTCATTTTCTTTTAAGAAGGGGCAGCCTCCCTTATATATGGAATCATTTCAGTTCGTTTTAAGTTTTAATGTTGATCCTTACTACCAGTTGAAAAAGATTGTTTTATCTAAGCAAAATGTCCTAGCTTCGAAATTAAACTTTTTAGAAATCAAATGGTTTTCAATATTGATAGAAATTCATATTTTTTCAGCAGAAACCTAAGCAAAATTTCGTAACTCTCATAATTTTTTGGTGAAATAATACCGTAAATCTTTTTTTCGAAAAAAAGGAATTCTGGTTTTTCAAAAATCTTGGGATTAATGTTTTAACAGATTTTATACGTTTAATGCTGAGCAAAGTAAGCAAGAAAATATGCATTCTTCTATCTATATCAAAAACGTACGGCACACTAAGAAGTGATTTCTAAAGTTGTCATCGCGCATCGATTTCCTTGGTACCTTAGATGTAGCTATTCTTTAAACAAGATTAGCTGCGTTCGTTTTCACCGTTCGTCGTTCTTAGTACTAAAAGATTTTCTCGGTTTTACTCTTAAATTGCGTTTTATTTCGCCGTTCAAAGAACTTCGTTTTAACTGAAAAAACGGCTTATAAGAGCTTTCCTTAGCCAGATAAAATTTCAAAGTCACAGATAAAATTTCAATCAACCAGCACAACAAAAATGGAAAATATACTTGTGAATGTAGCAAAACAAGCAATAGAGTTACTAGAGGAAAGTGACTGTTGAGTGACTGTTGCACCGTTCTATAGAGTGCAAATGGGCACTCTTGCTTTTGAATGCTTATGAATGGGCATAGACATTAGATTAGTTGAAATGAGGGTGCAATCCTAGATAGTGGACTCCATATAGGGACACATGTTAGGAAAATATTTTTTACTCCATAATATGGACAATACTCATAGTTGTGGCACTTAGCCTAACACTTAATCAGCCGAATTTCCTTTCTAAATTTTAAGCTTAAGACGTTTGAACAATTGAACATATTCCTAAGGGTATTGAAACCTGGGGTTAGCTGGAGTTTCTTAGTATTAGTTGTAATTTAAGATATCTAGAAATTCCTCCCATGATGTTTCCAAGTGACCCCTAAGGAATTTTTGTAAGTTTGGAAAGCAATTTATCCCAAAAATGCTTCCAGAACTTTCTGAAGATTTCAAAACTGTGCCACATATACGGAAAACAAATCACTACAATTTTTTAGATGAAAGACCCCATCAACAAAATCTACAAAATTAAATATCAATAAACTTGTTTTCTGTCATGTTTTTTTTATTTTAAAATTTGGCGCCCAAAAGTAAAACTAAAGTTGTTGAACGGAGTATGAGGCTCAGTTCGTCGTTCTAAGAACGACGGTACTAAGAACGAAGAACGGCATTTCAAAGAACGGCTTATAAGCGAAACATTTCATAGAACGGCGAAAACGAACGGCTTAATTGTAAAACCGAGGATTTGATTTCCATAGAACGACGAAAACGAACGCAGCTATTGTCAAGGCTTTCAAAATCAAAGCAAAATTTCTGTATCTCTTAAAAATGTTCGTGAAATTCTACCGTCTAACTTGATTTCGAAGCAGAGAAGTTTCGATTATTCTTACGGGTAACTTGATACCGACACAACTTTTCATATACATCGTCCACATCATTTAATTCTGGCTCCTGGATCATAATTAAATAAAAAAAACAAGTTTTTTTTAACTGAAAGTAAGGAGCGACATTAAAACTTAAAACGAACAGAAATTATTCCGTATACGAAAGGGGCTTTCCCCTCCTCAACGCCTCGCTCTTTACGCTAAAGTTTGACTCTGTCTCACAACTTTAATTTTTAAAACAATAAAAACTTTAGCGTAAAGAGCGAGGCGTTGAGGAGGGGAAAGCCCCTTTCGTATACGGAATAATTTCTGTTCGTTTTAAGTTTTAATGTCGCTCCTTACTTTCAGTTAAAAAAACTTGTTTTTTTTTATTTAATTTTTGAAAGTTTTTGAATAAATGCAGGTTTTGATCTTGGCTCACAGTACATGAATAATTTAAACAAAATTTTCATATTAATTTACTTTTATTTGGTTAAATGGCTTTCTCGAAACTTGTTTCATTTTATTTACGAACGTTTTTATTAGTAATAAATATGCGTAACTTACGAATTAACTTACGTAACGAAATTCTATATTCATATATTTTTAATACGTATATTAGGGGGTTCGCCCCCTAGTCAATACCTTGCTCCTTAAGCGAAAGTTCGAATTTTGATCCAATTCTTTAAAAATGACCGCTTAATCACAAAGGCCGTTAATTAGAATAAATAGCTCTTATGAAAGTACTAAAAAATCTCTGGCTTAAAAAGTGAGGTATTGACTAGGGGGTGAACCCAATCATATATGTAATATTTTATGTTTGTTTAAAGTTTTGATGTTGCTGCTGTTGCAGTTGAAAAACTTGTTTTTTTATATTTAATTTCTGATCTTTTTTTAAATAATGCTGGGAAGTCCGGCGTCCCCTTCATAGCAATGTCCCTTCCCCCATGAAAACTTCCTTCATTGAAAGATCCTCCTACATAACCCCCGACCCCAGGCACGTACGCAGGAATTTGTTTCGGGGGGAGGGGGCAATTTGTTTCGGGGGGGGGGGGGCAAATCCTTCAAACCCATTATTCTGTGAGAAAAATCAGAAAATCTTGGGAAAATGAAAAAATCGTGAGATTTCAGGGGGGGCGGGCCCGGAGGTCCCCCTCCCTGCGTAACTCCCTGCCCGACCCCCCCCCTGACTACCAGGAAAAATATCCCCTGAAAACGTCTGTACTGTATACTTCCCAATAACCAATACTATATGTTAACATTGGGTAAAGTTCATAACTTTCAGCCCTCCTCCCGGGAACTTCGGGGGATTAAGTCATCCTAAAAGACATACTTATAATATTTTCGAACATGTTGAACAAAATGGCTATCTACAAATTTTGATCAGGTGACTTTGGGAAAACAATGAGCGTGGGAGGGGGCCTAGTTGCCCTCCATTTTTTTGGTCACTTAAAAGAGCACTAGAACTTTTAATTTCCATTACAATGAGCCCTCCCACGATATTCTAGGACCACTGGGTCGATACGATCACCCCTGGGGAAAAAAAAATAAAAATAAAAACGCACCCGTGATCTTTCTTCTGGCAAAAAATGCAAAATTCCACATTTTTGTAGATAGGAGCTTGAAACCTCTACAATAGGGTTCTCTGATACGCGGAATATGATGGTGTGATTTTCATTAAGGTTCTATATTTTTTAGGGGGTCTTTCCCCCTTTTTTCGAAAATCAGCCAAATTTCCTCAGGCGCGTAACTTTTGATGGGTAGGATTAAACTTGATGAAACTTATATATTTGAAATCAGCATTAACATCCAATTCTTTTGATGTATCTATTTGTATCAAAATAACCGTTTTCTAGAGTTTCGGTTACCATTGAGCCGGGTCCCAATAACCAATACTAGATGTTAACATTGGGTAAAGTTCATAACTTTCAGCCCTCCTCCTGGGGGCTTCGAGGGATTAAGTCATCCTAAAAGACATAGTTATAATATTTTCGACCATGCTGAACAAAATGGCTATCTCAAAATTTTGATCGAGTGACTTTGGGAAAAAAATGAGCGTGGGAGGGGGCCTAGTTGCCCTCCATTTTTTTGGTCACTTAAAAAGGGCACTAGAACTTTTAATTTCCGTTCCAATGAGCCCTCGCACGATATTCTAGGACCACTGGGTCGATACGATCACCCCTGGTAAAAAAAAAAAAAAAAAAAAAAAAAAAAAAAAAAAAAAAAAAAAAAAAAAAAAAAAAAAACAAATAAACACGCATCCGTGATCTTTCTTCTGGCAAAAAATGGAAAATTCCACATTTTTGTAGATAGGAGCTTGAAAACTCTACAGTAGGGTTCTCTGATGCGCTGAATATGATGGTGTGATTTTCATTAAGGTTCTATAGCTTTTAGGGGGTCTTTCCCCCCTTTTTAGAAAATCAGCCAAATTTTATCAGGAAACTGATGAAGCTTATATATTTGAAATCAGAATTAAAATCTGATTCTTTTGATGTATCTATTGGTATCAAAATTCCGTTTTTTAGAGTTTCGGTTACCATTGAGCCGGGTCGCTCCTTACTTACAGTTCGTTACCACGAACTGTTTGATTACCTTCCCGGTACCACTAAATGCGATGGTACGAAGGGTAATCCAAAAATACGTGAACTTTCTGTCATCAAGATAATGGCAACTGTTTTACTTGTGGACATTGTTTAAGGTTGGCGAACCTTAAGAGGAGTCTTAACTCCTTATCTGCTCTTTTGTATAAGAGGACTCTATAGTGTAAAAGCCTTGAGAAAATTGTGAGCAGAATTAGCTAAAAAGTGTCCAGCTGATCTCCATCATGGAATTACTTTACATCACCCCCCCCCCCCCCCCCCCCCAGAACATTCTTCACTGGCTAAAAAAGAAAGTTGTTTAAGAGAATTGCGGTGGGACTTGCTGCCATATCCACCTTAAAACCTAGACTCAGCCCCATCTGACTTTTTTTTATACCCCAGCTTTTCTACTAAAGAAATGGCACAAAAATTCCACTTTTAGTGTCATTTTGCACTTGCAGATGGTATAATTTATAAAAAGCACATAGATTTGAGTAATATCTCTTAAATTAGCTATTACACACCTCTCGATGATATTCATGTCTCAGCAGATTTTTTGATTTTTCAACGTCATAATTGGAAAATTGAAACTATTTTTATTTTATTTTCAGCAATATATATATATATATATATATATATATATATATATATATATATATATATATATATATATATATATATATATATATATATATATATATATTTATGTTCCTATATGCTTTTCAAAATATCTTTTGGTCTATTGAAGCTGAACAATAAACATCAGTTTAAAAAATAACAGTCACTTGTGTTTTTTTCTTTTTCTTAGTAGTTAAAAAATGATTCTGGATCTTAACCATTTTTGGATCTTAACTTTTAATTTTGATCTATACATTTTCAATAATTAAGATCTACCTTCAGATATACAAAATTTTAAAAGGATCGTCAAAAACCTACTCTACAAGAGTGAATGACAAAAATGCTTGTTTCTATAGTCCAGATCAGACTTAAAAGTGAAAGAGAAGAACTACTTTTATCAGCAAAAAAATCGATGTTTTGAAATATAAGCGTCAATAGTTCCAGTCCCTTTAGTTTTACAAATTGAAAATATGTTTTTCAAATTTTTTTGTGATTTAGAACAAGAAGTTACCCTGGTAAATTTAAATGCTAAGTTTTTCTTGTTTGATGCTGCTCTCGGAATAAGTATTTCCTCAGGATAAAGCTCAGATTAGATTACTTCCTCAAGACTTGCAGCTAAATAGAAAGTGTTTCCGAGAAGTTTCCTATTTGAGCCCCCTCTAGTTTTCCTGTTTTGACCCACAAAGGGAATCTTATAATAAGATTCAGACAAATAAGGAAATACTAAGATAATGGTAATAATGAATAGATACAATCAAGTTAGAAAGAAATGAGGCATGTTTTATATTATTATGTCCTTTTTGGGAGCCGTAAAACTTGCTGGAAATTAAAAAGTCATCGCTCTTAATGGGGTCGTCGAGATAGAGCTTGGAGTTGGAAATTTGGAATTAGAATATTAAAGCAATTAACTATAGAATTATCAAAAAGGTGTAGTTTCGTAAGAAAATTATTCTAATGAATTTGCTTGGGATATTAGTTAAATTGTAGCATCTTATACCAAAAAAAAGATTAGTTGTTCTTTCAACAGTAAAATGCATTTTTAGAATTTTTGGAATCTGATTTTTTGCAGTATCTTATGCCGTAAATACAGTTAATCCAATTTGAACAGACAATCCATGCGCTGAGAATGTTATTTCAAAATTTATGTTTTTCTTCTTTAATTTTACTTGAACACACCAAAACACCATGTTCATAGAGTACCCCAAATAGAAAAATGAGTTTTTGAGTAATTTTTGGGACTTATCACTAGACAGGGTATTATCAACATGACCGTAGAATAAGTACTTGAGCGGTAAAATGGTCATTAGGTTGAATAATTATAAATATCTCACTAGGAGAAGTAAAAAATTAAACAAGCTTTTGGTTTCTCTTTAAATTTAATGATGTTTCAAAATAGATTCTTTCCAAGAAGTACAACGTAAATTTCATTTTTTTCTTCGCTTACTGATTCATTTATAAATTTTTAAATAGAGTTCTTAACTTTTTTTTCAGGTTTAAATTAGCCAAGAAAATTTTCCACAAAATAAAAAAACAAATTTAGAACGGAAAATAAGTTAGCTTGAAGGACAGAAACTAAAGTGAAAAAAGATACTTAAAATGAACATAAATTCTTATGAACAATATGTTCAAACTAAAAACTTACAAAATTTGCCACAATTTAGTGCAATGATAATTTTTATCTCTAATCCAGAAAAAAATAACTTATTTGCACTACAAACTCCTATGGGACTTATAAGTAGCATGACAAATTAGAAGACGCTGTGTGCCTGCCAGGTTGTCAGAATGGCCAATCTCTAATATCTCAGGGACCCCTTCAGTTTTAAAGTAGAAGCTTTGAGAGAATCTTGAAGAAAAGGGAGGGGCAAGTGAAAGTTGAACTTGGGGGTGTGGAAAGAGCTTAAACAAAAAACACCATTTTCAAAAGAGGTTCCTATTCAAAATAAACAGCCCCTGTGTTTCAGGAGTCGTTCTAAAATATTGGGACAAACAGTCAAACTGGCTATCTCAAAATTTTGATCGAACGATTTTTGAGAAAAAAGGGCGTGGGAGGGGGGCTAGTTGCTCTTCAATCTTTTTGGCCACTTAAAAAGGGCACTAGAACTTTTATTTTCCGTTCAAACGAGCCCTCTCCCGATGTTCTAGGACCATTGGTTCAATAAGATCCCCCCTGGAGAAAAAAATCATTAACGGGCATCCGTGATCTTTCTTCTGACAAAAAATGCGAAATTCCACATTTTTAATCTCAACAGCAACAACAGCAACAACACCACATGTATTCTCTAATACGCTGAATCTGATGGTGTGATTTTCACTAAGATTCCTTGACTTTTAGGGGATAGTCTTCCCATTTCTCGAAAATCAGGCAAATTTTCTGAGGCTCGTAGTCTTATGGGTAACACTAAGCTTAGTGAATCTTCATAGTAAGCCAATTCTTTTGATATATTTATTGATAACAAAATTCCGTTTTTTAAACTTTTGGTTACTATTGAGCCGTGGCGCTGCTTACTTACAGTTCGTGAAAACAAACTGTTTGATTAATAAAAAATAAAACTTACGAAAAACAAGGTGTTGAAAGAAGAGTAAAGAGCCATATTAAAGTTAAAACGAGAAGAAGCAAATTCGTTTGATAATTCAAACTCAAAACGACCAGGAATTACTATTAATGAATAAATGAAACCCAAAACGAACAGAACTTAAATAAAATGTCATATCAAAGAAACATACAACATGTACTAATTTAAATGAATTAATAAATCCAAAACATGTAAAACTTAAATTCAATATTCAAACTTAATCTAGAACGAAGAAAAATCACTACAATCAAGAGTTTGGCAACTGCCTCCTTCTCCCTCTCCTAACTCTAAAGTTTACTTTGTCACTTGTTTTTTATTGAAAATTATGTCTGTCTTGAACAGCCATTGGAAAGAACTAGTAAGTGTAAACTGAATAATTGATATGAATAATTATACTAATTACTGAAAGTTCAGCATTTCAAGATTTCACGCCACTATAATTTTTACTTTTATTTTCAATGCTGTAAGTACCAAAGAACATATTCCTATATAACTCACTTTCAATAAAGCGCAAATGACGTAGTAGGCCTTAGAATTCTATGTTTAAAGCTATCCCTCTGTTATTTCTTCCACATCCCCCTCAACATCCCCTGAAATTATCAACTTAATACCCTTAGCTGTTCCTTAGATATTGATGATACGTCCTTATGAAAACCAGCACGCACACACTGTTTTTTTTTATTGTAATTTGGCATCCTTCTCCAACGTTAGTGGGAGGGGGGAGGTATATCATCTCCATAGGAATAGTTGTTCGAGCGTTTTACTCTTTTGAAAAAGATGTCTATTTCAAAATTCTTGTCAAATATTTTTGGAAGGAGGGCAGCTAAAGAGGGCATATGAGAAGGCGACTGGCTCTCCAATCACTTTTCAAGATCATCCTCAACGTGTTCTAGAATTTCAATATAACATCCTCAGCCATTCTTAAAATAGTGCACATCTCCTTTTGATAAACTGGGTGCACATAGTGCCTTTTGATTTAATATATCATACCCCTCATCATTCTCTTAGTTTCATCTTAATGCCCATAGCCTTTCCGGATACATCCATAATCAAATATTTTCCCTTTTTCTAATGATATATCCGGCATGTAAACAATGGGCAAATTGCATAATTTACAGTCCTTGCCCCGGCGCTATGGCGGCCATGGCATCCCTTGAAACATAGCTACTAGACCTTTTGACTAGTTTGAACAAAATGACAATTCCAACATTTTGATTAGTGCCGAGGAGAAGGAGCACCAAAAACGAGCAAGGAGAGGGATTTGGTGGCCCTTCAATCTCTCCTCGACATCTTCTCAAAATACCTTGAAAGTTTTTAACTTAATACCCTTAGTAGTTCTATAGATATTGTTGATATTCCATTTTGATACTCAGTGATATTCCATTCAGTTGCTCATTAGATATTGCTGATATTCCGCTTTTGATAGCCAGCAACCACATAGTACGTTTTGGTTGAGTGTGTCACCCCTCTCAAGATTTCCTTAAGGTTTTACCTTAATAATTTAAACCTTTGTCGAGACCCAGAATCAAACATACCTTCTTTTAAAATAAGTCCCTATGCGTTGAAAATGGGCAAGTTTCATAACTTAAAGCCCTTGCCCCAGAGGGGCGTAGGAGGTGGTGTCAACCCCAGAGGCATAGTCTTTTAAACCTTTCAACTTTTATGAACAAATGGCTTTCTCAAAATTTTGATTCGAAAAGGGAAGAAAGTTTAAGGGGGGAGGGTTCGTAACTTTCGACTCTTAAAAGGGGCAATAAGATTTTTGATCTCCAATTTAATGAGCTTTCTATATAGTTTGTACGACCGCCCCTTCCATAAGAACCTTATATGTTAACAAGCAAGTTACATAACTTATAGCCCTTACCCTGTGATGGCCCTCCGAGATCACTTTTTACTCTTAAAACGAGCCCTAGAACCCTTGATTTTTTAATCAAATGAGTTCTCTCTGAAGTTTACATGACTATCCCTTTAAAAGAAAACCTTATATGTTAACAATGAGCAACTTACATAACTTATAGCCCTTGCCCCGGAAGCCGGGGTTGTCAGACCCAGAAGCATAGTTATTTGACCTTGAAAAAATCGCTATCTCAAAATTTTGAAAGGAAATATTTGGGGAAAAAAGGTGTGAGAGTGGGGGCTGTTTGTCCTCCGATCACCTTTGACTTATGAAAAGGGAACTTGAACCTTCAGTTTTGAGCTTTGAGCTTCCTCAAGGGTTTATATGAACACCTCTTCCATACAAACCTTATATTTTATCAAAGGGCAACTTGCATAGCTTACAACCTTTGCCCACGGGCTCAGGGGTATACTATAAGCTCCGGAGGTGTTTTTATTTGGTCCTTGGACTATTTTTAACAAAATAGCTATTTTAAAGTAATGACCAGATGCATTTGGAGAAAATAGAGTGTAGGGAGGCAGCTAGTTTTTCTCTGACCACTTTTGACACTTAAAAATGGGCACTGGGACTTCTGATTTCCAATCGAATGAGCCCTCTCCGAAGTGTACACCACCATTTCTTCCATATGAAATCCCTTTGGGGAAAAAATGAATGAATAAAAAATGTTGTGCACTTTATCGCTCTTCTCACTACCCAATATCACATCATCACCTTCGCTTATTCCTAGTCCCAACGACTTTATTTTCTCAACAGTAATTCCCCAAACCTATTCTTACACCTTGAACTGTCAAATCTTCCGAAAAATCATTCGTTTTGCTAGAATTCTCATCTGGGACGATTTACTTCCTCATTTGGTTCCTTTCTCTCCAATAACCTATGTTATGCTCCTTAGGAGAAACTCCACTAAAACGATCCATATAAATGGGGATAGAACGTGAACCTGCTTTACTCTTGATTCAATACGAAACCAGTAACTAACATCATTTCCTACATTGACAACAGCTAGTAGCTAGTAGGCGACAGTAGGTTATTCTCGTACACAGCAATAAACACTTTAATCTATTTATCTTCTATACAATATATGTATACAACCTTCACTAAATCTCTTCAATCGGCTGAGTCAAACGCTGGCTCATAATCTATGAAACTGATTATTCAAGGGGTATGATGACTCATGCACTCCTTAACCTTTAATTGGCAGGGTAAAAAACACTGACACAACCTGAAGGGTGGGGTCGTGGAACCCCACTTTTTAATAATTCGAGAATAATACACTTTTAAATGAATCTTAATTTCGCTTACAGTATATTTAGATATATCAATTAAAAACACTAAAATACGAAAATCATTCAACTACTTGCATTTGGGGCTTAAGAATTTTGCATGTTCCATATACATATTTTTTTTTCTAGCACAAACTGAAGGTGTAATTGTATTTTCTGTCCTTGCTTAGGGGACAAATAATGCACTGACCTTTCCAGTCATTGAAAACTGAAGGAGATTCATTGGGGAAGTTTTGGAAGGTTGCTCTAATCCTAAGTTGCGGGTTCATGAGGAATCGTTATAGCTCGATCAGCGGTTAACTTCGAGTCATGTCTTTTTCTAGGGGTGTTGAATAGCTCATAATGACATTGGTTTTTACTCCAGCTATGTCCATGATCAAGTGCCATATCTCCTTGGATCGTCTTCTCGCGTGGCAGCTAGTTGTGTAAGGTGAGCACTTTTTGGTGTGGAGAGTTCACTCAACTTTTTGTTGCGTTTTACGTCATGGTGATCTCTAGTTTACTACTTTCGTGGTCAACTACTGCTAAATAGTTGATCGACAAAGCAAGAATAATTTCTTTTTTTGGAACATACGACACCTGGTTCAGATCGTCTCTCAATCCGAAGATGGACAAATTAGGTTCCCTTGTACCACCAGCAAGGATAGAGAGTGGGATTTCATTTTCCTTCGTTTTCTCGATGCCTGTGATGGTTATAACCAAGGAACTGAGTATTTCAATTATCTTTATGGACGTGAGCCAGTAGTTGGCTGTGTTGGTGTGGTTCGAGCCATTCAAGCGCTTAACAAGGGTCATGAAATTCGTGTTTGAACTAAAACATTATGGTTTTCAACCATAGGTATTACCTTTCCAGTGTAGATTAATTTAAAAAACTTTTTCCACAAAATAAGTTTTTCAAAGAAAAGTAAAGAACTCCATTAAACAAAAAATTAGCAAAAATAAAATCAAATAATTTACCAAGCGTGAAACTACCACAAATCAGCATCGATAAATAAATGAAACCCAAAACGAACAGAAATTACAATAATTAACCAAGTCAAACTCAAAACGAGCAGAAATTAACATAAGTTGGGTGCCGAACCCCTATGCCTTCTCAAGGCCAGAACAAAATTTGCACTTTACTGAAAAAATATAACTTTAATAAATCAAATAATATAAACATTTTGATTACTAAATATTAGTTTATGTATATTAAACTGACAATGCACATTCACTTGTATATTTTCAGTAAAGTGCAAATTTTGTTCTGGCCCTGGGAAGGCATAGTTTTGCGCCCAACTTATGTTAATATCTGCTCGTTTTGAGTTTGACTCGGTTGATCATTGTAATTTCTGTTCGTTTTGGGTTTCATTTATTTATCGAAGCTAATTTGTGGTAGTTTCACGCTTGGTAGATTATTTGATTTTATTTTTGCTCATTTTTTGTTCAATGAAGTTCTTTAATTTTCTTTGAAGAACTTACTTTGTGGAAAAAGTTTTTTAAATTAATTTCTGTTCCTTTTATATTAACATAGTCTTTTCAGGGAAAAAGAAAATAGTACTTTAAATCTTTTCGTTTTTTAAGATTACAGTTTGGCCTGCAAAATTTTGATTGGATGTGTTTTGAAAAATGGTGGGCGTGAGAGGGGCGTTATTCGCTATCCAATCACTTTCAACTATTGAAAAAGGCACTAGCCCTTTCAATTTCCAATTGAATGAGCCCTTTTGAAGTTTCTCAGACAATGCTTTCAACAAAAACTTTATGTGCCCCAGGGCATAACTTACAACCCTTGCCCTGAGTGCTGTGGGGAGAGGGGTTGTCATCCTTAAAGACCTATTTTCCAAAACTTTCAACTACGTTGAGTAAAACGGCTATCTAACAATTTGAATTGGATGTGTTTGGGAAAAAGGTGGGCGTGAGAGGGGGGTTAGTTGCCCTTAAATCACTTTCGACCAATAAAAAGGGTACTATCCCTTTGAATTTCAAATCAAATGAAACCTTTTTCAAGTTTCTACGACAAGGATTTCAATAAAAACCTTATATGCCTCCAGGACATAACTTATAATCCTTGCCCTGAGGGTTGTGGGGGAGTGTCCTCCTCAAAAATATATTTTCTATCTGGAAATCAACTACGCTGAACAAAATGGCTATCTCAAAATTTTTATTGGATATGTTTGGGGAAAAGGTGGGCGTGAAAGAGGGATTAGTTGCCCTCCAATCACTTTCGACAATTAAAAAGGGTACTATCCTTTTGAATTTCAAATCGAATGAGCCCCTTTTCAAGTTTCTACGACAAAGATTTCAATAAAAACCTTATATGCCTCCAGGGCATAACTTATAATATTTGCCCTGAGAGTTGTGGGGGAGTGTCTTCCTCAAAAATATATTTTCTATCTGGAAATCAACTACGCTGAACAAAATGGCTATATCAAAATTTTGATTGGATGTGTTTGGGGGAATGATGGGCATGGGGGGCTAGTTGCCCTCCAATCAGTTTCGACTGTTAAAAAGTTCACTAGCCCTTTAAATTTCCAATCGAATGAGCCTTTTTTAAAGTTTCTACGACAACGCCTTCTATAAAAACCTTATATGCCCCCAGGGCATAACTTAAAACCCTTGCCCTGAGGGTTGTGTGGAACTGTCCTTCTCGAAAACATATTTTCTATCTGGAAATCAACTACGCTGAACAAAATGACTATCTCAAAATTTTGATTGGATGTGTTTGGGGGAATGATGGGCGTTGGGGGGGAGGGGGGGGCTAGTTGCCCTCCAATCACTTTCGACTACTAAAAAGGGCACTAGAACTCCCAATTTCCATTCGAGTGAGCCCCTTTTGAAGTTTATCCGACGACCCCTTCCATATGAAGTGCCCTTCTCTAAAGGAAAAAAAACAATACATAGTACATTGTGCAAACACCGTTCTTATATGCCCTCAGGGCATAACTTAAAACCCTTGCCCGGAGGGTTGTGGGGGAGTATCCTCCTCAAAAACATACTTTCTATCTGGAAATCGACTACGCTGAACAAAATGGCTATCTCAAAATTTTGATTGGATGTGTTTGGGGGAATGATGGGCGTGGGCGGGGGGCTAGTTGCCCTTCATTCACTGTCGACTCTTAAAAATGGCATTAGCCACTCCAATTTCGTCTCAAATGAGCCCTTTTCGAAGTTTCTACGACAATACCTTCTATAAAAACCTTATATGCCCCCAGGGCATAACTTAAAACCCTTGCCCTGAGGGTTGTGGGGGAGTGTCCTCCTCAAAAAGATGTTTTCTACCTAGAAATCAACTATTCCGAACAAAATGGCTATCTCAAAATTTTGATTGGATGTGTTTGGGGGAATGATGGGCGTAGGGGGGGGGGCAAGTCACCCTCCAATCCCTTTCGACTATTAAAAAGGGCACTAGCCACCCCAATTTCCATTCGAATGAGCCCTTTTCGAAGTTTCTATGACAATTCCTTCGATACGAAGTGCCTGTCGAGGAAAAAAGAAAAAAAAAAAAAAAAACACACATTGTAGCCACATCGTTCTTAACTTAGGCAGCGCTAGCGCGCTGCCTATGATAAAGGCGATAGATAGATGGAATGTCTTCGAGACTACTTGACATTGAAACTTAATTCAGTACTTGTTTGTTTTAGAACAAATGTGCATCTTCAATTTGAACTGTCCTCTAAAAGCAACTAGCATGTTATCAATCATAAAATACTCACCTGGTGAGTAATTTGCTTTGCAGTTTAAGACAAAGAGGTCAAAAACCTCTTTGTTGGAGCCCGAGGTCCACCTTTTTTGTGACGTGTGTTCCTATCATCAAACCAAAGACATTTTTCCAGATGCTGGAATCGCTTCAAGCTCATCATTACATGAATAGTGTCCCACCCAGTCCCATCAGTTGCAAAGAGACCTTTGCAATCTTCACTGCCCAACCTGAATACTCTACAATTCTGAAGTTATAATGCAGGCCGTACTCGTCAATCTTGGCATTAGTATGAATTATGAGCTTCTCAAGGATTACGGCTGTGATGAAAAGGATCCATCTTTTCAGGAATTTTAGGTCCTTATACCCTCGTGTATGCTTTGAGAACGGAATAATGGATAGCAAGATTACAGGCTGTCGTGCTGCTTTGAGGTGGCTTAGAGTTATTCCAATTTGCTGGATTGTCTTTGCCAGTGAAGAAGTACTTATAAGCTTAGTTCTTCAGCTACAAGGGGCGTCGTTTGAGGGTGGCAAGGGGGGCAGTTGCCCCCCCATAATGTGGAGAGAAAAATATATTATACATCCCATGTCCTTTGACTATCCAGACATGGACCCCTCTTGCCCTCCCCCCCCCCCCCCAATAAAAATGCTGGAGGTTCGCCCCTGTCAGCTACTATTGTCAAATTAGAAAGAGGAATATTTTTCTCGTAGTCATCTGATTGTGTCTTAACTGCCTGTTTTTTGCCTGTGCTGGCTAAACAACTGTCATCACAGACATGAACAATCTTGTCAACAAAGTCTACAAAGTTTTGACACTTACTTTTTATTAGGTCTTGGTCTTTGTGTTTTAAAACATTGAGCATATCCTCCTCAATAAGAAGTCTTTGACTTGTTCTTATTGTTGCTCCGGTTCGTCACTTGCTTCATAGGAGACCATATTCTAGGATTAAATGATCTTTTCAAGCTCTGAAAACCGAAGAAAATTGGAATTATTCAGAGAAATAAATTAAAAAGGGTCCAGTAAAAACCAAATTTTTTTCCCTTTGAACGTTGGACCCTTAAATAAGTTAAAACAAAAGTAGTTATTCTCTAAGATGCTCATAACAACTAAAATTTACTTCTCTGCTAAGCCTCAAAAAAAGTTACACAAACTGCAGCGTGGGGTCTGTTGAATCCCAGAGCCCTGTATCAATGTACCTGTTAGTGATTTCCAGATGTTCTTCTTCTGAGGTTTATAATACACAAATATGAAGTATACAGAAGGTATCAATCTCTTAGCATAACCCAGTGGTACAAGATGGACACAAACTTAGCACTAGGGTCTGAGAGACCTCAATTTGCCAGTTAAGGGTCAATTATTAATTTGGAGAGAAAATTTGGTTGACACATCCTCTCCCCTTTTTAAAACCACACTCTTCTTCTCTTAAAACCTTACCTACAGCATCTTTAAGTCTAAGAAGTATTATCATAATAAGTAAGTTACTCCCTACAGAAACCAAGCTAATGTCTCCATAATCAAAACACTCACTCTTATCACCATTTCTTATAGAGGGACTTAAGTAAGGTTTCTCTAGCATTGGTAGGTTTGTCCCTTTTCAGTATCTCCGACTTCACAGCCACCATATTTAAAATCTCGGTTTAATTAATTACGCCTGAACACTTCAGAACAGGCTTAATTACACACCCCAATTATATTTAAAAAATAGAATGTTGATTTTAAGATATGTTAACATAGTTTATATTAAACTAAGCGAGACTTAATATTTTTTAACTTAGGTTACATTACCTTAAGTCCAATTATCATTGAAAAAATAGAATGTTTATTTTTGGTTACATTAACTTGAGTTTGCGTTTAACTTTCTAACGTAAGTTACATTACCCTAAGTTAGCTTTTTCTTTTTAAATTTAGGTAAATTCATTTTAATTTGGTTCACCCAAAAATTGAAGTCCTGAAAAAATCTGGGCCTTGGAAAATATTCCAGTTTTGACAAAAAAATTCAAGTCTTGGTAGAAGTCAAAGTACCAATAAAATCAAAGTCCTGAAAAAATTCGAAGTCCTGAAGAAAAATCCCAGGTCCTGAAATAAAAGACAAAAACATCATTAAACTAATGCTTGTATCTAAAATTAGAAATGGTTTAATTCAGAATTAATTTTGGAGAGAAAGCTGACAAACTCATAATTTACCTATTAAAAAGAGAGCAGAATCGATTGTTCTTGGAGGCAAATTTGATAGAAAAGTGGAAGGGGGTGTTGTCTGAGGGAGTATAGCTTACAATTTTGCCTTAAAATATCAAATGACATTAAATTATTAAGTGTTTTGGGGCTATCAATCAATCAATCAATCAATTTATTCAATTAATAAACACAACAAAATACACTTCAATATAAACTCCCCCGTAAGGCTCTATGGCCAGGAAAAAACAGGGGAGAAACAAGAATGAAACAAATACAAGTATTTTCAATATAATGCATTGCATTTCAACCTTTCCAAGACTCAACACACACACACACACACAAAACAAAACAAAAAGAGAGAAAAAAAAAACAATAATTAAAGACCCAAACAAAAAGCGATTTTATGAGACCCCCCCCCCCAAAAAAAAAAAAAAAAAAAAAAAAAAAAAAAAAAAAAAAAAAAAGGATGTAGGACACTCCAATAAAATAAACCAAATTCCAAATATATATTTGAAACCAAACCACAAAAAAAAAAAATATTATATAAACTCAAAACCCCTCACATCAAATGTTTCCAACCCAGGCTAGTGTCACCCCCCCAAATAATAATAATAAAAATTAACAAAAATATATTTAAACATGAAAAATCAAGACATTAAAAAATTTCTTAAAATTCTTTTGAAAGTCCCAAACGAGTGACATTCTTTAGCTGACTCAGGTAGACTATTCCAAACGATATGACAAGCAGTTAATGGATTAAAGTCAGACCTCACCGATGGAGTAAGTAGAATATTAATATTCCTTGAATTGCGAAGATGATGCGAAGACCTATCAGTGACGAAAGAAGGAGAAGTTTGAAGGGCTGCGGGAACATCACCATGAATTTGATGAAAAGTGAAAGACGCGCACGAAAGAGTGTAGAGAGACTGCAAATCAAGTAATAGGCTAGTTGGGTTAGATGTAGAACAATTTGTTTCCTGTATAAGCCTTCTTGCCTTATCATATAACTTAGAAAGTGGTTTCAAAAAAGAAGAGAAAGTTGACATCCTTATTGTAGGGCAATAAGAGACGTAGGACTGAACTAAGCAATGGAACAGAATTTTTAAAACTGATCCAGGAAAAATGTGTTTTAGCCTGCTAAAAATTCCAAGACTCCTTGAGATCTTCATATTAATTAGTCCAATATGATGCTTGAATGAAAGGTTTTCATCGAGAAGAATACCGAGAAATCGGACATATCGTTCCTTAGGTCTACTGAGAGAGCCCCTTGAAAGCTGGATTTTAGATAAGTCAGGGCACGCCAGAGAAATACGGGAAAAAATTAAAAAACTTGACTTAGCAACATTTAGGGCAAGGCAATTTGCATCAAACCAAAGAATGACTCTCTCAAAAAGGTCAAAAAATTTGGGAAGCATCTCAGACTCAGTTCCCACTACAGTACCAATGGTACTGTCATCAGCGAAAGCAACGAGAGCGTCCACATCCTGCGAAAACGATGGATTTTTTTTTTAGCATTGAAAGATTCAGGATGACATAGGCGACAGCAAACTGTAGGTTTTTGATTCATAACCGCAACTATAAGGTCATTAACATAAATCAAAAACAAAAAACGGTCCAAGAACAGAACCTTGAGGAACACCAAACTCAACTTCAGACGAAAAGTGGGAAAGGGAATCTACGGAGATAGTTCTACCTGACAAATAGGAATCAAACCAAGCATGAGCCTGCCCTCTTACACCATTGTGTGATAGCTTATAGAGCAGAATCTCATGAGTTAAAGAGTCAAAAGCCTTACGGACATCTAGGAATATAGCTGCAGGAATCAAACCAGAGTCAAGCGCGGTGTGGAGAAAATTTAAAAGAGCTACACACGCATGCTCCGTAGAATGTTTAGCTCGGAAGCCAAACTGAAAATCATGAAAAAATCTTTTAGCCTCTAGAAAAGCAAGTAGACGGGAAAGCATAGTCTTTTCAAAAATTTTGCTAAAAACAGACAGCAAAGATATAGGGCGATAATTGGCTGGGTCACTTCTTGGTCCACCTTTATATAAAACAATTACTCTAGCTCGCTTAAGAGAACTGGGGAAAATCCCATTTTCAAAAGAAAGATTTATAAGCTTTGTCAATGGAGAAATAATTGAAGGAAGAATGAACTTAACTACCATAGTTGGAATACAGTCAGGGCCAGACGACGAAGAACCCTTCAAGCTATTTACAATCCTGGCTACTTCAACATCAGAAGCCGGATATAACACCATTGATTTGAGACAAGGCAGACCAAGATAAGATTTGTAATCTGGTTGTGACTGTGAAGACCTGACTGAAGAAGCAGTGGTTTTCCCAATATTAGCAAAATATGATGTAAATGTTTCTTGAACAGATAGAATACCCTCAACAACCACATCACCAACTACAAGACTTGGAGGGATAAAAGGAGCCGGAGAAGAACGTTTGAGGACGGAATTGATCACTTGCCATGTTTTTCGAATATCATTTAAACAATCCGAGAATTTTTTGGAATATTAAAGGAATTTAGCCTTCCGGCATAAAGAATTGAAAACATTCCTGTAGAGTTTGAATTGCTGAAGACGTGCAGCATTCAAAGATGGCTTTGCTGACTTAAAAGCTTTCCAGAGATTATTTTTTCTTCTCCAACTCTTTAGAAGACCAGGGGTCATCCATGGGTTAAGAGGAATAGATCTTTTTGACCTTGAAGTAGAGGAGGACAGAGCACATACGTCACAAATAGACTCCTTTACTGACTCATAAAAGGAATAAAACTTAGAACAAAAATCAATATCGTCACCAAAAATATTCCATGTCTTCTCAGCTAAATGGGATCTAAGGCGGATCAATTCATTCAAACCAAACCTAAAAGAAGCTGAAGCAGATACTGGAGTGTCCCTGTTCAATGTTTTTTCAAGGATAAAACTAGAAAATACAGGAAAATGGTCTGAAATATCACTCACAACAACAGAATTCCGAACCAAATTAAGAGACGAAAAAATGTTATCAATTAAAGAGGCTGACGTATCAGTTACACGTGTTGGAATACAAGTTGTTGGTAGAACCCCAGCAGTGAGCATATCTGAGAGAAAATCCATCGTAGTAGAGGAAGCCATGTCAATTAGATTTAAGTTAAAGTCTCCCATTATTACAAGTTCACATGGACGTCTGCCTACTAAATCCAAGACCTCATCAAGGACCTGAAGAAAAGAAGGGACGGATCCACTGGGAGATCTATAAACATTACCAATTATCAAAACCTTATTTTTTAATTTGATTTCAATAAACTGGGATTCAAAAACCCCTTCGTCATTCCTTGACAGATCGCTTCGAACAGTATACGGAAAAATATCAGAAATATACATTGCTAGTCCACCCTTTGCCATCCTTCTGCGATTTAGTCTCTCCATTTTGTAGCCGGGTATATCTAAAAGCATTTCATTGCTAGAATTAAGAAAAGTCTCACATAATCCGATAACATCGGGTCGCCCATCAATAACTATCTGCCTCAACTGATCAATCGATGAACATAGACCCTGAGTATTGAGTTGAAGGACCGAAAAATGATCATCTCGTCTAGTAGCCCACTTTAAATCAGAAACATACTTACTATTAATTGATTGGGAAGTATTTAGGGAATTTCTTTTAATTTGACCAATGGAATTATTAATGATACTCAAAACATCTAAGGGGTTTCTTTGTAATTGAAGTAAACACCCATCAAGGGAGTAAAAATCCTCAGAGCCTGAGTTAGAAAAATTCATAAAACTTAAGGAGTCTGTGTATCAAACCTGCGCCGCAACACACACAAAATAAAATAAATAAAAAAATTAACCAAGAGGCTATAAATAACAACAAAAATAAATATAAATAAATAAATGAAATCATAATAATCATACCAATAAGTAAGATACACATACATTTTATATTATTGAACAAATTAATAATAATAATTTCAGATAAATTTTGTGACTTTCTTAAATCATTAATCATACTTCTCAGTTCCTGAAATAAAAAAAATAAAAAATATATAACGCTAAAGCTCCACTGCATTAATGTACCCATGAGACCAATACAAGTAAAATCATTTTCAAGATAACAAAGGATTAAAATTCCAAACTGACGCAATGACTTGTGAGAACAGGCATGTAACAAAAAAGAATAATTATTGAAATTCATAAATTTCATTGGAGTTAATTGGAACGAAAGTAAATCATTAGACAGATACGCACAAAGAAAAAAAAATAAGCAAAAGATAAATAAAATAAGCTGAATATATGAATGGCAAGATACTAAACATATCTAAAAAAAAACACATACACAAAAAAAAAAACTTATTCTTAAACACAGTCGGCTAGAGTATGAATTTTTTTAGTGACACTTTCACCGTTAGGCCTTGCCAAAATTTGCCCACGATCAGTCCAAACATTTCTATGACCAAATTTGTCCTTAGCGGCATATAGGATCTCACGTCGCCTCTTTGTCGTTGCTTCCGATAGGAAAATTCCACTTGAAGCTAACCTGGCTTTTGCTTTGAAGACTTTCTTCGCTATATCACTATTCACAAATTTAACTAAAACAGGAGGGAATTTGTCGTTTAGGGAGGCATTGGTTAAAGCAGGAGATATTTTGAATCTGTAGATATTCCTAATTTGGGCAACATTAATTTCAGTCAGGTTCATTTTGGTTATGAAAACTTGCAGGATTGTTGATTGGAGGTCAGATCCGGACTGTTGCTTAACACCATGCAAAATTAGCGAATCAAGCAGCACTTCTTGTTCAAATGAATCTAGTTTCATCTCAATTTTCATGATTGTCTCTTCTTGATTTATAATTTGGTTGCGAAGAGTTTTCAGCGATTGTTCAATTTTTTCAAATTTTGGTTGATAATCAAGAGTAATCGCGTCATATATTTGACAAATAATGTCGTGGGATGACTGGCGGAAAGAATCAGCATCCGAAAACCTTTCATTAACCTTCTTAGTTATATTTTGCAGTAACTCTCGCTTAGTTTTTTCCAGGTCAAGTTCCGTAGAAGTGATTTTATCCATCAACGAAGCACATTCTCCTGTATTAGATTCCTTAATTGTTAATGCATTATATGTCTTGGAAAGGGATTTATAAATATCGGGTGAATTTTTCAATTCCTCAAATACAGCCTTTACACCTGCAGTCTGTTTTGTTGAAGTTCGGCTAACGCTTGGATTATATTCTGCCAAGTTGGCTTCAACAAGTCGGTATTCGTCATGTGTCCCATAGCAAAATACCAAATATGATGGCTTTCCTTTGCTATCCTTGGACACTTTTAGTATCTTTACTGGCCAATGAGGATAATTTTTGAAGTTAGCTAACGCGATATCAAACTCTTTAAATACAGGCATTTCCTATTAAGGAGAGGACAAAAGTAAAAGCAACTTATCTTTATCTAAGTAAAGAACCTTAAGGAAAAATTTACTTGATATAATGCTCCAAAGATTCAATAATATATATCCAAAATAATCTATAAAATCCACTAATATCAGTCTATTCAATGCCAATTAGTTTGGCACCAAAGGTGAACACAGATCAATTCGCTCACAGTAGGTTTACTCAAGAAAAGTCAATGGCGCAATTTCTATGGTTTATTTAATTTCTATATATAATTTCTATGGTTTTGTTTAGCATATCGGACTAGTTAATACATTGAGTTAAAATACAGGTTTAATGTCTTGGGAGTGACAACTGTAAATAGAATAGAGTTAAAAAAAAAATCCAGCCTTTTTTGAGAGGGGTGAGTCTCCTTAAGTATGTCGGGGTACTTAGTATCCTGAATTACATAAAGTTAAGCAGAAATATGAAAATCCAAACTCCTATGAAGGAGAGGCTACCAAGTAAGTCTTTCTTGCCGATATCTTGTTTGCCAAGATTTTACTGGGAGTTATTATTCTAATGAATAAGACACAATCGGCCTAATCCTTAAAGAGGGTAAAATATTAGAAAACTTAAAAGAAAATCTAAAAGAAAAGATTAGACAAAGTATTTTTTATCAACTAGAAGGGGCCGTAGACTATGCAGGAGGGGGGGATTGGGCTGCGTCTTCGGGAAACTATAAGAAATAGAAGGGGAGAGCGTAAATGCTTAACCTGAATGTCGAGATGTCAATATAGTTAGCACATTTTATAATTGAACTAACAAACTGAACCCTAGTTATTTGGGAGTACAATAAGCAAGCTTTATAACCCATTGATTAGCCTTTAAAGAGTTGTTTGATTCGATGTGAATCTCTGTGAATGCAGAAAAAATAAAAAGGAAATTTACTTTAAATTGTCATTTTTTAATTTATTCAAGAATTATTATTTTTTGTGGGGGGAGCTATTTTTAGTCCCACTATCTCATATGGCTAGACCTCTATTGGAATATTTTTTGAAACTAAAGGAATTTCAATTATCGCTTTGTTAATATTGATATTATAATTACTTTGAAGTCTTTTTCATTGTTATGTTAAATTTCAGGAATACTTCAAAACGAAGGAACTGAATTGAAGCTCGATTTGCATCAACATTCCTCCTAACGAAATGGCCTCGGTTGCTGCCTGGCTGCCCTTTGCAAGAGCTGCTGCCATTGGTTGGGTTCCAATTGCAAACAATCCTCTCCCTCCTCCTCCAATCCCCAAAGACAAAAAAAGAAGTGAAGACGAAAAATTAATAATGAATGTATCTGGGAGGAAGTTTGAGACGTGGAGAAACACGCTAGAGAAGTATCCTGATACTTTACTTGGTTCTAATGAGAGAGACTTTTTCTACGATGAAGAAGCAAAGGAGTATTTTTTTGATAGGGACCCTGACATTTTCCGTCATATCCTTAATTTCTACCGCACAGGAAAATTACATTACCCCAAACATGAATGTTTGACAAGCTACGACGAAGAATTAGCATTCTTTGGAATACTACCAGATGTTATTGGTGATTGTTGCTATGAAGACTATCGAGATAGAAAACGTGAAAATGCAGAACGTCTTTTAGACGATAAACTGTCAGAAAGCGGTGATCAGAATTTGCAATTACTTACTAGCCATCGTGAAAGAATGTGGCGGGCGTTTGAAAATCCGCACACATCAACTGCCGCCCTAGTGTTTTACTATGTCACTGGCTTTTTTATAGCCGTATCTGTGATGGCAAATGTAATTGAGACTGTCTCTTGTGGGGAAATTCCAGGGAAAGGTGAAACTCTCCCTTGCGGAGAACGTTATAAAATAGTGTTTTTCTGTCTTGACACAGCGTGCGTAATGATTTTTACAGCAGAATATCTATTACGGTTATTTGCTGCGCCCGATAGATGTAAGTTTATGAGAAGTGTAATGAGTGTAATTGATGTTGTAGCAATCTTGCCCTATTATATTGGTCTCGGAATTAAGGACAATGACGATGTCTCGGGTGCTTTTGTCACCCTTAGGGTTTTCCGTGTATTCAGAATTTTTAAATTTTCCCGCCATTCGCAAGGATTAAGAATACTCGGATATACCTTAAAATCTTGTGCTTCTGAGTTAGGTTTCTTAGTGTTTTCGTTGGCTATGGCAATCATTATATTTGCTACTGTAATGTTCTATGCTGAAAAAAACGTAGATACAACAAATTTCACATCAATTCCAGCTGCTTTCTGGTATACAATTGTCACTATGACAACACTTGGGTGAGTAGTTTATCAACTCCTTATCATATTTTTTCATTAGTGCATCTTTTCTTGCCTTTTTATTTCCCATTTTAATATTGGAGGAGTCATAGCTAGTTTTTGACTAGAGCAATAAAGAAAATGAGTGAAATACATGCTAGTTTAACGCGATATGATGGTTTAATTCAGTTAAAAGAAATTATTTTCAAATGAGAGTAAAAAGAAAAAAAAAGAAAAAAAAGAACAGATATGATCCTACGAAGGAAGAAAAAACTTTTTATTATATTTATTTGTATATATTCACTCACTCCTGAAGTATGGAGAGAAAAATAAATAGCTTCAGTGTTAAAACTGAGAAGGAATGCTATTAAATTAGACTGCTTCTCATCTATAGAATATTCTTATTCTTTTTAAGTTTTATTGGAGCCTTTACGTTTTGATTTTGTCAAATTCTTAGGACCCTAATTTGTTTTTCTTCTTAATTTCATTTTCAGGATAAACCTAGTCTTAAGGGGGATGCTAACCTCCTCAAAACCTTTTCTTTATGCTAAGGGGTAAGCTGTATTTAATACTGCTTTGAGAATAAGGTATTATTTACGCGTGCCAGCAATACACAATAAAATTCATGTTTCCCAAAAACTAGGCAAAAAAATTCTTCGCGCTTTATTATTTGATATTTATCAACCTTTTCTACAGACAATAAAATTTTCGGTCCAAAATTTCCAAAAGAAATTGGTAAATTCCCAACTTCCATACAAAACACGTGCAATTTCCAACTAGCTTTACTGGTTACACGCTAAAATGTCTTCAGAAAAGCAGTAATCAAGCTGAAGCGCAAATAATGGGACTTAGGGTTGTAGCAAAATCCCTCTGCTGGATTTTTGTTCGTTTTAAGTTTTAGTGTAGCTGTTTACTATTATTTGAATTTTCTAAATTTGCATTTCATGCTGGGGAAGATGAACACAGATAAGTATCTATTTGTTCACTTTTGTTGTGTGTGTTTTTTCTTGACCAAGGGCGATCGTGTTTGATCGTGTTTGATCGTGTAGAACATCAAAGGAGGGCTAATTCAAAGAAAATCAGAAGTTCCAGAACCCTGTTCCAGTAACAAAAGAGAACATATGCAGATTTCATTTTATGTGCTTTTTGGAATTTACACATATAGATTGCATTCTCGTGGCTTCAGTATTATTGGCAGGAAACTTCAAGTTTCTAATCAGCTAGCAAAAGAGCTAGCTTCACTGGTTTCTCTGCTTCTCGGGTGTTTGCTTCCTAGTAAATGGGAGTCTTGGGCCTTTTGCCCACATGAAAATAGTCTGACACCACTTCTCCATTAATTCTATTGAAACTCTAATGATTATCTCTTACATAAAGTGTGCTTCACTTTTTTTTTCTGGAACTGGAATGTCATGTTAAGATTGTGTAGGCATTGCTATTTGATATTCTCAGTAACAATTCGTGTACAAGTTTAGATCTGAAACCCTGTCTGAATTTAAACATATGTTAGGGTCGGTTAGAAAAATAGATTAGGTACTTCAAGGGAAGTAAATAAAGCCAAGAGGTCGTGTTGTGAATAGAGATTACTTGTTTTAAACGCTAAACTGAAAGATAAACAATTGTTTAATTAAAACAGTGCCTAGCTTAAAATGGGATGTAATTTATTTAGTAAAATACCACAAAGATAGGACAAATACGTTGAACAAAGATACTATGTTGAAAAATAATCAAAAGCCAGGTGAAAAAGAGAGAGAAACAAAAACACAAGTACAAAACAGAGTGGAATTGGGCTATGATAGAAATTAAATAGTGAGTAGAAACAAAGTGAAAAAGAGTAAAAAATAGCATTTCGATAATGTGTAGTCTACTAAAAGAGAATCAAGAGATGTGCCTGTAACCACTAATAAGAGCAATAAATTGGGTAAAAAAAAGTCATTGTACTATATGACTGACATCATAGTTAACGCAATATCGTTGATTTTGGTCTTCCATGCATATTTTTTTCTAGACCTCATTTTTCTAGACCTAGACCTCTTGTTGATAGAAGAGCATCGCCAAGTGCTGAAAACCATGTTGTGACCAAGATGGGCCCAGGATTGCACAAAGCCTCCATTCATGGAGGTCCCAGGGACTTCTTACTGTCCGGTTCTAAGCCGGCTTAAGCACTTCGGTGTAGACTTGAGAAGATATGTGATCCCCGTCCTGCACTGGTATACAGGATCATTGCTTTTCCTGAGGCGAAAATAATTTCAATGATTTAAAGAACATGAAAATTGGAACTTGGAATGTTACGACATTAAAAAATGACTATCGTATCGACATTTTGACTGACGAATTCAGACGATTCGAACTGGATTTATTAGGAGTTTCAGAAACTCATATCCCAGGGGTAGGAAGCATGAAATTAGGTGATATAGAATTTGTTTACTCAGGCAGGAAGGATGGGGCACATAGACAGGGAGTAGGGCTCATGATGAATAAGGAAGCTGCTAAGTCTTGTTTAGGCTGGGAAGGTATTAATAATAGAATACTAATTGCTCATTTTATGACTAGAAAGTTCAGGGTATCAGTTATAGTAGTATACGCCCCTGTAGAACCGACTGACGGAGATACTAGTGACTCAGATGAATTTTACTTACAGTTACAGGAGCAAATAGACAAGGTCCCAGGTAGAAATATGATGTTATTACTGGGAGATTTTAACGCCCAGGTTGGTAGAAATAAGGATAGATGGTATCCCAGCTTAGGTAAATTTGGTGTAGGAAAAGAAAACAGTAATGGATACAGACTTTTGCAATTTTGTAGGTATAACAATCTAGTTATAACCAATACGGTGTTTGGTCATAAAATGGCTCATAAGCTAACATGGTTTTCACGTGATAGTAAGACAGCAAACCTTATTGATTATGTTATAGTAAACCGAAGACTGGCAGGATCAATACAAGATACTAGGGTATATAGGAGTGCTGTTATTGATGTTAAAAGTAAAGATCACCATCTAGTAGTGTCAAGGGTTAATTTAAAGCTGAAATATCGGAAGAGTAATTACCTCCCGGGAAGTTATGATGATAGTAGACTCCAGGATGAGAATTTGAGAGAAACTTTCCAGGAACAGTTGAATACTAAACTTGAGAGTTTAAAATTTGATAATGTGGAAGATGGTTGGAATAATTTTAGAAAAATAATTTGTGAAGTTGCTGAAGGTGTATTAGGGAAGAAAGCTAGAACTGCAGCTAAGAATATTAGTGAAAAAGCTTTATGTTTAATAGAAAGGAGAAAGGACTTGTACAAGAATTATCTGAGTGATAGATCGCATGAAAACAAAAGAAATGTAAAGAAAGTGAAGAAAGCATTGGAATATGAACTAAGGAGGTGTGAAGTGGAGGCCATGGATAAAATTGCCGAGGATTTAGAAGATGCAGCTAGACGGCATAATAGTAAAATATTGTACTGGCATGTTAACAAATTGAGAGGTAGTAGTCAATCCGGACTTGTCCCAGTTAAAGACAGGAATGGGGTGGCAATTAGCGATAAGGAAAAAGCTAAAGCGAGATGGGCCGAACATTTTGAGAACTTGCTTAACCGAGATAGAGTTGCAGAAAGAAATATAGAGGAAAATGAAAAAGTTTGTGATACCTTGGATGTGAAGGAAGATTTGTTTTGTGAGGAGGAATTAGCAACAGTACTAAAAGGATTAAAGAATAACAAGGCTCCAGGTGCTGATAGGGTGGTAAATGTGTTTCTTAAATATGGTGGCTCTGAGGTTAGAAATAAGTTATTGAAGATTATGAATATGATTTTTGAAAAAGGGGAAGTACCTAACGATTTTAGGAAAACCTTAATTAAGCCACTTTATAAGAAAGGTGATAAAAGTGAGTGTGGTAATTATCGAGGCATTAGTCTGGTCTCTGTATGTAGCAAATTGATTAGTAATATGATACTTTTTAGACTGAGAGATGCCGTAGACAAAGTTTTAAGAGAAGAGCAGTGCGGTTTTAGAAAAGGTAGAGGATGTGTTTACCAAATTTTCACTCTTAGGCTAATAATTGAGAAGTGCCTAAGTTTTCAAACACCTTTGGTCCTCAGTTTTATAGATTATGAGCAAGCGTTCGATTCTGTTGATAGAGGAGCTTTAGTAAAGGTTTTATCCTTGTATGGTATACCAGACAAATACATTAAAGTGATTAGTGCTATGTACGAGAATAACACTGCTGCGGTTAAGGTAGGAAATGAGGTTAGCAGCTGGTTTTGTATTAAATCAGGAGTTAAGCAGGGTTGTGTTCTATCCCCCTTTATATGGATTATTTTGATGGACTTTGTTTTAAGGAGCACAGGAAAGGCAATGGGAGACCACGGAATCAAATGGGGAGGAAAAAGTCTCCTGGACTTGGATTATGCTGATGATTTAAGCATCCTAGATGAAAGTGTGAGCAAAATGAATGAAGTTTTAGAGGTTTTGCGCGTTCAGGGTGCTAGTATTGGTTTGAAAATTAATGTTTAGGAAGACTAAGTCACTAAGGCTAGGAATCAGTGAAGATGAAAAGGTGACGTTGGGTAATGAAAAGATTGATCAGGTGGGCAGCTTCACTTACCTTGGTAGTATTATTAGTAAAGATGGTGGGAGCAGTGAAGATGTTAAAAATAGAATAGCCAAGGCTCAGGGTGTTTTTTCACAGTTAAAAAAAGTCTGGAAGAATAGGAAGATAAGTCTGCAAACCAAGATTAGAATATTAGAAGCTACAGTGATGACAGTGGTCAAATATGGCTCTGAAGCATGGACGCTCCGAAAAGCGGATGAAGATTTGCTAGATGTTTTCCAGAGAAATTGCTTAAGGATTGTTCTGGGTACCCGGCTGACTGACCGTATTTCAAACAATAGGCTATACGAAAAATGTGGTTCAATACCGCTTTCTAGGTCTATAATGAAAGAAAGGTTGAAGTGGTTAGGGCATGTTGTGCGGATGAAGGATGACAGATTGCCGAAGATTGTTCTTTTCGACCAACGATCTAGGGCTAAACGGAAAGCAGGTCGTCCCCGTCTGGGGTGGGAGGACGTCATAAAGAAAGATTTAAAGGAAATGGGAACTTCTTGGGCGGGTGTAAAAAGGGAGGCTTTGAATAGATTGGGGTGGAGGAGGAGCGTGCGTAGCTGTGTTGGCCTCAGGCGGCTTGGTGCTGTGATGAGTTGTTAGTAGTAGTAGTAGTTTTACCGAATAGTCGGTAAAAGTTCGTATGGATCAGTTTATTTAAAATTCCGAGAGCCAGTGCTCTTTTAAAATGAACTAAAACAGCCAAAGAGTCACACATACCTAGAGGAGGATATGGCTTGTTCATCCCCATAGGCAAGGACGGCAATTTACGCAAACAGTCCCTTTAGAAAATATGTACATTCCAATCGAAGGGTAGTAATGCTATACCTTACTGAAATCAGAATCCTGCGAAGATTCTTATTATTTCTAATGAGGAGGTCACAACTGGGAACGACGTTTTCCGGAATGAAATGGGAACAAAATACGAGTTAAACCACATTTGACACATGATCCTTCAGGGACGCTGAGGCCGCATTGGCAATATAAGCGATCTAAGACAAAGCAAGGAATACAGCTTACGTGTTTCATAAATGGCTTCCATCACAGTTTGAATTAAAGTGTTCTGAACTTGTTGATTGGAAACCAGAGAGTCATTTATTGTAATTTAGCACAATAAACATTTACTATATAAATATTTCTTCAAATTGATGAATTTGTTTCTGCTTGTTTTGAGTTTTAATATTGCTCTTGTTCGAAATACCTTTTTGTAAAAATTGTATTAGAGTAATTACACATATGAGGCTAAAATCACAATACCATGTCCTAAAACCAAACCAAGTGTTCCATTTTCCACAATAGCTTCCGATACCCGTCATAGGTACGTAGACACCGAGAGGGAAGCAGGTCAGGCGGGAATATCTGCTCTCCCCTACAAAAAATAAAACATTAAAAAACCACTTATAGGACATAGGCTGCCCGGTATTTTCTTCTTTGTCCTCAGATATGATTCCGGTGTGCACCCTCAGATATTGTTGTCGGCCCGGAAACGTGGCGTGGATAAGTTTGTTATACGCGTACTGAGGAATATGTATAGTAATTTAAAAGCGCGTGTAAATGTACCTTGTGTTAATGCTTTAACCCTATCTTCTAGTCTTATACCCGTAGAGAAGGGAATACGCCAAGGAGCACTTACTTCACCACCGCTATTCAATAATAGTATTATTTCATCGCAAGAACCGGTTCAGTCTACATGTATCTTTAGAGGTCTCAATGTTTCGCTGATCGATATTGCCGACGACATTTTGAACGCGAGTAGAACACTTACAAGCATTGAAGAGACTTTCCGTGTTTTGAGTAAGGAGTATGGTAACATAGGTCTTTCTTTCAATCCCCAGAAGAGTGAAGTTCCCGTATTTAATAGCCGTGTTAAAGATAGTGCACCAGTTGATGTTATTTTCGGAATTTATACGATTAAGTCTTCGTCTAAGATTATGTACCTCGGCCTTCCAATTTGTAGCGATCTTAAAGAAACCCGCGATTGCCTTGTTTCGTTGTTCGCTGTAAAGACACGCAGAGCTTATGGAATTCTCGTTTCAATGAAGTGCCACTTTAACCGTTTTCTACTTGCAAGGGTATATAATGCTTTTGTTCTGCCACATGTGCTAGCCCTATCTCCGTTTTGGAAAATATTTACCTTGTCTGATCGCCGCAATATTCGGTCTATTTTCTACAGATACGGCAAGTATCTGCTTCGTCTTCCAGTTTGGATGAGGAATTCGAATATATCTCTGAAGTATGGTATAGCCGACCCGCTTATAGCTGTACTGAATCGCCGTGTTCGATTTGCAAAGGCGTTTGAACTAAGCCTCTCTTCATTATATGTCGCAATAACTTAAATTTGTCTGTTTTGTTTGTCGTAAGAATGTTCTTAATCTTGTTTTTCTGTAGTTGAGTTTTCTTCGGATTCCTCCATGAAAAGGTCCTCCCACGCAACCGAATCCCCTCACCCCCCCCTCCAGAAAAAGTCCTCTCTGAAAACGTATTTATACTTCACAATAAACAATACTATTTGTAAACAATGGGCAAAGTTAATAACTTGCAGCCCTTCCCCCAGGGACCGTGGGTGTTAGGTTATCCTCAAAGACATAGTTATTAGATTTTTCAACAATGCTGAACAAAATAGCTATCTAAAAATTTTGATCGGATAACTTTTGGAAAAATTGAGCGTGGGAGGAGGCATAGTTGCCCCCAAATTTTTTCGTCGCTTAAAAAAGGCACTAGAAATTTTAATTTCCGTTTGAATGAGCCCTCTCACAATATTCTAGGATCACTGGGTTGAGACGATCACCCCTGAGAAACAAATAAAATAAACACGCATCCGTGACCTTTCTTCTGGCGAAAAATACAATATTCCACATTTTGCAGATAGGAGCTTGAAATCTTTATAGTAGGATTCTCTCATAGGGTTCTCTGAATCTGATGGCGTGGTTTTCATTAAGATTTTATGACTTTTAGGGGTTGTTTCTCCCTTTTTTTGAAAATAAGCCAATTTATCCAGGATCGTAACTTTTGATGGGTAAGACTAAACTTGATGAAACATGTATGTTTGAAATCAGGATAAAAATTCGATTCTTTTGACGTATCTATTGGTGTCAAAATTCAGTTTTTTAGAGTTTTGGTTACTATTATGCCGGGTCGCTCCTTACTTATAGCTCGTTACAAGGAACTGTTTGATTAAATTTATAACAACAAAGAATTATTTTTAGGGATATTCTATTTTCAACCAAGTTGAATAACATCCACGTTATATAATATTTAATAGCGAAATCTACTCTATTACTACCATTAGAAACTTTTGGGTCGTTGGATGTAAGGCCGCATCAAGGGGGGTTAGGGGGTTGGAATCTCCTCCCCCCAAAATGTTTGTCTGACTCGTAAAAATGTAACAAAAATCGATATACACAAGTTTTGTAGGCGTTTTTTGGGGGGTTTTGATTGTGTACCCCCCCCCCCCCCCCCCCCACCCCCCCCAAAAAAAGTCCTTGTGTAAAATCCCCTCCGAAAAAATAATCCTGGATGCGGTCCTGGTTGGATGGATTAGAAAAAGTCTACCCCACCTACTAAAACGAGTTGAAAAATACACAAAATAAAATTGTGTATACACCTCTGCTTCCTGTACGCTGAGATTATTTGGCTTTATTTATTTTCTATTTTTTTTTTACAGTTTATCTGGAATAAAAAGAAAATTATAGATAATCATCCCTAGATGAATATCTTCTAAAAAAAAATATTGTACTCTACGCTAATGTGTTTTATTTAGTCTTTCGCTGACTCACTCTCTCTTATTGCTATGAGTAATTATTGTTAATTTTCTGGGGAAAGATTTAAAGGGAAAGTAAAGGGATACATAAAAAAAACACGACAGGAATCAGAATTGATGAATAAATGAGGCCCAAATCAAACAGGCATTCTAATAAAGAACCAAGTCAACCTAAAAACGAACAGAGATTACCCCAAACAGGAAAAAGCTCTGTCACCCCATCCCCTCCCAAGGCTTCTAAAAACCAGAGGGTTAATTTTGCTTTTCTAAAATAGTATTCATTTCCAGCAGTGTGTTTTTATCTGTTATAACATGGTTACCGAAACCAAGATTGCTAAAAAGAACAAATCAAAGCTCTTCAAATTCTTCAAACTTTCAATTCTTGAAAGTTTCAGCAATTTTTAGAAGGCTGGAAGGCTTTAGAAGACTTGGAGGGGGAGGATGGGGTGGCTCTCCTCATGTTTTTGGTAACTTAGGTTAGTTTTTAACTTTTACTTGATTGCACATTAGAATTTTTGCTGGATTTGGGTCTAATTTATTCATTCAATTTCAATTTATAACTGGGATTTATTTTACTATATACATAAAAAACAAACAAACAACATTGATAGTAAATTCTGCTTGTTATAAGTTTGATTCATAATTTGAATTTATTTCTGATTGTCCATGGTTTAATGTAACTCTTTACTTTTAAAAAACTTATTTTTGGAGAAAGTAATTTAAAATTAATTTCTGCTTATTTTAGTTGACATTCTCTTATTCATTAATAGAAAGGACTAGTTGTAGGGTTTTGTTGTAAAGTTCTTTTTTTGCTTTTTTTTTGCTTAGAAGTTAAGATTTCAGCTTGCAATATATATTTTAGATAAAATTTTGCAACAAATTTAATAACATTTTTAGTGTAGAGCGTTGGATTGATGGGTAGGGGGAATTCTATTCAAATAAATGGATATAAAACCTTCTAATATTTTTGTTTCTATACGGACGAAACCATCATGATTCCCATCATGTTACTAACTTTCATACAGATAAAGATTGATCGACTATCTAATTATAAGAATCTTACATAGTTATATCTTGTTTGAATTATTTGTTTTTTAAATTAATACATTTTTAGCTTTGTTTATTAAAAAGGTTCTGACTCACTGTTTAAAAAATAAAAATAAAAATAGGACGTCGAGAATCAATGCAGCTAGATTTGTTTACGGTTGAGGTTCCTTTGTTTCTCAAATTTTAATCGCCCTCCAACACTTTTGACTCTTAAAAAGGACACTATAACCTTCAACTTCCAATCAGTTGAGCCCCATCCGAACCGAAGTTTATACGACCATCCGTTCCATAAAAACCTTATATGCGCGGGGCAAAACTTATAACCTTTGCCCCGGGGATCTGATGGGTTTTTACAAACCTGGGAGCATTTTTATATGTCCTTTGGAGTATTTTTGACAAGATGGATATTTTAGAATTTTGATCAGACCGATTTGGGGAAAAGAGGACGTAAGGGGGGGGGCAAGTTGCCCTCCGATCACTTTGAATCTTAAGAATTTCCCTAGTCCTTCTGATGTCCAATCCAATGAGTCCCATCCAATTTGTATGCTACCACCCTTTCCATAAAAACCGTATATGCCCCCATGGCATAACTTACAGCTTTGCCCTGAGGGCTCTGGTGGCGTTGTCATCCTCATAAACAAAATTACTGAACATTTCAACTATGCTGAGCAACATTACTGTATCAAAATTTCGATTGGATGTGTTTGGGGAAATGAATTGAGTATGGGGGGGGAGTAGCTGCCCTCGAATTACTTTTTAACATTAAAAAGGACCTAAAATCTTAATTTCCAATTGAATGAGCCCCCCTTTTGGAATTTATACGACCAACTTAAATGCATCCGGAGCATAGCTTTCAAGCATTACCCTGAGGGCTGTGGGGGGTTTTTCAAATGTTAAGACATATTTTTTGTAACTTCCAACTACACTGAACAAGTTGCTATCTCAAAATTTGATTAGATGTGTTTGGGGAAATGATGGGCGTTGGAGGGGGGGGGGGGGAGTTGCCCTCCTATCACTTTGACTCTTAAAATGAGCACTAGAATTTCTGATTACCAATCCAATGAACCTCCTCCCAGGTTTATACGACCATCCTTTCTATAAAAATCTTATATGCCCCCAGGGCATAACTTAAAAACCTTGCTTTGAGGGCTGTTTAGGGGTTGTCATCCTCAAATACATATTTTCAAGATCTTTCACTTACGGTGAACAAAATTGCTGTCTCAAATTTTGATTGGACGCGTTTAGGGATATGATTGACGTGGGGAGGGGGGGGGGGCTGGTTGCCTTCCAATCACTTTTGACTGTTAAAAAGAGCACTAGACCTTTCAATTTCCAATCGAATTAGCCCCTTTCGAAGTTTCTATTACAAGTCCTTCTATAACTCCTTCTCCAAGTATATACAACACCGTCTTAGGTCTAAAAAAAAGAAAAAATAATAATAATAATAACAATAATACAATAAACAATACATTTTTCCCTCGTCGCTCTTTACTTTGGCAGTGCTAGTGCACTGCCTTTGATAGGGCTGATAAATGTAAAATAGCTGAAACTTTAAACCATTGATATGATTATATATTAAATAGCGAGTCTTTGATTAGTTCTTTCCAGCAAACTTGGTTTCAGTAATCATGCTATGACAAATAAAAACACACTTCTTGAAATAAATGTTCTTTCTAGCAACGTCTAGCAGGTCTAAAAAAAAAAAAAAAAAAAAAAAAAATAAAAAAAAAAAAAAAAAAAACCCAATAAACAATACGTTGTTCCCTCATCGCTCTTTACTTTGGCAGCGCTATTGCACTGCCTTTGATAGGGCTGATAAATCTAAAATTACTGAAACTTTCAACAATTGATATGATTATATATTAAATAGCGAGTCTTTGATTAGTTCTTTTCAGCAAACTTGGTTTCAGTTATCATGCTATGACAAATAAAAACACACTGCTTGAAATAAATGTTATTTCTAGCAAAGCATAAAATACCCTCTGACCTTTAGAAGCCTTGCCAGGAGGGTTGACAGAGCTTTTTCCTGTTTATGGTAAACCTTACACGCCCCCGGGGCGTACTTTCAACCCTTGGCCTGGGGGCTGTGGGGGGTTGGTTAAACTCTAAGACATAACTTCCGAACCTTTCAGCTACGCTGAACAAAAGTGTTATCTCAAAATTTTGATTGGATGTGTTTGGGGAAATTAGGGCATGGGGTTTGGTTGCCCTCCAATTACTTTGACTCTTAGAAAGGGCACTGGAACTTTTGAATCCAATGAGCCCCCTCCGAGGTTTATACGACCACCCTTTTATAAAAACCTTATATAGCCCCAGGGCACAACTTAAAATATCGCCTTGAAGGCTGTAGAGGGGGGGGGGTCATCCTCTGGGACATATTTTCCGGAGGTTTTTCTCAAAATTTTGACTGGATGCGTTTGAAGAAATTATGGACATGGGGGCTGGTTGCCTTCCAATCACTTCCGACTGTTAAAAAGATCACTAACCTTTTAATTTCCAATCGGATGAGCCCTTTTTAAAATTTCTTCGACAACTCCATCTATACGAAGTGCCCTGGTCTAAAAAAAAAATAATAATAATATATTGTGCCCACATCGCTCATTACTTAGGCAGCGCTATTCTGCTGCATATAATAAGGCTTATAAATCCAAAATTGCTAATACTTTAAAGAATTGATATGATTTTATGTTAAACATTGAGTCTTTGGTTAGTTTATTTCAGTAATCTTGGTCTCAGTAATCCTGTTACGACAGAGAAAAACACCCTGCAAAGCACAATCTTATTTTTAGCAAAGCCCAAGAGACCTTATGACCTTTAGAAGCCTCGGAAGGGGGGAGGGTGACAGAGCTTTTCTCTTTTAGCGTGATTTCTTTTTGTTTATAAAATTGACTTGATCCTTTATTACAATTTCTGTTCGTTTTGGGTCTCATTTCTTCAATGATAGTGATTCCTGCTCGTGTATTTTTTTTTTTTTAATCACCCTTTACTTTTCCCTGAAATCTTTTTCAAGAAAAGGTTGTTTTAAGTTAACAATAATTACTAATAATAACAAAAGAGAGTGAGAGAGAGAATCAGCGAAACACTAAATTAACGACATTAACGTCCAATGTTTATTTTCTTAAATCCCCCTTCCGTGACTAGGGATGATTATCTAGTATTTTCTTTTTATTTACTGATTAAAAAAAAAAACATCAAACAATCCCAGGGTACAAAAAGCAGGGGTGTATAGATAAGTCTATTTAATGTTTTTTCAACTCGTTTTAGTGGGCGGGGTAGACTTTTTCTAATACATCCAGCGAGCCAGAAGTTTCTAATGCTAGTAATAGTACAGATTAAACTATAAAAAAAGGAAACCTCAACCAGAAACAATTCTGGTTGCATTAACTCTTGGCGTCCTATCCTTAGTTTATAGATTAGATGATAAATAACAGTTCAAATAGGGTTAAATCCTAATATTAAACAGTGAAAAAAAACTGGACATTTCGATCACACATACAGTAACAGTCATCAGCAGAAGTACGTCATGAGTAGTATATCTGCTGATGACAGTCACTGTAATCACTGTAATCACAGTCACTCACAGTCACAAATCACAGTCATTGCAATCGAAATATGCAGAGTTTTTGTCATTGTTTTTTTCACTATCTATAGAAAAGATTTATTCCTATTTGAACTGTTATTTTTCATCATGGAAAGGCAGTGTTGTCTTCAAAATACCTACATTATATTTTAGACAGTTATTCACAACTATTATTAATAGATGAGCTTAAGATGGATTAGCTTAAAAAACAAGCAGTTAAAACATAATACAACATAATAATATGCTTATTTGAAATTGTCACACATTATCCGTGTATGATATAGAATGACGGGGTTCAGTATGGCTTTAGCCAAATAGAAGACCAACGACTATGCTGATTTGTAATACATTTAATTGAATACTATTTACGCTACTCATCAATTACTAGCAAAAATCATTCTTTTTGGCCCCAGGCAATAATTATACGCAGCTTACCAAAATGGAATGACATATTCATCCATCCAGCCTGTGATCCACACTTCCTATAAGAACCATGAAGGTTTGGTCCTTACTGCTTTCTAGTAACAAGCCGAGATTGACGAACTAGGGGAAAAAAAACAGAACAAACCGAACAGGCGTTTTTCTTGCATCACAACAAGAAGTAGTTAAAAAAATACATTGCTTTTCTTTTGATTACATTTTAAACTATTATATGAAGTTTGATCCTTTAAACATTTCAATGCATCATAGCACAAATCGATACCTGTTATTCATTAAAATTCCAGCGCAATTGTGGAACGAATGTTTAAATTTGGTAGAGTTATGACATGCTCCTGCGACACTTTTCACTTCATGAGATAAATTGATCCTTTGTTCTCTTTGCCAAGGAATCCTGGTCAATTTGTCTGGGAAATCTATTCCCTCTTTTCTCCTTTGGTTTACCTCCAGTGTGCAAGTCTAGCTGTTTTTTTTGCTTTTGTGTTTGCATTGTCTGTCACCAAATTATGACTTATATTGACTGAACCGCGTGAGTGAACTGGCAAAATTTCATTAATTTTACAATCCTTGCTGCTGACTATGACAAATCCATAGGGAAATGCAGCAATTCAATTTTCACTACCTTACGCTGCTACTTACTTCATCTATTTTCTTGATATTTTTTAATTGATAATTTTAAAGAAGGTATCAACAGAGCCCACCTTACAACAGGCATAAAAAATAAAGGTGTCTTAGACAGTCCTGTTGGAATTACCAAGTTACTGACTAAGTTTGTCTTATTTGGCTTCAGGTGCCTGTTGTGAATGTCAAATAATTGTTTTCAGACCACAAGATTGGTGATTGGCAATGAGTTACTGATACTGGTAATTATACGGATAGATTATTATTTTTGCCAGCACGCAAAAAAAGGTAAACATTCTACCGATGAACTCCAATATTCTTGTGAAATCGGAATCAAAAGCTGGTAGCCGGATTTTATTTCAATACTTTCCGTATAGATATAACATATGATTTATTTCAGCTTTACATAAAGTGTGCTAAAACTACATTTCCTATCCAAAATAATTATTAATATTTTTCTAATATTAAAAATGATCTAATATTAATATTTTTCAATTTTTCTTTTTTTTTAACCTAGTGTTTCTTAGAGGTACATAGGATAGTGTTGCGACGGATCAATTGGCCGGTGAAAAATGTTCGGTAAAATAAACGTCGACGATAGCAATGCAGCCGTCCATTGTCACTTCAATTAACGTACGACCAAATAAGCCATCGTTTATTTTAACACCTACACCGAGAATGGAAGCGGACATGTTCGGCGTGTTTTTTATTTTTTTTTTTTTTTTTTGTATTGCCGACGACTGCTGATGAGAAAGTGTGTTTGCAGAGGGTATATAATAAAGAAAAAACTAAATTGGAATTCATAAATGATTTTTTTTTTTCTGGGAAGGAAGAGGGCAATTGTAAAAAAAAGAATGTTGGATAATTTTATTAGGAAGTTTGAAGTGTCAATCGTTTAGGCCCAAATGCTTTCGACCCTAAGACAAATCAAAGCCTATTTATCACAAAAAAAAATAATTAGTGTTAATCCAATTTATGTGCTATAAACTAAAAGCTGTTTTGACAAAACTTGAATTCACTTAAATTAACAAAATTCCTACCCATTAGTTTTCAGGATAGCTTCTAGTTTTACACACACCCCCTTCAATGCTTTTACATGTAATAAATTCATACAAATATAGGGAGACATACAATTTATTTTGCGATGTGTAGAAGGGAGCAAATTTGTCGCTTTTTCAATTATTTTCAATGAAAATACAAAAAGGCTTACGATCTATTCATAATTTATTTATGATTTATTAAATAGATGCGTTAGACTAATATGATCTATTTATGATCTATCAGATCTATTATGATAGACTGATGTTCCGGGGATAGAATTATTACCGCCCAGTGTGTCCGAGCTAGAGTAGCAACAGCGAAAAAAGCTCTGTATAGAAGGCCGAGTGCGTTTGGGGCGCTAGGTAGAAAAATTACTTTTAAAGAGTTCGTCAGCCTGTATTTATTGCACTTCTGCTAGTTTTCATCTCATGTTCGCGAAGAGTATATTGTGCTCATGGAAAATTATATAAAAATGAGAATGGAATTGAAATGTAGTAATTTCATGTCACTAAAATTGACTTTGTAGGATACGTGTTCTACTTTTGAAATCTATATTACAACATGAGTAATTTCACTATTTTGAACATTAAGAAACCAGATAGCCAAGTGAATATAAAAGCTGCAGATGCTGCAGTAGAAGTTGCAATAGGATGCAGATTAACGTTCGAATAAGATGAAAAGTTTTGTAGATATGTAATGTCATTGAGTCGATTCAAGATGGATGAACAATTATGTTTTGCGTCTAAAATGGATATGATGAATGCAAGCGCCTCACGAGAAGGATTGTTTTGTCTTCTAAAAATCTGCAAAGATTTATTATTCTTTAAAACAAGAAGAATGGAAGATTTTGATAATACTATTTAAAAAGTGCGGCTTTTTGGGCCAATGGGATATTCATTTTAAAATTTTAACTGCCCCAAGAGATGAATGTCTGACAGAACTGATTTCCAAATATCTGCGATTGCAGCAATTCAAATTATTATATGTAACAATCTTTGTCAGAGGAATATTTATAATCTACTCTTTTCGGTGAAATCCATTCAATCAATTAGTTCAACCATTTTCCAAGGTTGAATTTAGGTATCAAGATAATTCGATTTTTCTTTTTCCAAAATACATTACGTCTTCTTTTCCCAAATGCAGGAAAAACCGGATTTTGCACTTTTTGTGCTAGAATTATGGCCATCTTATCTTCAACAACAGATAGTACCTTCCCTTTACAAACACTTGCTGATTAATAGCAATAGAAAAACTACTGTTGCATTGGCCAATTTTCTCGCTCATCTGGAAAGTTTGTGCTATTTTTTGGATTACTGTAGCCAAGTTAATTAACAAACAGTGTGGCAGAACGCGATTTTTACAGGAAAGCTTAAAAAGTCGAGATTGGGCGTCAGATCTTCTGACTGTTATAAGCACAGTATAAATAGCAAAAGCACAGTATAAGTAGCAAAAGCCCCTATTTTGGGAAATACCAAGGTCGGTCTCCAACTTTGCGCTGCATACCCATCTATTCAAACCTTTCAAGTACCAGCTGAACTTTCTGTGAGGAATTTCTCTGAGGAATTGCTGGGCTCCGGTTTCAAAAATAAAATTGCTTTACTCCATATATGTTTCTACTGTGGTTATTAATAACTGCTTGATTTTACATAGAATGAAACTTAGACCCTTAAGATGAATCAGTAAGTGGCGTTTGTATAAAACACTTCGATTTTCCATTTATTCTCCTGTCAGAGTGATTTTTTTTTCAGTTAGAATTTAGCTTTAAATTCTCAAACTTTTCAAAACCCAGGGACTCAAACTTTGGAGCTGAGTAATCTATGCAAACATCTCATACTTAAAAGACTTAATCATGACGATTTCTGGGTTCTATTGCATTACTTACTCCATTTCGGACGCCCTGAATCTCACTCCGATTCCAAAGCCTTATGTTATAATATCGTGAAGTCACCTTGAACAATTTCTTTTCAAAAGGAATTGTGGCAAAAGTGCATGGTTATTCTACTTACATTTCTTTCTGCGTCAAAGTTTTTCTTGTCAGAGAGGGTTTGTTTACGCACCTATCATTCAATGTCACCTGATTTGTTGTCAATGCGTGAGGGTCCACGCAAAGTGCCATTGAATTGACGGTGCCCAGTCCATCCTTTTGACAGTTCCAATGAGGCAAAAAATAGACTTGACTGTAAATTTAAGCTCAGTAATTTATTGGCGTTTTTCCGAGAAGTTATCAAATGAAATTAAAATGGAGTGTAGAAATTGCTATTGTTTTTCTAGAGCTTATTTTACAACAGCTTGCGATTGATAAATTATTGTCATCAAATGTATTTTAATGGAGTGAGTTCCGCATTCTAACGGAGATGGAGTTTCTAAATTACGTAAAATTTTGTCAGGTTTTCACTTTAACCGATACTAGCCAGAATTGAACGACCCCCCGAGGTCAACCACTAAACTATTTACAAAGGAAAAGGGGGAGGACCAAAAAAAATTTCCGGTTGAGCTGATGGCTCATATTTCTAAAAAAGTTCTTTTTCCCCAAAAGAGTGTTCAATTTTTTCAGATATAACGAAATTGCGCAATTCTTTAAATTATAATTTTTGTTGGAAAGTGGGGCTAAAGCCTCCTGTATGGCTTGCCTGCCAACATGTCCACTTCTATAGTTACCCACAAGTTAGAACTAGCGGGAATGCAGATTGATCAAGAGGGATAAAAAAATATGTTTCCACTTTCTGCGCATGTTTGAATAGTGGCCGTTTTTTTCCGCTGAACAATATCTTTCCTTTGTTTCCTCGAAAGTTTTGTACATTTTTAGGAATTACGTTCTGTAAATGTTTGCCTGAAAGTTGTGGGAGTGGGCCTGACGAATTATAATTTTTGGTTTTCTAAGTGAAACTTCATTCTTAAATATTCGTTGTTGTTAGCTAACTATATTTGTTATTTGCCCTGTAAAAACGGGAAGGAGAGTAAATCCTTCCCTTTTTTTAGGGAAGAAACTTTCCCCTTTAACTCCAAAAAAACAGAGAACATAGCTTTACTGAAAGCACAGTGTATTTTAAGCATTAGCTTTGCAACTTATTTACAGGTAAGAATGTGCATAATTTTAGAAAATGGAAGAAATCCTTTTCAGAAATTCAAAATGTCTCGAAGCCTTAGAGCCAAAGCCTTAAGATCTTACCTAAAAAAAAAAAAAAAAAAAAAAAAAAAAAAATCTAGAATGTGTTTTTCACGAGGAGGACATTAACAGTTGTGTGTTTATTATTTTCATTTTCCAGGGGTCAACGTTTTTTCTCAATTGCCTAAAACACCGGGAGATAGTTCATTTGACCGAAACTTAAAATTCTAATGCTCCTTTTGCAAGCAAGGTGATCATCCCAAATAGAGCAAAGTGTCAAATTATGTTTTTTTGTGCTACAAAAAGAATCGGCCTCTTAAACTAACAAAAGTCCGCTTTACGTGCTTTTTGACACTTCATTCTTTATGGTCGACAGTTAAGGCCCTACAGTTAATAACATTATCATAAAATTGTTTAAAAGTCGGATTTTTAGTTTTTTCGTTGGAGGTTTCTGTAGTTGTTGAGCCTAATAATTTCAAGATTATTCTGAAGTTACTTAATGCATCTCGCTTGATAAATTTAGCTGTTATTTATTTTTTCTACATAGAAATAACGGATGCAAACTTGATCGAATGCGTAGAAATTGTATAGCCGTCCATAAGCTCTTGGCGGAAGCGACTCTTTTTTTTTATGCGGGGATGGGGGAGGAAGTAAAGCATCATAAATTGCACTTTTGGCTAAAATTTCCAACTGTCCACGAGAGAACCTTCAAATAAATGATAAATAACCTTTACTAAAAAGAAGTCTTAACTGAAGTAAGACTTAACTTCAAACACCAAGTCATTCTCGAAATATTTTAGATATTCTATTTCGATGACCTGAATACACAGTGTTTTTTGATTTCACTCTGCCCCCTTTCATAAGCCAGAATCACAGATCCAATTGACTTCCCCAAAGACTCACGGAAAGTTTCAACTTGATCCACAAAGCCATTCCCGACATTAACCCTATGTGTGTAGAAATTTAGCCACTTGTATAATTTATCGTCTTGCTCAAGGGTAGTGAAAGCCATATGATTCCCAAAGCCATATTTGTTAATTTTTAGACTCTTTTGAACAAAATGACAATCTACAAATTATAGTGAGATATCTCGGGGCTGCAGAGGGAATGGGTGTAGCACCAAGGGTCATAGAGGAGAATGGCTGCCCTCAAGCCACTTTCGACTCTAACAAGGGGCTCTTGAACGTTCGGTTTCCAATTTAAACAGCAGATCCCGATTCCCGGTATACCCTTGATGCGCATATGACCTGTTGATTTAACTACATCTTTCCTCCAAGTTACAATTTAACATCCACTTGCCCTAACCATTCCTACTATTCCTTGGAAGTTTCTACTGAGCTTAAGCCGCCCTTAAGATATTGAAGATTGCCCATTTTGACAACAATACACGGTATAGTGTGTTTCGATTTATTTCACTATTTAACTGTGCATATATTACAACTGTTCATCCTTAACTGTGCAGAAGTTCCATAGGATCTTATATTTCCCAAGAATTTACAGACATATTATTTCAATGGCATGAATACACTAAGTGTCTTTTCCCCCTAGTTATTATTCAAAGTTCAATTCCCCCCTTAAAATACCCCGGTAGTTTCAATTTGATACCCTAATCCACTCCCGGGCTATTGCAGATACGCCATTTGTATAACCTGGCACCATATAGTGTTTTTTGGTTTATTTCATAATTTCACCGAGCACGATTTAGATCTTCCATAGGAATTTATAGCAAGAAAATATTTTTTTTTTAGAGACAAAAATTGTATAGCCCCTTCCCCTACCTTTAGTACAGAATTTGAATTATGTTTGGCGTCCACCTTTCCTTCCTACAACACTATCTGAAAGCATCAACTTCTTTCCCCAAGATATTGCTGATCTGCCCTTTCAATGACCTGGGTACACAGGGCGTCATTTCATTTACCACCACCCCATCCTCAAGCTAAAATCCACTTGACCACCTTAACCTCCAACGCCCCCCTAAAGCTTCAACTCGATCCCTTACGTTGTTCTCAAAATATTATAAAGAATCTGGAAACCAAGTGCACATATTGTCTTTTGATTTACTAAGATACGTGTATCCTTGTCAAAATGTACTCTTGGGAAACTCTGAAAATCTTGGTCTAACGAAAGATCCATAAGAGTTTGTTCGACATGTAACTAATCAGGAACAGAAACAAATTACAATTTCCGTTTCCACTCTCTCCTCCCATTAAACTGTATGATTTTCTTGACCGAGAGAACTGTCTTTGAAATCCTTAAGCTAATCACACATCTAGGATCAGACATATCCCCTTTTTTCCCTTAACAGCTTATGTACAAGCAATGGGTAACTTGTATAATTTAATGTCAATGCCTCATGCGCTTTGGAGGTAATTTCATCCTCGAATGTGGGCCATGCCATTGCCAGAGTTATATTTGTTGAATTCTTTGAACATTTTGAATAAATGGCTATCTAAAAAATGGGATCGAATGTCTTGGGAAAGAGTTTTTAGGGTATTAGAAAAGGCAAGAGAGGGGAGGTGGGGGCACTTTCTTACCAATTACATTCAACTCAACTCTGAAGTTGCACAAGAAGTTGCAATTTCACATCTAACGGGGCTCATTTTTTTCCCAGGATATTAAAGTGAGGCATTTTGATGACCTGATTACGCATACTGTCTTATGATTTAGCAATATCCTTCCTCTCAAGCTATAATTCAAAGTTCGCTTGCCTCTTTCTAGTTCTGCTTTCCTTCTTAAAAGCTTCCACTTAATACCCACAGCAGTTCCCAAGATTTTGCAGATACGCTAGTATGACAACTTGGCAGCATATAGTGTCTTTTGATTTATCTCGCTACTTAACGTACATTCCCAATGGTTGGTATACTTACACAGCTTCTAATAAGACATTTACTGGACAAAATAAAGCAGTGACCAACAGTCGTTGAGGAGCTCAGGGGTACTAAATAATAAATAATATATTTCACTATAAGATACCGTTCGTTCTACATTTATCCTTACAAATAAGTGGGCAAAATTCCACTAGATTTGTGGGCTTCCAGAAGCTTGTTTTGAATCTAACGAGACTATCTCTCATAGAATTTAGAGAAGAAAAATACCAGGAACACCCATTGATCTATATTTTATTCTGAAAGTTCAGACCGAATTATTTTAGTTCTAACATGAGATTATCTCTTCTCTTTTCAAGAGAAATATATACAAAATAAAAGCAAGTTTCTTTTCAAATGTTAGTAAAGCACGACATCAAAGTTAAAAAAATAAAGAAATTGTTCAGTATATTATTAACATTAAATTTTTACTTATAGTAATTAAAAAAAAATTCCACAAAACAAATTTTTCAAAGAAAATTAAAGAGCTTCAGTTAGCCAGAATGAGTAAAAATAAAGCAAAATAACCTTCCTAACATAAAACTAGCATAAATCACCATCAATAAATAAATGAAAAACAAAATGGACAGAATAAAAATTAACATATGCAGGGCTGACAACCCCCATGCCTTCTCAAGACCAAAACTTTGTACTTTACTGAAAACAAAATGGATTTTAAATGTTTTCGATTTTTTGACTTAAACAAATAAAAAAATATTGAAACTTTAAGGAATAAAAGTCGGTATGTGCATGTTAAACAGACTATCCACGGTAATTTTTTTTCAGGTTTAATGGAGCACTTTACTTTTCTTTGAAATATGTATTTTGTGGAAATTTTTTTTTTCAGTTATTTATGTTCGTTTTTTACTGATATAGGCTTTTTCATGGAAAAATTATATATTTTCAGTTTTTTTTTTCTATAAGAATCCGTAGTTTGGCTTCTATTTGTATCTTGGAGAAAGTTACTCAACACTTTTTAATCCTGACACAAATAGTGTTGTTTAATTTAATTTTATACTTCCTCAAGTAAACCTGAAAAATAAAATTTGATACCATTCCCAAAAAAATTCAATCTATACTCTTTGACAACCTGGACGCACTTACACTTCTTTTGATTTATTCAAATTGTCAAAGCAGAAGTAGTAATAGTAGTAGCACCAAAAGTTCCAACTTAATACCCCCAACCGTTCTCGATTAATTGTTTAGGTGTCTTATTGGCAACCCTGCACGGAGTGGCTTTTTGTTTAGTTTTAAAGCAATGTTTAGTTTTAAAGCATCATGGGCCAATTGCATAATTTGGGGGGTTGATATACACAATATCCTTAAGACATAGTTCTTAGACCGTTCTACTAGGCTGGGCAAAATGGCTGTCTCAAAATTGGGACTCAAAAACGGGACAAAAAATTTTAATTTTCAATCGAATTAGCTCCATTAAAAGTTTCAATGATATTTATGGCTATAATAGAGCGGCTCTGCCTATGATGTTCCTTATATGCCTTTTGAAAACCAGTATACATATAATTGTTTCATTTAATTGAAACTCCCCTTAAACATTCCCTAAGAGTTTCACCTTAATACCCATAGTATCGTTAGTTACCGAAATAGTAGTGGTAGTATTAATATACAGTATATTCATAGTGCATTCTAGTAGTTCAAAATCTGCCACAACTTACCCTTAAAGGTCTAACTAAATATTGTAAGCCGTTCTTGACAATCTCAATAGAGACGGCGTGTTGTGATTCAGTTCACCTTTCCCCCTCAAAATCCACTGAAATTTCCACCTTCATACCCATAGACATAGTTATAATAGTAATCACAGTAGTAGCATTGGTCTTACTGGTACTACTATCATAAGCAGCGCGCTAGCGCTGCCTAAGTAAAGAACGATGTGGGCAAAATGTGTTGTTTTTTTGGTTCTCCATACCCGGGCACTTAGTATCGAAGGAAATGTCGTAGAAACTTTGAAAAGGGCTCATTCGATTGGAAATTGGAGTGGCTAGTGCCCTTTTTAATAGTCGAAAGTGATTGGAGGGCAACTAGCCCCCCATGCCCATCATTCCCCCAAATACATCCAATCAAAATTTTGAGATAGCCATTTTGTTCAGCGTAGTTGATTTCCAGATAGAAAATATGTTTTTGAGGAGGAAACTCCCCCACAACCCTCAGGGCAAGGGCTTTAAGTTCTGCCCTTGGGGCATATAAGGTTTTTATAGAAGGCGTTGTCGTAGAAACTTCAAAACAGGCTCATTCGATTGGAAATTCAAAGGGCTAGAACCCTTTTTAATAGTTGAAAGTGATTGGAGGGCAACTAGCCCCCCATGCCCATCATTCCCCCAAACACATCCAATCAAAATTTTGAGATAGCCATTTTGTTCAGCGTAGTTGATTTCCAGATAGAAAATATGTTTTTGAGGAGGAAACTCCCCCACAACCCTCAGGGCAAGGGTTTTAAGTTATGCCCTGGGGGCATATAAGGTTTTTATAGAAGGCGTTGTAATAGAAACTTCAAAACAGGCTCATTCGATTGGAAATTCAAAGGGCTAGAGCCCTTTTTAATAGTCGAAAGTGATTGGAGGGCAACTAGCCCCCCATGCCCATCATTCCCCCAAATACATCCAATCAAAATTTTGAGATAGCCATTTTGTTCAGCGTAGTTGATTTCCAGATAGAAAATATGTTTTTGAGGAGGAAACTCCCCACAACCCTCAGGGCAAGGGTTATAAGTTATGCCCTGGGGGCATATAAGGTTTTTATAGAAGGCATTGTCGCAGAAACTTCAAAACCGGCTCATTCGATTGGAAATTAAAAGGGCTAGTACCCTTTTTAATAGTCGAAAGTGATTGGAGGGCAACTAGCCCCCCACGCCCATCATTCCCCCAAACACATCCAATCAAAATTTTGAGATAGCCATTTTGTTCAGCGTAATTGATTTCCAGATAGAAAATATGTTTTTGAGGAGGACACTCCCCCACAGCCCTTAGGGCAAGGGTTTTAAGTTATGTCCTGGGGGCATATACCGTAGGGTTTTTATAGAAGGTTTTGTCGTAGAAACATCAAAAAAGGCTCATTCAATTGGAAATTCAAAGGGCTAGTGCCCTTTTTAATAGTCGAAAGTGATTGGAGAGCAACTAGCCCCCCCCCCGCCCATCATTCCCCAAAATACATCCAATCAAAATTTTGAGGTAGCTATTTTGTTCAGCGTGGTTGATTTCCAGATAGAAAACATGTTTTTGAGGAGGACAATCCCCCAAAACCCTAAGGGCAAGGGTTTTAAGTTCTGCCCTGGGGGCATATAAGGTTTTTATAGAAGGTGTTGTCGTAGAAACTTCAAAACAGGCTCATTCGATTGGAAATTCAAAGGGCTAGTATACTTTTTAATAGTCAAAAGTGATTGGAGGGCAACTAGCCCCCCCCCTACGCCCATCATTCCCCCAAATACATCCAAACAAAATTTTGATATAGCCATTTTGTTCAGCGTAGTTGTTTTCCAGATGGAAAATATGTTTTTGAGGAGGACTCTCCCTCACAACCCTCAGGGCAAGGGTTTTAAGTTATGCCCTGAGGGCATATAAGGTTTTTATTTAAATCTTTGTCGTAAAACTTGAAAAATGGCTCATTCGATTTGAAATTCAAAGGACTAGTACCCTTTTTAATAGTCAAAAGTGATTTGAGGGTACCTTAAGCCCCTCTCACGCCCACCTTTCCCCCAAACACATCCAATCAAAATTTTTAGATAGCCATTTCATTCAACGTAGCTGAAAGTTTTGGAAATTAGGTCTTTAAGGATGACAACCCTTCCCCCCACAGCCCTCAGGGCAAGGGTTGTAAGTTATACCCTGGGGCATATAAAGTTTTATTGAAAGTGTTGTCGTAGAAACTTCAAAAGAGCTCATTCAATTGGAAATTGAAATGGCTAGTGCCTTTTTTAATAGTTGAAAGTGATTAGATAGCGACTAACGCCCTTCTCACGCCCACCGTTTTCCCAAACACATCGAATTAAAATTTTGAGATATCCATTTTGTTCAGCGTAGTTGATTTCCAGATAGAAAATATGTTTTTGAGGTGGACACTCCCCAACAACCCTCAGGACAAGGGTTTTAAGTTATGCCCTGGGGGCATATAAGGTTTTTATAGAAGGCGTTGTCTTAGAAACTTCGAAAAGGGCTCATTCGATTGGAAATTGGAGTGGCTGGTGCCCTTTTTAATAGTCGAAAGTGATTGGAGGGCAACTAACCCCTGTCCCTCACGCCCATCATTCCCCCAAACACATCCAATCAAAATTTTTAGATAGCCATTTTGTTCAGCGTAGTTGATTTCCAGATAGAAAATATGTTTTTGAGGAGGACACTCCCCTACAACTCTCAGGGCAAGGGTTTTAAGTGACGCCCTGGGGGCATATAAGGTTTTTATAGAAGGCGTTGTAAGGGAAACTTCAAAACAGGCTCTTTCGATTGGAAATTCAAAGGGCTAGTTCCCTTTTTAATAGTCGAAAGTGATTGGAGGGCAACTAGCCCCCCCCCACGCCCATCATTTCCCTAAACACATCCAATCAAAATTTTGAGATAGCCATTTTGTTCAGCGTAGTTGATTTCCAGATAGAAAATATGTTTTTGAGGAGGAAACTCCCCCACAACCCTCAGGGCAAGGGTTTTAAATTGTGCCCTGGAGGCATATGAGGTTTTTATAGAAGGCGTAGTCGTAGAAACTTCAAAACAAGCTCATTCAATTGGAAATTTGAAGGGCTAGTTCCCTTTTTAATAGTCGAAAGTGATTGGAGGGCAACTAGCCCCCCCCCACGCCCATCATTTCCCTAAACACATCCAATCAAAATTTTGAGATAGCCATTTTGTTCAGCGTAGTTGTTATCCAGATAGAAAATATGTTTTTGAGGAGGACACTCCCTCACAACCCCCAGGGCAAGGGTTTTAAGTTATGCCCTGGGGGTATATAAGGTTTTATTGAAATCTTTGTCGTAGAAACTTGAAAAATGGCTCATTCGATTTGAAATTCAAAGGACTAGTACCCTTTTTAATAGTCGAAAGTGATTTGAGGGCAACTAACCCCCTCTTACGCCCACCTTTCCCCCAAACACATCCAATCAAAATTTATAGATAGCCATTTCATTCAACGTAGTTGAAAGTTTTGGAAATTAGGTCTTTAAGGATGACAACCCTTCCCCCCACAGCCCTCAGGGCAAGGGTTGTAAGTTATGCCCTGGGGATATAAAGTTTTTACTGAAAGCGTTGTCGTAGAAACTTCAAAAGAGCTCATTCAATTGGAAATTGAAATGGCTAGTGCCTTTTTTAATAGTTGAAAGTGATTAGATAGCGACTAACGCCCTTCTCACGCCCACCGTTTTCCCAAACACATCGAATTAAAATTTTGAGATATCCATTTTGTTCAGCGTAGTTGATTTCCAGATAGAAAATATGTTTATGAGGTGGAAACTCCCCAACAACCCTCAGGGCAAGGGTTTTAAGTTATGCCCTGGGGGCATATAAGGTTTTTATAGAAGGCGTTGTCGTAGAAACTTCGAAAAGGGCTCATTCGATTGGAAATTGGAGTGGCTAGTGACCTTTTTAATAGTCGAAAGTGATTGGAGGGCAACTAACCCCTGTCCCTCACGCCCATCATTCCCTCAAACACATCCAATCAAAATTTTGAGATAGCCATTTTTTTCAGCGTAGTTGATTTCCAGATAGAAAATATGTTTTTGAGGAGGAAAATCACCCACAACCCTCAGGGTAAGGGTTTTAATTGACGCCCTGGGGGAATATAAGGCTTTTATAGCAGGCGTTGTCGTAGAAACTTCAAAACATACTCTTTCGATTGGAAATTCAAAGGGCTAGTACCCGTTTTAATAGTCGAAAGTGATTGGAGGGCAACTAGCCCCCCAGGCCCATAATTCCCCTAAATACATCCAATCCAAATTTTAAGATTGCCATTTTGTTCAGCGTAGTTGATTTCCAGATAGAAAATATGTTTTTGAGGAGGAAAATCACCCACAACCCTCAGGGCAAGGGTTTTAAATTATGCCCTGGAGGCATATAAGGTTTTTATAGAAGGCGTTGTCGTAGAAACTTCAAAACAAGCTCATTCGATTGGAAATTTGAAGGGCTAGTTCCCTTTTTAATAGTCGAAAGTGATTGGAGGGCAACTAGCCCCCCCCCCACGCCCTTCATTCCCCCAAACACATCCAATCAAAATTTTGAGATAGTCATTTTGTTCAGCGTATTTGTTATCCAGATAGAAAATATGTTTTTGAGGAGGACACTCCCTCACATCCCCCAGGGCAAGGGTTTTAAGTTATGCCCTGGGGGTATATAAGGTTTTTATTGAAATCTTTGTCGTAGAAACTTGAAAAATGGCTCATTCGGTTTGAAATTCAAAGGACTAGTACCCTTTTTAATAGTCGAAAGTGATTTGAGGGCAACTATCCCCCTCTCACGCCCACCTTTCCCCCAAACACATCCAATCAAAATTTATAGATAGCCATTTCATTCAACGTAGTTGAAAGTTTTGGAAATTAGGTTTTTAAGGATGACAACCCTTCCCCCCACAGCCCTCAGGGCAAGGGTTGTAGGTTATGCCCTGGGGTATATAAGGTTTTTATAGAAAGCGTTGTCGTAAAAACTTCAAAAGAGCTCATTCAATTGGAAATTGAAATGGCTAGTGCCTTTTTTAATAGTTGAAAGTGATTAGATAGCGACTAACGCCCTTCTCACGCCCACCGTTTTCCCAAACACATCGAATTAAAATTTTGAGATATCCATTTTGTTCAGCGTAGTTGATTAACAGATATAAAATATGTTTTTGAGGGGGACACTCCCCCAAAAGCCTCAGGGCAAGGGTTTTGAGTTATGCCCTGGGGTATATAAGGTTTTTTTAGAAAGCGTTGTCGTAGAAACTTCGAAAAGGGCTCATTCGATTGAAAATTGGAGTGGCTAGTGCCCTTTTTAATAGTCGAAATTGATTGGAGGGCAACTAGCCCGCCTCCCCCAACCCTATCATTACCCCAAACGTATCCAATCAAAATTTTGAGATAGCCATTTTTATCAGCAAAATGGCTAAAGCATTTTCTTCGAGCACTTCGTATCGAAGGAGTTGTCGTAGAAACTTTGAAAAGGGCTAATTCGATTGGAAATGGGAGTGGTTAGTGCCCTTTTTAATAGTCAAAAGTAATTGGAGGGCAACTACCCCCCCCCCACGCCCATCATTCCCCCAAACACATCTAATCAAAATTGAGATAGCCATTTTGTTCAGCGTAGTTGATTTCCAGATTGAAAATATGTTTTGAGGAGAACACTCCCCCACAACCCTCAGGGCAAGGGTTTTAAGTTATGCCCTGGGGGCATATAAGGTTTTAATAGAAGGCTTTGTCGTAGAAACTTCAAAACAGTCTCATTTGATTGGAAATTCAAAGGGCTAGTACCCTTTTTAATAGTCAAAAGTGATTGGAGGGCAACTAGGCCCCCCCATGCCCCTCATTCCCCCAAACACATCCAATCAAAATTTTGAGGAAGAAAATCCCCCACAACCCTCAGGGCAAGGGTTTTAAGTTATGCCCTGGGGGCATATAAGGTTTTAATAGAAGGCTTTGTCGTAGAAACTTCAAAACAGGCTCATTCTATTTGAAATCCAAAGGGCTAGTACCCTTTTTAATAATTGTAAGGGATTGGAAGGCAACTAGCCCCCCCTCGCCCATCATTCCCCCAAACACATCTAATCAAAATTTTGAGATAGCCATTTTGTTCAGCGTAGTTGATTTCCAGATTGAAAATATGTTTTGAGGAGGACATTCCCCCACAACCCTCAGTGCAAGGGTTTTAAGTTATGACCTTGGGGCATATAAGGTTTTTATAGAAAGCGTTGTCGTAGAAACTTCAAAACAGGCTCATTCGATTGGAAAGTCAAAGGGCTAGTAGCCTTTTAATAGTCGAAAATGACTGGAGGGCAACTACCCCCCCCCCACGCCCATCATTCCCCCAAACACATCTAATCAAAATTGAGATAGCCATTTTGTTCAGCGTACTTGATTTCCAGATAGAAAATATGGTTTTGAGGAGAACACACCCCCATATCCCTCAGGGCAAGGGTTTTAAGTTATGCCCTGGGGGCATATAAGGTTTTTATAGAAGGCGTTGTCGTAGAAACTTCAAAAAGGCTCATTCGATTGGAAATTCAAAGGGCTAGTGCCCTTTTTAATAGTCGAAAGTGATTGGAGGGCAACTAGCCCCCCCCCACGCCCATCATTCCCCCAAACACATCCAATCAAAATTTTTAGATGACCATTTTGTTCAGGGTAGTTGATTTCCAGATAGAAAACATATTTTTGAGGAGGACACTCCTCCACATCCCTCAGGGCAAGGATTATAAGTTGTGCCCTTGGGGCATACTAGGTTTTATTGAAATATTTTTCGTAGAAACTTGAAAAGGGGCTCATTCGATTTGAAATTCAGAGGACTAGTACTCTTTTTAATACTCGAAAGTGATTTGAGGGCAACTATCCTCCCCCTCTCACGCCCACCTTTTCCCCAAACACATCCAATCAAAATTTTTAGATAGACATTTTATTCAACGTAGTTGAAAGTTGTGGAAATTAGATCTTTAAGGATGACAACCCCTCCCCCCACATCTCTCAGGGCAAGGGTTGTAAGTTATGCCCGGGGGGCATATAAAGTTTTTATTGAAAGCGTTGTCGTAGAAACTTCAAAAGGGCTCATTCAATTGGAAATTGAAAGGGCTAGTATCTTTCTTAATAGTTGAAAGTGATTAGATAGCGACTAACGCCCCTCTCACGCCCATCATTTTCCAAACATATCGAATTCAAATTTTGAGATATTTCAGGTCAACTAGAGGAGGTATGAAACTAAATTAAACACTACTATTTGTGTCCAGATTTTTAAAAGGGTGTATGTTGTTAAAATTGCTGAAAATTTTTCTCCAGCATACAAATAGCAGGCCAAACTATAAAGTCTTATGCTTCCCAAGCCAGAACAAAATTTGCAATTTCCTGAAAAAAATAAAAATGAATGTGCATTGTCGGTTTAATACACATATACTGATACTTAGTAATCAAAATGTTAATATTATTTTATTTGTTAAAGTTATAAAAGTAAAAACATTTATATTTTTTCAGTAAAGTACAAATTTTGTTCTGGCCATGGGAAGGCATAGGGGGTTTTGAGCCCAACTTATGTAACTTATTTGCCTCTTGGCAAGGGTTTTAAGTTATGCCCTAAGGGCATATAAGATCAATGTTGACAGTGTACAGTTTATTATTTTTTTTTCTTTAAAGCAGGGCACTTCATATAGCAGGGGTCGTCGTAGAGCATTCAAAAGGGGTTCATTCGAATAGAAATCGAGAGTTTTAGTGCCCCTTTTAATAGTAGAAAGTAATTGGAGGGCAACTAGCCTCCCCCCTCAAGCCATTCATTCCCCCAAACAAATCCAATCGAAATTTTGAGATAGCCATTTTGTTCAGCGTAGTTGAGTTCCAGATAGAAAATATGGTTTTGAGGAGGATACTCCCCCACAACCCTCAGGGAAAGGGTTTTAAGTTATGCTCTGGGGGTATATAAGGTTCTTATAGAAGTCGTTGTCGTAAGAAACTTCAAAACAGGCTCATTTGATTGGAAATTCAAATGGCTAGTGCCCTTTTTAATAGTCGAAAGTGATTGGAGGGCAACTACCCCCCCCCCACGCTCATCATTCCCCCAAACACATCCAATAAAAATTGTGAGATAGCCATTTTGTTCAGCGTAGTTGAGTTCCAGATAGAAAATATGGTTTTGAAGAGGACACTCCCCCACAACCCTCAGGGCAAGGGTTTTAAGTTATGCCCTGGGGGCATATAAGGTTTTTATTGAAGGCGCTGTCGTAGAAACTTCAAAACAGGCTCATTCGATTGGAAATTCAAAGGACTAGTGCCCTTTTTAATAGTCGAAAGTGATTGGAGGGCAACTAGCCCCCCATGCCCATCATTCCCCCAAACACATCCAATCAAAATTTTGAAATAGCCACTTTGTTCAGCGTAGTTGATTTCAAGATAGAAAATGTGTTTTTGAGGAGGACGCTCCCCCATAACCCTCAGGGCAAGGGTTTTAAGTTATGCCCTGGGGGCATATAAGGTTTTTATAGAAGGCGTTGTCGTAAAAACTTCAAAACAGGCTCATTCGATTGGAAATTCAAAGGGCTAGTGCCATTTTTAATAGTCAAAACTGATTGGACGGCAACTACACCCCCCACGCCCATCATTCCCCCAAACATATCCAATCGAGATAGGCATTTTGTCAGCGTAGCTGATTTCCAGATAGAAAATGTGTTTTTGAGGAGGACGCTCCCCCATAACCCTCGGGGCAAGGGTTTTAAGTTATGCCTTGGGAGCATATAAGGTTTTTATAGAAGGCGTTGTTGTAGAAACTTCAAAACAGGCATATTTGATTGGAAATTCAAAGGGCGTTTGCCCTTTTTAATAGTCGAAAATGATTGGAGGGCAACTAGCCCCCCCCCCCCTCACGCCCATCATTCCTCCAAACACATCCAATCAAAATTGTGAGATAGCCATTTTGTTCAGCGTACTTTATTTCCAGATAGAAATTATATTTTTGAGGAGGACACTCCCCCCAAACCTTCAGGGCAAAGGTTTTAAGTTACGAAAAAAATACAAAAAATAAAAAATACAATGAATGTGCATTGTCAGTTTAATGTACATATACTGATATTTAGTAATCAAAATGTTAAAATTATTTGATTTATTAAAGTTATAAAAGTAAAAACATTTATATTTTTTTCAGTAAAGTACAAACTTTGTTTCTGGCCTTGGGAAGGCATAGGGGTTTTGCGCCCAATTTATGTTAATTTCTGCTCGTTTTGAGTTTCGCTCGGTTATTTATTATAATTTCTGTTCGTTTTGGGTTTCATTTATTTGTCGATGCTGATTTGTCGTAGTTCGAGCTTGGTAGATTATTTGATTTTATTTTTGCTCATTTTTTGTTTAATGGAGTTCTTTACTTTTCTTTGAATAACTTATTTTGTGGAAAAAGTTTTTTTTAATTAATTAATAGTAACAACTGTAGTACTAGTAGCAGCACTAGTAATGACGTATTGCCTTTCGTCAGTTGAACTGGTCAGTTTTTTGAAATAAAAAGCTTTTTCAACTGAAGGTAAGGAGTAACATTAAAAGTTAAAACAAACGGAATTAGTATGTATATAAAGGCAGGGTTGCATCCTTAACACATCGCTCTTTACGTTAAAATTTGAATTTTGTCCCAATTCCTTAATAATGACTCCTGAAACACAAGGACCGTTTAATTAGAACAGTATGACGCTTTTTAAAAGTACTAAAAAACTTAAGCTTAAAGAGAAAGGAGTTAAGGAGGGGGGAACCTCCTTTATATACGTAATAATTTCTATTCGTGTTAAATTTTAATGTTACTCATTACTTTCAGTTGAAAAAACTAGTTTTTTTTATTTATTCATGAGTAGGGCTGATAACCCCCATACCTTCTCAACACCAGAACACAATTTGCGTTTCACTGATAAAAAAGTAAACAAATGACCGTCGATTTTTATTCCTTTAAGATTTGATAATTTCTTGTTTTAGAAGTAAGAAAAGTGAAAAGATTTCGAACGTAATTTGTTTTCAGTAAAGCGCAAATTGTGTTCTGATCTTAAGAAGGCATGGGGGTAATCAGCCATAATCATGTTAATTTTTTCTCGTTTTGAGTTTGGCTCGGCTATTTATTGTAACTTCTAGTTGTTTTGAGTTTCATTTATTTATTGATCGTGGTTTGTGGTAGTTTTACGCTTGGAAGATTATTTGACTTTATTTTTGCTCATCGTTGGCTTAATGGAGCTCTTTACTTTTCTTTGAAAAACTTCTTTTGTAGAAAAGTTTTTTTAAATTAATTTCTGTTCGTTTTTTATTGACATAAGTAGTAAGCTGTATGCTGATTCAACCATACAAGCCTGAGGCCTGGATATGTGTGCAGTTTCACCGATACATGTCTTACCACGGTCATTCATCTATTACTAGGACCGGTATATGCCTTAGCAGACAGGATTTTGAGCCAACACTCATTTCTGGGCCAATCAGAGATTTATAAGGAATTACACGAGAATATTTTGTGCAGTTTCATGGGTTCATACCTTACAATGGGTAGATATATATTTCACAACTATAAACCTTGTCAAACATGTTTTTCCAGGTTCAATAGACAAAATTAAACTTCCTCATATTACGTATTCAAAGGTTTAATACACTTTATGGCAAAAAATATTGGTTTCAGTCGTGAGGTAGGATAAATATGTTTTTTCATATAAATAATGTTATTATTAAAGATACAGCCAAGTCGAGCATGTTTCTTGTCAAAAATTGTCAAGAATTGTCAAAAGTCAAAAATTGTCAAACACTAATAACCTCTAGCCTGAAGGTACCTTGCATCTTGTCCAGAATTGATCGCATATGGTGTTAGATATCAAAAATTTGTACCATTTGCGTAGAAATAACTCTATTTTGCATCGCTGATAATTATAGAATTGAATGCTACAGTCAGAATTGTTGCTTTTTCGTCCAATGTCGTTTACACTATTAGTGGTATCTAGTAATGATAAAAAGTTGTATCATTGCGTAAACTAACTCAATTTGCGAAAAAGGTATCTAATAATGATAAAAAAATGTATAATTGGGTAAACTAACTCAATTTGCGAATAAAGGTATAGCATTTGCGAATTGGATTGTATGATGGTGGTAAAAAAGTGTTAAACTGCATACCAGCTAAGGTAAGCCCGAATGGGTTGCTAATTCAGAATAACATCGTTGGCATCAATCTACGGAAACGATTAACGATGACCAGTTGACATTGTGACTTGACCTACCTTTAATTCTCGGATGTGTTCTGTATAATACACAAGTACCATTTGAACCGCATTCTCAATATAAAATATGCTCTAACATTATAGTATACTAAAAAGTTGATACTAATAGAGAAGTAGATGCCAAGAAAAAAATCTTAATAAAGAAATTCAGAACAATCCTAGGAAATCCTTAGAAATCAAGTAGTGAGGTGATTATAGGTTTGAAGCATCAAGGATCGCAATCATCAAGGACCCTAACCACCAAGGACCTTAACCTCCAAAGGTCCCCTATCACCAACCTCCAAGGGGCCCCTCCCCCTCCCCAACTTTTTTGCACCCCCCCCCCCCTCCCCTTTTTTTAATACTGTTTTAAAGTTTTTAATCTTTTTTGAAGTTTTTTTGTTATTTTTTTAACTTTTTTTTACATGTGTTCGAATGAGATGAAAGATACTTAAAGCATAAGAAATTCACATTTAATATTTTCCAAATTCAAAATGAGAATGATATAGAAATTTTTGTCGTGACTATTACTATTAGAAAAATAATGATTGTAGTAGCACTTTTTTAGACTGAATTTTTTTATGCACAGAAATTATTCAACTTTTTTTTACGTATATTAAAATGACATGAAATATGCTTACGGCTCTGCCAATCGTACTCTATGTTTGCTTAGAGACACGGTGCGGCTTTCCCAATGGTCCTCTATGATGGGTTATCGACACTATCTAGTTTATTGCATGTATTAAATCAGTGAACTTTACGCAGTGGAAGGATAAACACATAATTCATATCTTTAAAAAAGTGAAGATGAAGCATTTTAAGAATGTGTGTTCACATGATAGTGTTATTGTAGCATTGGATGCTGACATGGACAAGTATTTGAACTATGAATCAAGTACAAGTGGTAGCACTATTGGAAACGTATGCGTGCATTGTCATGACAGTAAGGAATTAAATTTCTTTGGAGTACCAAAAAAATTCAACTCTTGTGATGGTGGATATGCAAGATTGAGATCTCCGGAGATGATTGCACTCAAAGAGAATACCAACATAAAAATAATCGTTGATGAAGAGGGGTATCTTCTTGCTAGTGCTTGTGGTAACATGATGCCCAGTGTTAAACCCTATCGTCAGCTTTTGGGTATTAGCATTCAATGGAAGCTCAAAAGAAGACAGGAGTACTCTTCTACTAGTATCATAAACCATATCTTGTCAACGGGGCGGAACTGTTAAATGTGTAAAAATAAAGTGGTAATAGAAAATGAAATTGCCGGAAAAATAAAAAGGGCATTGGTTGAAAATATCACTAAGGAATATGTGGATGAATCGATGAAAAACAAAGTGCCAGCAAACGTTACTACCAGTGATCAAACAGTCAATGAATCAAATAATAGCAAAGATGAAATGCATATTGATTATGTGGATGACCCCCCAGCAAAAATATGTTCACATGAAAGTGTTATTGTAGCATTGAATGCTGACAAGTAGAACTATTTGACCTTTGAAACAAGCACAAGTGGTAGCACTATCGGAAACGTATGCATGCGTTGTCATGCCAGTAAGAGTTTAGATTTCTTTGGAGTACCCAAGAATTTCCATTATACACATTCTGGATATGCGAAAGTATCATTTCCAGAGATGATCGCACTCAAATAGAATGCCAACATAAAAATAATCATCGATGATAGAGGACAACTCCTTTCTAGTGTTGGTGGTAACACATTACCTACTGATACATCCTATCGTCAGCTTTCAGGTACTAGCATTCAACGGAAGGTCAAAAGAAGAAAGGCATTCTCTTCTACTAATATCATAAACCATATCTTGTCTACGTGCTGGAACTGTTACATGTTTAAAAATAATTTTGTAATAGACAGTGAAATTGCCGGAAAAATAAAAAGGGCATTGGTAGAAAATATCACTATGGAATATAAAGATGAATCAATTAAAACAAAGTGTCAGCAAACTTAACTACCATCATTGATCAAACATTCACTGAACCAAATAATATCAAAGACGAAGCGCATATTGAATCTGTCGGTGACACACCAGTAAAAATTGTGTGTGACTCAAAATGGATTAATGAATATTCTACTGATTACGAACTAAGAGAAGAGATTAACTACAGTATCAAGAGAGAACTTCATGAATTGTTTTATGGAACAAATTCAAAATGTCCAAAGTTGTTTAGTGATATTAATAATGTATAATAATATATTTTTGTACTAATATCCTACATGACATTATTTCAATAAAAATATATTATGTATTACATTGTTATGTGTTCATTATTTTTAGAGTATGGTAGCATACCAAGCGTTTAGAATGTGTATTTAAACATCGGAGATTTAAAAAAAGGAATTTGCGTACATCATATGTTGGATAAATAGGTTAACATAGAGAAAACCTAAGTATCAGAATGAATAAATTCATTATTAACAAGTTTTGTTGGATAGGTCAGGATAAAATCAATAAAATCTAAGCATCAGAGTTAATAAATTATATATCAACATTCTTTGTCGGATATCTGGGTTAACATTATCAAAACCTAAGTTTCAGAGTGATGAAGTTCTGTATCAACATATATTGTCAGATACATGAGATAGCATTGACAAAATATAAGTATCAGAGTTAATATATGTTTTCTATCGGCATCTTTATGGGATACAACGGATAAAATTGAGAAAATCTAAGCATCCGAGTGAATAAATTCTTTACCAATGTATGTTGACAGGTACGTTTGATAACACTGACCAAAACTAAGTATCATAGTGAATAAATCCTTTATCAACTTCCTTTGTTGGATACATCAGATAATATTTACAAAATCTAAGTATCAGAGCCAACAAATTCATTAACATTTTTTTTATCAACATCATTTGTCGGATGCGTCGGATAGCATTGACAACATCTATGTATTAGAATAAATAAATGCTTTATCATTATCCAATGTCGGATATGACATTATGAAAAAATTGTCAGTAAGTAGCAAACTCTTATTGAATTTCATTCAAGAAATTATGAAAAAATTGTAAGTAAGTAACAAACTCTTTCTTGAATTCACCTCTTGGATACACAATACGGAAATTTCATTCAACAAATTATGAAAAAATTGTAAGTAAGTAACAAACTCTTTCTTGAATTCGCCTCTTGGATACACAATACCGAAATTTCATTCAAGAAATTATGAAAAAATTGTAAGTGAGTAACAAACTCTTTCTTGAATTCACCTCTTGGATACACAATATGGAAATTTCATTCAAGAAATTATGAAAAAATTGTAAGTAAGTAACAAACTCTTTCTTGAATTCGCCTCTTGGATACACAATACCGAAATTTCATTCAAGAAATTATGAAAAAATTGTAAGTAAGTAACAAGCTCGTTTTTGAATTCTCCTCTTGGATACACAATACGGAAATTTCATTCAAGAAATTATGAAAAATTGTAAGTAAGTAACAAACTCATTCTTAGATTTCCCTCTTGGGCACACAATACAGAAATTACATTCAAGAAACTATGAAAAATTGTAAGTAAAAACATCGTACAATTCAAAGAATAAATTCCAAAATAAACTTTGAAACATCAACAGAATGTAACACTGACAAGGTAAGCCAAGACACAGCACTACAACAATGAAATAGCCCTAAGAAAGAGAGATGAATAGGATTCTTTTTAGAGTAAGAGTCATATTAAGAGGTGGATCTATAAAAATTCAGTCAGACATTTTTTTAAGAAATAAGAAAATCCACATACTGACCCAATTTCACCACCACATCTGCTTCCCTCTTTCTACCTTTTGTCATAGATGGCAGCACACCAACTCAAGTACAATTGGCGTAGTGAGAGACATGCAAAAAAATAGGTTCATTTAGGTTCACTTATCGTGGCGCCACGATAAGTGAACCTAAATGAACCTAACTTTTTGCAAGTCTCTCACTACGCCCATTGTACTTGAGTTGGTGTGCTGTCATCTATGACTAAAGGTGAAAAGAGGGCAGCAGATGTGGTAGTGGTGAAAATGTGTCAGTATGTGGATTTTCTTATTCCTGAAAAAAAAATGTCTGACTGAATTTTGATAAATCCCCCTCTTAATATGTCTCAAACTCTAAAAAGAATCCTATTCATCTCTCTTTCTTGGGGCTATTTCATTGTTGTAGTGTTTTGTCGTGGCTTGTTACTCACTTAAAATTGTTCATAATTTATTGAAGGAAATTTCTGTATTGTGTATCCAGGAGGCGAATTCAAGAAAGAGTTTGTTACTTACTTACAATTTTTTCATAATTTCTTGAATGAAAGTTCCGTATTGTTTATCCAAGAGGTGAAATAAAGAAAGTGAAATTTCTGTATTGTGTATCCAAGAGGCGAATTCAAGAAAGAGTTTGTTACTTGCTCACAATTTTGTCATAGTTTCTTGAATGAAATTTCTGTATTGTGTATCCGGTAGGCAAATTCAAGAAAGAGTTTGTTACTTACTTACAATTTTTTCATAATTTCGTGAATGAGAATACCGTATTGTGTATTCGAGAGGTGAAATCAATAAGAGTGATTTACTTGCTTACAATTTTATCATAGTTTCTTGAATGAAATTTCTGTATTGTGTATCCGGTAGGCAAATTCAAGAAAGAGTTTGTTACTTACTTACAATTTTTTCATAATTTCTTGAATGAGAATTCCGTATTGTGTATCATAGAGGTGAAATCAATAAAGAGTGAGTTACTCACTTACAATTTTTTCTTAATTTCTTGAATGAAATTTTCGTATTGTGTATCCAAGAGGTGAATTCAAGAAAGATTTTGTTACTTACATACAATTTTTTCATAAATTTCATCAATGAAATTTCTGTATTGTGCATCCAAGAGTGAGCTCAAGAAAGAGTTTGTTACTTAATTACGATTTTTCCATAGTTTCTTGAATGAAACGTCTGTATTGTGTATCCAAGAGGTGAATTCAAGAAATAGTTTGTTACTTACTTACAATTTTTTCATAATTTCTTGAATGAAATGTCTGTATTGTGTATCCAAGAGGTGGATTCAACAAGGAGTTTTTTGCTTACTTACAATTTTTTATAATTTCCTTAATGAAATTTCTGTATTGTGTGTCCAAGAGGCGAATTCAATAAAGAGTTTGTTACTTACTTACAATTTTTTCATAATTTCTTGAAAGAAATGTCTGTATCGTGTATCCAGGAGGCGAATTCAAGAAGGTGTTTGTTACTTACCTACAATTTTTTCACCATTTCTTGAATGAAATTTCTGCACTATGTATCCAAGAGGTGACTTCAAGAAAGAGTTTGATACTTGCTTACAATTTTTTCATAGTTTCTTGAATGAAATTTTTGTATTGTGTATTCGGGAGGCAAATTCAAGAAAGAGCTTGTTACTTACTTACAATATTTTCATAAGTTCCTGAACGAGAATTCCGTATTGTGTATCCAAGAGGTGAAATCAATCAAGAGTTTGTTACTCACTTACAATTTTTCATAATTTCTTGAATGAAATGTCTGTATTGTGCTTCCAAGAGGTGAATTCAAGAAAGAGTTTGTTACTTACAATTTTTTCATATTTTGATGAATGAAATTTCTGTATTGTGTATCCAAGAAATGAATTCAAGAAAGAGTTTGTTACATACTAACATTTTTTTCATAATTTCTTGAATGACATTTCTGCATTTGGGTTCTTAATTAAAATTTTTTCATACTTTCATGAATAAAATTTCTGTTTTGTGTAACCCAGAGGTGAATTCAAGAAACAGTTTGGTACTTACTTACAATTTTTTCATAATTTATTGAATGAAGTGTCTGTATTGTGTATCCAAGAGGTGAATTCAAGAAAGAGTGTATTATTTACTTACAATTTTTTCATAATTTCTTGAATGAAATTTCCATATTGTGTATCAAAGAGGTGAATTCAAGGACGAACTTGTTACTTACTTACAATTTTTTCATAATTTTTTGAATGAAATTTCTGCATTTTGTATTTAGAAGGAGAATTCAAGAACGAGCTTGTTACCTACTTACAGTTTTTTCATAATTTTTTGAATGAAATTTCTGTATTGTATATCCAGGAGGCGACTTCAAGAAAGACTTTGTTACTTACTTACAATTTTTCTATAATTTCTTGAATGAAATTTCCAAATTATGCATCCAAGAGATGAATTAAAGAAAGAGTTTGTTACTTACCTACAATTTTTTCATAATTTCTTGAATGAAATATCCGTTTTGTTCATGCAAGAGGTGGATTCAATAAGAGTTTGCTACTTACTTACAATTTTTTCATAATGACATATCCGACAATGGATAATGATAGGGAATTTTTTCATTCTAATACACAGATTTTGTTAATGTTATCCGACGTATCCGACAAATGATGTTGATAAAAAAATGTTAATGAATTTATTGGTTCTGATACTTAGTGTTTGTGAATGTTATCTGATATATCCGACAAAGGAAGTTGATAAAGAATTTATTCACTATGATACTTAGATTTGGTCAGTGTTATCAAACGTATCTGTCAAAATACATCGATAAAGAATTTATTCACTCTGAAGCTTAGATTTCCTCAATTTTATCCGTTGTATCCGATAAAGATGCTGATAGAGAAAATTTATTCACGCTGATACTTAGGTTTTGTCAATGTTATCTCATGTATCTGACAATAGATGTCATCACTCCTGACACTAGATGTCTCAGAACTTCATCACTCTGACACTTAGGTTTTTGATAATGTTAACCGACATATCCGACAAAGGATGTTGATATAGAATTTATTCACTCTGATACTTAGATTTTATCGATTTTATCCTGACCTATCGAACAAAAGGTGTTGATAATGAATTCATTCATTCTGATACTTAGATTTTCTCCATGTTAACCAATCTATCCAACATATGATGTATGCAAATTCCTTTTCTTACATCTCCGATGTTTTAATACACATTCTAAACGTTTGGTATGCTACCATACACTAAAAATAATGAACACATAACAATGTAATGCATAATATATTTTTAATGAAATAATGTCATGTAGGATATGAGTACAAAAAATATATTATTATACATTATTAATATCACTGAACAACTTTGGACATTTTGAATCTGTTCCATAAAATAATTCATCATGTTCTCTCTTGATACTATAGTTACTCTCTTCTCTTAGTTCGTAGTCAGCAGAATAATCATTAATTTATTTCGAGTCATACACAATATTTACTGGTGTGTCACCGACAGGTTCAATATGCGCTTCGTCTTTGATATTATTTGGTTCAGTGACTGTTTGATCAATGATGGTAGTAACGTTTGCTGGCACTTTGTTTTTCATTGATTCATCTTTATCTTCCGTAGTGATATTTTCTACCAATGCCCTTTTTATTTTTCCGGCAATTTCACTGTCTATTACAACATTATTTTTACACATGTAACAGTTCCGGCACGTACACAAGATATGGTTTATGATATTAGTAGAAGAGTACGACTGTCTTCTTTTGAGCTTCCGTTGAATGCTAATACCCGAAAGCTGATGATAGGGTTTAACACAGGATATTATGTTATCACAAGCACTAGCAAGAAGATACCCCTCTTCATCAACGATTATTTTTATGTTGGTATTCTCTTTGAGTGCAATCATCTCTGGAGATCTCAATCTCGCATATCCACCATCATAAGAGTTGAATTTTTTTGGTACTCCAAAGAAATTTAATTCCTTACTGTCTTGACAATGCACGCATACGTTTCCGATAGTGCTACCACTTGTACTTGTTTAAAAGTTCAAATACTTGTCCATGTCAGTATTCAATATTACAATAACACTATCATGTGAACACACTTTCTTAAAATGCTTCATCTCCACTTTTTTAAAGATATGAATTATGTGTTTATCCTTCCACCGCGTAAAAATCATTGATTTAATACATGCAATAAACTGGATAGTGTCGATAACCCATCATAGAGTACTAGTGGGAAAGCCGCATATTGTCTATGAGCAAGCATAGAGTACGATTGGTAGAGCCGCAAGCATATTTCATGTCATTTTAAGATACGTAAAAAAAGTTGAATAATTTCTAAGTGCATAAAAAAATTCAGTCCAAAACAAAAAAGTGCTACTACAATCATTTTTTTTCTAATAGTAATAGTCACGACTAAAATATCTATATCATTCTCATTTTAACTTTGGAAAATATTAAATGTGAATTTCTTATGCTTTAAGTATGTTTTATCTCATTCGAAGACATGTAAAAAAAGTTGAAAAAATATATCATGTTAAAAAATGATAAAAAAAACTTCAAAAAAAAACAAAAAAAAACTTAAAAAAAAACTTCAAAAAAATTATAAGAAAATGGGGGGAGGGGGCCCCAAAAAGTTTAGGGGGGCCTTGGAGGTTGGGGATAGAGAACCTTTGGATGTTCAGGTCTTTGGTGCTTACGGTCATTTATGATTGCGATCCTTGATGCTTCCAACCTATAATCATCTCACTACTTGATTTCTAAGGATTTCAAACGATTATTCTGAACTTCTATATTAAAATTCTTTTCTTGGCATCTACTTCTCTATTAGTATCAACTTTTTAGTATACTATAATGTTAGAGCATATTTTATATTGAGAACACGGTTCAAATCGTACTTGTGAATTATACAGAACACATCCAAGAATTAAAGCTAGGTCAAGTCACAATGTCATATTGTCATCGTTAATCGTTTCTGTAAATTGATGCCAACGATGTTATTCTGAATTAGCAACCCCTTCGGGCTTACCTTAACTGGTATGCAGTTTAACCCTTTTTTACCACCATCATACAATCCAATTCACGAATAATATACCTTTATTAGCATATTGAGTATGTTTACGCAATGATACAACTTTTTATCATTATTAGATACCACTAATAGTGTAAACAACACTGGACGAAAAAGCAACAACTCTGACTGTAGCATTCGATTCTATAATTATCAGCGATGCAAAATAGAGTTATTTCTACGCAAATGGTACAAATTTTTGATATCTAACACCATATGCGATCAATTCTGGACAATATGCAAGGTACCTTGAGGTTAGAGGCTATTAGTGTCTGACAATTTTGACTCAAAAACATGCTCGGCTTGGCTGTATCTTTAATAAAAACATTATTTATATGAAAAAACATGATTATCCTACCCTACGACTGAAACCAATATGTTTTACCGTAAAGTGTATTAAACCTTTGAATACGTAATATGAGGAAGTTTAATTTTGTCTATTGAACCTGAAAAAACATGTCTGACATGGTTTATAGTTGTGAAATATATATCTACCCATGGTAAGGCATGAACCCGTGAAACTGCACACATATTCTTGTGTAATTCTTTATACATCTCTTATTGGCCCAGAAAATGGGTGTTGGCTCAGAAACCTGTCTGCTAAGGCATATACCGGTCCTAGTAATAGATGAATGACCGTGGTAAGCCATGTATCGTTGAAACTGCACACATATTCATCGCTCAGGCTTATATGGTTGAAGTCAGCACATAGCTTACTACTGTCATAGTCTTTTTCACTGAAAAAAATTATATTTTATATATTTTCAGTTTTTTTTCTATAAGAATACATGCTATGGGTTGCTATTTGTATCTTGGAGGAACTTTTTCAAAAATTTTCAATCCTAACACAAACAGTGTTTTTAATTTAATTTTATAGCTTCTGAAGTTGACTTGAGAAATAAAACTTAATATCATTCCCAAAAAATTCCATATATGCTCTTTGACAACCTGTATACACTTACACTCCTTTTATTTATTAAATAAGAAAACAGGTTTTTTTTTAACTGAAAGTAAGGAACGACGTTAAAACTTAAAACGAACAGAAATTATTCCGTATATGAAAGGGGTTGTCCCCTCCTCAACGCCTCGCTCTTTACGCTATAATTTTTTATTGTTAAAAAAATAGAGTTTTGAGAAAGTCAAACTTCAGCGTAAAGAGCGAGGCGTTGAGGGGGGGACAGCCCCTTTCATATACGGAATAATTTCTGTTCACTTTAAGTTTTAACATCGTTCCTTACTTTCAGTTAAAAAAGACTTGTTTTTTATTTAATTTTTGAACGTTTTTGAATTAATGCAGGTTTTGATTTTGGCTCACCGTATATGAATAATTAAAAACAAATTTGCATACTAATTTTACTTTTATTTGGTTAAACGGCTTTCTCCAAACTTGTTTAACTTTATTTACGAACGTTTTTATTAGTAATAAATATACTTAACTTACGAATTAACTTACGTAACGAACTTCTATAGTTGCATAGTTGCTGGGCCATTCTACTATGCTGAACAAAATGGCTTTCTAAAAATTTTGACTTAATACGTTTGAAAAATGAGTGGGCTTGAGAGAAGGGCTGCTTGCCCTCCAATCTCTTGTTACTCTTCAAAAGAGCAACAGAACTTTTAATTTTGAATTGAATTAGCTCCTTTAAAAGTTTTAATGATATCTCTAGCTATTATAAAGTGGTTCTGCCTATGATACTGCTTATATGGTCTTTCGAAAATCTGCATGCTTACTGTTTTTTCCTTTAATAGAAAATACTAAACGTTCCCTAAAAGTTTCGTCTTAATACCTTTAGCGCCATTAGTCACATTAACTGTAGCGGTAGTACTAAAAGTATACATATAGTGCCTTCTGGCTAGTTCAAAATTCACCACAACTTACCCTTCAAGGTCTAAATTAACAATAGAAGTTGTTCTTCAGATATTGCTTTGTCACCTTTTTGAAAGTCCACATGCTCATAATTTGTTTTGATTTAGTTCAACAGCCTAAATATTCCTTAAAAGCTTCACCTTAATACCCTTAGCTTGCGTAGTAGCAATAGTTGTAGCAACATTAGTAGCTGTATGTGCAAAGCACCTTTAGTTTCTTTAACATCTCCTTCAACACACGCTGTAAGTTTCAGCTTAATACATACCATCAACCATTCCTGAAGCAATTTTGATGCGTCCGCTTGACAATCTGTGTGTGCATAATGCGTTTCGATTTAGTTCCATACAGTTTCTATATATTCCAAATTTTTTGCCTTAATACCCTTAGTTTTAGTAGCAGTAGTAGTAGCAGTAGCTTAGTATTAATTGTAGTAGCCTAAGTTTTAGTAGCAGCAGTATTAATAGATGAATAATAGTAGCAGTAGTATGAGTAGAAGCAGCAGCATTAGGATCCAAATATTTTCTTTTGGTTAGTTCAACATCCCTCACAACAAGCCCTGTTAGTTTCAACTTCAAACACAAAACTGTTCCTTTGATATTGCTGTTACACCTTTTTGATCACCTGCATACAGAGGGCATGTTCTGATTCAGTTCATCTTCCTCCCTCAAAATTCTTGAAAATTTCACGTCCATGCCCTTAGGCATAGCTGTAATGGTAGTCACAATAGTAGTATGGATATTGCTAGTAATAGTGTTGAATAGCAGTAGTACTACTAGCAGAAATAGCATCAGCCTGTTATCTTTTGGTCAGTTGAACATCCCTCTCATCAAGTCATGGAAGTTTCAACTTAATACTATTAGCCATATTGCTATGACATTGCCGATATGTCCTGTTTATAACCTGTATGTTCATATAATTCTTGAAATTTTCATCTTAATGTTCTTAGCCTTACAAGTAGTTGCAATAGAAATAGCAGCAGTAGGAAAGGTAGCAGTCATGGTAGTATTAGTGGTAGCGTGCACGTTTCGCCTTTTGGTCAGATGATCTTCCTTTTAAGCTTTCTCTGAAAGTCCAACTTAATATCCAAATAAATTCTTGAGATATTTTCTTTTGACAGTGTGCAAGCCCATAGTGTCTTTTGATTTAGTCCAAGTTTACCCTAAAAATTATAAATGGAGTAGTGTAGCAGTAGCATTAGTAGCAGCGGTAGTAGGGGTAACAGTAGTAGTGGTGGTAGTTGTAGTAATTACGGTAGTATGCAAATATTGCCTTTTTGATCACCTCCCTTATCATTTCCTGTAATTTCAAAACTAATCTACTCAGTCATTCGTGAGTTACGCCCTTTCGAAAATCAGTGCACACATAGCGTGTTTTGATTTAGTTGAACACTCCCCTCAACATTTTCTGAAAGGCTCACCTGAATGCAATTCGTCTTTTTGGAAAGTTCAAACACACATACCTTTCTCAATAGCATATACTATATGTATACAATGAAGTGCCTAACTTACAGCCCTTGCCCTGAAAACTGTGAGGAGGTTGATATTCCCGAAGGCATAATTGCTGGACCTTTCAAAAATGCTGAATAAAATTACTCTCTGAAAATTTTTATCGGATGTGTTTTAGGAAATGATAAGCTTGGAGGGGCTGGTTGCCCTCCATTTCCTTTTGACTCTTGAAAAGGTCCTAAAACTTCCGACTTCCAATCATTTGAGCTCCATCCGAAGTTTATTTGACCACTCATTCCATATAAATCTTATATGCCGCGGGGCATAACTTACAAGCCTTACCCCTGGGCTCTGAGGGAGGGGGGTGTCTCCACCCTAGAGGTTTTGTTATATGCTCTTTGGACTATTGTAAACAAAATGACAATCTCACAATTTCGATAGGATGCGGTTAGAAAAAAGATAGTGCTGGGCTAGTTGCCCTTCATCACTTTTTTTCTTAATAGGGAACTATAGTTTCAAATTCCCAATCAAATGGGCCTTTTCTAAAGTTTACAATACCACCCTTTCCATAAGAACCTTATATGGCCCTCAGAGCATAACTTATTACCCTTGCCCCAGACTCTGGGGGGTTTTGTCAACCCCGAAGGCCTTGTTATGTAATCTTTGGAATATTTTTTGAACGAATGGCTTTCTTAAATTTTGTATCTGACGCATTTGGGGTAAATAGGACGTAAGGAGGCGGGGGGGGAGCAGTTGCCCTCCAATCACTTTGAATCTTAAAAAGGGTACTAGAACTTCTGATTTCCAGTTTAATGAGACCTCTCCAAGGTTTATGTGGCCGCCCTTTCCATAAAAACCACATATGCCCCCGGGTCATAATTTACAACCCTTGTCCTGAGGGCTCTGGAGGTTTTTCGTCTTTAAAGACATTATTACTGAACCTCTCAACTACGCAGAAAAAAATGGCTATCTAAAAACTTGGATTGGGTGTTTTTGGCAAAATGATGGGCGTGGGGGAGGGGGGGGGGATTGTTGCCCTTCAATCAGTTTCAACTATTAAAAAGGACACTAGAGCTTTCAATTTCCAATCGAAAACGCCCCCTCCGAAATTTTTACGACAACTTCTTCTATACATAGTGCCCTGGTCTAAAAATAAAAAAAAGATGTATTGTGCCCACATCGCTCTTTATCGGAGGGGAGTTTGGGAGGAGGGGAATCACATCGGAGGGAGTTTGTACCCTCCGCTCACTCTGAATCTTAAAAAGGCACTAGAAGTTCTGATTACCAATCCAATGACCCCCCTGCGAAAGAGAGAGAGAGAGAGAGAGAGAGAGAGAGAGAGAGAGAGAGAGAGAGAGAGAGAGAGAGAGAGAGAGAGAGAGAGAGAGAGAGAGAAAGATTTAGAAACAGGGAATACTTCATGACCATTAGCAATATCTGATAACGGTCCCAAAACATGGACTGTTTTAAGATAAATCTAACGGATATGAAGTATTGCATAGTTACGGATTTGCTAATAGGATGAAAAAAGTTTGTTCTTTATTGGGAAGAACAAACATTTACGAGGTTCACTGCTTGCTAAACTCTCTGTACCACAAACAGCTTCAAAATGTCTTCCTATTTCATTGTTTTTTTACCCTGATAGCCATACAGTGTGATTGGCTAAATTGGACAATTTAATACATCTTTAATAGAGTATCGTCTCTAGCCCTCAAACCGCTTTTCTAAACAAACGGTTGAATTGAATCATCACTATCTCAGTATCAAATATGTGGCTGAATACTTGGCTCCGCCTCCCACATTGCTGAAGAATTTGATTTGGGAAAGTATCAAAATTGACGTGGGCTCCCTGTCAAAATTTGGCTCTATCTTGACTACTAGATTGATGACCGTTTTTGTTCTTGCGTCAGTTCACACAACCACGTGGATATTAATTGTAACAATGAGGACTTATCCAAAGGCCAGTTTATTATGTTTGATGGTTTGTGTCAATGCAAGAAAAGAAAAATAGCAAGAAACGACATCCAGACAAAAGGAACAAAAATATCGAAATTAGGGTTTGAGGAAAGTTTGTGATGCCCTTTCAGGCATAACGAATATAGCCTATCCAGTAGAAAAGGTCCCTATAGAATATTCCCCATTTGTGTACCTTTTTTTTAACAATACGTTTTAAGTTTTTAACCATATTTTTATAACTGAGTCTGAGGAATACGTACTTTCGTGAAAACTTTATTTAAAAATGGAGACAGCAAAAGGTACATTCAAAGTATTCTAACCTGACGATGATTGTAGTGACACTGATTTTAGCGCTCATTTTCATTAATATTAATTTTGTCTTTTCCTATCGATTTATAACATTTGTAGATTCAATATACAAGGATTATGCAAAGTAGGCCACTTCGAAGAAACCACATAAAGTGGAACTTTTTGGGCTTTTCCTTCTTTTCATTTGTACGCCAAATTCCAGACATCATACAAGCCTGGCCTTGGTGGCGGTGGCTGGTTCATTAATACTCCCCAAACTGTTAACTAACACTCATAAATTAGTTGCAGATGCATCGTTTTAGGAAAAAAAAGAGTATACATGCCCGCGGGAATGTATCTTGGAGGGCTGACATTTTGGGGAAGGGGGATGTTTTTTGACCCCAAAAGGCATATTCTAAGAAAAATACTAGGAAAACTGCATACATTTGGACATTACGAGGGTGGAGGTTGTGAATGCGACCCTCCGCCCTTTGTACGTGTGCGTGAATAGGACACAATAGTTTGAAGAAACCTTGTTTTGGTCTTTCAATCTTTAATTCATTTTTTTTCATAGAATATTGTCTGAGTAATGACTTCTTATTCGAGATTAATTTAGAAAATGTTTTCCACAAAAGAAGTTTTTCAAACAAAAGTAAATACCTCCATTAAGCAAAAAATGACCAGAAACAAAGTCAAATAATCTTCCACATGTGAATTTACCACAAATCACCATCAGTAAATGAATGAAACTCAAAACGAATAGAAATTAAAATAAATAGCCGAGCCAAACTCAAAACGAGCAGAAACTAACATGAGTAAGGCTAATAATCCCCATGCTTTCTCAAAACCAGAACACAATTTGCGCTTTACTAAAAAAAAAAAAAAAAAAAAAAAAAAAAAAAAAAAAAAAAAAAAAATGACCGTGGATTGTCAGCTTAATTGACATATGCTGTTATTTATTCCTTACAGTTTTGCTAATTTTTACTTATGAAAGTAGAAAAAGTGAAAATATTTGAAACGTATTTTATTTTCAATAAAGCGCAAATTATGGTCTGGTCTTGAAAAATGGTATTGAATTGCGGTAGTACTATAAGCAGCAGTAGTATTAATATATTGACTTTTGGTCAGTAGAACATCCCTCTTGTCCTGGAAATTTCAACTTAATATAATTGGCCTTTGGTATGACATTGCTGATATGTCCTTTTGATAACCTGTATGTTCATACACTTCTTGAAATTTTAATCTCAATGCTCATAGCCTTACAAGTAGTTGCAATAGTATTATTAGTGGTAGTAGTAGTAGTAGTAGTAGTAGTAATAGTAAATGTAGCAGTAACAGCACTATTAGCAGTGGTGTGCAAATATTGCATTTTGGTGAGATTATCTTCCTCTTTAAGCATTCTCTATAAGTTTCAACGTAATACCCAAATCAATTCTTCAGATACTCTATTTTGACAATTTGCATGCACATAGCGTCTTTTGGTTAAGTTTGAATTTCCTCTATACTGTAAGTGAAGTAGTGTGATAGTAGTAGTAGCGGTGGTAGTTGTAGAAGTATTGGTAGCATTCAAATATTGCATTTTTGATCATCTGCCTTATCCTTTCCTGAAATTTCCAAATTAAAATACTCAGTTATTCCTGTTTCACACCCTTTTGACAATCCGTATACTCATAATGTGTTTTGATTTAGTTCAAAACTCCCCTCAACATTCTCTGAAAGGCTCACCTGAATGCCCTTCGTCTTCTTGGAAAGTAAAGTTCAAACCTGCAGACCCTGCTCAATAGCATATACTATGTGTAAACAATGAACGAACTGCCTAACTTACAACCCTTGTCCTGAGGACTGTGGAAAGCTTGACATCACTAAAGACATAGTTACTGGAGAATGAAGTTTTAGAGGTTTTGCGAGTTCAGGATGCTAGAATAGGTTTGAAAATTAATGTTAAAAAGACTAAGTCACTAAGGCTAGGAATAAGTGAAGATGAAAAGGTGAAGTTGGGTAATGAAAAGATTGATCAGGTGGTAGTATTATTAGTAAAGATGGTTGGAGCAGTGAAGATGTCAAAAGTAGAATAGCCAAGGCTCAGGGTGTTTAATCACAGTTAAAAAAAAGTTTGGAAGAATAGGAAGATAAGTCTGCAAACCAAGATTAGAATATTAGAAGCTACAGTGAGGACAGTGGCCAAATATGGCTCTGAAGCATGGGCGCTCTGAAAAGCGGATGAAGATTTGCTAGATGTTTTCCAGAGAACTTGCTTAAGGATTGTTCTGGGTACCCGGCTGACTGACCGTATTTCAAACAATAGGCTATACGAAAAATGTGGTTCAAAACCGCTCTCTAGGGCTATAATGAAAGAAAGGTTGGGGTGGCTAGGGCACGTTGTGCGGATGAAGGATGACAGATTGCCGAAGATTGTTCTTTTCGGCCAACTGTTTAGGGCTAAACGGAAAGCAGGTCGTCCTCGTCTGGGATGGGAGGGCGTAATAAAGAAAGATTTAAAGGAAATGGGAACTTCATGGGCGGGCGTAAAAAAAAGGCTTTGAATAGATTGGGATGGAGGAGGAGCGTGCGTAGCTGTAATGGCCTCAGGTGGCTAGTTGCTGCGGTGAGTTGTTAGTTAGTTAGTTTAGTTCCATTGTAACTGAACCCTCATGTAACTGAACCCCAAACAACTGAACCCCTGTAACTGTACCCCCATTTAACTGAACACCCATGTAACTGAACCCCCGTGCAACTGAACCCCCGTATAACCGAACCCCCGTGCAACTGAACCCCTGTGCAACTGAACCCCCGTGCAACTGAACCCTCATGCAACTGAATCCCCTTTAACTGGACCCTCGTGCAACTCAACCCCCGTGCACCTCAACTCCATTTAACTAAACCCCGTGTAACTGAACCCCCATGTAACTGAACCCCCGTGCAACTGAACCCCGTATAACCGAACCCCCGTGCAACTGAGCCTCCGTGCAACTGAACCGTCGTGATACTGAACCCTCATGCAACTGAACACCCTTTAACTGAACCCTCGTGTAACTCAACCCCCGTGCAACTCAACCCCATTTAACTAAACCCCTATGTAACTGTAACTGTGGTTAGCCATGTAACCATGTAACTGTGTGTTAACAGAACACAACTGATGAGCGAAAAGTGATGAAAGAGAGGGGTAATACCGAACTCTCAGCTACCATTCTTGGGAGACATCTGACAGTTTATAAGTAACCATGGAATTCCTGTGTTGTTTTAAAGTCACTTTTGTGTGAATAGGCAGCGTGGTGGCAGAGTGCACCTGGCGACGATAAATCACATCTGTCCAGTTTTTGTCAGGAAAAAATTACTCAGTGATAATTTATTGCCCCCGCTAGCATTATGCGCTTCTAGGTCCGGGCCTAGGGACCTAGTGGTAAATCCAGGCCTGAGCGTGCACATATTTGCATTTGGTGAATTGACTTTCCCTTTAAGCACTCTCTGAAAGTTCCAACTTAATACACAAATCCCTTTTTGAGATATGCCATTTTGAAAATCTGCGTGTACATAGTGTCTTTTGATTTAGTTCAAGTTCCACCTCAAATACCTCATTCTGTCAAATTTTCAACTTGATATGCGTAGCCTTAATAGTACTAGTTTAATAGTAGCAGAGGTCGTAGTAGGAGCAGTATAAGTAATAATAGTATTGCATTACTAGTAGTAGTAGCAGTACTAATAGCAGTAGTAGCAGGTAGATGCCCCAGAAGTGTCATCTTGATACGCTAAGCTGTTCCAAAAAAATTGCTGATACACCTGTATCAGCAATTTTCAAACTTTGCAATTTCACAATTTCGAGCCTCCTTCAAACTTTGAAGGAGGCTCATTCGATTGGAAATTGAAAGTTCAAGTTCAATTTTGAAGAATCAAAGGTAACCACAGGACACTCAGCCTTTCCATCTTAACCGATACCCCCCCCCCCAAATACATCCAATCAAAATGAAAATAAACATTTTGTTCAAAATAGTCTGAACATCAAATAACCATGCCTTTGGGGTTAACAACCCCACCAGCAGCATGTGGGGCAAGGGCTGTAAGTTAGACTAGTTGCTCATTGCTAATACATAAGGTTTTTGTAGAAAAAATTTTGTATGAACTTTGGGGGGGGGGCTCATTCGATTGGATATCAAAATTTCCAGTGCACTTTTTCAGAGTTAAAAGTGATCGGAGGGCATCCACCCCACCTTATTTTCCCTCCAAATACATCCAATCTAAATTTCGGGACGGCCATTTTATTTAAAACAGTTGAAGGGTTAAATAACTATACCATAGTTAAATAACTATGGTTCATAACCCTATTGTGTTTTACCCAATGTAAGTACGGTGGTTGAGTTGCACGAGGGTTCAGTAGCAGGAGGGTTCAGTTGCACGGGGGTTCGGTTGTACGGGGGTTCAGTTGCACGGGGCTCAGTTACATGGGGATTCAGTTACACGGGGTTTTAGTTAAATGGGGTGGAGTTGCACGGGGGTTGAGTTGGACGAGGGTTCAGTTAAAGGGGGTTGAGTTACATGAGGGTTCAGTAGCACGAGGGTTCAGTTGCACGGGGGTTCAGTTGCACGGGGGTTCGGTTATACGGGGTTCAGTTGCACGGTGGTTCAGTTACACGGTTGTTCAGTTACACCGGGGTTCAGTTACAGGGGTTCAGTTGTTTGGGGCTCAGTTACACGGGGGTTCAGTTACACGCACACCAGTTACTGGACCTTTAAACAATGCTGAACAAAAAGCTCTCTTAAAATTTCCATTGGATGTGTTTTTTTTAATGATAGGCTGGGGGGGGGGGGGGTGATTGCCACCTACTCCATTTACTTTTGACTCTTGAAAAGGGCACTAAAACTTTCAACTTCCAACAAAATGAGCTCCGTCCAATCCAAAGTTTATACGACCACAAGGGGACTTAAAACCCTTGGCCATGGGCTCTACGACATCGTGTCCATCCTAAAGACACTGTTATATGATTTTTGGACAACTTGCACCAAATCTGTATCTCAAAATTTTAATTGAATACGTTTTGGGAAAAGAGGATGTCAGAAAGGGAGGGAAGGCTAGTTGCTCTCCATCATGTTTGTCTCTAAAAAGGGAAATAGAACTATACATTTCCAATCAAATGAACCTCTTTTAAGGTTCAAGCGACCACCCTTTCCATAAGAACCTTATATATCCCTGGGGCATAACTTAGAGCCCTTACTTCCAGACTCTGGGGGATTCTGTCAACCCCAAAGGCCTTGTTGTATGATCTTTGGATTATTTTTGAACAAATGTCTATCGCAAATTTTTTATCGGGTGCATTTCGGGAAACGACGACGTGGGAGGGGGGGGGGCTTTCTACCGAACACTTTGACTCTTAAAAAGAGCACTGGATTATCTGATTTCCAATCTGATGATTCCCTTCTGGAGTTTATACGACGACCATTGCCATTAAAACCATAAATACCTTCGGGGCATAACTTACAACCCTTGCATTGAGGGTTGCAGGGGGCTGTCATCCTCAATGACACAATTTCCAGACCTTTCAACTACGCTGAACAAAATAGCCATCTCGAAATTTTGATTATATGTGTTTTGGGAACTGATGGGTGTATGGGAGGGAGGGCCTTGTTTCCCTCTAATAACTTTTGACTACTAAAAGGGCACTAGCCTTTTCAATTTCTAATCGTATGAGTCTTTTTTGGAGTTTCTACGACAAGAACTGACCATCTAAAAAGTTTTATTAAATGCATTTCTGAAAAAAAGAGGTGAGGGAGTGGGGTATCCGCCCTCCGACCACTTTGGATCTTAAAAAGGGCACTAGAAATTCGATTAATAATCCAATGAGCCCCCTTCCGAAGTTAGTACGACCATCTTTCCTATAAAAACCAAAGAAAAAACAATGTGTGGGGGTGGTATCCACCCTCTGATCACTTTAAATCTTAAAAAGGGCGCTAGAATTTCTGACTAGCAATCCAATGAGCCCCCTCCGAAGTTTGTACAACCAATCTTTCTATAGAACCCTTATAGACCCCCAGGGCATAATTTAAAACCCTTGCCCTAAGAGCTCTGGGGGAGTTGTCACCCTCAAAGACATAATTTCCGGACCTTGTAACTACGCTGAACAATATGGCTATCTCAAAATTTTGATTGGATGTGTTTAGGGAAATGGTGGGCGCGGGAGGGGGTATAGGTTTCCCTCCAATCACTTTCGACTATTAGAAAAGGCACTAGCCCTTTCAATTTCCAATCGAATGAGTCCTTTTCAAAGTTTGTACGACGACTCCTTCGATACGAAGTGCCCTGGTCTAAAAAAAAAAGAAAAAAAAAAAAAATTGTGCTCACATCACGCTGCCAATGAAACATTAGCGCTGCCTATGATAGCCATCATCATAGACTCCATCAATTTTTATTTACAGAAGTTCACAAAAATGTGAACGACACAAGTTCATAGCGTTAATATAATCGTATAAGTATGTTCTGGACATTGCGGCTATTTCTTCTTTTTCTATTGCGTCACGACATTATGATGGTCAACGCTGACTTTTTGGACAAACTTTTTGACTAATCTAATAAATATGTAAGATATTATACCTGGCATATTCAATTTGATCTTACAAGCATAGTTTTAAAGGTTTTGTTTTAGTTTTCACGTAGTCGTTTTGGTTCAGGCTTTGTGCAATATATCCAAGTCTCTGTCTTCCATACCCTGCATATTACACTTCTGGCAAAGCTTAGCTGAGGTTTTTTTTTCAGTGAGCAGCTTTTTAAGCCCTGCCGAATGACTCAACCAATAGGATCCTAGGTGATTTACAAAAGACAATGCCAAAAGTAATAACTTTTTCTTATATATAATTTGAGAAGTGCTTGCATGTGCTCTGTCACATTCAAAGCGAGAGTATTTTTTTTTTAATTTTATATTAAGAGCTTTAAAAGGATCCAGTGTGAAATTATTCCTCCTCTGTTATCTTATGTAGGTTTTATTTTATCTACTGAATAGAAAAGCCGAAGGATATTGTCTGAATGTTTGACATAATTTAAACTATAGGGTGCAACTCAAAAATATAATCATTGAAAAATGCTAATACAGCGTCTTTGCCTTCCGCTATATACGGTAAGAAAAAAATTGGGGTTTAAGTCTATCTCAAAAACTAAATGGGGATAGTCAAAGTTCCACAGCCAATATTGTATTTCATTTGCTTTTCATCCTTGTCTGGTTTTGGTAAAATTACCAAAACAAGTATTGTAGCTCCCTAGTGAGTAGAAAAAATGGTAATTTATAAAACGGAAAAGGCTGGTCAAAACGGTAGAATCTAAATTTCTACGTTTGACAAGAACAATTTTATCATTTACACAATTTATCGATCGTTCTTAAGACCAGGTCTTGATTTTGGCTCCCAAGTATAAACCAGATCAGCTGATTGGATTTATTTCGCATCTGGAATTTACATTCGCTGGAATCCGTTTTCCTAACAGGCAAGTATGTTCAACATTTATTTTCCTGTGAGTTTATTTGTCTCGGCGGAAATGCTCAATAGTTTCATTTGCATCAGTATATTTTTTTAGTGAGTAACTAATTCACTTGAGAGAATCCATTGAATCAAGCCAAATCATCCTTTGTTTACTAATTATGCTGGGTTTTGTCTGATTGTTTGGCAGTCGACTGGAAGGACGAAAAAAGAAGAGCAGTTTTTATTCGGGACTTCATCGAACTTTTTGCATTTAAACTCTGGCAAGGTATAGGCTATGTATAATATATCTTTGCACAAATTCCATAAAAGCTTCCGAAGGAGGTGCTCAAGATGATTTAGTTCTAGCTGTTAAAAATCAAAACACATTAAGTGCAAGCGACAGTTTTGAAGAGAAGGGATGATTATAAATGGTAGGCTACATTTCATAATAGAATTTCATTCATGACAAATACTCGTTGGGGCGTTTAACAGCTTTTCAAAGGTTATCAACCAATAGAGCGAAGAGGTGGGCTGCATACTGTCTTTTTACAAGATTGTATGTATAACCTAGAGTCTGGCACTGCTTTTTGTGTATCTGAACGTACATTTTGTTCTATGTACTTTCATCTCTAGGTCTGTACTTGTATGGCATCCATGTACACGACGCGAAGGATGAGTAATACTTAGAAAACAACAATGGCTAGTATCCTTTCATAGTTTATACAGAACAAAACCGGGAAAAAGTTCACGGTGTGTTCAAATTTTGATTGTCTGGTGAGATATAGCAATAATGTTTTGATTAGCATTTTAAGAACTAGCTGATAATTCTCAAATAAACTTCCGAATACAGGGAGGGGAGAGAATTTTTTTTAGAAACAATTTGGATCAGTAGAGATATTTATTGTTGTATTTTAGGGCGGAATCACTTACGTTGGGTGTCCTTGTGTCCCAACATGCCACACATTTTAATTGTCCTCCTCAGTCGTTTTGTTTTTTGTAAGACTCCAAATGTAAAATAAATCTATTCTTATATATAACCTATCATAGTTGCAAAAAAAAAAAAATGAATAGTTGCAGCAATGATCAAAGGCTAACCCTTATAAGGATCAAGTGTCTGCTACCTGCGCAGCAGAGTCTTGATGTGCTTATTTATTGTTTTTTTTATATATTAACCTGGCCACACATTTGTTTACTCTTCTGAAATGCGAACTTGTCTACTACTACTACTGCTTCTAAAGACTCACTGCAGAATCAAGCAGCCTGAGGCCAACATAGCTACACAAATTCTTTCCCAATCCAAATCCATTTAAAACCTCTTTCTTTGTGCTCTCCCATGAATTTTCAATTTTTATCCAGTAGGCCGAAAAGAGCAATCTTTAACAATATGCCATCTTTCATCCGCAGAACATATCCTCGCGATCTCAACCTTTATCTCCTTATAGTCCCAGAAAGCGGGATAGAACCACATCTTACATTCAATTTACTGTTTGAAAGGAAGTCATTCAGACGGTTACTCAATACAATCGGTAAACAATTCCAACGAAAAACATCATATAATTTCTCTTTCGTCTTTTGAAGCACCCACGTTTCCGAACCATACTTGACCAGTGTCATCACTGTAGCTTCCAATTTTCTAATCTTCGTTCGCAAATTTATCCTCCTATTCTTCGAACCTTTTTTCAGCTGTGAAAAAAATACCCTGGGCCTTGGCTATTCTACTTTTCATATCTTCACTGGATCCCCAATCATACCTGATAATACTACTCAGGTAAATGAAGCTATCCACTTGATTGATCATCTCGTTACTCAACATGATCTGATCACCTTCACGTGTTCCCAATCTAAGCAAGTTCATCTTCTTAACATAAATCTTCAAGCCTATTCTTGCAATCTGAGCTCTCAAAACCTCTAAAAAATCATTCATTATGCTATCATTTTCATGAAGGGTGTTCAAATCATCCGCTTAACCTAGTCTGGGAGAGTTTTACTTTCCCACTTGATTCCATGCTCTTAAATATCCTTTGCCTTGTTCGTTAGGACAAATTCTATTAAAATTATCAAACAGTTCGTGGTAACGAACTGTAAGTAAGGCGCGAACCGGCTCAAAAAAAGGGGGAAAATTTGGCTGATTTACGAAAAAAGGGGGAAAGACCCCCTAAAAGTTATAGAACCTTAATGAAAATCACATCATCATATTCCGCGTATCAGAGAACCCTACTGTAGAGGTTTCAAGCTCCCATCTACAAAAATGTGGAATTTTGCATTTTTTGCCAGAAGAAAGATCACGGGTGCGTGTTTATTTGTTTTTTTTTTTTTTTTTCCCAGGGGTGATCGTATCGAACCAGTTGTCCTAGAATATCGTGGAAGGGCTCAATGGAATGGAAATTGAAAGTTCTAGTGCCCTTTTTAAGTGACCAAAAAAATGGAGGGCAACTAGGCCCCCTCCCACGCTCATTTTTTTCCCAAAGTCACCTGATCAAAATTTTGAGATAGCCATTTTGTTCAGCATGTTCGAAAATATTATAACTATGTCTTTTAGGATGACTTAATCCCCCGAAGTTCCTGGGGGAGGGCTGAAAGTTATGAACTTTACCCAATGTTAACATATAGTATTGGTTATTTGGAAGTATACAGACGTTTTCAGGGGAGATTTTTCCTGGTAGTGGGGGGGGGGGTGGGTTGGTCAGGGGTTATGTGGGAGGATCTTTCCATGAAGGAAGTTTTCATGTGGGAAGGGACATTGCTATGAAAGGGACGCCGGACTTCCCAGCATTATTTAAAAAAAGATCCTAAATTTAATATAAAAAAACAAGTATTTCAACTGCAACAGCAGCAACATCGAAACTTTAAACGAACAGAAAATATTAGATATATAATTGGGTTCACCCCGTAGTCAATGCCTCGCTCTTTAAGCCAAAGATTTTTTAGTACTTTCATAATAGCTATTTATTCTAATTAACGGCCTTTGTGATTAAGCGGTCATTTCTAAAGAATTGGAACAAAATTTGAACTTTCGCTTAAAGAGCAAGGTATTGACTAGGGGGCGAACCCCCTAATAAACGTATTAAAAATATATGAATATAGAAGTTCGTTACGTAAGTTAATTCGTAAGTTACGTATATTTATTACTAATAAAAATGTTCGTAAATAAAATTAAACAAGTTTCGGGAAAGCCATTTAACTAAATAAAAGTAAATTAATATGAAAATTTTGTTTTAATTATTCATATACGGTGAGCCAAGATCAAAACCTGCATTTATTCAAAAACGTTCAAAAATTAAATAAAAAAAACAAGTTTTTTAAACTGAAAGTAAGGAGCGACTTTAAAACTTAAAACGAACAGAAATTATTCTGTATATGAAAGAGACTGTCCCCTCCTCAACGCCTCGCTCTTTACGCTAAAGTTTGACTCTGTCTCACAACTTTATTTTTTAAAACAATAAAAAACTTTAGCGTAAAGAGCGAGGCGTTGAGGAGGGGACAGTCTCTTTCATATACAGAATAATTTCTGTTCGTTTTAAGTTTTAATGTTGCTCTTTACTTTCAGTTTAAAAAACTTGTTTTTTTTTTATTTAATTCATATAAATGGGCATAGAACGCAGCCATACTTAAATTCGGATTCGATACGTATCCAGCCACTAACTTCATTTCCTACCTTAACCACAACAATGTTATTTTTGTACATAGAACTAATCACTTTAATCAATTGAACTGGTATACCATACAAGAATAGCATCTTCACTAAAGCTCTTCTATCGGCTGAATCAAACACTTGCTTATAATAGATAAAGCTAAAGACTAAAGGGGTCTGATGAGTCAGACAATTTTCAATCATTAATCTAAGAGCAAAAATTTGCCCGACGCATCCTCTCTCCTTACTAAAACCATACTGATTTTCTCTTAAAACTTTATCACTTCTTAGAGAGACCAGGCTAATGGCTCTATAATTATCACAATCACTCTTATTACCTTTATTATAGAGGCGTGTAGTTAAAGTTTACCTAAAATTGCTAGGTACTTCACCTTTTTCATAAATCACATTCATAATCCTTAGCAATTTATCTCTAACTTCACAATAGCCATATTTAAAAAAAAACTAATTTACGACACTATCAGCACCTGGAGCCTTACTGTTTTTAACCTTTTAAGTACTGTCTCAAATTCCTCCTAGTAAAATAAATCTTTCTTTGGTGTCAAAGTGTCACAAAGTTTTTCATTCTTTTATTTATCATTTCTTGTAACTTTATCACATTTTAACACGTTCTCTTAATGTTCTGTCCGCCTCTCCTTACCTGTTTCCTTATCACTAATTATGGCCCTGTTCTAATCTTTAACTGGGACAAGTCCGGATTGACTATTCCCTCTCAGTTTTTTAACACCTCAATACGATATTTTACTATTGTGTCGTCTGGCGGCATCTGGATTTTATACATGGCCTCTACTTCACACATCCTCAGTTCTGATGCTTTCTCAACTTTTCTTATATTATTCTTATGTTCATATTATCTATCACTCAAATACTTTTTGTACAGGTCCCTCATCTTGCCCCCTAAACTTAAAGCATCTTCACTGATGTTCCTAACTGTGCTTCTAGCTTTTTCCCCTAAGACACCATCATTGCTTACAAAAAAGGTAGTAAATTGTGAGCAAAGAGCGAACCATGTCTATAATAACTGAAACTCCTTGAAAAACAAATCGATGGCAATATATCCTACTGAAAGAATTTGCTATTATAAGTTAATTAAATAAAAAAAAACAAGTTTTTTTTTTACTGAATGTAAGGAGCGACATTAAAACTTAAAACGAACAGAAATTATTCCGTATATGAAAGGGGCGGTCCCCTCCTCAACGGCTAACTCTTTACGCCAAATATTTTATTGTTTTAAAAAATAAAGTTGTGAGACAGAGTCAAACTTTAGCGTAAAGAGTGAGGCGTTGAGGAGGGGACCGCCCCTTTCATATACGTATTAACTTCTGGTCTTTTAAAGTTTTAATGTCGGTCCTTACTTTCAGTAAAAAATACTTGCTTTTTTATTTAATTTCTGAACGTTTTTGAATTAATGCAGCTTTGATTTTGGCTCACCGTACATGAATAATTAAAACAAAATTTGCATATTAATTTTACTTTTGTTTGGCTAAATGGCATTCTCGAAATTTTGTTCTGACGTAACTTAGGAATTCTATATTCGTATGTTTTTATTACGTATATTAAAGATTTCGCCCCCCTAATCAGTACCTCACTCTTTACACTAAAGCTCAAATTTTGTTCGAATCACAAACCCCTGAACCACAAAGGCCGGTTAATTAGAATAGATAGCTCTTTTCAAAGTACTAAAAAAAACTTTAGCGTAAAGAGTGAGGTATTGACAAGGGGGTTAACCCCCTCATATACTTAATAATTTCTGTTCGTTTTAAGTTTTAATGTTGCTCCTTACTTTCAGTTGAAAAACTTGTTTTTTTATTTAATTTCTGATCGTTTTTTTAAATAATGCTGGAAATCCGACGCCCCCTTCATAGAAATGTCCCTTCCCCCAAGAAAATATCCTCCATGGAAAGATTCTCCCCGTAACCCCCTTTTCCAACCCTCCCCCCTCCAGAAATAATCCCTCCTGAAATCGTCTGTATATTTCCCATTAACCAATTCTATTGGTTAATGGGCATTAAGTTATCCTCAAAAACATATTTCTTAGATTTTCGACTATGTTGAACAAAATGACTGTCTCAAAATTTTGATTGGGTGACTTCTGGAGAAAAATGAGCGTGGGAGGGGGCCAAGTTGCCATCCAATTTTTTTGGTCACTTAAAAAGGGCACTATAACTTTTAAGTTCCGTTCGAATGAGTCCTTTCACGATATTCTAGAACTAGTGGATCGATACAATCACCCCTGGGAAACAAAAAAAAAAAAAAAATAAAAAAAAATAAACACGCATTCGTGATTTTTCTTCTGGCAAAAAAATTCAAAATTCCACATTTTTACAGATAGGAGCTTGAAACTTCTATAGTAGGGTTCTCTGATACGCTGAAGCTGATGGTGTGATTTTCATTAAAGTTCTATGACTTTTAGGAGTTGTTTCCCCCTTTTTTCGAAAATAAGGCAAATATTCCCAGGCACGTAGCTTTTGATGGGGTAAAACTGAACTTGATGAAGCTTATATATTTGAAAACAGCATAAAATTTGATTCTTCTGATGTATCTATTGGCATCAAAATTTCGTATTTTAGAGTTTCGGCTACTATTGAGCCGGGTCGCTCCTTACTTACAGTTCGTTACCACGAACTGTTTGATTTACAACGTAGAACGACAGAAACCATGTGTACCCAATTTATAATAAAAAAAAAATCGTACCTGCAGTATCTCAGGAACAGTTTGAGAGGTCAAGATGAAAACTTTTGTTCGGTTCATTTACTTGATTTTAAATGTTTTTGATGCCTCCAGATAAAACGATCCTAGTAAAGAGCGAACAACTCTGTCATCACTTTTACCCAAGCCCCTCTTTAAATGAAATATTAGACACAAGAAAAAACCTTCTGTTTTGTCTTACCAGGACCACTGAAGAACTAAGTACGTTGTCATCGCCACCCATGACACCCTTTAAAATATTTTACTATAACGTCATTTGTGGTTCTAACCTACGATTGTGTCGCCATTCTTCATCTTGTATACAAAGATGCAGTTTTTTTTTGTCAAAAACTGATTTTATTTTAGATATTGCATTTTGTTAATTAAAAGGCACGTAGATCTAACATTTTATGGTAAAACCAGTGCTTAAACACCTTTCTATGATGTTTCAGTGCCCGGCTAGTAGTGGAGGAAAAAAGAGAAAATATTAGTGCTCCTGATTCTCATATTTAAATTGGAATCAATTTAAACATAACGCTCTATAAAAACCAGTCCTTAAACACCTTTCTATGATGTTTCAGTGGCCGGCTAGTAGTGGAGGAAAAAAGAGAAAATATTAGTGCTCCTGATTCTCATATTTAAATTCCATCGAGTTATCACAGGGCTGATCAGCTGTCTATTGTATACCCTTTTGACAGCATCTTCAGTGATAGGGCTTTTGTTAACAGCGTCCCAGCGAGCATTACACTTGGAAAAAGCGGCATAGCACTTCGGCTTATATGCAACATCATTCAAAGCTTTATTGGTATTTGTGGATACAAGCAAAATGAATGTCCACCAAAAACATCTGGAATAAGGATGAAAAAGGAAATATTCAAAGCATTCTTGCCCACTCAGATTACAAAGAATTTTTTTTTCAGAAATTAAAAACAAGAATAAGTCATATTCACCTGCTTCCCCTTCATTTTCACTGCCACTTACTTGGCCCTCATCACTGGAGGTTGTCGGAAATTCTCCAAATGCTTTACTGAAGTTTGAAGCATTGTCAGTTAATAGCTCTGCACACCTTTCTTTCAACTGCAATTTTATATCTCGCAAAGACACCATTCAGTTGCTCAGCTATTTTGTCATAAATATATGAGCCCTTAAACCGTGAACATGCATGAGCAAAAGATTTCCGCCTTAGATTACCATCCTGAAGCAATAACCCATCGCCCTGGCCATCACCCTATGTTCAGTGTTGCCAAATTTAGAAGAAAACACCCATAGCCGATCGCCCAATCTTTCAAAATTATTACAGTTTTGCCAAATTTTCTCTCCTATAAGCCTAACCTAAAGAACTCTTACAAATACTTTAACACAAATACTTCAGAACAGAGGAGATTCTAAGGGGTCAGATACTATCTTTTGGGACTAAACCATATCTGCTTCAGTAGTAGCTCATTTTAAAGCCCTTTTTTCTCTGATTCATAATATATACGTATTACCGCGTTTAAAAGGCTTGAATTTAATTTAGTTCCCAAATAAAGTTTTTATTAGAGTGTTGTTAGTGTTTATATTAGGTGAAAAACAATAGCCTTTGGATATATCATAAAATTCAATATTTGCTCCATTTCTACAGCTCTTTGTGACTTTCTTATTTAACCAGGGTGATTTTCTTATCGCCCTTGTCCTAAAATTTCATCTTTAAGGTCAAAGAATGAGAAAAAGGTTCCTATTCCTGTCAAACGTGGAGTGCTATCAACAGACAAATGAGACATTTAAAGTGAGCTGTCACTTGCCACAAGTCGGTGCTTTTATAAACGCTTTGTATCACTTATAGAGTTCTTAATGACACTTTATAACACTGACAAACGATTTTGGTGCTTTAAAAAGTCCTTTGTATAACTTATAAAACTCTTTCTCATGCACATTTTTAAACGCTTTTGTTGCTTTTATAAATGCTTTGCATCATCATAGGCAGCGCAATCGTGCTGCCTAAGTAAAGAACGATGTTGGCACGATGTATTATTTATTTTTGGGGGTTAGATCAGGGCACCTTGTATCGAAGGAGTTGTTGTAGAATCTTCGAAAAGCGCTCATTCGATTGGAAATTCAAGTGGCTAGTGCCCTTTTTAATAGTCGAAAGTAATTGGAAGGCAAGTAGCACCCCTTCCACGCCCACCATTTATCCAAACACATCCAATCAAAATTTTGAGATAGCCATTTTGTTCAGCGTAGTTGATTTTCAGATAGAAATTATATTTTTGAGGATGACACTCCCCCCACAGCCCTCAGGGCAAGGGTTGTAAGTTATGCCCTGGGGCATATAAGATTTTTATAGAAAGTGTCGTAGATAATTAAAAAAAGGGTCATTCGATTGGAAATTCAAAGGGCTAGTGTCCTTTTTAATAGTCAAAAGTGATTGGAGGGCAACTAACCCCCCTCTTACACCCATCTTTTCTCCAAACACATCCAATCAAAATTTTGAGATAATCATTTTGTTCAACGTAGTTGAAAATTCTGAAAATTAGGTCTTTGAGGATGACAACCCCTCCCCCCCAGCTCTCAGGGCAAGGGCTAAATTCAAAAGGGGCTCATTCGATTGGAAATTGAAATGGCTAGTGCCCTTTTTAATAGTCGAAAGTGATTGGAAGGCTACTAACACCCCTTTCATGCCCACCATTTATTCAAACACATCCAATCAAAATTTTAAGATAGCCTTTTTGTTCAAAGTAGTTGAAAATTCTGAGAATTAGGTCTTTGAGGATGACAAGCTCCCCCTCCCCCACAGCCCTCAGGGCAAGGGTTATAAGTTAGGCTCTGGGGACATGTATGGTTTTCATAGAAAGCGTTGTCGTAGAAACTTCAAAAGGGCTCATTCGATTAGAAATTGAAATGGCTAGTGCCCTTTTTAATAGTCGAAAGTGATTGGAAGGCTACTAACACCCCTTTCATGCCCACCATTTATTCAAACACATCGAATCAAAATTTGAGATAGTCATATTTTTTCAACGTACTTGAAAGTTCTGGAAATTAGGTCTTTAAGGACGATAGCCCCCCTCAGAGACCTCAGGACAAGGACTATAAGTCATACCCTGGGGGTATATAAGGTTTTTATTGAAAGCTTTGTCGTAGAAACTTGAAAAAGGGCGCATTCGATTGAAAATTAAAAGGGGTAGTGCCCTTTTTAATAGTCGAAAGTGATTGGACGGCAACTAACCTTCCTCTCACGTCCATCATATCCCTAAACACATCCAATCAAAACTTTGAGATAGCCATTTTGTTCAACGTAGTTGAAAGCTCTGGAAATTATGTCTTTAAGGGTGACAAACCCCCCAAACCCCTCAGGGCAAGGGTTGTAAATTATGCCCTGGGGACATTTAAGGTTTTTATAGATAGCTTTGTCGTAAAAATTTCAAAAAGGGCTCACTCAATTGGAAATTGAAAGGGCTAGTGCCCTTTTCATAGACAGCGCATTCGCGCTGCCTAAGTAAAGAATGATGTTGGCACAAAGTACTATTTTTTTTTTTTTTTTTTTGGGGGGGGGGGGGGGTAGACCAAGGCACTTCAGATCGTAGGAGTTGTCGTAGAAACTTCGAAAAGGGCTCATTCGATTGGAAATTGGTGTGGCTAGTGCCCTTTTCAATGATCAAATGTGATTATAGGCAACTAACACCCCTTCTACGCCCACCATTTCCCCAAACACATCCAATCAAAATTTTGAGATAGCGATTTTGTTCAGCGTAGTTGCTTCCCTTATAGAAATTATGTTTTTGAGGAGGACACTCCCCTACAGCCCCAAGGGCAAGGGCTTTAAGTTATGCCCTGGGGGCATATAAGGTTTTTATAGAAAGGATTTTCGTAGAGACTTCAAAAAGGGCTCATTCGATTGGAAACTGAAAGGACTAGTGCCCTTTTTAATAATTGAAAGTGACTGAAGGGCAACTAGCCCCCCTCTCAAGCTCAGCATTTCCCCAAACACATCCAATCAAAATTTTTAGATGGCCATTTTGTTCAAAATGGCTATCTAGGGTTTAAACTAAGGTGCCCTGGGGGCATATAAGGTTTTTATACATAATGTTGTCACAGAAACTTCAAAAAAGGCTCATTAAATTGACAATTGAAAGGGCTAGTGCCCTTTTTAATTTGCTATTTTAAACTGATTGGAGGGCAACTAGCCTCCCTCTCACACCAACCATTTCCTCAAACACATCCAATCAAAATTTTGATATAGCCATATTTTCAACGTAATTGAAAGTTCTGGATATTATGTCTTTGAGGATGATCAACCCCCCCACCCCCCACACACACACCCCTCAGGACAAGGGTTGTAAGTTATGCCCTGGGGGCATATATGGTTTTTATAGAAAACATTTTCGGAGAGACTTCAAAAAGGGCTCATTCGATTGGAAACTGAAAGGGCTAGTGTCCTTTTTAGCAGTCAAAAGTAATTGGAAGGCAACTAGCCCCCTCTCAAGCTCAGCATTTCCCCAAACACATTCAATCAAAATTTTGATGTAGCCATTTTGTTCAATTAGATGAAAGTTCTGGAAATTAGGTCTTTGAGGATGACACTCCCCCCAGAGCCCTCAGGGCTAAGGTTGCAAGCTATGCCCTGGGGGTATATAAGGTTTTTCTTATAGAAAATGTTGTCATAGAAACTTCAAAAAAGGCTCTTTCAAGTGGAAATTGAAAGGGCTAGTGCCCTTTTTAATAGGCTAGTCAAAACTGATTGGAGGGCAACTAACCACCCTTTCACACCCCCTATTTTCCCAAACACATCAAATCAAAATTTTGAGATAGCCATTTTTTTCAACATAGTTGAAAGTTCTGGATATTATGTCTTTGAGGATGATCGACCCCCCCCCCCACACCCTCAGGGCAAGGGTTGTAAGTTATGCCTTGGGGGTATATAAGGTTTTTATAGAGCGTTGTAATAGAAACTTCGAAGGGCTAGTGCTCTTTTTAATAGTCAAAAGTGATTGGAGGAAAACCAACACCCTTCCCATGCCCACTTTTTCCCCAAAAACATCCAATAAAAATTTTGAGATAGCCAATGTGTTTTAAGTAGTTGAAAGCTCTGGAAATTAGGTCTTTGCCAGCGTTGTCGTAGAAACTTCGAAAGGGACTCATTCAATTGGGAATTGAGAGGGCTAGTGCCCTCATTAATAGTCAAAAGCGATTGGAGGGCGAATGCCCCCCCCCCATACCCATCATTTTCCATATCACTTCCGATCAACATTTTGAAGGGTCCAGAAATTATGTTTTTGTGTGTGACTACCCCCCACAGCCCTCACAGCTAAGGTTGTAAGTTATGCCCTGGGGGCATATAATGTCATATAGAATGTGTTGTCGTAAAAACTTCAGAACAGCTCTTCCGATTTGAAATTGAGAGGGCTATTGCCCTTTTTTAATAGTCGAAAGTAATCAGAGGGAGAATCGCCCCCTTCGAACGCCCATCATTTCCCCAGACATTTCCGATCAGTGTTTTGATATGACCATTTTGTTCAAAGTAGTTGAAAGGTCTGTAAATTATGTCTTTGAGGCTGACAACCCTCCCCCATTGTCCTCATGACAAGGGTCGTAAGTTATGCCCTTGGGGCATATAACATTTTCGTAGAAACTTGTTTCATAGAAGCTTCAAAAAGGACTCTTTCCATGTGAAATTGAGAGGACTTGTGCCTTTTTTTTTGGTTGAAAGTGATCAGAGGGCAAATGTCTCCCTCCACGCCTATCATTTCCCCAAACACTTTCAATCAAAAATTTTATATAGCAATTTTATTAAGCCTATCAGAAAGGTCTGGAAATTATGTCTTTGAGGAGAAGAAATCCCCCCAGCCCTCAGGGCAAGGGTTGTAAGTTGTGCACTGGGAAAATATAGGGTTTCATAGAAAGTGTGGTCATATTAACTTCAAAGGGGGCTCATTGGATTGGTCATCAGACGCTTTAGTGCTCTTTTTAGGAGTCAAAGTGATCAGAAGGCAGCTACCCTCTCACCCCTAGATACACGTCTTATTGTCCCGAAATGTGTCTAATAGAAATTTTGAGATAGCCTTTCTATTCAAAATAGTCTAGATATCATATAACAAGGCTTTTGGGGTTGAAAAAAAAATTCAGAGGTTAGGGGCAAGGGTTGTAAGTTATGCCCAGGGGGTATTAAAGGTTCTTATGGAAGGGATAGTTGTGTAACTTTAGAAGAGACTCAGTCTTTCTCCCTGAAAAAGACTATGTCAGTATAAAACGAACAGAAATTAATCAAAAAACTTTTTGCACTAATTAAGTTTTTCGAAAAAAGTAAAGAACTCCATTAAACCAAATATGAACAAAAATAGAATCAAATAATCTACGAAGCATACAACTACCATAAATCAGTATCAATAAATAAATAAAACCCAAAACAATCAGAAATTAAATTAAGTCAAACTCAAAACGAGCAGAAATTAATCTGAGTAGGGTTCTAAACCCTACGCTTTCTAAAAGCCAGAATATAATTTGCACTTTACTGAAAAAAAGTTCTTTTAAATGTTTTCACTTATAACTTTAAGAAAACAAATATTAATTAAGATTTTAAGGAATAAATGTCAGAATATGTATATTAAACTGACAATGCACATTTTTCAGTAAAGTACAAATTATATCTTTTAGAAAGCATAGGGTTTAGAACCCTACTCAGATTAATTTCTGCTCGTTTTGAGTTTGACTTATCTTAATTTCTGCTCGTTTTGGGTTTCATTTATTTATTGATACTGATTTGTGGTAGTTGTATGCTTGGTAGATTATTTGATTCTATTTTTGTTCATTTTTGGTTTAATGGAGTTCTTTACTTTTTTTGAAAAACTTATTTTGTGCAAAAAGTTTGCTTGATTAATCAATAAATAAATGAAACCCAAAACAAACAGAAATTAAAATAAGTCAAACTCAAAACGAGCAGAAATTAATCTGAGTAGGGTTCTAAACCCTATGCTTTCTAAAAGCCAGAATATAATTTTTACTTTACTGAAAAAATTCAAATGAATTCACTTAAAAAAATCTGCATTGTCAGTTTAATATACATATGCTGATATTTATTCCTTACAATCTTAATTAATTTTTGATTTCTTAAAGTTATAAAAGTGAAAACATTAAAAAAAAAAATTCAGTAAAGTACAAATTATATTTTGGCTCTTAGAAAGCATAGGGCTTAGAACCCTACTCAGATTAATTTCTGCTCGTTTTGAGTTTGACTCTGTTATTTATTTGAATATCTGTTTGTTTTGGGTTTCATTTATTTATTGATACTGAATTGTGGTAGTTGTATGCTTGGTAGATTATATGATTTTCTTTTTGTTCATTTTTGGTTTAATGGAGTTCTTTTGTTTTTTTGAAAAACTTGTTTTGTGCAAAAAGTTGTTATGATTATTCACTTATAAAACTTTTAAGTTATAAATGCTTTATATCATTTATAAAACTCTTATTGATGCTTTATAACACTTATAAATGTTTTTGGTGCCTTAATAAATGCTTTGTATCACTTATGAAACTGTTACTGATGCTTTGTAACACTTATAAACACTTTTAGTGCTTTAATAAACGCTTTTTATCACTTATAAAACTCTTGCTGATGCTGTATAACACTTACAAATGCTTCAGGTGCTTTTATAAATGCTTTGTATCACACTTATATCCGCTTTTGGTGCTTTAAAAATGCTTTGTATCGTTTATAAAACTCTTATTTATGCTTTATAACACTTATAAACGCCTTTGATGCTTTTATAAATGCTTTATATCGCCTATAAAACCCTTTCTCTTGCTTCATAACACTTATAAACGCTTATGGTGCCTTTTTAAATACTTTGTATCACTTATAAAACTCTTACTGGTGCTTTGTAACACTTATAAGCGCTTTTAGTGCTTTAATAAACGCTTTTCATCGCTTATAACACTTACAAACCCTTCAGATGCTTTTATAAATGCTTTGTATCACACTTTTAAACACTTTTGGTGCTTTAAAAATTCTTTAACGCCTTTGGTGCTTTAAAAATGCTTTTTATCGTTTATAAAACTCTTATTTATGCTTTATAACACTTATAAACACTTTTTGTGCCTTTAAAAATGCTTTGAATCAGTTATAAAACTCTTACTGGTGCTTTGTAACACTTATAATCGCTTTTGGTGCTTTAATAAACGCTTTTTATTACTTATAAAACTCTTACTGATGCTTTATAAGACTTACAAACGCTTCAGATGCTTTTATAAATGCTTTGTATCACACGTATGAACGCTTTTGGTGCCTTTATAAAGGCTTTGTATCATTTATAGAACTCTTATTGATGCTTTATAACGCTTATAAACGCTTTTGGTGCCTTTATAAATGCTCTGTTTCACTTATAAGACATTAAAGTGAATATAAGCGGCACACAGCATTTATAAAAGGATCAAAACCGTTCGTAAGTGCTATAAAGCATTAGTAAGAGTTTATAAGTGACATGAAGCAATTATAAAAACACCAAAAGCGTTTATAAGTGTTATAAAGCAAAAGAAAGAGTTTTATAAATGATACAAAACATTATAAAAGCATCAAAAGCGTTTATAAGTCTTATAAAGCATCAATAAGAGTTTTATATATGATAAAAATCATTTATAAAAGCACCAACGGGTTTATAAGTGTGCATGAGAAAGTTTTATAAGTTATAAAAAGCATTTATTAAAGCACCAAAAGTGTTTGTAAGTGTTATAAAGTATCATTAAGAATTTTGTAAGTGATACAAAGTATTTATAAAAGCACCGATTGATGGCGAGTGACAGCTCACTTTAAATGTCTCATCTGTCTGATGATAGCACTCCACATTTTGACAGGAATAGAAAACCTTTTCTCATTCTTTGACCTTAAAGACGGAATTTTAAGTCCAGGGCGATAAGAAATTGCCCTGGTTACATGAAAAAGTCACAAAGTGGTGTAGCAATGGAGAAAATATTGAATTGTATGATAAATCCAAGGGCTATTGTTTTTACTTCAAAAAACACACTATAGGGCATAATAAGCCAAAGCAAGGCAATTATCTACTTTTTTGTAAGACAAGGACTTTGAATTTCTTAGAAAACTTTATTTGGGAACTAAATTGAATTCGAGCCTCTTAAACGTGGTATGTTGTATATATTATGAATCAGAGAAAAAAGGGCTTTAAAATGAGCCATATCAAGCAGATATGGCTTAGTCCCAAAAATAGTATCTGACCCATTAGAATTTTCTCTCTTCTGAAGTAATTGTGTTAAAGTATTTTAATAGTATCTTAGGCTATAGGAGACAAAATTTGGCAATACTGTAATCAATTTGAAAGATTGAGCGATCGGCGAAGGGTGTTTTCTTAAAAATTTGACAACACTAAACATAGGGCAATGGCCAGGGCGGTGGGTGATGGGCCATTATTTCAGGCTGGTCTTAGATCTTCATCAAGCAAATTGCAGTCATTCCCTGGTAGCTTTTCTTGATAGCACACCAAATGTCTTCAGTCAAGGACATATAATCTGTCAGTTCAAACTCACGAATCATAGCATTCTGCACTTCACAGCTGAAATGCGAAATCCGTATCTATTTTTCTGTTATTTTCAAAAACCGTCCATTTAAATATAAAGGTAATTCAACATAATCTTTGGTTTTCTTGTTTAAAATTTCAGCTACTGGGCACTATTTCAGAAAAGTAGAATTCCTTATCAGACAATGAGAAAGTGCCGCAGTGAGAGTCCTCCCAGTAAAGCTGGTGCTGAAATTGAGCACTGGTCTAAAAGTACTTGATTACTTAGATACCTTCAAGTACTTCTAGTTTTTACTTAAATACGAATATTAAGTACTTTTGGAATCTTTCACTTGAGTACAGTACAAGTGCTGAGATTATTTACTTAAGTAATTGGCTAAGTACTTTTTACGTAAGTGATTCCAAACACTGCTAAGATGATGACATCTCTTTCAGTTATGGTGATATGGTCCCAAAGACAATAGCTGGGAAAATTGTTGGTGGCGTTTGCTCGCTGTCAGGTGTTCTCGTCATTGCTCTACCTGTTCCTGTCATTGTGTCCAATTTCTCTCGGATCTATCATCAAAATCAAGAGCAGACAAAAGAAAAGCACAGAAGGTAAGAATACTTTTAATCCTTCTCATCACGGTTATTAGAATTTTCTTCTTAATTTCTTTGATTTGTTCCTGTTTTTTTTTTCTTTTTTTACCCTATCTTGAATTGTTGTCCATGGGACATCTACGAGAAGAAAGGACTGTCAGAATCCAGCAAGTCGTGGTGAGAAGTAAGAGCTAGTATCCAAGTTGTGTGGATGTGAGATCAAGACCCATTTCTAGCTCTGTAGGAGAGAGAAATAATGGGGTCCTAAGTTCTTGTTATAGGATCATCAAACAAAAGGAGTCACTTCCCATTTTGCGGTATTTTCTCCGTTTGCAAATAAATTGGTTATAAAATGGCTCGTAAGGCTTGGTAGGTAATCCTAAGCATAATGAATTTTACATGTTTAGAGTAAGCGTAAAACCATTAAAATTCAACTCATTTTTGTGTCTATACTTTCGTTGAAGCTCCTTTGTGTAGAGTTCTAGTTACTTTTTAGCACAAGCCCCTCCTTACTTACTGCTCGATACCACAAACAGTTGGAAATGATAGATTAGGTCGAAAAATTCTATACTGGCCGAAATTAAAGAAGCAGCAAATATTAAATCTGATGATAATAAGTTTATCATAAAACAGTCCACTCAAGATCCTTCCGATCTTGTTGCTCGAATTGCAAAATTTAAATTCGAGGAAATAAACAATGATATTGATGATATTGCATATACTTAGAAAGGCAGCAGCATATGTGTATACGATCAAATTTCATAAACATGGACTATCACATATGCATTTGCTATTGATCATGAGTCCTCATGATCGAATTCGTAATCCAGTCGAAATTGATGATCTTATTTCGGCTGAAATTGCAAATACTCTATTACACACCAAAGAAGGTCGTTTAAAAGAATTGTTTGATTTTTCACGTTTCTAAGCAGCAGCTTCTGAGCACACAAACAAAATGGCGGATATTCGTGGAAGTGACAAATAACAAAAAATTTCAATCGAAGAAGCTGGTTTTGTTATATATACACAAGTAAATGAAAATCTGATTGAAAGAAGCGTAAGATATTTATTGGAATTGATTGTGCAAAACCCAAATTTCAGTAGCGGGCCTTTGAATTTTAATATTTTACATAATAATGTGAAAACTTTATTTTACATTCAGATGGTATGGTCTCTTACAAACGAATCCATGCTAGGCACACTGGTTACAGCTAGTTATAAGTTTGAAGGAGGGAATTAAAGAATCTGTCGACAAATGTCCAGTATGCCAACAAATGCGGACACACAAGCTAAATTTCCAAGGTAAATAGGTAAATTTTCCAAGTTGTTGACACGTGGCGACGACATCTTGGATATCCCCCTCCCCGCCTTACAACAACCCCTTAGCTGTGCCCCTAACTGTATATAACGGTTTTAACCGATTGAATCTTGGATCTTTCACCCACGCAAGTGAGCATTCAACAAACAGAAATATATGGTTTATTGTATTATTTTTAGTTGTTTTGGTGGAAGATATAAATTCATACGAAAGTGAGAATCAGAACCAATTAAAATGAAATGAAGAACTATGCCGTTATAAGAAATTCAACAGCGAGTATAAGAACGAGTCAGCAATGAAAGTGAAGAAGAAATTTAATTGAGAGAAAGAATGACTGTTAAATCAAAATTTCAATTTAATGAAAGATCGTGTTATTTTAGCGTTGCTTGACAAAAAAGTTAGTAAAATAATTGCGAAAACTGTCAATCGCCTCCCAGGATAATACAAATTTTATAAAAGTTAAGAGTCTGTAAAAGAGAAAGGAGGAATTAAATTCACTGCAGAATTCCTCAATTTAATTTATACTGCAGATTTGCCACCTCATGACTTAAAAATAAAGAATAATACAATAGTTATGCTTTTACATAACTTAGACATTTCAGAAAGAATGTGGAATAGAGCCCGCCTTGTTGTTCCTAAATTGTGTAACAATATAATTAAGGCGAATATAATTATTGGAGAAAAATCAGGAAACGAGGTTCATATTTCTCGAGTTACGCTCGACTCCAGTAAAGGTCAACTTGGATGCATTGTTCAACGACATCAACTTCCACTTCGACTCGTATTTGCAATAATAATACATAAATCGCAAGGCAAAGCTCTCGAATTTGTTGGCGTCAACCTTCGCACTCCTGTTTTTAATCAAGGTATGTTGTACCTGGCAATTCTCAAGAAAAATCCTGAAGTATGAGACCCAAGAGGGCCAAAGGTTCCCTTTTATTTAGAAGATGATAGTTTAATTTGTAAAATTGTAGTATTTTGAAAAGCACAAACAGTAAATGAGCTCTTTCTCTCAAATCTTTGTGTGCAAAAGTTCGATGTTGATTTTAAGAGACGGGTTTGAGGGACGGTGGCCCTCCGTGGATCTAGGATAAGGCCTGATGTACTAGAAAAAACAAACAGAAACTAAATAAAGAAAACAAATTTTCAAAGGCAACGCTATAGCGTTGCCTGTAGCAAAGGCCATACGGCTCCAATGTTTTATTTTTTTTTTTTTCCTAGAGGCACTTCATATGGAAGGGGTCGTCGTAGAAACTTCAAAGGAGGCTCATTCGATTGGAAATCGAAAGTTCTAGTGCCCTTTTTAAGGGTCAAAAGGGATTGGAAGGAAACTAACAATCCTTGCACGCCCACCAGTTCCCGAAATACATCCAATCAAAATTTTGAGATAGCCATTTTGTTCAGCGTAGTTGATTTCCAGATAGAAATTATGTTTTGAGGAGGACACTCCCCCACACCCCTTAGGGCAAGGGTTGTAAGTTATAACCTGGGGGGCTAGTAGGTGTTTATAGAAAGCTTTGTCTTAGAAACTTCAAATAAGGACTCATTCGATTGCCTTTTTAATAGTCGAAAGTGATTGGAGGGAAACTAACCCCTCTCACGCTCAACTTTTTCCAAAACACATCCAATAAAAATTTTGAGATAGCCATTTTGTTTAACTTTGTTGTAAATTCAGGAAATTAGGCCTTTGAGGATAACAACCTCCCCCCCCCCACAGACCTCAGGGCAAAGGTTGTAAGTTATACCCTGGGGGCATATAAAGTTTTATATAGAAAGCGCTGTCGTAGAAACTTCAGAAAGGGCTCATTCGATTGGAAATTTAAATAGCTAGTTCCTTTTTTAATAGTCAAAAGGGATTGGAAGGCAACTAACACCCCTTCCACGCCCACCATTTCCCCAAACACATCCAATCAAAATTTTGATATAGCCATTTTGTTCAACGTAGTTGCGAGTTCTGTAAATTATACGTTTGAGCAGAAAACTCCCCCCGCAGTCTTAAGGGGCAAGGGTTATAAGTTGTGCCCTGGGGGTATATATGGTTCTTATGGAAGGAATGCTCATATAAACTTCAGAGAGGGCTCATTTGGTTGGAAATTGAAAGTTCTTGTTCACTTTTTAAGCGTCAAAAGATATTGGAGGGTAATCAGCTCCCCCCAAACCCTTTTTTCCCAAATGCATCCAATAAAAATTTTAAGATAGATATTTTGTTAAAAGTAGTTCAAAGATCATATAACAAAAATTTCGGTGTCAACACAACCCCCCAGGGCCCGGGGGCAGGCGTTGTAAGTTATGCCCTGGGGGCATATATGACTAATATCAATGCCATATTTGTTTTTAAGAGTGTAATGATACAGTGTTGCGAGCAAATGTCTGATATACTTATGCTAATAATTTTTGAACAGTGGAAGCTAGACTCAATGAATGTTGCATATTTGGAATCAGTAGGGAAAAAAATTCTCTTCTTTTTTGTGCGTAATGTTTTATCTTATTTGATTCGTTCTCCTTTATGGAAAAACTTCGTGTGTTTCTATTGAATTCAAAGCAACAGAATCAAGCAATACTTCTTGTGCGTTTAATTCTCTTATTTTCTCACATTTCATGATAGAAAAAAACTTTGACTAGAAAAAAAGAAAAAAGACTTTGACTCATTCTACGGAAACAAGATTGAGAAGAATTGATTAAGATTTAAATAGTACATACGAAAGTAATAGTTTGCATCTGAATAACATAGCTTAATTTCCATTTCTTAGTCCTATAACTAAGAAATAAGTTCTCTAACTGCTTAAGTAGATTATATATTTCTTTAATACCACCTTTTTTGTTTCTGAGAGAGTCAATCATTTTATATAAAAGCTGCAGTCAGTAATTTTCAATCAAGTTTTGCTCCCGGCAAAAAACATAAACACTTACTATATATTTTTGTCATTTCAGCTTTATTGCCTCCCTTTTGTCGGCTTAGATAATAGGGTAATTGAAACATCTCCATGACAACAGAGGTTTTCTCCAAGCTTACAGTCTGAGGAAAGAAAAACGATTTTTTACTAACCAAACTTGATTGACAATATTATCTTTACTGAGAAACTGTCTTTAGGTTTTGGAATCGAAAAAAAAACTGTCCTTAAAAGGAAGTTTTTCAAATAAAAGTGAAGAGCCATATTAAGCTCAAGACTAGCAGAGATGAAGTAAACAAACCAAACGACCAGAAATTAGTATTAAATAATCAACGAAACCCATAACGAACTGAAATTAAAATAAATAATCAATCAGTAGCCAAACTCCTTTTTGTTAAAATTTTTGTTTGTTTTAGGTTTAACTTGAATATTAAATTTAAATTTTACTCGTTTTAAGCATAAATTTTACTCGCATTAATTGTTCATCTATATCACTCTCTGTTTATCTTTAAGTTTGATATGATTCTTTATTCTAATTTTTGTTGTTTTGGGTTTCATTTATTCTTTAAAAATAATTTCCTGTCGTTTTGAACTTTCAATTATCATAGGAATTCATTTCTACTGGTCATGAGCTTATAAGGGCTCTTCATTTTTTCTTCCAAACTTCTTTTTAGGGGGATTTTTTTTAATTAATTGACTTTAAATGTTACCATAACGTATCCAATATCCAGCTCCAGCTACCCAGCTACAGAAGTATCCAGCTACATGGCCATGTACTCAATTATCACGTCCAGAAGTCGTTCCTCCTTATAAAAAACGAGTTAGAAGAAGGATACAACCATAAATTTACTTTTATTTTTACTCAATTTGCCGTATAAAAGACATTCTACACACTTGAACCCTCCCCCCCCCCCCCCCGAGATAAGGTACTATAAGAACTTCTTTCAAGAGATGGAATGTTGTTGTTGTTGTTGTTTGGGGTTTGACGCGTTCAACCAATCGGTCATATGCGTTCGTATCACTCGATTATTCTGTGCCTTCTGTAATCACTAGCTTGCTTGGGTGTCACTTTAGTCAATATTCATTGAGCCATGTCAGGTATCACTTATTGTGCTATTGGTAGGGGGTCATTCACCTGTAGCAAATGCCTGCGTCGAAAAACAAGAATCAGAGTAATTCAGCACTGCTTTGTCATAAAACAATTAAAATACAATTGCAACACAATTAAATAAATAATGCCAATATACATCATTCCTGTCAACTAAAAAAAAAAAAAAAAAAACTGATAGAACATAGATAAAAGGAAAAAATATACAAATTGTGATGACTCTAGAATGAGCTAATATACGGGTGTAAAAAAAAAAAAAAAAAAAAAAAAAAAAAAAAAAAAAAAAAAAAAAAAAAAAAAAAAAAAAAAAAAAAAAAACTTAAAGGGAATGAACCAAACCAGTAGTCTTAACAAATCTACCTAAAAGGTTTGTGCTTAGTTGTCTAGCCCAAGGAGGAGACGTGTAATGTCCCAGAACAGAGCGCATTGTGAATGCTTTAAATGCCCTCTCACAGCAATTCCTTAGTATTTCCCTCTCCTTTTCATATTTTCTACAGTTGAAGATGATGTGACGTATGTCTTCGTACACTCCACATGTGTCGCAGTTGGGGGAAGGGGTCATTTTCCAATTGAAGAGTGTTGATTTAGTCCTTGCATGGCCACATCTAAGACGAAAGAGACAAGTTGAAAGGATGCGAGATGAGAGGTACATTTCTTTTGATGGCTGCTTGTAATTATACAGATCCAGGAGCTGGGTATGGAAAGAACGGAGCCAAGCCTCTTCTTCCTCCAAAATTTTTGAACTGATTGAAGACAGGAATTCAGGTCCAGTAATAGGGGTTTGAGTGATCAGACCCAGATGGGAGGCTTGTTTTGCAGCCTGGTCTGCTAATTCATTTCCCTTTATACCACAGTGTGCTGGGACCCATATAAAAAGGACTGATATACCCTTTCTTGCAAGTTGTGTAGTCAGATTTTCAATCTCAATGGCAACATTTCTTGCTTGGTGTTGCTGGTGTGAAAGGTAGTCCAGAGCTGACAGTGAATCAGTGCAGACAATATACTTCCGATTTTTGGTCTCTGTTTGGCTTGCTATGGCTTGAAGAGAAAACTTAAGTGCCATAAGTTCTGCAGAAAAAATTGTCAGGTAGGGGGGTAAACGGTAGGAAAGAGACAGGCCCTGGGAGGGTATAACTACTGCACAGCTGCATTTTGTTTCTGTCTTAGAGCCATCTGTGTAAACTTGGATGTAGTCCTGGTATTCTGCCAACTTTCCCAGGAATATGATTTTCATCACAGCTTGGGGGAGGTCCTCCTTTTTTTCAATGCTGATCTTAGGAATAATCAATTCCCAATTCCTTTGGAGGCGCTGGGAGAATCATCATCAAAATTAACAGTCAGCCTGCCATTCTCTATGAACTCTTCCATGCCAGGAAGGCAAAGGAATCTCTGTTGGTTTGTAGTGGACATCAGGGTTGTGGTGGCTAATGATTCCTTTGTAGATAATGTGGTTCTTGAGTCTTATCTTTTTTGCAAAATATCTTGCAAGGAGATATTTTCTTCTGGAGTGAAGGGACTGGATCCACACTTCATAGTATATAGCTGCAATAGGAGTTGATTTTAGGCAGCCAAGGGATCTTCGTAAGATTGCATGGAGGGTAGTGTCAAGTTTCTTGAGGAGACATTTCTTGGCAGATCCATATATAAATGATCCATAGTCTATCTTGGATATCACCACTGACTTGACAATAGTTAAAGCAAAGACTGTTGGGGCTCCTCTTCTTCCAAGACAGAGAGCATTAATGAAGTTTTGTCTTTGTTTGAGACTGCCAATCAGCTCATCCAGATGGGGTTTCCATGTCAGTTTTTGGTCAAATACAATTCCCAGAAAGCGTGCATGTTCTGCAACCACAATCCCATGTCCATTCAGTTTCACCAGTGGTTTGAAAGCATCCAGGTTATGCATTTTGTGGAAAAACACACTAACTGACTTATGGCTTGAGAAGACCATATTATTACTTTTTGCCCAAATTGATAGCATATCTACAGCTTTTTGAGAGGTTGACTGTAAGCATACAGGGTCTCTCCCCACAACTGCAACAGCAATATCATCAGCATACAGAAAGAGCTCTGCTCCAAGAACATTTTCCAGGCTTATATCATGACAATAAACTGAGAAAAGAAGTGGACTTAGAACAGCCCCTTGAGGGAGTCCAATGTCAAAGGCTTTCCTCTTAAACTCTGAGAAGGAGCCCCCCAGGGAGGTCTGGACCTCCCTACCCATCAAAAATTGGTGGATTCAATTTACCAGTAGGTCTGGTAAGCCCATTACAGATAGCTTTCTGATTAGTTGCCTCACATCTACTCTATCAAATGCTGATTCCATGTCTAAAAATATCACATGTACTGCTTTTCCTTTTTTGAAGCTTTGTTTGATCAGATGCTCTAGTCTAACTAAGGCATCTGTGGTGCTCCTTCCAGGGAGAAATCCGAGCTGTTCAATTTGAATGTGGTCTGATAATGGGGTTAAAATTCTTTGTTTTATTACCCTCTCAATTAGTTTTGCAACACAAGAGGTGAGTGATATGGGGCGGTATGAATCAACCAGCTTAGGGTCTTTTCCTGCCTTGAAAAGTGGGATCACTGTTGCCTTATTCCATTCAGATGGTATTGATGACTCTATGACAGATCTATTGAATAACTCTGTCAGTAGCTCAACAAATGTATCTGGCAAATTTTTCAACATTAAATTATGAATTCCATCAGGGCCAGTTGCACCAGGCTGGAGCTTTGAAATGGTGTCTTTAACTTCCTGAAAGCTGAAGTGAGAAAATGGTACAGTACCGTTTATGAGACTGAGTTGATGGTGTGTGAGCTGTGATGGTGTATCTACTTTCAGAAACTTTTCTAAGAAGAGATTAAGTTTCCCATTGGTTGAAAATTCTGTAATCCTTCCCAACTGTATTTCTGCAGGGATGGGTGTTCTTCTTTTTTTTACCTGAAAAAACCTGAAAATTTCTCCATGGCTCTCGAACGGGGGTGTTGTGGCCAAATTTGTCTTCAATGAGCCTTCTCCATCCATCTTGTGTCTCAGTCTTTAGTGTCTTTTTGAATTCTGCTGTCTTTTGCTTGAAAGCTATTTTATTCTCAATTGAGGGGTATCTAGAGAAGTTATTTTTTGCTTTTTTCTTCTCTAGGTAGGCTTTCTGGCATTCATTGTTCCATCCAGGAGTGGAATTTTGTCTCTTGGGATGGGGTTGTTTGTAACCAAATATTCTTTCTGAAGAAGCTATTATAGCTGAAGTAATCTTATTAGATAATGATTCCACTGACTGGTCACTTGTCTTAATTTCTGAAGCCTTTTGGTTTAAGTTGTGTTTCCAGGAGTTCCAGAGTTTGTCTTGGAATTTTCATAATTTCACTGGTTGGAACCTTGACCTTACTGGGTTGATCTTTAGTGTTAATGATGGAACCTCGTGGTCAGAATCAAAGTCACAGGGTTTCTGAATTTCTACACTATTTATAATATCTGATGATGTGAAAGTGAGGTCAATGGTTGAGTACTTGCCTGTCTGAGGGTTCAGCCGTGTATTTAGGTCTTTGGGGGTTACAAGGGACAACTTATTTATGGGTTTCAGGATGTAATTGGTTAGAAGGGTTGCAATTGGATCTTCTGGTGATACAGTATCCCACATTCTGTGGTGCAGGTTAAAGTCACCACTAATTATTTTCAAAGGGCCACATGCATTCACAATCAGTTTGAATTGATTCAGGGAGAATTTATTTGTCTTTGGGGCATAACAGTTAGCAATACTAATCCACTTGTTACTTCCCAGTAGTTTTATGTCAATTATGCCTACCTCCATTTCCCCTTGTGGACTGGGGTCATGTATTCTAAAAGCTAGGTCATTTTTCACAAGTGACAGTAGGCCACCACCTGTTTTGTGGACTCTGTCCCAACGGGCAATATTGTACCCCTTGAAATCATGGACAATATTCTCCTGTTTTAAGAAAGTTTCTTGAAGTAGGAAAATATCAGGAGCATGCCTGACTAAAATATTTTGGAGTTCTTTTCTTTTGGCTTGGTTGAATCCCCGGATATTTAGTTGGAACACTGAAAGGGAGCTAGTCATTTGTGTGTGAGGGTGCTAACCTGGATCTTTGTAGCTTGTTACTACTACCTTCTAGGCTAGGTGTAGCCTCTTTTCCTTTACGTTTTCTTTCAGGGGCCCTTGTTCTGCTGGTTTGGGGTGGGTTGTTACTGGTTGTAGGGCTTGATTCAACTCTGTTTAGGTTTTCAGCAATGTTGGATAGGCTAAGGACTGCATTTTGAAGATTAGCTGGCATCATCTGAGACACTAGTTTGCAAAGTGATGTTGTTGTCTCAGCCAGATAAGAGATCTGCTTTGTAACACCTTCAAACATGGTCATATATTTCTTGTTTCAGGTCCTCAACTGGATGGTGGTTAGGTGTCAAAGGAGGGAAGGAGTCTTTATGGGCCATAGGGACATGTTTGGTTTGTGTTGGAAGTCCCTTCTTCAGGACCTCGGCAGCAGTCCTCATGGGGACATTATTAGTGAAGGAATAGGCTACAATTGCTTTCTTCTCCATGAATACTGGACATTCTCTAGCATTAGCAGCATGGTTACCACTGCAGTTAGGGCACTTGAGTACCTGATCTTGCTTAATTGTTTTAAATTGGGAGCATTCATTATGAGTGTGTTGTCCACTACATAGTAGGCATCTTCTGCCTCTGCGGCAATTTGAAGCCATGTGGCCAAAACCTTGGCAATTGAAACACTGTATTGCCCGGGGATAAACTACTTAACTGTATACCTTGCGCCCCAAACAGAGACTTTCAGAGGGAACTGAACATCCTGATTGAAGGTGCAAACCAGGGGGATAACTCAAGGGCTTGGGTTTTTAAAGGCCAATGCCACATGTTCTATTCTATCATCAACTTGGACCTCCTTGACAAAGTCATCCAGATGGGTGACCTCTTCAGATGGGATAAATAAAATTCCTTTTCTATTTCTTATCAAAGCAGGGTTGGAACTAGGACCAAGCACAAACTTTAATTTACAACCATTTACTGCTATATCTGAAATTGATAGTATAGCCGTAGCTACTGATTGGTTTGCAGCTATTATTATAATGGAGCCATCTGGTCCAAGTCTTTCTAACATTGAACCATAATGGCCCCTGCACTCATGATTATGAAGATGTTCAAAAAGTTTTTTGGCAATGACTGTTCTACTACCTAATGTCAACAACCTAGTGGTTTCATTTGGACCTTCAACACCTAAAGCCAAAATCCTAACACTAGAATTATTTGGGTCAGGGGTGTCAGGACTAGGCCTACTCCTAATTGTCCTGTCATTCATCCCCCCCCCCAAAAAAAAAAACCCAATGGGTTAAAAATAAACAGGTAAAACAACAATATAAAATCACAAAAGGAGTAAAATGTCAAATAAATAAAACAAAAATGCTACAAGCAGAGGGGGGGAGCCCTCAGTCAATAATAAAATAAGCAAGCAATATAATTCAAAAGCAGGCACAGCACTAAGATTAAAAGCAGGGTACAAATGGGTTGCTAAGCACTCTCAGCACTTTGATAGTTGCAGTATGCAGGAATCTGGGAAAATTTGCACAAAGCACAATAACAGTCAAAGCAAGCCAAAGGCCAAAATGCACATCAAAACGAGTATACAAGCGTCAGGGACCCCAAGGGTAGAGCCCCTTGTGATTTAATCAACAAACCGTGGCACAGAGCTATCCCTACTTGGGAAGTAGCAATTTTGAATATTTTTGGTTTATTTCAATTTTAATTCCAGATGGAATGTTAGCTATGGTCCTTGCAGTATCTAGATCGCTACTCCTTCTGAATACATGTAATTGGCCATATGGCAGTTTAGTTCTGCCACACGGACTAATTTCTCTGCTCCGTGTTTTCCAGAATTGAATTATTTATTATGGCTTTTATTATAAATACATGATAAGAAATACAAAATTGACTTCAAAAGTCAAATTTTGATGAAAAATTGTAATACCTATATTTTATTGGCCAGAATGCATGCAATTCTTTTTAAATCAAAGTCACACTAGCTTTGATCAATTAAAGAGCAATGTGTGTTCCATGGGCTATGGGAAATTGACAGCTCTAGCGTCCTTTTTGAATGACAAAAAGTGGCTGGATGGCAACCAACTATCTTTCGAGGCCTTTTTGCTCAGGGGTGCCCCTTTCCCCCCGCCATGGTACCCGACCAAAACTATTGAGACAGATATTTTATTCGTAATTACTGAAAATTTAGCAGATGTACATCTAGGTGACATGATCCGCATATTCACAAGGATAAAGGTCTCAAATTCTGATATGTTGAATAGGGTTTTCAGCCATGGCGATTCCAATGGTGTCCTTTTTTGTTTCGATCAGGTGCCATATTTTAGGTGTTTCAGTTTTTTTCGAAATTCCCTAAAATTTATTTTCAAAATAAATTTTATTTTGAAAATTTTATAGATTTTTAAATTTTATTTCAAATAAATTGTATTAATATTAATTTAGACAATGGTTATCATTCCTGAATCAGCTAGAAATGGCAATTCCTTTTCACTTGGCGGTTTTTTTAAACGTCTCTTTTAACTTTTAGTTACTATGGGTCCGGGTTCGTGTCTTACTAGATTTTAGCTGCCGCTTCAACCACGATGTTTCAATAGAAAATGTGTGCATTTCCCAATTTTGTGAAGCCGAAATCTAGCAAACGATGAATGTGTATGGTTGCAGGCATATATTGGTCCCATAACCATGACCCCCTCCTAATTTTTGAGAGACAAGGTCGTAGATGGGAAGCTTCATGGCTCAAAATCCTATTCACATCAACCCGAAACCGTAACCTTTGGAGCTCAACAGTCTGCCAGATTCTATCGCCAGTGAAAGCTCCATAGCTTGTGTCCAACCCAAGTCAAAGAAGCAGAGCCAAGTCCTGACTCAGAGCACAAATAGGCCTAGTCCAAGCTGTGAAACCTTAGTGCCTTGACGCAAAAGTGACGTGAGTCCTTGCTTGGTGTAAAAACGAATTTTAAATGGTTAAAACTTTAGTTGGTCTGATGAGTCAAATTTTGGGCAAAAATGAATTAAGTCCTTACTTTGAGTAGAAACAATCAAAGATCAAGATAAATTGCAGAGGAAAGAGTGCGAAAACAGTTTAAGTCCAAATTCGGCAAAAACCAGTTAACTTTAAGCAACTAGCTGCCATACTTGGCCTAAAAATGATAGGCTGTACCTTTCAACTAGTGAAGGTTCGATTTTGGCTCAGCGTATATGAAAAATTTAAACCAAATTTGCAAGTTAATTTTGGAAGATTTATTCTTTGTATGAAGGGTTCCTCATTACATTACTCTTTACACTAAAGCTATTAGCACTTTTAAAAAAAAGCTTCCTATTCTAATTAAAAAGCCCCTGTTTTCAGTAAATGCTCTTAAAAAACTGGGACAAACAGTCAAACTTTAGTGTAAAGAGCAAGGTATTAAGGAGGGGGACACCATTCATATATGGAGGGGGCAACCCTTCCCCACACGGAAATCTCCTTCGGTGAAATATCCTCCAACGTAAAGCTAACCTTCTCCCCGTCAAATTCCCTCCAAACAGTTCCATCCTCGCTGAGAATCCCCCCACCCTGTAAAATTGCTTGCGGACGATCCAACCTGAAAAATTCTCCTTAGCATTTTTTCATCATAGGCAGCGCGCTAGCGCTGCCTAAGTAAAGAACGATGTGGGCACAATGTGTTTTTTTTTTCTCCATACCCGGGCACTTCGAATCGAAGGAGTTGTCGTAGAAATTTCGAAAAGGGCTCATTCGATTGGAAATTGGGGTGGCTAGTGCCCTTTTTAATAGTCTAAAACGATTGGAGGGCAAGTAGCCCCCCACGCCCATCATTCCCCCAAACACATCCGATCAAAATTTTGAGATAGCCATTTTGTTCAGCGTAGTTGATTTCCAGATAAAAATATCTTTTTGAGGAGTACACTCCCCCAAAACCCTCAAGGCAAGGGTTTTAGGTTATGTCCTGAGGGCATATAAGAGTAATGTTGGTACAATGTACTAGATATTATTTTTTTACTTTAGAGCAGGGCACTTCATATGGAAGGGGTCGTCGTAGAGACTTCATAAGGGGCTCATTCGATTGGACATAGAGAGTTCTAGGGCCCTTTTTAATAGTCCAAAGTGATTGGAGGGCAACTAGCCACCCCCCCCTCACGCACATCACTCCCCCAAACACATCCAATCAAATTTCGAGATAGCCATTTTGTTCAGCGCAGTTGATTTCCAGATAGAAGATATCTTTTTGAGGAAGACACTCCCCCACAACCCTTGGGGCAAGAGTTTTAAGTTATGCCGGGGGTATATAAGGTTTTTATAGGAGGCGTTGTCGTAGAAACTTCAAAAAAGGCTCATTCGACTGCATTCAAAGCGCTAGTGCCCTTTTTAATAGTCGAAAGTAATTGGAGAGCAATTAGCCCCCCCCCCAACGCTCAACATTCCCCCAAACACATCCAATAAAAATTTTGAGATAACCATTTTGTTCAGCGTAGTTTATTTCCAGATAGAAAATATGTTTTTGAGGAGGACTTTCCCCTACAACCCTCGGGGCAAGAGTTTTAAGTTATGCCCTTGGGGTATATAAGGTTTTTATAAAAGGCGTTGTCGTAGAAACTTCAAAAAAGGCTCATTCGATTGGAAATAAAAAGGGCTAGTGCCCTTTTAAATAGTCGAAAGTGATTGGAGGGCAACTAACCCCACTCTCACGCCCACCTTTTCCCCAAACACATCCAATCAAAATTTTGAGATTGCCACATTATTCAGCGTAGTTTTAAGTTCTATAAATTAGGTCTTCGAGAATGACAACCCCCTCACTGCCCTCAGGACAAGGGTTGTAAGTTATGCCCTGGGGGCATATAAGGTTTTTATAGAACGCGTCGTCGTAGAAACTTCAAAAAGGGCTCATTCGATTAGAAATTGAAAGGGCTAGTGCCCTTTTTAATAGTCGAAAGTGATTGGAAGGCAACTAACACCCCTTCCACGCCCACCATTTTCCAAAACATATCCAATCAAAATTTTTAGATAGCCATTTTGTTCCACGCAGTTTAAAGTTCAGGAAATTATACCTTTGAGCAGGACACTCCCCCCACAGTCTTCAGGGCAAGGGTTATAAGTTATGCCCTGGGGGCATATAAGGTTTTTATTGAAATCTTCGTCGTAGAAACTTGAAAAAGGGCTCATTCGATTGGAAATTCAAAGGGCTATTGCCCTTTCTAATAGTCGAAAGTGATTTGAGGGCAACTAACCCCTCTCACGCCCACCTTTTTCCCAAACACATCCAATCAAAATTTTTAGATAGCCATTTTATTCAACGCAGTTGAAAGTTTTGGAAATTAGGTCTTTAAGGACGACAAGCCCCCCCCCCCCCCCCCACAACCCTTAGGGCAAGGGTTGTAAGTTATGCCCTGGGAGCATGTAAGGTTTTTATAGAAAGCGATGTTGTAAAAACATCAAAAAGGGCTCATTCAATCCAAATTGAAAGGGCTAGTGCCCTTTTAATAGTCGAAAGTGATTGAAGGGTAACTAACCCCCCTCTCACGCTCACCATTTCCCCGAACATATATAATCATAATTCTGAGATATCTATTTTGTTCAACGTAGTCGGAAGTTCTGGAAATTAGGTCTTTTAGGATGATAACCCCATCATAGCCCTCAGTGCAAGGGTTGTAAGTTATGCACTGGGGGCATATAAATATAGAAAGTTGTTGTAGAAATTTAAAAAGGGGCTCATTTGATTGGAAATTGAAATTGTCCTTTTTAATAGTCGAAAGTGAGTGAAGATTAATTAACCCCCCTCTCACGCCCACCATTTTCCCAAACATGTTCAATCAAAGTTTAGAGATAGCCATTTTGTTCAACCTAGTTGAAAGTTCTGGAAATTATGTATTTAAGGATGAAAAACTCCACAGAGTCCCCAGGACAAAGGTTTTAAGTCATGCCCTGGGGCATATAAGGTTTTTAATGATAGAGTTGTCGTAAAAACTTCAAAAGGGGCTCATTCAATTGGAAATTGAGAGGGCTAGTGCCCTTTTAAATAGTTAAAAATGATTGGAGGGAAACTAATCCCCCTCCCACGCCCACCCTCCCATTTTACTTTATGTTTAAAAACTAAATGTTGCCATAAGATTAAATCAAAACGTACTGTGTTAATGCTAATTCCCAATAAGGCATCTCAGCAGTATCTCAATAACGACTGAGGGTATTATGTTCAAACTTTCGGGGCTGCTTCTTCTCTTAAAATTTAACTAAATCAAAATAGCGTAAGTGTATTCAAGCTATCAAAGAAAGTAAACAGATTTTTTTGTGAATGGTATCAAGTTTTCCATTTCAGGTCAACTAGAGGAGGTATGAAACTAAATTAAACACTAGTATTTGTGTCCAAATTTTTAAGAGGGTGTATATTGTTAAAAATTGCTGAAAATTTTTCTCCAGCATACAAATAGCAGGCCAAACTAAAAATTCTGAAAAAAACGAAAAAATTTAAAGTATTACTTTCTTTTTCTCTGAAAAGACTATGTCAATATAAAACGAACAGAAATTAATTTAAAAAACTTTTTCCACAAAATAAGTTTTTCAAAGAAAAGTAAAGAACTCCATTAAACAAAAAATGAGCAAAAATAAAATGAAATAATCTACCAAGCGTGAAACTACCAGAAATCAGCATCGATAAATAAATGAAACCCAAAACGAACAGAAATTCCAATAAATAACCGAGTCAAACTCAAAACGAGCAGAAATTAACATAAGTTTGGCTCAAAACCCCTCTGCCTTCCCAAGGCCAGAACATAATTTACACTTTAATGAAAAAATATAAATGTTTCTACTTTTATAACTTTAATAAATCAAATAATATTAACATTTTGATTACTAAATATCAGTATATGTATATTAAACTGACAATGCACATTCATTTGTATTTTTTTTTCAGTAAAGTGCAAATTATGTTCTGGCCTTGGGAAGGTATGGGAGGTTTGAGCCCAACTTATGTTAATTTCTGCTCGTTTTGAGTTTGACTCGGTTATTTCTTGTAATTTCTGTTCGTTTTGGGTTTCATTTATTTATCGATACTGATTTGTGATAGTTTCACGCTTGGTAGATTATTTGATTTTATTTTTGCTCATTTTTGTTTAATGGAGTTCTTTACTTTTCTTTGAAAAACTTATTTTGTGGAAAAAGTTTTTTTAATTAATTTCTGTTCGTTTTATATTGACATATTAAATAAAAAAAACAAGTTTTTTAAACTGAAAGTAAGGGGCGACATTAAAACTTAAAACGAACAGAAATTATTCCGTATATGAAAGGGGCTGTCCCCTCCTCAACGCTTCGATCTTTACGCTACAGTTTTTCATTGTTTTAAAAAATAAAGTTGTGAGACAGAGTCAAACTTTAGCGTAAAGAGCGAGGCGTTGAGAAGGGGACAGCCCCTTTCATATACGGAATAATTTCTGTTCGTTTTAAGTTTTAATGTCGCTCCTTACTTTCAGTTTAAAAAACTTTTTTTTTTATTTAATTTTTGAACGTTTTTGAATAAATGCAGGTTTTGATCTTGGCTCACCGTACATGAATAATTAAAACAAAATTTTCATATTAATTGACTTTTATTTAGTTATGGCCTTCTCGAAACTTGTTTAATTTTAATTACGAACGTTTTTATTAGTAATAAATATACGTAACTTACGAATTAACTTACTTAACGAACTTCTATATTCATATATTTTTAATACGTTTATTAGGGGGTTCGCCCCCTAGTCAATACCTTGCTCTTTAAGCGAAAGTTCCAATTCTTTAAAAATGACCGCTTAATCACAAAGGCCGTTAATTCGAATAAATAGCTCTTATGAAAGTACTAAAAAATCTTTGGCTTAAAGAGCGAGGCATTGACTACGGGGTGAACCCAATTATATATGTAATATTTTCTGTTCCTTTAAAGTTTTGTTGTTGCTGATGTTGCAGTTGAAATACTTTTTTTATATTAAATTTCTGATCTTTTTTTAAATAACGCTGGGAAGTCCGGTGTCCCCTTCATAGCAATGTCCCTTCCCCCATTAAAAATTCCTTCATGGAAAGATCCTCCCACATAACCCCCGACCCCCCCCCCCACCCCCACTACCAGGAAAAATCTCTCCTGAAAACGTCTGTATACTTCCAAATAACCAATACTATATGTTAACATTGGGTAAAGTTCATAACTTTCAGCCCTCCCCCCGGGAACTTCGGGGGATTAAGTCATCCTAAAAGACATAATTATAATATTTTCGACTATGCTGAACAAAATGGCTATCTCAAAATTTTGATCAGGTGACTTTGGGAAAAAATGAGCGTGGGAGGGGGTCTAGTTGCCCTCCATTTTTTTTGGTCACTTAAAAAGGGCACTAGAACTTTCAATTTCCATTCCAATGAGCCCTCCCACGATATTCTAGGACAACTGGGTCGATACGATCACCCCTGGGGGAAATAAAACAAACAAACAAACAAACAAATAAACACGCACCCGTGATCTTTCTTCTGGCAAAAAATGCAAAATTCCACATTTTTGTAGATGGGAGCTTGAAACCTCTACAGTAGGGTTCTCTGATACGCGGAATATGATGGTGTGATTTTCATTAAGGTTCTATAACTTTTAGGGGGTCTTTCCCCCTTTTTTCGAAAATCAGCCGAATTTTCTCAGGCGCGTAACTTTTGATGGGTAGGATTAAACTTAATTAAACTTATATATTTGAAATCAGCATTAAAATTTGATTCTTTTGATGTATCTATTTGTATCAAAATACCGTTTTCTAGAGTTTCGGTTACCATTGAGCCGGGTCGCTCCTTACTTACAGTTCGTTACCACGAACTGTTTGATAAACTCCTACGCCACTTTTCTTCCCAAGGACATCGATTCAATAAATTTGAGATGGGAAGATGGGAACATAGTAGAAAGGTCCAATGACAATGTAAGTAAGGAGTGAAAGGAGTTACTGAGTTTTTTATTTTTTGCCAGATTAAAGATCACAGATATTTGTTTTTTATTTTATTACATTTTTTTAGGGGTGATCGCATTGAACCAATAGTTTTATAAGATCGTGAAATGGCTCATTGTTACAAAAATCAAAACTTCTGGTACTCTTTTAAGCTACCCTAAAAACTGGAGGCTTACTAGTCCCCCTCCAACACCCCTTTTCTCCCCAAAGACATCAAATCAAAAGTGTGAGATAGTAATTTGATTAAACATATTTGAAGGGTCCAATAACTATGTCTTTGGTAATGGCACCACCCCCTTAGTGTCTGGGGAAGGGAAATCAAGTTACATAAATTGCCTATTGTTCACATTTTATACTATTTGTTGTTGGAAAATATACGAAATAAATTTTTAGAGAGAATTTTCTCCAGAATGGATTTTACATAGGGAGATTTCGTGAGGAGAAAATTTTCCGGGGGAGATTTTTCAGGGGAAATTTTACAGGCGTGTCAGATTTGAGTGTGATTTGAGCAACATTAAAACTTAAAACAAAGAGAAACTATTCCACATATGAGGGGGCTGCCCCTTACTTAACCCTCACTCTTTGCGATAAAGTTTGACTTGACGTCACAATTCTTTAAGAAAGACTGCCCAAACACAAGGGACGTTGAATTTAAATGAGAAGTATTAAAAAAAAAAAAAACTTAAAGACTTGTTTGGTATCAGGGAATCATGTTTGGTATCTAATTCTATAGTGATTCATTACTGTGTTTATACAGTTTTGACTGGTTCTCAGTGTGTCCAAATGAAGTGCATTGTCATATTGATCATTGTGAACACAGGGCACATCTGCATATTGTTCTGCAGCTGTTTCTAAAACACATAAACACTTCCATTGACAGTATTATTTGAAGACCACCCAAAGAGCCTTAAAGCTAGAGAGCACTTAAACAAGAAAATTTTGCTTCCGAATAAAAAATTAAATGTAGTGAATCTCTATTCTAATGGTTGTTGACAAAAGGGGAAATCAGAGTACACCTCTGAAACTGTTGCCTCTTAAATGAGTTTAAACATAGCCTTCTATAGAATTATTCTGTAGAAGGCTAATTTCGCTGATAAATTTTTTGTTCGGCCGCTAATGATATTGAAACAATAAACGAGGAAGGGTAGTTCACTTGTAGTACAATTCCATTCTCAAGAAAAGTGCTGGCGTTTCGATTAGGCCAAAACTTGACTTTCTTTTGCTAAGCAACAGAGGATTGTAGGAGTACCCATATGGGAGATCATTTGAAGGGGTAAAAAATTATAATAATTAGCAGAACATCTCCTAAGTTTCGTTTTCTTACGGAATAGAATAATCCTGCCAGATTCTAAAGGGTGCCAAAAAAGGGCAATTCAGAGCACACCCCTTAAACTGTTTGCCTTTAGATACGTTTAAACATTGATTGTTTGAAACCTTGAATAAACATTGAAACATTGAAGAGATTGACCCAGCAAGAAGAAGATTTGGCATAACTACTACTAGCAGCGCCGGACACTGTTTTTTTCTTAAAGATTCTTTCTACATTTTCTAAGTGAAAATATTTGGTACCAGCGTGATTTTCACGAGCTAGTCTTATCTCCTCAAATCCAGAATAGAGATATTATTGGGTAGTTCAGGAAAATCACAGAAATAATCTTAAAATCTAAAAGAAAGGAATTCTTGCATTTATCAAAATGCTGCTGAAATGGTGGGAAGGGTTGTTTTTAGGACTACTTCTGGAGCCTTATGCCCTGGTAGTCTATTTTTGTAAATGCTTGTGTGGACCTACACGAGTCTTTTCTATTTCGGCAAACACAGCACATGCTAGGAAACACGGTCACTACCAAAAATTAAAGCTTGGTAGTTCTGTGTTTTTCTTATTCTAGAAGTTGCTTTGTAATGACACCTTTTTCTCCCCAAATCCCTGCACGGTGTTTTTGAACTTTTTTTTATCTTTTGAAAAAACACGATTCCCCCTAGGCTTGAAAAGCTACAAGCGAAAGCTGCTACAAATTTGAATTAAATCTCGATCTTTTTTTTCTGTATATATATTTTTGTAAAAATACTGATTATAAAGCATATTATAAGATTTAAAATTGGATATGACTTTCAATCACCCAGCAATACAAACACCCAATTCTTGCGTTCCCAGCTCACCCTCGCCTCCCCAGCTCAGCTTTTCTCCCCTCCCCACCCTACCACCCGTAATAAAGTTCTAAAATTATCCCCCCAAAAACAGTCTTATAATTTATTTTTTAAACTGAGGTATGTGTTCAGCCACCTTAATGCTCAATGGTAGCTCATTCTATTCAGATGAATCCAGGTTTTTTTATGAAGTTTAATTTAAAGCATAATGATAAAAACTTAGGATCAAAACAAAGTAAAACAAAGGATCAAAGTAAAATCAATCAACCAGCAGCAGCAATAATATTATAAATAGAAAAACATATAAATTTTGAACAAGACAACAAACAATTTTGGACAGATAATCTGATTGAATAAATGACTAATAGTTGCTTCCTGCCACGTTTTTCCTTCCTTTTAGGGTTCAGTTTTGGATATCTTTGCACTTTTTCGACGGTCTTCATTTAATGTCATTGTATTTTCTTTTCGAGGATGAAGTAGTAAACGTGTCTTTTCCTTCGCATTTTTTTCGACGGTGTACCTGCGTCATCATCTATGGTTATAACTTCAATTTCATCATCATCTGTGGTGACAACTTCAGTGATAAAACTCAATTTCTTTTCCCATTGGCTTGTGCTTTCTATTTTTATTAACGGAGTCTCCTGAAAGAAGAAGTTCAACATGATTGTTATGTTCAAACAGTTCAATGTATTTAGTACTTTAAGAAGCCTTACAAAATAAAAATAGGATGGAAATATCTGGTTTCCTTGTACACTCTATAGCGCAGGTTTAAAGACGCGCCTTTGTCTTGGGAAATCACACAAAATTAGAAAAATTTTTTAAATGTTCCTTCATTACCTCTGCAATAGGACTAAAAATGAAGAATTTATACACAGTTTCCACTGGTTATGGCTAAATTTGTTTAAGGCGAGCCATTTTCTTGCGAAATATGCAATAGGAATAAAAATGAAGAATTTATACACAGTTTCAACTGGATATGGCTAACTAGGCGTATTGTATTTATTCTGGTTTACACTGACAATCTGGAACGCCCACTTCAAAATCCCAATTTTCTTGAATTTATGGGTACGTTTTACTCGAATTATCGAGCAAAATTGTTTTTTTTTTACTCCCCCCGTCCTAAAAAAATATCTGGACACATGACTGCAAACATGCCTAACAAAAGAAGCAAAAATCAGTCTTTCATTCATCAACCTGCACAATGCAGTTACCAACTTTTTTTTTGTTCAGCATAGTTGAAAGGTCCAATAACTATGTTTTTGGAGATAAAATAACACCCTACAACCCCCTGGGGAAAGGTTATAAAATTTACACTAAGCGAAAACTTATTTAATAATTCATTAGAATACCAAGGACAGTGAGTATGAAACCTGTTTGTTTTAATTGGTTAAGCGAATACTTCGTTAATAAAAAAAATTCAATTTTTGAGGAAAAGACATATGTTTAGATATTCAATTTCTGGTGATCGCGGGCACCAGACTCGAAAAACAAAGAAACTTAGGAGGAAAGTCAGAAAAAAAAAGAAAAAAAAAAGGTAAAAAACATATGAAACCAAACAGATTGAGAATATATAGCTTTAATTTGAAGGTGCAGTTATTGGTTTTTGAGGTTCAACCTCACCAAAACCTTAAAATATAAAACTTTTTTTTTACATCCTGTGCAGTCCCCAAGTCATCTTTCCGGTATTTTCAACCATTTACGAAGTAGACTTTTTTTTTGCTCAGCATAAAAAAATGCTCAGCAGGTATATATGTATACCTGCTAGCAGCTACCTGCTACCTGTATACCTGCTACCTGCTAAATGGTAGCAGGTATATATTTGCTCAGCATTGTTTTGCTCAGCAGGTATATATACCCCAGGGCATAACTTACAATCCTTGCCCTGAGGGTTGTGGGAGGAGTTTCATCCTCAAAGACATAACTTCCCGATCTTTTAACTACGTTGAACAAAATGGCTATCTTAAAATTTCTTAGTTTGATTTCTGAAATTTCTGAGATGGCGATCCCTTTTTGAGTTTCTACGACAACGCTTACTACAAAAACATAATATTCCCCCAGGGTATAACTTACAACCCTTGCCCTGAGGGCTGTGGGAGGGTTGTCATCCTCAAAGACCTAATTTCCAGAACTTTTAACTACGTTGAGCAAAATTACTATATCAAAATTTTGATTGGATGTGTTTGCGGAAATGGTGGGCGTGAGAGGGGGTTAGTTGTCTTCCAATCACTTCCGACCATTAGAAAGAGCACCAGCCCTTTCAATTTCCAATCAAATATGCTCTTTTTGGAGTTTCTAGGAAAACACTTTCTATATAACCTTATATGCCCATAAGGTATAACTTACAACCCTTGCCCTGAGGGGTGTGGGGAAGGGGGTTGTCATCCTCAAAGATCTAATTTCCAGAACTTTCAACTGCATTGAACAGAACGGCTATCTCAAAATTTTAATGGTATATGTTTGGGGAAATGGTGGGCGTGAGAGGGCGCTTAGTTCCCTCTGATCACTTTCGAGCATTAAAAAGGGCACTATCCTTTCAATTTCCAATCGAATAAACCCTTTTTGAAGTTTATATGACAACGTTTTCTATAAAAATCTTATGTGCCCCCCAGGGCATGACTTACAACCCTGAGGGCTTTGGGGGGAGTGTCCTCCTCAAAGACACAATTTCCAGAGCTTTCAATTACGTTGAACAAAATACATATCTCAAAATTTTGATTCGATGTGTTTGGGGAAATGGTGGGCGTGAGAGGGGGGTTAGTTTGCCCTCCAATCAGTTTCGACCATTAATCGAACAATTTCAAATGCTTTCCAGAAACACCTTATATGACCCAGGGATTAACTTACAACCCTTGCCCTTAGGGTTGTGGGTGGGGGTTGTCATCCTCAAACACCTAATTTTCAGAGCTTTCAACTACTTTGAACAAAATGGCTATCTCAAAATTTTGATTGGATGTGTTTTGGGAAATTGTTAGCGTGACAGGGGGGTCAGTTGCCCTCAAATCACTTTTGACTATAAAAAGGGCACTAGCCCTTTCAATTTCCAATCAAATGAGCTCTTTTTGAAGTTTCTACGAAAACACTTTCTATAAAACCTTATATGCCCCTAGGGCATAACTTACAACCCTTGCCCTGAGGAGTGTGGGGGAGGGGGTGTCATCCTCAAAGATCTAATTTCCAGAACTTTCAACTGCATTGAACAAAACGGCTATGTCAAAATTTTAATTGGATGTGTCTGGAGAAATGATTGGCGTGAGAGGGGGTTTAGTTCCCTCTAATCACTTTCGACTGTTAAAAGGGCACTATCCTTTCAATTTCCAATCAAAAAACCCTTTTTGAAGTTTCTACAACAAAGCTTTCTATAAAAATCTGTATAGCCCCAGGGCATAACTTACAACCCTGAAGGCTTTGGGGGGAGTCTCATCCTCAAAGACACAATTTCCGGAGCTTTCAACTATGTTGAACAAATTGCCTATCTCAAAATTTTGATTGGATGTGTTTGGGGAATGGTGGGCGTGAGAGGGAGGTTAGTTGCCCTCCTATTGGTTTCGACCATTAGTCGAAGAGTTTCTAATGCTTTTCATAAACACCTTATATGACCCCAGGGCTTAACTTATATCCCTTGCCTTGAGAGCTGTGAGGGGGTTGTCATCCTCAAAGACCTAATTTCCAGAACTTTCAACTACGTATAACAAAATGGCTATCTCAAAATTTTTATTGGAAGTGTTTTGGGAAATGGTGGGCATGAGAGGGGGGTTATTTGCCCTCCAATCACTTTCGACTATTAAAGGGGCACCAACCCTTTCAATTTTCTATCGAATGAGCCATTTTGGAAGTGTCTACGACAACGCTTTCTATAAGAACCTTATATGCCCCCAAGGCATAACTTACAGCCCTTGCCTTGAGTGCTCTGGGGGGGGGGGATTTCATCCTCAAAGACCTAATTACCAGAACTTTAAACTACGTTGAACAAAATGACCATCTCAAAATTTCGATCGGATATGTTTGGAGGAGTGGTGGTCGTGATAGGGGCTTAGTTACCCTCCAATCACTTTCGACTATTAAAAAGGGCACTAGCCCTTTCTATTTCCAATCGAATTAGCCTTTTTGAAGTTTCTGCGACAACGCTTTCTATAAAACCTTATATGCCCCCAGGGTATAACTTACAACTCTTGTCCTGAGGACTGTGGGGTGGAATTGTCATCCTCAAGGACATTATTTCTGGACCTTTCAACTACGTTGAACAAAATGACTATCTCAAAATTTTAATCGGATGTGTTTGGGGAAATAGGCGTGAGAGGGGTGTTTCTTGCCCTCCAATCACTCTTGATTATTAAAAAGGGCACAAGCCCTTCCAATTTCCAATCGAATGACCCCTTTTTAAAGTTTCTACGACAAATCCTTCGATACGAAGTACCCTGGTCTAAAAGACAAACCCCCCAAAATATAATACATTGTGCCAACATCGTTCTCTCTTAAACAACGCTATTGCACTGCCTCTGAAAAACATTGTAAAATTTTAGCCGAAAGCTATCACATTTTTTTTTTTGGGGGGGGGGGTGGAGGGTTAAAAGAATTTTCTCTTTACTTAGATACTTGGAGCTTATCTTAGATCTCAGTATGTGTAATGTAACTATCCTGGGATGTTCTACCGCTGTAAAAATCGAGTTTGATAATATAGCTGTAAAAGCTCACTTACTCAAAGAACGCGCTGAATTGGGCTGTGAATTTATTCTGTATCTGAACTCACCTAGACGCCGCTTTGCTGCTTTAACTGCAGATCTCACAGTCATATGAATGCATTTTGTATCAGCTCCCTCTAAAAAGTGGACCTCCCTCAAAACCATGACTAGGGCTGCAGGTTTAATGCTAAAATTCTTTAGCTTAACAGAAGTATATAATGCTACCTATCAGAAGTCAAGGATGTTGATCTAAAGCACACAATCAGATTGAGCGTACCAGAAAACTTTACTGCAGAGGTATGAAGATCCCATCTACAAAAACACAGTTTTTTCTTCTTTTTCTTTTTCTTTCTTATTTTTTGTCAGAATAAAGATCACATATGCGGGTTTAATTTTTTTTTTTTTTTTTTTTTTTTTTCTTTTTTTTTTGTCTGTTACTCGTTTTTCCTAGGGATGATCATATCGAACCGATAACCCTAGAACATTGGCCAAGAGCTCATTCTGATGAAAATTGAAATTTTTAATGTCATTTTCAGTAACCAATAAGATTGGAGTGCAGCTGGCCCCCGTCCAACGCCCCCTTTCCCGGAAAATTAATCATATCAAAATTTGAAAATAGACATTCTATTCAGCGTAGTTGAAAGTTCCAATAACTATTCCTTTAGTGGTGAAATGACCCCTCATAGTCCTGTGGGAAAGGGCAGTAATTTATGAAGTTTGTCCATTGTTTATTTTCTCATTTGTTATTGAGAAGCATGGAGACATGCTTCAAGGGAGGGGTGCTGTGAGGAGGATTTTTCCCATTAAGTTCTCTTTGGGGTTGTTAGTTTCTGGGAGAAAGTTTTCTAGAGTGAATGTTACACGGGGGGAATTTTTCAGAACTCCTACACCAAATTCTTTTTATTTGTCTTACTTCCTCTTTGGCTCATCAATTTTAAATTTGTAGAGACTCCTGGAAAATTTTTCAGCAGGACTGGAATTGTCTGTAAGCATTTTTCTGTGGGTGCGAGGATTATCCACGGGATAAATCCTTATTAGGGTAATTTCCATGGGAGACATGTTCCATTATGGGGGAGAGGGTCCGGTATGATTGGAAAAACGATCAGAAATTAAACTAACAGTAGGGGAGGGTGGGGTTGGTTCGGACAAATTTTTTTGGTTGGGTGCAGCTTCTGTCCCAATCAGTATCCATCTTCCGTTTTCATCTTAAAAGAAAGAGATTGTGTCCAATATTTGTCAGGAATTTTGGTAGACTTTTATCTTTCGTCTTTAAACAAAAAAATCCAACAATAAAAAAAAAATAATTGTCCGAAGTTACCCCACGGTGTGGGGTGGGCTCGGACATGGTGTGGGGTTACTTCGGACAGCAGTAATATGGGTTCGGCAACCTCACAGATTAAAGAAAAAAACGCCATTTACTGAAAATTTGAATATGTATAAAAAAAAAACAAGTAAAATGAAAGTTGAAGAAAAAAAATCAAGTAATTTGAACCAAAGCTCACAGGAGCTCTATCTCACGTTGTAGCTGCTGAGATCACATTGAAAAGTGAGTCCTCGCTTTGTCCGTTCAGTCCCTCCAGTGGCAGTTGGTGATGGAAGAGAAAGAACAATGTCGTTTGAAGAGACGAAGGCTTTGTCCTCAATATCCGGAAAAATGAACCGTGCTCCATTTCTGCGAAGGAACAAGACTTCTAGATCGCTTCCAGTTTTTCCTTTTATCTGGCCAACGTAGAAGATATCCGACTTCTTTGATTTGCCCAATTTGAATTTTACCAGAACATAGCTATCCGTTTGAGCTTGGTCAATATCAAAAGGTTCAAGGTCCTCTTCTACGTCTCCACAGTGAAGAGACTCGCCGCTTGAGGAGTCGCTCGGGGCAACAAGTTCAGAAAGAGTCTCCGCCTCATCGGTTCCGTCGTCTTCGTTAGGCTTGCGGACCGCGCTGTTCTTACGTTTCTTTGTAGATGGCGTCGGCTTGGCCTTCTTTTCCTTTTTAGCTACGATCTCTTCTTTCTCAGGGGTGTCAGTGAGAATACGGGTCCTCCCTCTGTTGCGATTCCCACGTTCCGGAACAGTAACAGCCCCCACTCGGGGAAAAGGTCTTACTTCTTCGGGCGACCTTATGAAAGAAGAAATTAGTGGTCCAGCTTCGGAGTTGGCTTGTGATGAGGGGCTCCGCGAACTGGTTGTTTGGTCTAGCGGCCTATCCGCCACAAAGGATGGGGCAAAAGCTCCCTCTGGGAATACATCGCGATTGAATGGAAAGATTCCAGCTGCTTGAAACGCAGAGACTATGTTGGATGCACTGAACTTCTCCAGGAAAGGAACCCTGCTGAGTGAGGCTACTTCATAAATTGAAATGCGCTGTCCGGGATGCAACTGCAGCCATTCATTAAAGCGCTCTTTCAGTGCACCCTTGAAAGAAGAAAGCACTCCTACGTCAAGTGGCTGAAGCTTGTGGGAGCAGTGGGGTGGGAATGTCAACAGTGTCACGTGATTTTGCTTACAGTGTTCGATCACACGTACATCCAGATGGCTATCATGGTTGTCCATGAGCTGCAGGATGGGAGTCTCTTCATCTGGCTTGGTTATTTTCGTGAAGTGTCGCATAGCCTCCAAGAACAAGTCGCCGTTGACCCAACCACTAGGGTGCGCAAGCCCATGGCAACCAGGGGGGCCTTCGTTTGTCATTCTAGGTATGAAATTCACTCGCGGAAAAATGAAGACCGGTGGAAAAGTCTCTCCAGACGCACTGGCGAAACATACAGCAGTCACGTTTTGACCTCTTTCTGCAGACACAGTCTGACCAACCTGTTTTTGTCCAGTTGGTGCTAGGAATTTCGGTGGTGGAAGCACGGTGACTATACCTGTCTCGTCAACGTTCCAGATGCGATCAGCCGTCAGTTTGGCTCCAAACCTTCCATAGACATCAAGTAGCTTGTCAAAAATCGTCTGAACGACAGTTTTGTTGAAGCCGGAGGCTCTCACCTGACTTGTGGCTTCTGGCTTCCTCACCGAGATGTCTGAATTCCGCTTCAGAAACGCAAGAAGCCAGTCCTTTGACCCTGCTTCATTGAAACACCAGTTTTCTGGTACAGAAATGTTATTCGCACGGGCCTAAGAGTAAGCAAATTTTTGTGCTTCAGTTGTTGTCAGTCCATGGTTCATTCTCGAACAAGTGCGAAAGTAGTCGGCTAGTTTTCGCTCGTGTTCGCTTTCAAAAACTTGCCTGTTATGTTTCGGTCTCGTCGGGAAGTTTATCTGCAGTGGCCCAGGCTCTTCGTTGACACTTTTATCCGCTTCTCCTGTCTGCGGCCTCGAGCGCCTGACATAGTCCAGTAGCGTGGACTTCTTTATGCCGAAGTTTTCTGCAATTTGTCTCAATGTTCCTTCCTTTTTCAGATAAGCCCCAACTGCTTTCTTCATGTTTTCTAGGTTAACGGGAGGATCTTGTCGCTTCCTTTTGTATGATCGAGGCATTCTGAAAGAAACTGTTTTTAGTAACAAGCAATAAAATGCATATTAACAGGTACACGATGTGAAAAAAAGAGGAAAAGTTGGAAATACTGACCACAAAAAAAATGTCTGGGGTGGGTTCAGACAATTTCCGAATCCACCCCACTACCGTTGTCCGAAGCAACCCCACCATCGATAAAAAGTCTGAAACCTCACTGACGCTGTAACTACTATAGATGCCGCCAAAAACTAAAATTTAAACAACTTAGCAATGCCATAGTTAAACGCTGCAACAGTCAGCAAAATTCAATGACTAGTAATAACGGCCAAATAAAATCACAAACAAAGAAAGATACAGGACGCCACACCAACCATTTTCCGGTTTTTCTAAAATATTTCAAAAACGATTGCACGTGTGATAACCAAACTACATACTCAAGTAGGGTACTAGATGGCACGTCTATGGTATTTTTTTGGTGAATTTTAGAGGGCGTTGTAGGAAGAGAGGCTCTTGTCCAGACTCACCCCGTGTCCGAACCAACCCCACTCTCCCCTAAGCTTTTTCAAGCGAAAGTAAGTGGGCGGGGGGAATTTTCAGACTTAGTCCAGAATTTTCAGCAAGGATAGAATTGTCTGGGTGCAATTTTCCGTGGGGGATTTTACGCGGGAGGAATTCTCCATGGAGGATCTTGTCATGGCGGGACTTTCTAGAAAGGGGTAGGCGGATATCCCGTTTTTATTTGGAAAACGATCAGATGTAAAATAAAAAACAAGTTTTTTTGCAACTGAAAGTAAGAAACAATATAAAACTAAAAATGAAGAAAAATTATTTCGTATATGAGGGAGCTTCCTCTCCTCAATACCTCGCTATCTATGCTAAAGTTTGACTGTTTGTCTCAACTCTCTTAGAACGACTCTTGAAACACAAAGCCCGTTTAATTAAAATAAGAAGCTGTTTTAGTACGGAATACAGAATAATGTCTGCTCATTTTAAGTTCTAAATGTTGCTCCTTACTTTCAGTTCCTGTGTTTTTTATAATATAACTTTTTTAATTGCCCGCACAACGCTGAGTTTGATGAGAAAAAAAAACTACAGGAAATAAATTTTTCCATTGAGGAAACTAGCGGTAATCCCTGAGGGAGGATAAAATAAATGTGAGATGCAAATTTTCTTAGGGAAACTTTATATGTTTTGAATGATGTCTTTTGTGAACTAAAACCTTTCATATCAACTCCGAAAAGCTTGGCATCAAGAAGCTTGCAGCTGCAATTCCTTTCCGTATGTTAAATAGTCTAGGTGCCGTGTCACAGACTATAAGTGTATGGGCAAATAAAAGCAGTTTTGCTGAGTATACGATACTATTGTTGGAAGGTCACTAGGGATAGAAAAATCCTTTAATTTTGCTTCAGGAGAAAAATAGACAATTTGATTATCTGGTTACAAACGAAAGCACAAGAGGACAAAAAGATCAATACCCTCCTAAATTGTAACTGTTCGAACCACTGGTGAGTGAAACTGAGGTGTTAGTCGATTTAGAGGCTAGCGTCGACCGTCACAACGACCGTTCTATATCCTTTTTTTCTTAAATGACCAGTCAGGGCGTTTACGAATGGAAATATATAAATGTTTGAGGCTAAAAATGTATCTCATTTCAAATTTTCTTGCAAGTTCTTGCTAGAAAAAACGTCTCTTCCAACTGGGAGACTCCCCTTGTGTGAATGACATCTTACATGCATCGTCCGGATTTGTATTCATAAAGACAATGCTCGAATTTGGCTATGTTTCAGATCTACGCTGTGAATGTTTATCGATGATTTAAATTTCGTTTCTTCTTTTGTGAAAGGTAATCCAGTACGTCAAGATCTCAGAGGAAAAAACTGTACACAATCAAGAAAATAGAGACATAAAAATAGGAAAAACACAAACAATTCATGCTAACGAGAACACAAAATCGGGAGAACTATAGAAGATGAAAATACATCATAGCGTAATGATTTAAGTCCTAAATAATCTTTGAAGAGGTCCGCTTAGATTTTTATTTTTTTGCTGAGATCAAGGGAATGTCAGTTTAACATCGATCAAAATATTAACATTGGTAAGAATATTTCATCCATTAATTCTTAAAATCATTTTAAATCAATTGATATATACTGAGAGATGGTATCTATTTTTGAATTTTACGTTTAAAGGTAATATCTATTTCGTCGTGACAAGTACCAGGCAATCATGAAATGTAACTTGCGATTTTGAGAAATATTAAAACAAATGAAGAAAAATGTTTTGAATGCCTAAAATGAGAAACAGTTTTATAAAATAGAGGAAGGGCACATTCAAGCATAAAATTTTAATCTAATGCCTTTTTTGGTCTAATCAGAACCCTTAAATTTAAAATAATTTGCACATCAACAGTTACATATGTTTTCCTTATTGAAGCACAATCCTAAATGATTCACAGTGCACATTTGAAAATTTGTGCTATTTTCTCCAGAGCGCGAGCTAAACTTTAACGCAAAGAGTAAATTTTGAGAAGGCGAGGCCCCTTAAATTTGACGGTAATTTAAGTTGATTTTAAGAAACTTCATATGGGTTTTTATTAGTTTTTATGGGAAAAAGCTTCTTATACACTTAGTCTTGTGATGGACGCTCACGGTCGACGGACTTAGTTTATTTGTTTTTATTTGTTTTTGAGCTTTTTGAACTTGTTTCCAGGGACATCGTTCTGAATATAAACGGCCGTAGAAAAACATTAAACATGCATGAAGTCTTTACAGGTGAAGACCATTACAAATAAACATGGATGCAGTGATTGCTGCAACCTAGGAGAGAATGAAGTTCAGCTCATAGTAACCAAAACTTTAAAGACACTTTTTTGGAAAAACAAAATATCAAGTGAGAAAAACATGTTTGTCTTCATAGATAATTGATTAGACGGGATGTCTTGATAGATTGTCTTGATTAGATAAAAAACATAATCTCTTGACAAAACGATTATGACACATTTTATCATCTTGCACTTGAAGATAGTGTTTTGTCTAAAACCGCATTTTTATCTTTAACATCGTATTTTGGTACATAAAAAGGTAAATAGACATAGAAAATTTCCTATCAAATGAGTCGTTCAACAGCTCTTTAAGATGTTGGAGCAACCCGCTAGCCGTCAGCTACAAATGGAAATTTTCTTTTGCTAAACTATTAGTTCACTAACACTACACTATTAGTTCTACACTATTAGCTCTCTAACAGCCATCATGTGGCGCGGTGGGTAAATAAAGTGTATGGGGACTAAAAATTGAACTTGCTTTACGCATAAATTATATTTCAATGTTAAGATTTAGCTAGATAAAAATAAAAATAGAACTTCTATACAAACCAATTTCTTCCGTCTTGCGAAATTTTTACATTGACAACAGGCAAGCCTCTACGAGAGTTTAACTTGTATATAAAAAAAACATATTATGGGTAAATCTATAAATAAGTGAAGAAGGACACTTGCCTGATAAAAAAGGACATGGCCCAAGCAGCTCTCCTGTAAGATATATGGCCACTCATGTGCCACTCTGGTCTACCTTTACAAAACAAAATACTAAACGTCAATTTCACAATCTCAATTAGCCTTCTGTCTTATATCTCTGACCAATGTTCGTGCTGCTGCTTCAACAGGTTGGCTCAGGATCCGTCGCCATCCAACCTGTCTTCACTACAGAACAACAAGGGTCCTGGATAGTATGGCCATCAGCATCGTGCAGTAGAAGATAATCGTGCCAATCTAATCATGGAATTTTCTAGCCTAGCCAGAATGAATTCAAATCCCCCAATCCAACAGCATAATGGATAAATTGAAAAAGGATAAGGATCATGTAGATTTGGGTTAAATTTAGTCAGGGGTTTGCAGCACGATTAACACAATTTTTTTTTGCTTCACTGAATACACATTTAAGAGAAGCGCAGAAGCAGATTCTGGCACATGAGATGATGGCAGACGTCAAGAGGGACTGGCTAAACTAAGCTTTTAATCTCAAACGATGAAAACAAATGAACACCTCAATTGAAACACGAATTGCCCCTTAGTATAGCTTAACTTTATCCATAGCGAAAAATACAAGGGCCCGCAAAAATGAATGGGGTACAGGGAAACCAGGTAAAAATCTTAACGAACCATGAATCAGCTTTTTCTGGGTCCCATCCCATAAAATAATCAAATGAAGAATGCACGTCGATGCCAATTGAAGATGAAACTTGGATGCTTAGATCAAGGAATAAGGTTTGGAGGAAACAAGTGTTGACTCCATTCTAGGGTAGGAACAGTGAATGGGGTTATTGGGTAAAGGTTCCGTCTCAAAAAAGAACAAATACCTTTTAGAATTGATACTACCGATCCCAGATTCCTTCCCAAGTCTTTCCAATGCAAACCGAAATTCAATACCTCCCAGATTTTCCGAAACCCGTTGTAAACTATTCAATTCAACTTTTTGATCGTCTCTAGTTGTCCTCAACGGGACCAAGACCCCTTTGCTCTCCCTAAGATGTTTTTCTTCTCATAGTTTTGTAATTATTTCAAAATTTACTCTCGCCATCACAGACTGAATTTGTAAGATATATTTCTTTTTAATATATGTTTTTTCTTTTCTACTTTTCTCAATTTTTAACTCGCGCAAAATAAATCATCGCCAAATGTAAACTGAACTCCTGTGTCTGCCATCTTCGATTCTTTCCAATTCTTTCTCTTAGTTTTATTTATTTCTATAGAAGGAATAAATAATTTTTCATCACATTGGAATTGAATTACCACATCTGGATTTTCATATTGAAGTTCTCCAGAATCTCTCGGATTATTCGCGGGAATGCGCTCAAGGGAAATTTGTTTTCATTTTTCTCTGGCACATTGAGTGCTCCATCCTGGTGCCCGCTTTTTGCTGCCTTTTATTGGGTATATTTCTCTTGACCTCAGTTATTTTCCAAGAAGTTTCCCGAAAAACAAATTTCACGCGTCTAATTTTCTATATCAGCTGACCTAGCCACTGCTGACTTGGAATTTTATTTTTCATGCATCTCATTCTCTCGCAATCGTCCCTGGCAAAATAATTCTGACCATCTGATGGACTATAGGTTGTTTCTGATTAAGTATTACTCTCCGAAATTCCCCAGCAAGCTTATGAAACATCTTTCATGGTTTATCTAAACTTGTACATATCTCTCATCGGTTGGAGGCTTAAGACACGCCTTAGTTCTATTTTAGACAGTTTTTGTTGCATCTGGGAATTTCTTACTGTAGTTATTTCATTAATAACGTCCTATCCGCCTCTTCTTTTCGTTCCCAAGCCTCTCTTTCTTCCTTCATGAAAATCAAGATTTTTGTAACATCTCGATTATTACTTCTTCATGACCCCCTGCTGGATACTATTTGGTTTGCTGGAATTTCTTCTTTCATCAATTTCTATCATTGCATACCCCGAGGATGCTCGTTCTATATTTCTTCAGCCATTATATGTTTTACCTCTTACCACCGAGTCCCCTTCATTTTTCCTAGCATCTGAAGGGTGAGTATGAGTTTTTGCGGGTCCCCGTGTATTTTCATATAATAGGTTTTTTTTCCATTTTCTCTTCATGGATTGTAGCCCCTGTGTACAATTGGTACCTTCTCATACTACCATGCAAACTTCTTTCCGATTGTATTATCTCTATGCCCGTCTCTGTCTCTATCTACGTATCCTGCTTTTGGAAATAACTCTTTTTGATTCCGGGTTTGAACGAAATCGTGCTTTTTATTTGCCTCTAAAGGCGTCTTTTACCCTGCTTGATCTCTTTGTGTCCGGATGTTGGACATTTTCGTGTTCAGATGTTATTATCTCTCTTCAAAAATATGATCAAAATCTTAATCGAACACGAAAATAAGCACGTTCTTCGTTAGCTATATCGCTTAATTAATTAATCAATCGTGGCAAGCAAGCTCGGCAATTGCCACACAGCAAATATGACGATATGTAATCGTCATTGCATATTGTCATTGTACTGCGACTCTTGAGCGACGTACAAAACGTTTCAAATAGTATCTTGAATAACCAGAATTTCCACACTTAATTCGCAAACGAAATTTTTACTCGCTATAAAAAATTCTTCAATAAGTGTTATAAATCTCCAAAAAGCGAAATTTCAAGGATTATACCAGGCGAGAAAGTAAATTGAACAAAAGCGCAAATATTCTACTGATGGTTTAGCTGGACTAAAAATTACACAGGTAAAACCACCCTGCGACACAAACCACGAATCCGCCCCAGATGCTGGTTACTCCAAATGTAATCTCCACCTACGCAGATTGTACCAAAAGAACAGGCTTATCTCACCTTCCTACCAAAATAACACATCAACTGACAAATATTCGTTAATTTTCCGTATCAATGATCATATAACCTTCGTCACTGTAAATTATCTCCAAGTCGACTAAATCCGCTCGAAACATAATCCAATTTTTAATTTCTCTTTATCCATTACGGAGAGATTCCACAACTCTGATCTCTATTCATCTCAAAACTGATCAATAACTAGTATGAGTACAACCAGTGTACTACCTGTTGGGGAAGTAAGTGCCATACTATTTGACCCAAGTTACCACGGCCTGTACTACTGCTGACAAATATATTGTTGGAGAGAGATGGGTCCTGCAATGGATACAAAAATGATGAAGACTCTCACTTCTTAACCCTACCAGGGAGGAGTCTTAGTTTAGCTTTCAAGGTGTGAAGACCTCTATTACAGAAAGATTCGGAAAAAAGTGGATGTATCGCTTAGCTGCCAGTGAACATTGATAAAAGTTATCCTACATTGTAGACAATAAAGTGCAGTACAGGATGGCACAAAATCCATCACATTATTCGAATTAATCAGTATATTAATCACCAGCAAATTGTGAAAACAATCCAGTGAATATTAGCTTCCCAAGCCAAGACCATAGTTTCGTTAACCGGATTTGACTTTCGCTTTCACCAGTGACAGTGACTATGGCTTCGAGCAATGATACCGGCGGCCAAAATGAAAACGAAAGTTTATGCCCCGTCGATCAACAAAAAAGCGTCGTTGCATTACTGAGACTTCTGAAAGAGGTCTTCGGAAACGCTAAAAAAGTCCCTGGTGGGAAAGATAATGTTAGAGAAATATGCAACCGGATCCTGGCTCTGCACCAGACTGTAATAGAAGAAAATTCGGAGCTTCTCCGTAACAAGTATAAACAACTGCAAAAAATTGACGAACTACAGACCGAGTTTCTAGAAATTCGTCAAAGTTCACCCATCATTCAGAATCATGCCCGGTCGTATGCCAGCGTAGCAAAAAGACCCGAGTTGCATTGCCTGGTCCTCGAACCAATGAACACTACCCTAAAGAACCAAGATGGAAGGAACAGATCTCAGAGAAATCAAAATACTGAACATGTTACCAAAGAGATATCCCAAGTGCTAAAGGGGGATAACATAAAGTTCGCAGCAAAGAAAATTGTACCGGGACGAGGAGGTAAATATAATCTTGAAATGCAGAGCAAAAATGACTTAGATGAAGCCCTCATGGTTTTAACAGAAAAATCCGAACAGTTGCAGTTCAAACCAAAACCAGTCACGAAGCGTCTCCCACGAATGGTATCGAAAGAAATACCAGGTTACGTAACACGCGAAGAATGCATGAGTTGTGTGATGGACTCAAACCCCTCAGTTAAAGACCTCGTTGCGAAAGAAGAAACCTTCAAGGTTATCAGTGTTGTGGAAAGAGGAACGAGAAAAAACGTGATTATTGAAGTCAGCCCAGTATTACGGAAAAAAAATCATTTCAAATCGTGGACTTAAGTTCAGGTTTTTAATGGTTGAATGCGAGGATCACATCAACATCATTCGTTGTACGAAGTGCTGTCTCTATGGTCAAAAACGTTCGGTTTGTAAGGGTGATGTTGCGTGCTCATGGTGCATGGGTAACCATGCTTACGAGGACTGTGAAAAACCTTTTACAAGTCGTCCGGTGTGTCGGTCATGTAATAAAAAAATGTCAAATGTGAGCCACATGCATCCTATGAATTTAAAAAATGCCCAATTGCTCACGAAATCATGGACCGTCTCAAGAAGAACATTCAGTATAATTGAATACCCAAAATGACTTACTTAGTGCAAACAAACTGACATTTTTTCAGATTAACCTTCAGCAATCTTATAGCGCACTAGTTCAGCTTCAGAAAACACTTTGCGACCTAAAACCAGATGTGGTATTGTTACAAGAACTGTATGTCAACAAGTTCGGAAAAATAACATGTGTACCAAGTGATTATGCAGTATTCTCAAAGTTTGATTTTGAGAAAAGATTCTTTAGTGCTGCAGTATTAGTTAAAAAAGAATTTAAGTGCGATATTCATTATGATGAGTCTACAAACGAGTGTGTCACCGTATCTATTTACTTGAAGTCAAGAATCATTAGAGTGTCATCAGTATATTGCTCCCCTTCGCTGCAGTCCTTAGATTATCAGCTGAGTATTTTGGACAGAATGTGTAATTCTTTTTACGTGATAGGTGGGGGTTCAGATTAACCTTCTGCACTCTTATAGCGCACTAGTTCAGCTTCAGAAAACACTTTGTGACCTAAAACCAGATGTGGTATTGTTACAAGAACCGTATGTCAACAAGTTCGGAAAAATAACATGTGTACCAAGTGATTATGCAGTATTCTCAAAGTTTGATTTTGAGAAAAGATTCTTTAGTGCTGCAGTATTAGTTAAAAAAGAATTTAAGTGCGATATTCATTATGATGAGTCTACAAACGAGTGTGTCACCGTATCTATTTACTTGAAGTCAAGAATCATTAGAGTGTCATCAGTATATTGCTCCCCTTCGCTGCAGTCCTTAGATTATCAGCTGAGTATTTTGGATAGAATGTGTAATTCTTTTTACGTCATAGGTGGGGGTTTTAACGCTAAAAGTCCAATGTGGCTAAACGGTGTTTCTACTGATCATAAAGGAAAAGAATTAGAGGATTTTGTAACTTGTAAACAACTTGTTGTTACCAATGATCCTGATTCACCCACATATTATCATCATTATTCTAGCCCAGATGTAACGATTGCTAGTATAAAACTTTTGACATATATTGGAAATTGGAGAGTCCTACAAGACCCTCCTTCACTGTCAGACCATTTGTATATAAGTTTTGATCTCAGTTTTAATGATGAGATGAAGTGAACCGTATTGATGAAGTTTTTGCATGTAATTTGGCTTCAGAAGAAGCAATTGATTCAGCCGTTGATCATTTATTTAAATTATTACAGAATGCTATAAAAGAATCGACTCCTATGTGTCATAATAATTTTTTAAAAAGATACTGCCGCTGGTGGACACCACAATTAAGTGAACTAAGGAAAGAATATAGACGTAATACGAGAATTTTTAAAATATCAAGATCGATAGAAAGCGAATTAAATATGAAAAATGCTAAAAGTAAATATAAGATGGAAATTTTGAAGGATAAAAAAGAAGATTGGAGGCGTTTTTGTGAAGAAAGGGGGACTACGGATCCGTAGAATACAATTCATAAGATTTGTAGGTTGAAGGGTGGGACTGCAAAGCCTATCCATATTAAAAAGAGTGATCGTACTTTTACGAATTCAATAACTGAAGCTGGGGATGCACTTTTAAATAAGTGGTTCACGAAAGATGAGATATCAGATGACAATAGCTATCATCATACAATTCGACAAGAAGTAAAGCAGATATTAGAAGAAGATGTAGAAAATAGCGAGGATTTTCAGTTTCAAGACCTTTTAGAAATTATCAAAAAATTAAAACCAATGAAAGCCCCAGGCCCAAATAGAATCTTAAATTTAATTTTGAAAAAAAATATGAATGTAATTGCACCAACTCTTTTGAAAATTTTAAACGCATGTTTGAAAGTTTCGTATTTCCCTGAAGAATGGAAAAGGGCTAATGTGATTGTAATAAATAAAAAGGGTAAAAAAAATGACGGTAACGCCCGATCGTATCGCCCTATAAGTCTGCTTTCTAATTTAGGAAAAATTTTTGAGAAGTTAAGAATGGGTAGACTGAATAATTTAAGTAATGGTAAAAATTGGATTTCTGATTATCAGTTTGGTTTTTCGAAAAATAAAAGCACGGTAGATGCGGCTGATAATTTGGTGACTATGACTGAAAAAAATAAAAAGAAGAAGTTATTTACATTGTGTAAATTTTTTTATATAAAAGGGGCGTTCGATAATGTTTGGCATCCAGGAATTATTAAAAAGTTAAAGGAAAAAGAATGCCCCTCTGGCTTAATAAAATTAATTCATAGTTATCTATCAGATCGGACAGTTGCATATGAAAATGGAAACTTACATTTACTAGAAAAGTCATGTCCACAAGGTGGAATTCTATCTCCCTTTCTTTGGCTTGTTAATATTAATGATATTCTTGAAATTAATATAAATGAAAATTGTTTGATTCAAGCACACGCTGATGACATATGTGCTATTATTACAGCAAAGAATGTAGGTACACGGGAAAAAGTAGCAAATAAGATTTTCGAGAGTTTTGATAAATGGGCAGTAAATAAATTAACATTTGACACATTAAAAACAGAGGCCGTCTTCTTCACAAATAAACATAAAACACCCCACGTTAATTTAGTATTTGGAGGTGAAATTATTGAAGTTAAGGATAAAGTTCGATATTTGGGAGTAATTTTAGATAGGAAACTTCTTTGGACAGAACATGTAACATGCAGAATTAATGAAGCTAAGAAATATTCGAGTCGTATTTTAAGCGCGGCAAGGATGACCTGGGGCTTAAAGCCTTTCGCTCTTAGAAAATTGTGTAAGTCAGTAATTGAAAGTATTATTTTGTATGCTGCTCCAGTATGGATTGGGGCCTTAAGAAAAAAAAATTACAGAATATGTTACAGTCAGCACAAAGATGTTCAACCCTTAGTATTTCAAAGTCGTTTAGAACTGCTCAAAATCATGTTATTACGGCCCTTTCTGGTGTCCTTCCAATCGGTCTAAGAGCAATAGAACTGGCAGTGATGAGGTTTGTTAAAAAGAGACGTCCCCCTTTTTGGCCAGATATTGTGCATCCTAGTTTTCCTTTAAATAGATACTCCGTTGATCATAGCGTTTTTACCGATGAAATAGTTGCTGAGTTGCTAGGAGTTGAGTTTCTGATGGAAAATTATTTTTCACCTTTCCAACTGAACCGTAGTGTTTTAAAAAATGCTCTATATAATAAATGGTATGTAATATTTGAAAATTATATGAGTAGTTGGCCTGTTAGATTTTCCAAATGTAAAGAAGATTTAATTTGTGCGCAAAAACTTGAACCAAGCTATATCTTAACTCAGTTTATAACAGGCCATTCGAAACTGAATTATTTTTTACATAGAATAGGCATGACGGATAGCCCAACGTGTTAATGTGGATGTATAGAAAATTGTGAGCATGTCCTGTATGATTGTCCTTTTTATGTTCGTCAGAGGTTTAATATGATTTTTGAATTGAGAGAACATAATGTTAGCTTCCCTTTTGATTTAAGTTTTATAATTGGTGATAAAAATGTTCGGAACATATGACTAAGAAATTCCTGTATAACACAAATAGATTTGATGTTTAAGGTTATTGTGAAAGTTTTCTGAGGAGTGTTTAGTGAATTTGTAGTTTTTTTTTTTTTTTTTTTGTAAGTATTTTAGTGTTTGTGTATAAATGTAGTTATTTAGTATTGTAGCGTGAAATACCTGTTTGGTGCAGTCACGTAATAAAATCATTCATTCATTCAACCCTACCAGGATTCGGGGAAATTAATCTAATACGATCGTAGAAAAGATAACCCAATTTTATTTACCAATGCCAACTCACTAAACTTTAAATTGGAACTAACTAAAAAGTGTATGTACAGGAAAGATGTAGGGTCTTTACTTTCACCATCACGTGACCCAGTAGACAAATAAAGTATATTGGAATCGAAATCGAACTTACTTCACGCATAAATTATATTTCAATGGCATGATTTAGCTAGATAACAATAGGACCTCAATATAAACCAATTTCTTTCCTCTTGCAAAATTATTATGTTGAAAACAGGCCAGCCTCTACGATAGTTTAACTTGTAAACAAAATTATATTGTAGGTAAATCTATGCACAACAGAAAATGGACATTTGTCTGATACAAAAAAGGGCACAGGCCCCAACATACACATTTTTAGGCGTGTTTTTCAGTGTTTGGTTACTATGTGTTGTGATCAGTTCCATACTATGATAGTAAGGATCATGGCTGCAACTGTCGCTACAACTATGATCCTTACTAGGTTGCAGCTTTTGCAAACTATTTTGAAATTGAATTAATAGAGGACTATATTATAACACTATCATACTCTCTCTTTGCTATCGATATAGGTAGGCCTATAGGGTTTGAATCTTTATACGACGAGATTCAACTCGTATGAGAGCTAATCAAAGCCACCTTATACTCAATAACTTTTAGATACACTTGTGCACTAATGGTGGAAGTAATATATATTTTTAAAAACCCATAGAAACTGAGATAGAATAACTACCGAGTCCAAGAACGATACAAAAGGGCAAAGAAAATTAAAATAGAGTTTTATTTTGACTTTACAACTTTACAAATGAATTTGTCTTGGAGTCAGTAAGATAAGTACTGAAAAAAAAAAAACAAAAAAACAAGCAGTGGCCAAAACATTTCTCGTGATACTAATTTAAGAGTAAAATTTAAAGTTTTTTTAAATGCTGATATTTCTTTAAAAACAATTGGCTTTTTATTTAATATGCCTGTTTTTTGATTGTCAAATTTCCAAGTCTAAAAAGACAACTTGTACCCATACTGTCATTTACCTAACCTTAACCATCGTTCAATTTTGTATCAATTGTTATGAGGGGAGGGGAATGTGTTTGGACTTTTTCTTTGGAGAACCAATGGTTTGTAAGTATATGTACAGGTAAGACGGTTATTATGACGTTGTCAAGACAACAGTGATAATTATAAGACAATGATGCAAATATAATTGATGTCACCGTTATTGTCGCCCCAATTTCATCTTTTTTTACAACATTATTTGCATGTGTCACCGTCATCTACTTCGTCAGTGTTATCGCCGTGTTAATAGTCATTGATGTCATCGGCCACGGTTGTTACTTTCAAAACTAGTATCGTTTTTTATATATTACTATTGTCTTCTGTCTTGGCAACATTCATTACCAACCTTAAGCATTCCTCTCAATACTGCCCATACTCAGTTAACCTTGCAGCTCCCTTTCTCTTATTATTCTAAAACAATCTGTAATAAAGAGTAATCCCAGTCGTCAATGAAGAGTTATCCATGTGGTATTTGATACGCTGTCTTAAAGTTGATCTTTGTTATGGGCACATCCAAGGCTAATTCTTGACGTAAGATAGGCTGTACACCATGTGGAACTTTATGTTAGGCATTATTATGGACCAAACTGCTAAACATTTCACTGTTCATAATGACCGTTTTATGACGTCTAGGGCAGCATAAATTAGGCCTTAATAATTTTGTTGGGCACGATAGAGTAATGTTCTCGGGGTCACTTTTGCAAGAGCATACATTGTGATCGGCCCTTTCTTAATTTTCTTAAAATCACAAGAATTGTTAGAACCCTAGGCAATTAAAATTTATTTAATTTTCCTTTATTCCAGAAAGCACGACTTGCTCGTATACGCATTGCCAAAGCCACATCTGGTGCTGCTTTTGTTAACAAAAAAAAAGCAGCAGAGGCAAGGATGGCAGCTCTTGAGTCTGGACTTGATGTGGATGATCCATGGAAAGAAGAAGATATTTTTGAATTACAGCACCATCATCTTCTTAGATGCCTAGAAAAAACAACTGTAAGACTTAGACTAAAATTCAAGTAGTTAATAATAAAAACAAGAGTGGTACCTAAAATTAACGAAAGAACAACGTATGGAGATTTGTAGTACGTCTTTTATAATCAACTGCACTCAATCCACTTCCCAACACTGCAGCGAGCAGTTAAGTGCACTACCCCCCTATAAGGTGCAATTCAGATTTGGGCAGGAAATCTGTCTTTTTAGTATTGTTGTATTTTATTTCTAAAATTTTCTTCTCCGGGGATACAGAAAACAATTAAGCTTTAATAAATGTTTTCTTTTATAAAAAGCCTAAAATTCTGTGAAAAGGGGGTTAAAAAATTACCGTACAAATCATGTATCAGCAAAACTTTTCGATCAGAGTTAAAAGTTATCTTCCTAGACCCCTCTAAAATACACAAAAAACTGCCAAAATATACAAAAAGCCTAAATTTCATAACCTATTACTAAAAGTCCCGATATAGGGCTAGAAAAAAATTTAAGCTCTAGTGTAACGTTTATTTATATTCGGTAAGGTTTTATTGTTTGTTATTTCTCCACTGCAATAATTAAGTGTTTGGGTTTCTGTTGGGATTTTGTTTTAATTTGACAAAAACAAAATCAATTCTTTTTTATTTAAAAAGCTAAACTTATGGACGGCTATCCATTACCCTTAATATAATCCACCAAACTTACAATTTACAATTGATGAATTTCAAATAAAAGCAAAGGGTGACTTTAAAAAATAGTTTAGTTTTGAGATTAATAGCTGGTTGGATTCATTGTTCTTCAATAGGATTGCAATTTTACAAATCTACTAATGCGTTTACGTCTCCAAATTATTACAGCAATAATTAAAACACGTATTCCTCGGGAAATTGCTTCTATCGTATTTAGTTTTTCCTTTTGATTGCTTTTATTGCATTACAAAAGTATTAGACAGGTTGAACATCCAATAATTTCAAGCACTATAGTTAGGTTTTACCATGCATTTCAAGCAAGTTATTTCGGCGTTTCCTATTTCTTAAATATGTAATAATTGATATTTCGAAATTGTAAGTTGAGATTAATATGTGTATTACAGGAAATGATGAACATTTTCTGGTTTAAAATAAGGAAAAATCTGGATTAGAAAAGAGATTTCTGAAAATTGTGACACCTTGGATGATATTAACTAGGTTAAAATTACTTATATTTCATTAATATATTTTTTTATTTTATTCCGTGGATGAAACTTAAGGGTGAATTCTTCCAACCTTGAGGATAAATTAAAAAACAAATCCACCTGAAAATTCATTGGCCCTTCAAGGAAAACTTTAAAGAATTGTTTTCGTACATTATGGACTTTGTCCTCTTCCTTCTGCATGTGAATGAACTGTTGATATTTTAACGCATACCATGATGCCGTACTCGTAGATTCACCAGTTACTGAGAAAGGCCTGTTTTCACTCTCGTGGATTAAACCTCTTTGTGAGGTGGTTTGGTCCGTATTGACAACAAAATAAATGCTTTGAGGTTACATAAATTATGTAATTTTGCATGTTTGTGTTTTGTTTTTCCTAAAAAAAAATTTAATATTCGTTATTTGATTCTTTCCTTGTATATGCCCTTGTATTTACTAAAGTTTAAGCTACGATAATTATTCACCTTAGACATTTCAAACATTAAAATGTTCAAATTAGAATATTTAAGGACAAGGCCATTCGTCTAAGCAATTAATTGAAGTTAAATTTATATTATATTTACCTATCAAACTTCTTGTGGTGAGGCACTGTAATAAAAGAGCCACTCTGGGTAATAGTTACCGAAATTCTAAAACGGGAATTTTTTTAGCGCCGGATTTCCCAGCATTATTTAAAAAACGATCAGAAATTAAATAAGAAAAAAAAACAAGTTTTCACAACTGAAAGTAAGGAGCAGCATTAAAACTTAAAACGAACAGAAATGATTACGTATATGAGGGGGTTCAACCTTCAGTCAATACCTCACTCTTTACGCTAAAGTTTTTTAGTACTTTCAAAAGAGCTATCTATTCTAATTGAACGGCCTTTGTGATTCAAAGATTTGTGATTCGAAAAAAATTCGAATTTTAGCGTAAAGAGCGAGGTATTGATTAGGGGTTGAACCCCCTCATATACGTAATAAGTTCATGTTCCAACCAGACTTGGAAGAAGCCTTTTTAACTGAAAGTAAGGAGCGACATTCAAACTTAAAACAAACAGAAATTATTCCGTATATGAAAGGGGATGTCCCCTCCTCAACGCCACGCTCTTTACGCTAATTTTTTTTATTGTTTTAAAAAGTAGAGTTGTGAGAAAGAGTCAAACTTTAGCTTAAAGAGCGAGGCGTTCAGGAGTTTCATATACGGAATAATTTCTGTTCGTTTTAAGTTTTAATGTTGCTCCTTACTTTCAGTTAAAAAAAAGAAATCTGATCGGAAATCACGCTAAATAGAAGACAACTTTTATAATATCGCTAGGCAATTCCTGGATTCAGCTTCTACAGAACACGACATCAAAACTGAAGAGAAGGTTTAACTTGTTTAAAAGGCTTTAGAAAAAGAAACAAGTTTCCTAGGTCAGCTACTGGAAATTTCTCGAAAACTGGAAGTTCTGGGAAGTATGTAGAGGCAAAAAACATCCCCACTTACAAGCGATGTTTGCAAGTATCAGTCACTTCGAGCAATCTTCCAAGTAAAATATTAGAAAAATGTTGAGTGTTGACTGGATCCTTCGTAATTTGGCTGGATTGTGTGTGGGGGGGGGGGGAGAATTACGACTTTTGTGCTCAGATAGATTACTGACACTGCACTTCCTTCTCTCAGACTTTCAGTGTAATCACAATGACGAGTTTTCGGCACTGGAATGTTTTTCAAAAAGCATGGTTTCAAATGTATCTGGGCTGGGAGAAGGAAACGAATTTCCCAAACTTGTGAGCTATTTAGATATTGTTTTCACTGATGCAAAGTTATTACTTTTTTAACAGAATATATAAATATATATTTATGGATGCATTTTTATCGAAAACAGCTCAATATTTCCTTCTGAAAATGGTAAACTAACACTTTCTGGCGTGAAAAAACTATCTAAATAGATAAAGACTTGGGGAAAATTTGTTTGGAGTCTTAAATCTGAGACCTTTTTTAATATGAATGCCGTCAGATTCATTTTAATTTTTTCTCATTTTTTCCCAGAGATGATCGTATCATTTTTTGTGTCTATGACTTCATGTGAAATTATACATGATGACGAATGAACCCAATCAGCTAAAGCAAAAGGCATGAAAAAGTGCTTAAGGCAATGATGAGGTAATAATGATGGTAATGCTGAAGGTTACAAGATATGTGACGACGAGAATCACATTAAATCAAAAATGAAATTGCAAACAAAAATGATGCGCAGAAAAATTTTGGGTTCGTTGACACGTGACACCGAGCATCATCAATCAAACAGGAAGCATCTGTAAAAATTACAATAAAATGAAGAAATGCGTCATTTTAGCACCGCTAAAAAAAAGAAATAAGTAATGGCAATGCGGAGATCGCTGGTCACCTCTCAGGAGAACACAAATCTTATAAAGGAAGCACGGATAAACAGAATAAGGAATTGAGTTCACACCAGAATTCCTTAACTTAATTGAAAATGGTGATTTGCCAGCCCATGACTTAAAACTAAGCAATTACAAGATAATTATGGTAATGCGTAATTTAGATATTTAAGAGGGTACGTACAATGGAACAGGCATGGTTGCTACTGAATTATGTAACAGCGTAGAAAAGAAGTTTACTTTGTAGTTATGACGTCTGGTAAAGTTAGACAAAATTATGATTCAATCTGAACAGCGAAAGCAAAAGGCATGTAAAAGTTCGAAATGTAATGATGAAAGAAAATGAAGCATAATGAAATCAGTGAATAGAAGACATGTGACAACAAACAGCAACAAATCACAAATGAAAATGATACAAAAAGAAATATGTGGCTGGAACAGAAGAAACACTGAGAATCACGACGAATCGCAAAAAATGCTGCAAAACAAAATTTGTACTAAGAAAGCATGCAGAAACGCACTTCACAAAGAATCACAAACGAAAAAACAGATTTCACAGATTTCGAATCTCAAATGAAATTTAAGATTAGAAGACAAGCGACAGTGTGAATCACAACGAAACACAAACGAAAATGATGCACATCAAAATCTGTGGTTAGATGACTTTTGACAACAAGCATTATCAGTCAAACAGAAGGTATTCTTAAAGTAATCAAATTTACAGTGGAATGAAAGAAGGTGGCATTTTAGCACTGCTAAAAACAAGATAAGCATAACTAATGCTGAGGTTGTCGATCCCCTCTCAGGAGAATATAAATCCTAGAAAAATTGTGATTCTTTGAAGGATAAATAGGAAGGGAAAGTTGAACTCATGCCTCAATTTTTAATACCAGTTGAAATTGCTGATTTTCCACCCCATGACATAAAACCAAAGATTAACACCATAATTATGCTAATGCTTAATTTAGATTTTTGTAGGGCATAAGCAGTGGAACTTAAATTGCTGCTACTGAATTATATAACAAAATAATTAAGGCAAAATTAATCACGGGGGGAAGCTGAAATAGAAGTTCTCATTATTATGGGGTTAGAAAAGCCAATTCACAATTTCAGCCCTTTTTCTTGAAGCATTGCTGTGCAAATTTAAATTTTGATTGAAAGAAGCACCTTTAAGGGGGCGAAAGCCCTCCTTACATTTATGGTAGCCCGGGGTATCGTGCTGAAGACAAAAGGCAATTTTAAAAAGAATGTTTTCTTTCACGTTAAATCTAAGAGCAATATAAAAGCTTAAAATGAATTTTATGCTAAAATTCCATACTAATTTAAAAACATGTCTTATTCCAGTTCAAGCAGTTGTTAAAGAAGTGGTTTAACAATAAAATTTGGCGTAAAGAGTGAGAGGTTGTGGAGGGGACACCCTCCCCACATAAACGGAAAAATTCCTGTCCATTTTAAGCGCAAAAGTTCCTCTTTACATTAATCGTTTCATCACTCAGAGGATTAAGCTTTCGTTTTTTAAAGCTGTAAATAGTAAGCAAATAACCCCATTTGCGATTGACGTCGTCATGTAGTTTAACTACAACGTCATTTATGGTTGTAACCTACGACTACGACGTCATTCTTGAAGATACATTTGTAAAAAAAAGGGATTTTAGTTTTAACATTGTATTTTGTACTTACCAATGCGCGTATATATAGTATTTTTCTTTAAAATGAGCCCTTGAACATTTCTCTATGATGTCCCAGTGCCTAGCTAGCAGCGCAGAAAAAAAACGGAAAAAAAGAGGGCACATCAGTGCTACCCATGCAAAAAACATGGTTTTGCATGTTGTTCAAGTAAGGAGTGTGTATGCTTCCTTTAAAAGGTTTCCAACTCTGGTGATTCCAATTGTGCACTTTTGTTTCAACCCGACGCCGTTTTTTAAAGGTTTCCGGCTTTTATTTCAAATTCCCATCAATTGGAAGTTAATTAGAAACGGCAATTTTTTCTAGCCTGCCAGGTTTTCATAAAATACATTTTTTTATTGTATGTTATTATGGGCCTATGGTTACGAGTTGTTCCTTTACATTGTACCGCTGCAACCATGATTGGATTTTTTTTTTTTTTTAATTTGCACAGACTCTAAAACTGAATTTAATAAATGCTGTTTCTCGCCGAATAAATGCCGAGAACCATTAGAGAGGTGTCTGAAGTGGAGAATGCTTTAAGTAAATGTCAATAATGATACCTTAAAATCGCGTGTCAAAATGAGATTTCCAAAACTGTCCAGAGTCTAACTTTATTTTAACATGGAATAGGCTTTAGAGAAGAAAAATATTATAGAAAACGTTTAATATCTGTTTTTAATATTTTGTAAAAATCTCAATTCGTATTTTTTTTTTTTTTGAAAAGCTTGTGCACAAGTACATGCTTCTGATTTATAAAATGCAAATGGTAGATGTCACGCTATTTTTTCATCAGGGTTATCGCTCAAGGTTACTTAAAAATGATATCAGGTAAAAAAGCTAAAACAACATTTCGGGCAAAAGTATTTTTTAGGATATCCAGGCTGCAAGAAAATTGCATACCAAGTAACTTCGAATCTGGATATCTCGTAGGAGGTTAACAAGATGGATACTGTTGTGAGATCAAACAGATCGTGATAACAAACTGTAAGTAAGGAGCGACTCGAATTACTTACAGTAAGGAGCTCCTTAATGTAAGTAAGGACCAACTAAACTTGAATCATCAAGTTTAGTGTTACTCATCAAAAGTTACGAGCCTGGGAAAATTTGTCTGATTTTTGAAATAGGGGGAAACACTCCCTAAAATTCAAGGAATCTCCATGAAAATCACGCCGTCATATTTAGCGTACCAGTAAACCCTACTGTAGATGTTTCAAACTCCCATATACAAAAATATAGAATTTCGCTATTTTTGCCAAAAGACAGATCACGGATGCGTGTTTATTTGTCGTTTTTTTTTTTGTTTCTTTCTTCCCAGGGTTGATCCTATTGAAATAATTGCCTTAGAAGACTGGGAGAGTGTGCATTCGAACGAAAATTAAAAATTCTAGTACCCTTTGTAAGTGACCAAAAAGAAAAAAAAAATCTAATGAAAAAAATCTATAGAAGAAATCTAATGTCGCTTATGTTTATAAGTTCTCTGGAGCACTTGCATCTCGGTCCGGCTATGTATAATGGTTGAGATAGAGAATGATCTTGCTGTCTAACAATAGGGCCGTTTTTTAGCAGTAAGATCTTCCATCTAAGATCTTCCATCTTTCTGCAAAGATTATTGGTTTTTCAACTCATCGTTGTTTTAAGATCTTAAAGCTCACTGATGTTAGCAAAAAGCATGAAAGACGCCATCTTTTTGCCATATAAAACAATGAAGAGATAACTTTGATGATATACTCATCATTGTTCGTAGACCGCTGATCAGAGCAGAATGATGAAAGAGGTTTGCATAAAAACGACAAAGGATGTAAGATCTTAGTTCAAAGAGTTAATATATTGTGTCTCTGGAGCATAGGTTTGCAACTTAACTTGCCCTTAATTCTTTGGATACAGAATACAAAAATTAAAAGTGATCTTCGGCAATTATATATAGTGTTGCAATGCCAGCTTAACTGTACGGCTGTGATAATTAAAAGTGCAATATATGCCATTTATATAACTATTCAGGAGAGCCAAAACGGAAAAAAGTTAATCGGCTGTGGTCGTTCTGAAGGACGATGGTAATAGGGATAAAGGGAATATATTCTAAACCAATAAAAAACTTTAGCGTAAAGAGCGAGGCGTTGAGGAGGGGACAGCCCCTTTCACATACGGAATAATTTCTGTCCGTTTTAAGTTTTAACGTCGTTCCTTACTTTCAGTTAAAAAAAAAACTTGTTTGTTTTATTTAATTTAATTACAAGAACAAGACGTCCTTGGACAGTTTCGCTGCGTACAATATTTTTAACTCATCTCAGTTTTAAAAATAGTGCAACCTTTCAAAATACCTTTTCTCTTTACAGTTTTGTTGTTGTTTTTTTTGGAGGGGGGGGGGGGGGTGGGGTGGGGTGAAGAGCCGCAGTCATAATAATTTTATCTCAACTATTTTACGGATATTCTTGGTCTATTTAATTCCAGTACTTCCCATATTATATCAAAACTGAGCTAAAGAAAATATGTTCCATCCTAAAAGTCATGAGCAAATTTGTGAGAAAAATTCACAAATTGAGAACGCTGGAATTGATTCTTCCTATGTATGAATTAAAAAAAAACCTGATAAAAGTAAAGAGCGAAGTTGAAACTTAAAACTAACAAAAATTACTGCTTTGCGGTTGATGCAGCATTTTTTTGAAAACTGTTCCAAACAAACTGACTCATGATATCTCCCTCTATTTTTTTAATTTTGAAAAACTAGCTCCTTACTTAAAACGTAAAACCGACACAACGAAATAGGAATAAAAACAGGAAAATTCTCTCATGGCATACAGAAAATAAAAGAATAATTCATAAAGCTCTTAAAAGCCTTTGACCAGCCATAAAATCAATAAATTTCACGACAATATTTTAATTCTCTAAAAAATTCAAGCAAGCTTAGTTTTCAGCAAAAAGCTATTTTTCAGAATTCTACAAATATAGGGAAATATCATGAGTCAGTTTGTTTGAAACAGTTTTTTTCACAATATCAATTTAAGTTTTACTCATTTTAAGATTTATTTATTCATTTGTATTAGTACATATTGTATGTTTGTTTGATATGATTGTTTGTTTAATTTATATGCGGTTTGGGTTTTATTTCTTTCTAATAGTAACATTTTTGTTCGTTTTAAGCTTGATTTGAATATCCAATTTAAGTTTTACTCCTTTTAAGATTTATTTCTTCATTTATTTGGTATCTGTTGTATGTTTGTTTTCAATGATTGTTTATTCAATTTCTGTTCGTTTTATGTTTCATTTATTCTTTAATAGTCATTTCTGGTCATTTTTGAGTTTGAATTATTATTGATTTTTATTTCTGCTGATCTTAAGTTTAATATGATCTTTACTTTTCTTTGAAAAACTTCTTTTTCGGAAAGTTTTTTTTTCCAATTAATTTCGGTTTGTTTTTGATTGCCAAAGTTTCAGGTTTTTCAAAATTCGCTATTTCAAACCAAAACGTTTTTCAACATCAATTTTACTCGAAGTATCAGAGCTAGTATCAAAGTAACAAAGTATTAAAGTAAAGAAAGTATCAAAGTAAACAAAGTATCAAAGTAACAATAAGCTACTTGCATAACTTACAGCCCTTGCCCCGTGAATCAAAATTGTCCTGTAAATCTTTAAATCCAAGTATCAAAGTAGCTATAAGCAACTTGCATAACTCACAACCCTTTCCACAGGGGCCGGGGAGGGGGTTTTCAACCCAGGAGTCATAGTTATTTGGCCTTTGGACTGTTTTGAACAAAATGGCTATTTCAAAATTTTAACTGGATGCCTTTGAGGAAAAGAGGGTGGGGGTGGGAGCTGGTTGCCCTTTGATCACTTTTGACTCTTAAAAAAAGAACTAAAAGTTTAAATTTACAATCGAATGAGCCCCCTCACAAGCCCCCAGAGCCTCCATGGCAAGGGCTGTAAGTTATGCAAGTTACTCACTGTTAGTATATAAGGCATTTATAGAAGGAATGGTCGTATAATCTTGGGAGGGGGCTCCATTCGATTTGAAATTGGAAATTATAGTGCCCTTTTTAAGATTGAAAAATGATTGGAGGGAAACTACCCCCCCCCCCCCATTACGCCTTCTTTTCCCCAAATACATCTGATCAACATTTTGAGATAGCCATTTTTGTTCAAAATAGTTCAAAGATCAGATAACAAAAACTCCAGGATCGACAAAACCCCCCAGAGCCCAGGGATATGTGTTAAAAGTTACGCCCTGGGGGCATATTAGGTTTTCATGGAAGAGGTGGTCGCATAAATTTCAGAAGGGTTTATTTAACTGGAAATTGAAAGTTCAATTTCCCTTTTTAAGAGTCGAAAGTGATCGAAGGGCAACTAAACCTCCTCCCCACGCCCTGTTTCCCCAAATGCATCCGATCAAAATTTTGAGATAGCCATTTTGTTCACACCAGCCATTCTGTATCGACCAAATTTTCACTCTTAGGTTAATAATTGACAATTGCCTGAGTTATCAAACACCTTTAGTCCTCAGTTACATAGATTATGAGCTAGCGTTTGATTCAGGTGATAAAAGAGCCTTAGCGAAGTCTTATCCTTGTAGGGTACACTATACAAAGACATTAAAGTCACCAATTCTATGTACGAGGATGACACTACTACTACTACTACTACTACTACTAACAATTGACAGCAGCACCAAGCCGACTGAGGCCAACACAGCCACGCACGCTCCTCCTCCATCCCAATCTATTCAAAGCCTCCCTTTTTACACCCTCCCACAAAGTCCCCATTTCCTTTAAATCTTTCTTTATGACGTCCTCCCACCCCAGACGAGGACGATCTGCTTGCCGTTTAGCCCAAGGCGGTTTGCCGAAAAGAACAATCTTTGACAATCCGTCATCCTTCATCCGCACAACGTGACCTAGCCACCTCAAAATTTCTTTCATTATAGCCCTAGAGAGCGGCATTGAACCACATTTTTCGTACAGCCTATTGTTTGAAATACGGTCAGTCAGCCGGGTACCGAGAACAACCCATAAAGCCATTTCTCTGGAAAACATCTAGCAAATCTTCATCCGCTTTTCGGAGCGCCCATGCTTCAGAGCCATATTTGACCACTGTCATCACTGTAGCTTCTAATATTCTAATCTTGGTTTGCAGACTTATCTTACTATTCTTTCAAACTTTTTTAACTGTGAAAAAACACCCTGAGCCTTGGCTATTCTACTTTTAACATCTTCACTGCTCTCACCATCTTTACTAATAATACTACCAAGGTAAGTGAAGCTGCCCACCTGATCAATGTTTTTATTACCCAACGTCACCTTTTAATCTTCACTTATTCCTAGCCTTAGTGACTTAGTCTTCTTAACATTAACTTTCAAACCTATTCTAGCACCCTGAACTCGCAAAACCTCTAAAAGTTCGTTCATTTTGCTCACACTTTCATCTAGGATGCTTAAATCGTCAGCATAATCTAAGTCCAGGAGAATTTTTCCTGCTGTAGTTTATGTAGGAAATGAGGTTAGTAGCTGTTTTTTTTTTCTATTATTAAATCAGGAGTTAAGCAGGGTTTTGTTCTATCCCCATTTATATGGATAATTGTGATGGACTTTGTCTTAAGGAGCACATGAAAGGTCTGGGCTTAGAGGCTTAAATCTTTCCTGGGCTTAGATTGTGCTGATGATTTAAGCATCCTAGATGAAAGGGTTAGCAAAATGAATGATTTTTTATAGGTTTGCGAGTTTAGAGTGCTAGAATAGTCTGGAAATTTATCTTAAGAAGACTAAGTCGCTAAAGCTAGGAATAATTGAAGATGAAAAGGTAACGTTGGGTAACGAATGATCAAGTGGACAGCTTCATTTACCTTGGTAGTATTATTAGTAAACATGGTGGGTGCTGTGAAGAAGTTAAAAATACAATAGCCAAGGCTATGGGTGTTTTTTTCACAGTTGAAAAAAGTTTGGAAGAACATGAAGATACGTCTGCGAACCAAGATTAGAATTTTAGAAGCCACAGTGATGACAGTGGTCAAAAATGGTTTTCAAGCATGGGCGCTCCGAAAAACGGAGGAAGATTGGCTAGATGTTTTCCAGAGAAATTGCCTATGGACTGTTATGGGTACCCGACTGACTGACCGTATTTCAAACAGTAGGCTGTACGAAAAGTACGGCCCCCCCCGCTATATAGGGCTATAAAAAGAGAAAGATTGAGTTGGCTAGGGCACATTCTGTGGATGAAGGATTACAAATTGCCAATGATTGTCCTTTTTGTCCAACTGTCTAGGGCTAAAAGGAAAGCAGGTTGTCCACAGTTGGGGTGGGAGGATTTCGTAAAAAAAGATTTAATCAAAATCAGAACTTCCTGGGAGGGAATAAAGAGGGAGGCTTTGAATAGATTGGGATGGAGGAGGAGCGTACGTAGCTGTGTTGGCCTCAGGTGGCTTGGTGCTGCGATGAGTTTTTTGTGATAGCAGTAGTAATAGTAGGAAGAGCTTTTCTTCCCAACCGAATGTCAATCTGTTTCTTAATGCAGTGTTAATTGCAAAGCTTAGACTTATTGCTTTGAAATAATCCCCCGTCTTCTTAACATTCAACAAGGTGCAACCACTCGTATTCTACCCAAAATTAAAACCAGTATTCAACTAAACTTTTTCTTTAACTAATTTATTGGTAGACATCCTTTGTACTTGCACTTTGCTGAAAACTAAGCTTTCTTGATTTTTTTTTTTTTTTTGAGAATTAAAATCGGGTCGCAAAACCTATTGATTTCATTACTGGTGAAAGACTGTATACAGCTTTATGACTCATTCTTTTATTTTCTGTAGATCACTTAAGGATTTTCCTTTTCTATTCCTGTTGTCTTGGGTCGGTTTTTTTGTTTTCAGTAAAGCAATATTTTTCAGAATCACTACAAACAAGGCATTGGAAACTACCCCCTTCTCTAACTGTAAAAGTATAAAGCCTGCTGCGTCGTTGCTGAAAATGAATTATATTACAAATGTTTTTTTTTTGTACTTATTAAAAAATGGCCAATAAAATTAAAAACTAAATGAAATAGAATCTTGAACTAAAGAGCTTTTAGCCAAGGCCATACCCAGGTTTTTTTTTCAGAGATGGATTTACTCAAAGACTTTTTTTTTGGGGGGGGGGGGCGGTTACACAAAAAAAACTCAAAAAAACGCATACAAAATTTGTTTATATCCGTTTTTGTTACGTTTTTACGAGTCAAACCAACATTTCAGGGGGGGTCAAACCCCCTAACTCCCCCCCCCTCTGGGTACGGCCTTGCTTTCAGCAATTAATATTATGATACATTAAATATTAAGTTAATTTTATTATTTCTTTTCGAGACTATTCAAGACACATAGTTTTTAGTAAAGCGCTAATGACGAAGTTGACTTTATCATTTTACATTTAGGGAAGGGGACATTAGCCAAATCCTTGTTTGTAGTAATTAGCTGGCGGGTGTCCTTTTATCTCAGATCAGAATATACCGAAAACTAAATAAACTTAGGAAATTGGATTGAATTGTTGGACAGTTCTGTGATATTTGACGGTATACTGTGACAGCACTAACGGAGCCCTGCAAAGGCTATATAATCCTACTTCGGCTCCCTAAAATGGCTCTGACAAAAATTTTATAACCGTTTCCACAGTAGATTACTGAACAGGTGCTGAAAAAGGTGCTGAAAAAATATAAATGTTTTTGCTTTTATAACTTTAATAAATCAAATAATACTAATATTTTGATTGCTAAATATCAGTATATGTATATTAAACTGACCATGCACATTCATTAGTATTTTTTTCAGTAAAGTGCAAATTATGTTCTGGCCTTTGGAAGGCATAGGGGTTTTGAGCCCAACTTATGTTAATTGCTGCTCGTTCTGAGTTTGACTCGGTTATTTATTGTAATTTTTGTTCGTTTTTGGGTTTCATTTATTTATTGATGCTGATTTAAGGTAGTTTCACGCTCGGTAGATTATTTGATTTTATTTTTGCTCATTTTTTGTTTAATGGAGTTCTTTACTTTTCTTTGAAAAACTTATTTTGTGGAAAAAATTTTTGAATTAATTTCTGTTCGTTTTATATTGACATAGTCTTTTCAGGGAAAAAGAAAATAATACCTTAAATCTTTTCGTTTTTTAAGACTTTATAGTTTGGCTTGCTATTTGTATGCTGGAGAAAAATTTTCAGCAATTTTTGACAAAATAAAACCTTTTTAAACTGTGGACACACATAGTAGTGTTTAATTTAGTTTCATACCTCCTCTAGTTGACCTGAAATGAAAAACTTGATACCATTCGCAAAAAAAATCTGTTTACTTTCTTTGGTAGCTTGGTTACACTTACGCTATATTGATTTGGTTAAATTTAAGAGCAGAAATAGCCCCGAAAGTTTGAACATAATACCCTCAGTCGTTTTTGGGATACTGCTGAGATGCCCTATTGGGAATTAGCATTAACAAAGTGCATTTTGATTTAATCTTAAGGGAACATTTAGTTTTTAAACATAATGTGCAAATGGGAGGCTGGGCGTGGGAGGGGGATAAGTTGCCCTTCAATCACATTCGACAATTAGAAAGGGCATCAGCCCTTTCTATTTTCAATCGAATGAGCCCTTTTTCGAAGTTCCTACGACAACTCCTTCGATACGAAGTGCCCTGGTCTAAACAACAACAACAAAAAATAATACATTATACCCACATCGATCTTTACTATAAAAATGTCAAGCCTTCAAATCACTTTTGACTATTAAAAAGGGCACTAGGCCTTTCAATTTCCGATCGAATCAGCCCTTTTTGAGTTTCTACGACAACGCTCTCTATAAACACCTTATATTCCCCCAGGGCATAAATTATAACCCTTACCCCAAGGGCTTTTAGGGTGGTTTTCATCCTCTAGGACCTAATTTCCAGAACTTTCAACTACGTTAAACAAAATGGCTATCTCAAAATTTTGATTGGATGTGTTTGGGGAAATTGTGGGCGTGAGAGGGGCGTTAGTCACTCTCCAATCACTTTAAATTATTAAAAAAGGCACTAGCCCTTCCAATTTCCAATCAAATGAGCCCCTTTGAAGTTTATACGACAAGGTTTTAAATAAAAACCTTCTATGCCCCAGGGCATAACTTACAACCCTTGCCCTGAGGGCTAGGGGGGTATGTCATCCTCAAAGACTTAATTTCCAGATTTTTCTACTACGTTGAACAAAATGGCTATCTGAAAATTTTGATTGGATGTGTTTGGGGGAATGGTGGACGTGAGAGAGGGGTTAGTTACCCTCTAATAACTTTCGACTTTTAAAAAGGGCACTAGCCTTCTCAATTTCCAATTGAATGAACCCCTTTTGAAGTTTTTACGACAACTCTATCTATAAAAACCTTATATGCCCCCAGGGCATGACTTACATCCTTTGCCCTGGGCGCTCTGGGGGTTTGTCATCCTTAAGTACATAATTTCCAGAACCTTCAACTACGTTGACCAAAATGGTTATCTCTAAACTTTGATTGAATGTTTTTGGAAAAATGGTGGGCGTAAGAGGGGGGTTAATTACTCTCCACTCACTTTCGACTATTAAAAAGGGCAATTTCAATTTCCAATCAAACGAGCCCTTTTTGAAATTTCTACAACAGCTTTCTCTATAAACCGTATATGCCCCAAGGGCATAACTTACAACCCTTGCACTGAGGGCTCTGGGGGGTTATCATCCTAAAAGACCTAATTTCCAGAACTTTCAACTACGTTGAACAAAATGGATATCTCAAAATTTTGATTGGATGTTTTTGGGAAAATGGTGGACGTGAGAGGGAGTTTAGTTGCCCTTCAATCACTTTCGACTATTAAAAAGGGCAGTAGCCCTTTCAATTTCGAATTGAATTAGCGTTTTTTGAAGTTTCTATAACATCGCTTTTTATAAAAACCTTATATGCCCCCAGGACATAACTTACAACCCTTGCCTTGGGGGCTGTGGGGGAGGGGAGTTTTCATCTTTAAATACCTAATTTCCAAAACTTTCAACTACGTTGAATAAAATGGCTATCTAAAAATTTTGATTGGATATGTTTGAGGAAAAGGTGGGCGTGAGAGGGGGGTTAGTTGCCCTCAAATCACTTTCGACTATTAAAAAGGGCACTATTCCTGTGAATTTCCAATCGAATGAGCCCCTTTTCAAGTTTCTACGACAAAGATTTCAATAAAAACCTTCTATGCCCCCGGGCATAACTTATAACCCTTGCCCTGAAGACTGTGGGGAGAGTGTCCTGTTCAAAGGTATAATTTCCTGAACTGTTAACTGCGTGGAACAAAATGGCTATCTCAAAATTTTGATTGGATGCGTTTGGGGAAATGGTGGGCGTGGAAGGGGCGTTAGTTGCCTTCCAATCACTTTCGACTATTAAAAAGGGCACTAGCCATTTCAATTTCTAATCGAATTAGCTCTTTTTTAAGTTTCTACAACAACGCGTTCTATAAAAACCTTATATACCCCCAGTGCATAACTTACAACTCTTGCCCTGAGGGCTGTGGGGGAGTTTCCTCCTCAAAAACATAATTTCTATCTGCAAATCAACTACGCTGAACAAAATGGCTATCCCAAAATTTTTATTGGATGTGTTTCGGGAAATGGTGGGCGTGAAAGGGGTGTTAGTTGCCTTCCAATCAATTTTTGAATGAGTTGAATGAGTTCAATTCAATTTTTGAATTGAATGAGCCCTTTTAGAAGTTTCTACGACAACTTCTTCGATACGAAGTGCCCTGGTCTAAAGGAAAAAAAAAATAAGTAATACATTGTGCCAACATCGTTCTTATATGCCCCCAGGGCATAACTTAAAACCCTTGCCCTGAGGGTTGTGGGGGAGTGTCCTCCTCAAAAACATATTTTCTATCTGTAAATCAACTACGCTGAACAAAATGGCTATCTCAAAATTTTGATTGGATGTGTTTGGGGAAATGGTGGGCGTGGAAGGGGTGTTAGTTGCCTTCCAATCACGTTCGACGATTAAAAAGGGCACAAGCCACTCCAATTTCCAATCGAATGAGTCCTTTTCGAAGTTTCTACGACAACTCCTTCGGTACGAAGTGCCCTGGTCTAAGACCAAAAAAAAAAAATAACACATTGTGCCAACATCGTTCTTTACTTAGGCAGCGCTATTGCGCTGCCTATGAAATTGGAGTTGAAAGATAAAAGCGGGCCCAAAAGGAAATGTAAAATAAATAGGAGAAGATTCGGTTGTTGGAGAGGCATTTGCAGATCTTTTGCACTTGTTGCTTGTATTCATTTTCATCGCTACAGTGGCGGATCCAGAATTTTTTTTTTTTTGGGGGGGGGGCAAAATAGGTTGATCACATGAACTTGCGTTAGGAGCAAGTTTTATCAACGCAAACTTGCGCTAAGTAAGTAAATTACACTACTTTAGACTATGTTAGGGGGGCGCGCGCACCCTTACCCTCCTGGGTCCATTACTGCATCACTGTTTAAATAAAAATAAGACTTAAAGACAGATAAAATTGGCCAGTAAGGAAAATATATATATATATATATATATATATATATATATATATATATATATATATATATATATATATATATATATATATATATATATATATATATATATATATATATATATATATATATCATATTAATCAAATAAAAAATACGAAAAGGAGGGGAGGGGTGAGATTTGGTAAGGGAAATAAGGGTAAAGGTTAGTCTCTACTACTTTCTGTTTTAAAACGTGAAACGTTTATTTGAAGTATGTTTGAAGAGGTTGGATACAAGCTTAGTATCCAACTCCACCAAGAAATGAATTTTCAAAAAAGAAACTGTTTACCAGTTCTTTGAGTCTCATTTTGGGCTGCATAACAGTTCTGGAAAGTTTAATTAACATAGAAAAACTTTCTGGATCAGCTGAATTACTTCTTTTGGCTACTTTAACCCTTTTGTTATCTTTCTTGGTGGCCTTCCAAGCATCAGTTTCAAATCACTGTTACCATAAATTACATTTACTATGAAATATTTATCAACAAGGATCATATCAACAAGGGCAAGAAAATGTTATTTCATTGTTTGTTTACCTTATCAAACCCTTCAACGAGTCAACGAACTCTAAGTAAATAGTAACGTTTGTCAAACAAAACCGAGTGTTTAAAGACCAAATTTTAATAACAATATTTACTCAAAAGAGTCTGCTTTTTATAATAGTTTGGAATGTACAAAACTCACAGATTTTAATTTCTTACCAAAATTTAGTAGCCTAAAAGATTTGTTTAACTCTAGAAAAGGTATAGAGGCAACCCCAAAAAGGGAAAGAATCCTACAAATATTACACACATAAATCCACTATCAATGAACAGACAAAATTTTGTGTTTTATTAAGAAGAATGGTAACATATGTGCATGAATTTCTTCTTCCTCTCTACTATAACCGTAGCCACTATAACTCTACTATAACCTCTCCACTATTAAAGTCTTGGTGACCTTCCAAGTTCAAGCTTTAAATACTCATAGTTTTGCGCATTATTTTTCACATAGGTCATAAAGTTCATGCAACCGTCTATTCATTCGTCGTGGGTTTCCCATCCAGGATCTAAATCCTGATGAAGCTTCGCCCTTGAAATAAACAAAATTTAGAAAAACGAAAAGTTTTTTGAGGGAAGTAAACAGCGAAGTTGAAACTTAAAACGAACAAAAATTATTGCTTCACAGTCTATCTAACATATATTAACAAAACTAGTACAAATAAACCAAATAATCATATTTCCCAACCAAATAATAATCATATTTGTAGGGTTATAGAAAACTAGCGCTTTGTTGAAAACACAGAAACCAAGTATAAAAAACAAGAATGCTGATTTATTAGTTAAAAGTGAGCACGTAGCCTGACAACAACAAACTAAAGCTTTTCATAGTCTTACACCAGCTGTGATATAAGTAACTTTCAGTTTACAATTAAAATTATCTTAAAAACATAAGCTCAAAAATACATAACTTTTTAATAACCACAAAGTCACTGAATAGCAATATTGAATAGCAAATATTGAATATTGAATAGCAAATTAACTGAAATTACAACAAATACCCGAGTCAAACTCAAAATGAGCAGAAATTAACATAAGTTGGGCGCAAAACGCCTATGCCTTCCCAAGGCTAGAACAAAATTTGCACTTTACTGAAAAAATATAAATGTTTTTACTTTTATAACTTTAATAAATCAAATAATTTTAACATTTTGATTACTAAATATCAGTACTAATAAATCAAATAATATTAAGATTTTTATTACTAAATGTCAGTAAATGTAAATTAAACTGACAATGCACATTCATTTGTATTTTTTTCAGTAAAGTGCAAATTATGATCTGGCCTAGGGAAGGCATAGGGATTTTGAGACCAACTTATGTTAATTTCTGCTCGTTTTGAGTTTGACTCGGTTATATATTGTAATTTCTGTTCGTTTTGGGTTTCATTTATTTATCGATGCTGATTTGTGGTAGTTTCATGCTTGGTAGATTGTTTGATTTTATTTTTGCTCATTTTTTGTTTAATGGAGTTCTTTACTTTTCTTTGAAAAACTTATTTTGTGGGAAAAGTTTTTTAAATTAATAGTTAGGAAAGAGCAACAATTTTTCTAAAGAAGATTTTTAAGGTCTTCAAAGCCTAATCAAAATTTGGGTATGTCTAACTTATTTCACTAAACATCTCCCACCTCCCCCCTGATAAACACCAAAAAACATAAGACATACAGGTGTGGAATAGCAATAAAAAAGAAAAAGTTGGAAAGTCACCTGACATCCAGAAAATATCACAGAAAAAAATGCTAATAGGTTCTTAGTGCTATGATTTCTCTATATACATTAGAAATACTTTTGTTATGTCTATTGAATAGTAACAAAAGGAAATATTATGAAAAAATAAATATGACAGTAAGTAATCCTTCTTTGAAGATACAACTGTGAGTGGTTCCAGAACCATATGCCTCCACTTCTCCAACCCCTAAGTGGGAAAGGGTTGGGGTCCAATGGGTAATTTGTTCCAAAAATAGTGTAAGAAACATTTCACAAGTCACAAAAAATTAACAAAAATAGTGAATTAGCTGAAAAATAATCAAACAGTTCGTGGTAACGAACTGTAAGTAAGGAGCGACCCGGTTCAATGGTAACCGAAACTCTAGAAAACGGGTTTTTGATACCAATGGGTACATCAAAAGAATCAGATTTCAATGCTGAATTCAAATATATAACTTTCATCAATTTTAGTACGCGCCTGAGAAAATTTGGCTTATTTTCGAAAAAAGGGGGAAAGACCCCCTAAAAATTATAGAAACTTAATGAAAATCACACCATCATATTCAGCGTATCAGAGAACCCTACTGTAACAGTTTCAAGCTCTTATCTTCAAAAATGTGGAATTTTGCATTTTTTGCCAGAAGAAAGATCACGGATGCGTGTTCATTTTTTTTTGTTTTTGTTTTTTTTTTTCCAGGGGTGATCGTATCGACCCAGTGGTCCTAGAATATCGTGGGAGGACTCATTGGAACGGAAATTAAAATTTCGAGTGCCCTTTTTAAGTGACCAAAAAAATGGAGGGCAACTAGGCCCCCTCCCACGCTCATTTTTTCCCAAAGTCACCTGATCAAAACTTGGAGATAGCCATTTTGTTCAGCATGGTTGAAAATATGATAACTATGTCCTTTAGGATGACTTAATCCCCCGAAGTCTACGGGGGGAGAGCTGAAAGTTATGAACTTTACCCAATGTTAACATATAGTATTGGTAATTAGGAAGTATACAGACGTTTTCAGGGGGGATTTTTTCTGGTAGTAGGGGGGTGGGTGGGTCGGGGGTTATGTGGGAAGGTCTTTCCATGAAGGAAGTTTTCATAGGGGAAGGGACATTGCTTTAAAGGGGGCGCCGGATTTCCTAGCATTAATTAAAAAAAAGATCAGAAATTAAATATAAAAAAACAAGTTTTCCAACTGAAAATAAGGAGTAACATCAAAACTTAAAACGAACAGGAAATATTAAGTGTATGATTGGGTTTACCCCCTAGTCAATACCTTGCTCCAAGGCCGTATCCAGGGGGGGGGGGGTACCCGGTTTGAACCCCTCCCCCCCTAAATTTTTGACCGAGTCGAAAATAAGTCGAAAATTAGTAAAACCTAGGTAAAATCAGTAAAATTAGTCAGAAACTGAGTCAAAAATTAGTAACCCCCCCCGAAAAAGTCAAAAATTAGTAACCCCCCCCCCCGAAAAAAAATCCTTGATCTGCCCTTGACTCGCTCTTTAAGCCAAAGATTTTTTTTCATAAGAGCTATTTATTCTAATTAACGGCCTTTGTGATTAAGCGGTCATTTTTAAAGAATTGGAACAAAATTCGAACTTTAGCTTAAAGAGCGAGGTATTGACTAGGGGCGAGCCCCCTAATATACGTATTAAAATTATATGAATATAGAAGTTCGTTACGTAAGTTAATTCGTAAGTTACGTATATTTATTACTACGTAATAAAAACGTTCGTAAATAAAATTAAACAAGTTTCGAGAAAGCCATTTAACCAAATAAAAGTAAAATTAATATGCAAATTTTGTTTTAATTATTCATGTATGGTGAGCCAAAATCAAAACCTGCACTAATTCAAAAACGTTCAAAAATTAAATAAAAAATAACAAGTTTTTTTAACTGAAAGTAAGGAACGACGTTAAAACTTAAAACGAACAGAAATTATTCCGTATATGAAAGGGGCTGTCCCCTCCTCAACGCCTCGCTCTTTACGCTAAAGTTTGAATTTCTCACAACTCTTATTTATTTTAAACAATAAAAAACTTTAGCGTAAAGAGCGAGGCGTTGAGGAGGGGACAGCCCCTTTCATATGCGGAATAATTTCTGTTCGTTTTAAGTTTTAACGTCGTCATTGTGCCTTATCATACGTATATAAGCCACAGAACCATGATTGAAACAAAAATGCCTGAATAAGGAACTGAACCCTTGCCATTCTCATTCAAAGTCTAACGCGCTAGTAACTGAACTACGGCGGCTGATGATCGAATTCAATCTATTTGTTCTTGCAGGAGCAAGTTGTGTAACTTACAGTTCTTTTTCTAAAGACTACGGAGAGTTAAGTCATCAAAAATAGCATAGTTATTGGACCTTATTCAGTAAAAACATTTGTAATTGGCTATTATAAAACATTGAGTTAATAAAAGCTTCTATTATAAAGAGTGAGAGCATTAAACTACATTTGGTGAAGCTCAACTTTTGTGAAAAATAGGAGGGGAGGGGGTACGTCAAGGAATAGTCATTTGGAATTTTGAGATTCAATTATTTGTTCTTCTATGAATATATTTCTCTTGCAAATATTCGATATTTTAAAAATCATTTTGCGAGCCTCAACGTCGGCTAACCGTGTCAAAGAGTTGATAGTGAATTCTCCTAACGGACTAATGAGACTTACTAAGGGGGCTGGGAGGGGGAGTATATGGGAGGGTTTCTTTTAAATCTCCAGTTAAGGGTTTTGGACCTTATCTATTACAATAGTACCGTTTTATACTTCCAAGCTCTTCCACTTAATAAGTGGCACCAAGAGTGACGTTTTTTGTGGTATATGGCACTTACAGAAGGCACAACTGATAAAAAGTATGTAGATATGAGCAATTTCTTTAAAATGAGCCATTAAGCATCTCTCTATGATATTCTGGTAACCCGCTAGGCCTAGTAAAAAAAAAAAAAAAAAAAAAAAAAAAAAAAAAAAAAAAAAAAAAAAAAAAAAAAAAAAAAAAAAAAAAAAAAAAAAAAAAAAACAGGAGACAGATCAGTCCTACTGATGCAAAAAAATGATTTTCCTTGTTTTTTCAAGGAGGAGGACTTTAATTTCCCTGTATAAGGTTTTTGACCATGGTGATTCCAATGGTAGGCCTACAGTTTTTATTTTGATCTACCGCCATTTTAGAGGAGTTTCAGGTTTTTTTCGAAATCACCATAAATTTCTTTTCGCAATAAACTTTTACTTTTAAGACCAACCGAAATAACAGTTACCATTCCTGAGTCAGTGTCAGATGGCAATTTTTTTACTTGGCAGTTTTTTTCAAAACGCGTTTTTTAGCTTTTGGTTACCATGGGCTGTGGTTCACTCTTTGCTTAGTTGAAGCTACTGCTGCTACCATGATCGTTGAGTTTAGGCATTTAAAATCCTGTATTTTTGAATTGATAGGCCGAATACTAGTATTATGAAATCTTGGGTGGTTGACAAGCATTTTGTATTTGCGGTAAGTGTTGCTAGTCTAGTTTTGGCAATATTTTACAGTTCCAAGGGTTGATTCTGATTACAGAGTGGCTCTATCTGCGTTTTCTAACTCTGGCCAAGTTTCTAACGAGCTCTCTAAAATTGAGTCAATTGTATAGGCTAGCTGAATGAGATGCGAGACGCTGGTCAGCCCATTTGTACCCCATAAATAATTTCCAATAGTTTTGAGACATCAAATGCAGTAAACTCCTGTAAAACTCATTTTCAAGGATAATACCCCATCATTTCATCATTTTTTGAAATGATGTTTCAAAATCTAAGAGGGGAGGGGGTAAAAAAGTCTACTGGATCACATCCCCCCTGCCCTTCTAATTAACACCAGCTCTTGCATATGCGTGATGAAAATTAGTAGCAGTCACAAAGCTAACTCTTCTGTAGGAATTTGAGCAGAATAAGTCAAGATGTAACATCGTTATTTCAAGGCTATTTTACATTATGCATGGTCAAAGAGCCTGACTAACAGTTGCCCAAACGAAGGAGAGCCATCTATGAGAGTCTAACGAAGAAAAATTGCCATAAAACAGGATTTTTCCTTTAATTTGCCTTAGGATCAGAATTTCATTTAAAAATCAAACAAATCATGTTACAATCAAATTTTTGCGCACACACCATTGTAAAAATCTCAAAATGTGTTATATAAGCCCTGATATTGCAGGAGTATGCCTAGGAGACTAATGTAATATATTCATTAACACAGAGATACAACAAAATTTAATTAGAGCTGCCCTTGAACAAGCTGTGGGGTAAAAAGTGGACTAGCTACACTTCTTGTCGCCGAAACTTAATATGGGTAACGCTTTTCTACTCAATCAAATCACAGACTATGCTTTTTAAGAAGAGAGTTCGTATATTTTTCTCTCAAATGATCAGTCAAACATCTCCCCTCTGCCCCGTTCAAGGCAGAATCACCCATAATTAGCACTAATGAAAGAAAGCCAACTTGCGGCATTCAAAGGAAACGACTTTGCAACAAAAGAATCCAAAGTCCACCCTCAAAAGTTATTTCCTCTTCAAAGATAGTAAAGTTGTCATTTGTTAGGCAGTTTAATTAACATAAAGGGATTGTTGAATTGATAACCCTCAAGGAGTGACATTAGTCTCAAAATTGATCAGCAAAGTTGCCAAAGTTTTTTAACTGCCAATAAGCTTCAGCTATTAAGCTCACTTAAGGGTTTTCATCTAGAAAATAGTACAGATAAAAGTAAGCCCTTTAAGATGCAAGGACATACATTTAATCTTTCTGAGCCTTTGATACTGGTGTTAGATGTTTGATGGGGGCCAGAGTAATATGGACCGTTCCTTTTTACTCTCCATGTAAATCAACCTAGATAAATTACACCTTGTGTATTTATGTCCTTTAGCCTACCAAATTGTCTCTGGGAGGAGAAAATTTGTCTTGGAAATCTCCAAGAGACTTCTCCATTTACACTTCACTTCAGATCCCCGCTATCAACACTAGATTCTTGTATAAAACCTTCCGTTATAACTGAACCGGTAATCTCGTCTAAACTCAAGAACTGGCTAAGTATTTTGAGCCACACTTCCAGATTTCTTATCTCGTAGTATATATCTCAATAACATAGGAACATTGCCCTTCTATAGAAAGAACCAATCAAATTTTTCAAAACCAATAACCTTTCTATGAGTATCAAACTCAAAATGAACAAAAAAGTATGTACCAAAAAGTGTTATTTTCCCTTTTCTACTCCCCCCCCTGGCTCTTTACCTCTTTAATGAAGTTACCTCTTTAATGAAATTTCAAACTGAAACAATAACAAACAGTTAGTTATTTCCTCAATTTAAGAATTGAAAAGTTTCGCTGCCGAACAAGTGAGTTTCAAGATTTAGCACTGTAATGGTTTACACTAGGATAAGGCGAAATTAATTAACGCATTCATTTGATCATTATGTAGATTATAGCTGGCTGCATTACTTTTTTTTCTTTATTTCACCATACACAATACTTGTAAGATGCAAAACACCATTTTTGGAAGGGAGAAACTACATTCTTCGATAGTCCTCATTGCTTACGATTACTTTCAGGATCGAGAATTCGTCGAGCTAGATAATCCATTTAATGGGCAGCCTAATCGCCCAATGTCAGCTTTATCAGATACACCTTCAATAGTGAAAATTCCAGTTGTTCCAGCAGAGAGCAAACGAGGCTTCGGATTTAGGAATAATTTTCAAAGTTGCTGTTCAAACTGTTTACCCGTTAATAGTGTGATGGTAAGAGATTATCAAATATAGCTAATACCTTAGAATACATTCCACTGCGCAAAATTATCAAACAGTTCGTGGTAACGAACTGTAAGTAAGGAGCGACCCGGCTCAATGGTAACCGAAACTCTAGAAAACGGAATTTTGGTACCAATAGATACATCAAAAGAATCAGATTTTAATTCTGATTTCAAAAATATAAGTTTCATCAAGTTTAATTTTACCCATCAAAAGTTACGCGCCTGAGAAAATTTGGCTGATTTTCGAAAAAAGGGGGAAAGACCCCCTAAAAGTTATAGAACCTTAATGAAATTCACACCATCATATTCAGCGTATCAGATGACCCTACTGCAGAGGTTTCAAGCTCCTATCTACAAAAATGTGGAATTTTGCATTTTTTGCCAGAAGAAAGATCACGGGTGCGTGTTTATTTGTTTTTTTTCCCAGGGGTAATCGTATTGACCCAGTGGTCCTAGAATATCGTAAGAGGGCTCATTGGAACGGAAATTAAAAGTTTTAGTGCCCTTTTTAAGTGACCAAAAAAATGGAGGGCAACTAGGCCCCCTCCCACGCTCATGTTTTTCTCAAAGTCACCCAATTAAAATTTTGAGATAGCCATTTTGTTCAGCATAGTCGAAAATTTAATAAATATGTCTTTTACGATGACTTAATCCCCCACAGTTCCCAGGGGAAGGGCTGCAAGTTATGAACTTTGCCCATTGCTTACATATTGTATTGGTTATTGGGAAGTATACAGACATTTTCAGGAAGAATTTTTTTCTGGTGGGGGGGGGGAGGGGGCTGGAGGAGGGGGTTACTAGGGAGAATCTTTCCGTGGAGGATGTTTCTTTGGGGTAATGGACATTTCTTTGAAGGGGGTGCCGGATTTCCAAGCATTATTTAAAAAACGATCAGAAATTAAATTAAAAAAAACAAGTACTTTCAACTGAAAGTAAGAAGCAACATTAGAACTTAAAATGAACAGAAATTATTACGTATAAGAGGGGGTTCTCCCCCAAGTCAATACTTCGGTCTTTCGCTACAGTTTTTTTTTTTAGTGCTTTCAAAAGAGCTATCTATTCTAATTAAACGGCCTTTGTGATTCAGGGGTTTGTGAATAAATTTTTTTTTTAACTTTTAACGTAAAGAGCGTGGTATTAACTAAGGGGAGAACCCCATCATATACGTAATAACATATACGTAATAAAAAAAACAATAAAAAAAACAAGTGATACGGCTCAATAGTAAGCGAAACTTTTAAAAACGGAACTTTGATGTCAATAAATGTATCAAAAGAATGGGCTTATAATGCTGATTCTAAATATATGAATTATATTAAGTTTAGTATTACTCATCAAAGGCTACGAGCCTCAGAAAACTCACCTGATTTTTTAAAGAGGGGGGAAACATCCCCTAAAAGTGAAAAATTTTTAATGAAAATCACACCGTCAGATTCAGCGTATCAGAAAACCCTATAACATAGTTTTCAAGCTCATATCTGCAAAAATCTGCAACTTTGTATTTTTTGCCAGAAGAAAAATATACGAATATAGAAGTTCGTTACGTAAGTTAATTTGTAAATTACGTCAGAACCAAATTTAGAGACAGCCATTTAGCAAAAGAAAAATAAAATTTTTATGCAAATTTTGTTTACTTATTCAATGACGGCGAGCCAAAATAAAAGCTGCATTAACTAAAAAACGATCAGAAATTAAATAAAAAAAACAAGTTTTTTAAACTGAAAGTAAGGAGCGACATTAAAACTTAAAACGAACAGAAATTATTCCGTATATGAAAGGGGCTGTCCCCTCCTCAACGCCTCGCTCTTTACGCTAAAGTTTGACTCTGTCTCACAACTTTATTTTTTAAAACAATAAAAAACTTAAGCGTAAAGAGCGAGGCGTTGAGGAGAGGACAGCCCCTTTCATATGCGGAATAATTTCTGTTCGTTTTAAGTTTTAATGTCGCTCCTTACTTTCAGTTTAAAAAACTTGTTTTTTTTTTATTTAATCAAGTAAAAACCGGATTTTTGATTGAAAACAGCTTTATTTGTGCTAAATAATACACGTTGTATATTTTTCTTCTGAACTTCTTCAAAATACGAGTTTTGTATTTTAACCAGCCGCATTAGGGGCAGGAATACCTTGTCTGACAGCCAAACTTCTGCCAAATTGGGTTGTTGAACACACCTAAGATTACTGAGGTCCGTCATCCGTCAGTCATACTGCTGTCAGAAAACTGCCTGCTTTAACATACTCAAAACAAAACCTCCGAGAAAGTGAGAAGTTGCTTCATTTAAGTATTTGCATTTTATGGAATGGCAAGAAAGGAGCATTTTTTTTTTTTTTTTGCAATTTTATAATGTTAATTAAAAAAAAGTTTTTCCACAAAAACTAATTTCCAAAGAGAAGTAATGAGCTCTAATCATCTAACATCTAAGCAGAAATGAGAGAAAACAAAGTCAAACAATTTTTCAAGCGTCAATACTACCATAAATCACTGTCAATAAATAAGTAAAACCAAAAAAGAATGAAAATCAATATAAATAACCTGGTCAAATTCAAAACAAGGGAAAACCATGGGCGCCCATAATAGGGGGGGGGTGCACCTGCCCCCCCCCCTGGCTGAATGACTGGCTGAAATACAAATATATTTGTATTTGTAAACACCCCAAATAGGCAAGTGATCTTGATGAAAATCAGAGATCAAATTCAGTAAGTCGGAGAACCCTATTTAAAAGGTACCAAGATCCTATTTACAGAAATTTGGAACTTTACATTTTTCCCAGAAGAAAGGTCAGAGAGTTGTGTTTATTTCTTGTTCTTCATCCCCAAGACTGTCATCGCATTGAACAAATAGTTTTAGAAAATTAAAAGAGGGTTCATCTGAATAAAAATCAAAAGACCTAGTGCCCTTTTAAGTAGCTAAAAGATCGTGCCATGGGAAGGTGGTTTTTTTTTGCCATTTTGTGTCACCAAACTGAGTGTTTTGCCCAAAGACGGTCAAATCGCTGTCAATAGATAATTCTGAGATAGCCAATTGTTATGAAATCACTAAAATACTGTATTTTGAGCTTCCCAGTTTCGGAGGAAGTAATGTCGCACGGTGTTGCATTTCTTTCTAAAAAGTCACGTAGTCCCTGCACGATTTTAAACCTTCATCTAAGTAAGTTAAATCAATTAATATTTCATGTAAAAATTTTGTTGAGTGATGCATAATTGTGCATAATCTATTATGAAGGATGGGAGGTGGGTCATTGTGTAGGTAGGGGCGCCAGATGCCTCAAATAGTGCATTTTAATGCTCAAATTGTCTAAATCTCTATAAGCCTTCAGATTAATATACATGAAGGTCTAAGGTCTAATCTTAATTCAACATTGATACTACAATGACTCTCAACATTGATACTGCTTTACTCAATGAATCTGCAATATTGTTTGCTGCTACCACTACTATTACATACAACTTACTGGAGCATCAAGCCACCAGACTCCACCAGAATCCAATAGAGCTTCGCACGCCTCCATCCCAATCTATTCAAAGCCTCCCTTTTTCACCTTCTAACAAATTACCCATTTCCCTTCAATATCTCCTAACGTCATCCTCTCACAATAGGGCCGTTTTTTCACTCATCAATGCGCTAAGATCTTACATCTTTTGTCAGAAAACGCTTAAAAGTGAAATCTTTGAACTAAGATCTTACATCTCTTGTTGTTTTTGTGCAAACTTCTTTCATCATTCTGCTCTGATCAGCGGTCTCAGAACAATGATGAGTAGATCATCAAAGTTCTCTCATCATTGTTCTATATGACAGAAAGATGGCGTCTTTCACACTTTTTGCTAACATCAGTGAACTGTAAGATCTTAGAACAAAGATGAGTTAAAAAACGATAATATTTGCAGAAAGGTGTAAGATCTTAGCGCTAAAAACCATGCCTCATTTATCTTGAAAACATCTAGCATCTAGCGTGGCTTATAGCTAGATACTATTTGTGTGCTAATGTTATGTGCTAATAGCTTTTAATGGCTTTAAACTGACTAAATTGTGCAGATTTAGAATCATTGTGAATAATATTTGTTGTTGTTTCATAAGTTGTGATCAAAACATTTTTAGATTTTTGATTTCAACTGACAACTTTACTTATAGTTTGTTGCTATGAGCTGTTTGACTCAAGTGGATGACATTAAACTTAATGGATTTATATTTATGGATTCACCATAAAAATACAAATCTTTAAGTGTATACATAGTTTTCTAAACTCTTTTCTTTAGTTTCTATCTCTGTTAGCAAGAGTTTTCCTTACTTAGAGCTTGTTACCATCTATTGTCTAATATATAAAAAAAAAACATAGGCCTACAACCCAATATTTCCATTTTATCGTCGATCAAACAAAGTTTCTGGTGTCACTCACCTGCTCTTACTGGTAAATATCCTGACTTTGCTCATGAATCCCCCCCCCCCATTCCAACTCGTTATCTTTGTGCAGGTAAGAATATCAATGAAATCTAGAATCTTAAAATAGAAAAATGTTATTCCTTAGACAACATTAAAAGGAAACAAAAGCAATGTTTAATCTCCCATGTTACTTCTTACAGAGAGTTTTTCTGTTATCGCAAATGTATTTGTCAAGTTTTGCAAGCCTTTAGGACTAATCATGAACACTAATTATCGCTAATGATTTCTCTAAGTTGCTCTCCCGTTTACTTTTAAGAAATAATCGTTTGCACAAGTCACAAAGCTGTTCCGCATCAAGTTGTTTTTACTACGGGTTAGGAACGCTAATCTCAAAGGAGCAACATTTTTTACAATTGTAATTTCCCTGGGAGAAGAAAGTACGAATAAGTTTCGATCTTATTTAAATCGTAAAAGAGACATAAAAGGCATTCTCAGAGCAGCATTTTGTTGGTTATTTAAGGTCAAAGAGAGACGTAGTTTTTCATGCGGCATTTTAGGAGAAATCGAACACTTTCTAGAGACAAATTACGCTAGCCTGATCACAGGTAACCGTGGTAAAAATGTTAATTCCTCCTAAATGCTCGCATAAAAAAACGATGTTTGTGCTCCGAAAGTCTTCACACGCTGAACTAATAAAATGTTAAGCTTGGATATAATCCCAGTAAACCTAAATACATTTTTTTATTTGATGAACCAATTCCACCACAACTACTACTACTACTAACAACTCACTGCAGCACCAAGCCGCCTGAGGCCAACACAGCTACGCACGCTCCTCCTCCATCCCAATCTATTCAAAGCCTCCATTTTTACACCCACCCAAGAAGTTCCCATTTCCTTTAAATCTTTCTTTATGACGTCCTCCCATCCCAGACGAGGACGACCTGCTTTCCGTTTAGCCCTAGATGGTTGGCCAAAAAGAATAATCTTCGGCAATCTGTCATCCTTCATCCACACAATGTGCCCTAGCCACCTCAACCTTTCTTTCATTATCAAACAGTTCGTGGTAACGAACTGTAAATAAGGAGCGACCCGGCTCAATGGTAATCAAGTCTAGAAAACGGGTTTTGGATACCCATGGATACATCAAAAGAATTAGATTTTAATGCTGATTTTAAATATATAAGTTTCATCAAGTTTAGTCCTACCTAAGAAAATTTGACTGATTTTCGAAAAAAGGGGGAAAGACCCCCTAAAAGTTATAGAACCCTAATGAAATCACACCATCATATTCAGCTTATCAGAGAACCCTACTGTAGAGGTTTCAAGCTCATATCTACAAAAATGTGGAATTTTGCATTTTTAGCCAGAAGAAAGATCACGGATGCGTGTTTATTTGTCTTTTTTTTTCCCAGGGGTTATCGTATCAACCAAGTGGTCCTAGAATATCCTGGGAGGGCTCTTTTGAACGGAAATTAAAAGTTCTAGTGCCCTTTTTAAGTGACCAAAAAAGAAGGGCAACTAAGACCCCTCCCACGCTCATTTTTTTCTCAAAGTCACCCGATCAAAATCTTGAGATAGCCATTTTGTTCAGCATGGTCGAAAATATGATAACTATGTCCTTTAGGATGATTTTATCCCCCGAAGTTCCTGGGAGGAGGGCTGAAAGTTATGAACTTTACCCAATGTTAATATATGGTATTGGTTATTGGGAAATATACCGACGTTTTCAGGGGAGATTTTTCTGGTAGTGGGGGGGGGTTGGTGGTTATGTGGGAGGATCTTTCCATGAAGGAAGTTCTCATGGGATAAGGGTCATTGCTGTGAAGGGGGCGCCGGATTACCCAGAATTATTTAAAAAAGGATCAGAAATTAAACATAAAAAACAAGTTTTTCAACTGAAAGTAAGGAGCAGTATCAAAACTTAAAACGAACAGAAAATATTGCGTATATGATTGATTTCACCCCCTAGTCAATGCTTCGCTCTTTAAGCCAAACATTTTTTAGTACTTTCATAAGAGCTATTCATTCTAATTAACGGCCTTTGTGATTAAGCGGTCAGTTTTAAAGAATTGGAACAAAATTTGAACTTTAGCTTAAAGAGCGAGATATTGACTAGGAGGCGAACCCCCTAATATACTTATTAAAAATATATGAATATAGAAGTTCGTTACGTAAGTTAATTCGTCAGTTAAGTATATTTATTACTAATAAAAACGTTCGTAAATAAAATTAAACAAGTTTCGAGAAAGCCATTTAACCAAATAAAAGTAAAATTAATATGCAAATTTTGTTTTAATTATTCATGTACGGTGAACCAAAATCAAACCCTGCATTAATTCAAAAACGTTCAAAATTAAATAAAAAAAACAAGTTTTTTTTTAACTGAAAGTAAGGAACGACATTAAAACTTAAAACGAAAGAAATTTTTCCGTATATGAAAGGAGCTGTCCCTCCTCAACGCCTCGCTCTTTACGCTAAAGTTTGACTTTCTCACGACTCTATTTTTTTAAAACAATAAAAAACTTTAGCGTAAAGAGCGAGGCTTTGAGGAGGGGACAGCCCCTTTCATATACGGAATAATTTCTGTTCGTTTTAAGTTTTAATGTCGTTCCTTACTTTCAGTTAAAAAAAACTTCTTTTTTTTATTTAATAGCTCTAGAGAGCTGTATTGAACCACATTTTTCGTATAGCCTATTGTTTGAAATACGGTCAGTCAGCCGGGTACCAAGAAAAATGCTTAAGTAATTTTTTCTGGAAAACATCTAGCAAATCTTCATCCGCTTTTCTGAGCGCCCATGTTTCAGAGCCATATTTGACCACTGTCATCACTGTAGCTTCTAATATTCTAATCTTGGTTTGCAGACTTAGCTTCCTATTCTTCCAAACCTTTTTTAACTGTGAAAAAACCTAGTTAAAAAAACTTTCAAACCTATTCTAGCACCCTGAACTCGCAAAACTTCTTAAAGTTCATTCATTTTGCTCATACTTTCATCTAGGATGCTTAAATCATCAGCATAATCCAAGTCCAGGAGACTTTTTCCTCCCCATTTGATTCCGTGGTCTCCCATTGCCTTTCCTGTGCTCCTTAAGACAAAGTCCATCAAAATAATCCATGTAAAGGGGGATAGAACACAACCCTGCTTAATTCCTGATTTAATACAAAACCAGCTGCTAACCTCATTTCCTACCTTAACCGCAGCAGTCTTATTCTTGTACATAGCACTAATCACTCTAATCACTTTAATGTATTTGTCTGGTATACCAAACAAGGATAAAACCTTTACTAAAGCTCTTCTATCAACAGATCGAACGCTTGCTCATAATCTATAATACTGAGGACCAAAGGTGTTTGACAACTCAGGCACTTCTCAATTATTAGCCTAAGATTTTCACTCTTATTTGGTTGACACATCCTCTACATTTTCTAAAACCGCACTGTTCTTCTCTTAAAACTTTGTCTACGGCATCTCTCAGTCTAAAAAGCGTCATATTACTAAGTACTTTACTATCTACAGAGACCACACTAATGCCTCCATAATTACAACACTCACTTTTATCACCTTTCTTATAAAGTGGCTTAATCAAGGTTTTCCTAAAATTGTTAGGTACTTCCCCGTTTTCAAAAATCCTATTCATAATCTTCAGTAACTTATTTCTAACCTCAGAGCCGCCATATTTAAGAAAATCATTTGCCACCCTATCAGCACCTGGAACCTTTATATTTTTTAATCCTTTTAGTACTGTCGCTAATTCTTCCTCACAAAATACATCTTCCTTCACATCTTAGGTATCCTAAACTTTTTCATTTTCCTCTATATCTTTTCCTGCAACTCTATCTCGGTTAAGCAAATTCTCAAAATGTTTGGCCCATCTCTCTTTAGTTCTTTCCTTGTCGCTAATTGTGGCCCCATCCCTAGCTTTAACTGGGCCAAGTCCGGATTGAGTACTCCCTCTAAATGTATTTTCATGCCAGTACAATATTTTACTATTATGCCGTCTAGCTGCATCTTCCAGATCCTCGGCAATTTGATCCATGACCTCCACTTCACATCTCCTTACTTCATATTTTAATGCTTTCTTCTTTTTTTTACATTCCTTTTGTTTTCATATGATCTATGACTCAGATATTTTCTTATACAAGTCCTTTCTCCTTTCTATTAAACATAAAACTTTTTCACTAATATTCTTAGCTGCAGTTCTAGCTTTCTTCCCTAATACAATTTCAGCAACTTCACAAATTATTTTTCTAAAATTATTCCAACCATCTTCCACATTATCAAATTTTAAACTCTGAAGTTTAGTATTCAACTGTTCCTGGAAAGTTTCTCTCAAATTCTCATCCTGGAGTCTACCAACATAATAACTTCCCGGGAGGTAGTTACCCTTCCGGTATTTCACCTTTAAATTAACCCTTGACACTACTAGATGGTGATCTTTACTTTTAACATCCATAACAGCACTCCTATATACCCTAGTATCTTGTATTGATCCTGCCAGTCTTCGGTTTACTATAAGATAACCAATAAGGTTTGCTGTCTTACAATCACGTGAATACCATGTTAACTTATGAGCCATTTTATGACCAAACACCTTATTGGTTATAACTAGATTGTTATACATACAAAATTGCAAAAGTCTGTATCCATTACTGTTTTCTTTTCCTACACCAAATTTACCTAGGCTAGGATACCACCTATCCCTATTTCTACCGATCTGGGCGTTAAAATCTCCTAGTAAAAACATCATATTTCTACCTGGGACCCTGTCTATTTTCTTCTGTAACTGTAAATAAAATTCATCTGAGTCACTAGTATCTCTGTCAGTCGGTTCTACAGGGGCATATACTACTATAACTGATATCCTGAACTTTGTAGTCATAAATTAAAAAAAAAACTTTCCACAAAATAAGTTTTTCAAAGAAAAGTAAAGAGCTCCATTAAACACAGAGTAGAAATAAAGTCAATTAATGTTCCAAGCGTAACACTACCACAAATCACCATTAATAAATAGATTAAACCCAAAACGAACAGAAATCTTAATAAAAATCTTAATAAACAACCGAGTCAAAATCAAAACGAACTGAAATTAGCATGAATAGGGCTGACACCCCCTCCTCCTTCTGAAAACTAGAGCATATGTTTCACTTTACTGAAATAAAACAAATAAATGTTGATTGACAATTGTATATACATATGCTGATATTTATTCCTTAAAACCTGTATAATTTTTATTTATTTAATTTCTGTTTGTTTTGGGCTTTATTTATTCTTTAAAAGTAATTTCTGGTCGTTTTGAACTTAAATTAATATAGGAATTTATTTCTGCTCGTTTGAAGTTTAATATGGCTCTTTACTTTTCTTTGAAAAAAATTTTTCTTTGAAAAATTTTGAATTTTTCTTCATTTTTCGGAAAGTTTGTCTAATTAATTTGTCGAAAGATCTACAACAATTGAGAAAATCACGATAATATTCAGCATTATAGGAAAGAATGAATAATTCTTAAAATAATTTCATTTGCGACATTTCATTCAACTTTGCTGCGTTAAAAGGAAACGATTCCATCAAAACTCTTTCTTTTGATTCTATTTCAAGCAATCAATTGGTAAATTTTGTTCTAAATGAAATTTTTAAATGAGCACTATAAATTTAAGCAATCTGTTTAGTTTGTACGGAAAAACATTAAAACATTTAAAAGTGCTCGCAACAGAAATTGGCGAGCACTTTTTAATAGAGAGCAAAATTAAAACAATAAACAAAAAAATAGAGGCTCTTCAACCCCTCGGTCTTTACGCTAAAGTTCCAATTTTTGTCCTGATTTTTGTAAATTCAATAAAAAAAACAAGTTTTTTTAAACTGAAAGTAAGGAACGACGTTAAAACTTAAAACGAACAGAAATTATTCCGTTTATGAAGGGGACTGTCCCCTCCTCAATGCCTCGCTCTTTACGCTGAAGTTTTTTTATTGTTTAAAAAAATAGAGTTGTGAGAAAGTCAAACTTTAGCGTAAAGAGTACAGTAGGGTCCCCAAAAAATTATTTTTTGGGGACAAAACTGGCAGGAATTTGCGACATGCTGAGGTATGATGGCTTTGGTAACCAAAAAATTAATAGAACTTTAAATTTTATTTTGAATGGTTCCCTCCCACTGATCCTCAGCCACTGATTTGATATGGTTACTCCTGATGGAAAATAAAAGCAAATAAACACACATATGTGACCATTCTTCACCAAAAAACGTCACATTTCGTATCTTGTAGATAGCAACTTGAAACCCCTGTTCTAGGAGTCATAAAATACATTAAATTCGCGACTTAACTGTTATCATGACAGATATTCCTTTTAGGGTGGGTTTCTCTTTTTTTTTAAATATAAGATTTTCTTGTTTATCGCAGCGCTTTGGAGTTCACTAATATGTACCATACACTAGTCCAGCCAACGTTTGGTACTAAAACGAGAAGGGATAGTTAGATTCAGGGTTGCCACCCCTAGTGATTTATCACTATTTCTAGTGATTTTTTATGTTGCCTAGTGATTTTTTTCTAGCTAGTGATTTATGGTGATTTTAATTCTAAAACTAGTGATTTTTTCCTAAATCTAGTGATTTTTCACGATATAGCACGTAGATTCATGATTCAATCGAATAAATCATACAAGAGGCTAAATAATAAAATGAAACACAAAGTAGTGATTCATTACAGTTCCTAATATGTTTCAAATTAGTATTTATGCAAATATACCGCCTTTGAAACTTCCGATTTCCCACCATATGTCCATATCAGGTATGACCCCAGAGCATTATCATCAACATAATAGGTGACTAGTTAATCAAAAAATTGCAAAAATGTTCTATACTTCCTGTTTTACAACATTTGCCCTGACATTTGCCCAGGTCTAATTTTTGGTCTTCATATTTATATTGTTTTTTTTTTCTTTGTAATGTATCAGTTCTAAATTAGATTTCCTATTCTTTTAGGTTTTAGATTTATGTGTTAATTGATTAAACGGTTTGCAGCAACAAACTGTAAGGATAGAGCTACAAGGCTCAATAGTAACCGAAATTCTAGAAACGGAATTTTGACATCAATCAATATATCATCGGCTTATTATGTTGATTCCAAATGTATAAGATTCATTAAGCCTAGTTTTACCCATAAAAGGCTAAGAAACTGTGAAAGTTTGCCTGATTTTTGAAAGAGGGAGGAAACACCCAAAAAAGTGAAAAAATTTTAAATAAAGTTAAACCACTAGATTCGGTGCATCAGAGAACGCTACTGTTGAGGTTTCAAGCCCCTATCTGCAAAAGTATTGGATTTTGTATTATTTGCCAGAAGAAAAATCACGGATGCGTGTTAATTTCCTTTTTTTTCCCCCAGGTGATCATATCGAACCAACAGTTCTAGAACATCGAGAGAGGGCTCATTTGAACGGAAATTTAAGTATCTGGTATCCCTTTTATTTCACCAAATAAATCGGACGGCTACTAACCCCTCTCTCACGTCCTTTTTCCCCAAAAAATTGTTCAATCAAAAGTTTGAGATAGCCATATTGTTTAGCATAGTTGAAAGGTTCCAAAACTATACCTTTAGATTTAATATGACCCTTGCAGCCCCTGAGGATAGGTCTTGGGATGAAAGTATGCTAAGGATAATTTGCTAAGAATAATAAGGATAATGCACGATCTATGAAAACCAGTTTCATAGCCACAAAGACAAATAACTGGTGACAGAATGGATTGGACTTGTATAACTTGGGCTATATATATGCACATTAGGGGGGGGGGGTAAGGTTAGGTTTCTTTACCACCACACCTCCCTAATGTGCAACTATTATATAACTAAAGTATTCATCATATTTTGGCACATTTCATCAGGATTAACAAAACTTTACTTCTTGGGTGTGTTCTGTATAATTAACAAGTTACCTTACCTTAGGCCTTAGTTCCTCCTGTGCCTCCAGAGGCACCTAGGGCATCCACGAAAAGTCTCCAGTCATCTCGGAGGTGTGCTGCAGCTAGTACGTCTTCCCATTCGGGCTATAGGGCCGATTTACATTTGACAAGTCTCTTCTATGTGAACGTCTCTGGGTGTTTCTAGGACGGCCTCGTCTTCTTGATCCTTCTGGTTGCCAGAAGAGGATGGAGTTTGGCAAGTGATTTCTGCCCATCCTGATGACATTCTCAAGATAACGCCACCTACGTTGACGGATAACGTCTGTTATTAAAGGTAGCTGTACCTGTTGCCTGATGGTGTCATTTCTTATCATCTGGATTCAGTTTATATTTATGATTCTTCTGAGGCAAGTGTTTTCGAATGATTGTATTTTTTTTTTCTTGTTGCTGATTGGGTTGCCAGGCCTCAGATCCGTAAAGCAGTACTGACAGAACATTGCTTTGGAATGGTCGTAGCTTTAGCCTCAAAGAGTATTTTTGAGATTTCCAAACTCGTTCGAGATGGTTAAACGCCCTGTGTGCTTGTCCCACCCTAAGTTAGGCTTCTTTGGCGTTTGAGCCAGTATTTTCAACTGTACTACCCAGGGATCTGAACTCAACTACCTGCTCTATTCGATAACTCCACACTTAATATCAAGAGGAGATCCACTGGTAGTCATGCTTCTGTTTTATTTGTGTCGATTTTAGTCCAAATTGTTCTGCTGCATCTTTAACACTATTTATAAAGGTCTGCAGTCTCAGTTTGCAAGTTTCCAGAAGGCTTATGTCGTCAGCAAAATTGAGATCTCCAAGTCTAGCCGGCTCACCAGTATCAATCCCATATACCTCGAAATTATTTAAGATGTAGTCAACACCAAGGATGAACAGTAGGGGGGAGAGGACACATCCCTGCTTTACTCCTGTCATTATTTTTAAATATCTGGTTTTCCTTTGTCCAGTTTGTACACAGCATTCTATATCTTTGTAGAAAGCAAAGACAAGTTTAATGATTTTTCTGGTATGCTGTAATGTGAGAGTATTTTCCAGAGTGTTGCCCTATCTACTTAGTCAAAAGCTTTCTCACAATCAATGAACACAAGGTACAATTTCCTTCTCACCTCATTGGTTTCTTCCAGAAGCATTTTGAGGACAAATATGAGGTCAGTACAGGAGCTTATAATTAAAGACTGCCTCTTTATTTTCAAGAAGCAATAAGACCGATGCTTATCGATATTTGTGAAGAGTGGGATACATTTTTTCCATAGAATTATAAAAAGGCTATTTTCAAAATTGTCGCTGGTGTCCCAGTAATTATACTAGCTCAACTAGAGTAAAGAGAAAAACAGTTTCTATATTTTTTGGGAAAAAAGTTGGGTTTTGGATCGATAAGGAAAAAAACTAAAAAAAGCAAATATTTCGATTAGATCACCGATAACCATTTTTCAGTGACCGGAGTATAAGCTGAGGGTACCAATTCAGGAACAGGGAGGAAGCAATGATTTTATTTCATTCCCCGCATAAAGATACAAAAAGGCATCTCTCAAAATTTCAAGGGTATTTTCGCTTGAGAAAAAAAACCCATCAAACTAAAGGTATTTTTCCACATCTAGGGTAAAATTTTACCCCCTTCCTGTAGGTGGGCCTGTATAGACCATGGTAAAAAAAAAAAACAATTATTAATTACAATGATAAAGAGTATTGTAATTCTAGTGATATCTAGTGATTTCTGGTCAATGATCTAGTGATTTACGTACTGATTTAGTGATTTATTTTTCACGAATCTAGTGATTTGTTTCTCACCGGGTGGCAGCCCTGGTTAGATTACCAAACATTCAAAAGTCAAAGTGAGTCTCAACGGTTGAAAATTGTAATTTTAAAATACATTTGGAGTGCTATGGGATACAGATAAGTTATATTTTTATTAGATAGCTTTTTATAAAGGTTTAGCTTTAAAAAAAAATCGATTTTCTAAGTCTATTCATTTTATAAATTACCCTGCAAAACAACAAATGAGTTAAAATCTATGAAAGCGCTTAATAGCGGACATTGCAATTAAATCAGTATCTTATGTTGTCCTCAGAAGATTTTAGTAGCTGTAATTTACTAATTTTACTGTTCCATGGGGCTTTTAGCAAACAGCTGCAATTAAAGAATATTTTATGTGCTTGACATTGCAAAAAGTTGCTAGGAGTCAGTCAATTCAACATTTCTATAATGATGTTAAATAAAAAAAAAACAATTATATTCAAATGAAAGCAAAGATCAAAATTAAAACTCAAAACGAGCAGAAATTAGTCCTTTTCCAGAATTTTCACACTGCCCCGTCTCCAATACTGCACTTACTACGCTAAAACTATATTGTGTTTATATGCAAACAATGGGCAAATTTCATAACTTGCTGAACAAATGGCTATCTCAAAATTTTTATCGGTTGACTTTGAGGGGAAAAGGGAATGGGAAGGGGGATAGTTTCCCTCTGCTTTTTTGGTCACTAAAAAAGTCACAAGAAATCTTAATTTCCGTCCGATTGAACCCTCTCTTGATCTTCAAGGACCATTGTTTCGATACGATCACCCGTGGTAAGAAAAAAAAAAAAAAAAAAAAAAAAAAAAAAAAAAAAAAAAAAAAAAAAAAAAAAAAAAAAAAAAAAAAAAAAACGCATCCGGGATGTTTCCTCTGGCATAAATTTCAAAATCCCCATTTTTTATATGGGATCTTGAAACTACTACAAAAGACACTAGTCAAATTTCCTCAAGTAGAAACGCTAGAACTTTCAATTTCCTTTCTAATAAAAAACCAAACAAACACGCATCTGTTATCATCTTGCTCGAAAAAAAATACATTTTATACTTTTAACATAGAAATAGCAGGTACTAATATAGATGAATAAATAAAACTTAAAACGATTAAAAACTAAAATGAGTGTTCAAGTCAAGCTTAAAACGAACAATAATTACTACAAACAGAAGTTTAGCGACTGCCCTTTTCCTTCTTTCCGAGTTATTAAAGTCTAAGGCTTGTTGCATCATTTGCGCTTTACTGAAAACGAAATAAATTACAAATTATTTCTCTTATATCTACAACACTAAAAAATAAAACTAGAAACTGTAGTGAAATAAAATTTTGAATATCTGAGTTTCCAAGAATTAATACGTATATAGAATTAATAAGAGAAATTATTTGTAATTTATTTCGTTTTCAGTAAAGCTTATTAATTCTATATATGTATTAATTAGGTGTGTCAATTCCAAATAAGAGAATTTGGAGAATTATTGGAGTTCTGATTAGATATTAGAAGTAAAAATTAAAATCATTGCACCATTCCCAGAGTAGATACCACCCCCTTACTCCCAGTCGACTTCAATCGTCAAACTACAGTTGATTTAATCTATCTATTTATATTAAAAATCCTATTGTAAAAAGCTCTAAGTCCTATTTTCTTTTTCAATGATTTCTCTTATTTTTATTTAGAAAACTATATTTAATGTAGTTTAAATCAATTCTCAATTGACTCCACTTTTGAAGGTTTTAACAGAGAAAATCTAATCCAGAACTGATACATTACAAAGAAAAAAAAAAAAACAATATAAATATGAAGACCAAAAATTAGACCTGGGCAAATGTTGTAAAACAGGAAGTATAGAACATTTTTGCAATTTTTTGATTAACTAGTTCACCTATTATGTTGATGATAATGCTCTGAGGTCATATCTGATATGGACATATGGTGGGAAATCGGAAGTTTCAAAGGCGGTATATTTGCATAAATACTAATCTGAAACATATTAGGGACTGTAATGAATCACCATTTTGTGTTTCATTTTATTAGTTAGCCTCTTGTATGATTTATTCGATTGAATCATAAATCTACGCGCTATATCGTGAAAAATCACTAGATTTAGGAAAAAATCACTAGTTTTAGAATTAAAATCCCTATAAATCACTAGATAGAAAAAAATCACTAGGCAACATAAAAAATCACTAGAAATAGTGATAAATCACTAGGGGTGGCAACCCCGAATCTAACTATCCCTTCTCGTTTTAGTACCAAACGTTGGCTGGACTAGTGTATGATACATATTAGTGAAATCCAAAGCGCTGCGATAAACAAGAAAATCTTATATTAAAAAAAAAAAAGAGAAACCCACCCTTAAAAGGAATATCTGTCATGATAACAGTTAAGTCGCGAATTTAATGTATATATGACTCCTAGAACAGGGGTTTCAAGTTGCTATCTACAAGATACGAAATGTGACGTTTTTTGGTGAAGAATGGTCTCATATGTGTGTTCATTTTCTTTTATTTTCCATCAGGAGTAACCATATCAAATCAGTGGCTGAGGATCACTGGGAGGGAACCATTCAAAATAAAATTTAAAGTTCTATTAATTTTTTGGTTACCAAAGCCATCATACCTCAGCATGTGGCACATTCCTGCCAGTTTTTGTCCCAAAAAATAATTTTGCCCTGACAAGTGCCAAAACATTATCAAGCAAAAACTATGAAACCACCAATGGATTTATGGCTCTTTAAAGACTATTAAAAAAACCTCAAGGTTTCAGAAGCCTTACTGGCTCTCGGTAGTGAATTTGTCTCTAAGTATGAAACAAAAAAAAAATTAATTAAAAAAGGAAACGTAAATTCCACAAAAAATCAACCTTGTTAAATAAAAAAAAACACATGAAAGTAAAGCGAGATTTTCCCCCTCTTTCTGCTGTTGGTGCTCTTCTGAAATTATTTTAGAGAGCAAAAAATGTAGTTTTTCGATAATTGCAAGTTTTTCATCTACAGATTGTCTTTACAATATTTGAACTTCAGCTTTTATTGGTCCTAAGTAAACCCCAACGAAAAGCACTTTCATTCTAGGGAAATTGCGATAAAAACATATGTTTTTCCACAATGCTCATGTGTTAGAGCAATTGTTCTTGACGAATTGGTAACAATATCAAATTTTGGCGCTAAGACTAGGGAGTTTAGGAAGTGGTAGCCTCCTGAAGACTTAAGTTCAATTTTCCCCTTTGTCTCAATAGTTTCCGGCTTCAGAACTATGCCTAAAGAGCAGCGTTACATTTGCAGACTTCGCATTTGTACACGACTACTAGAATAGATAATGCAAATTCCTGGGGAAAACACAAATTGGTAATAGTAGAATGGAATCAAAAACTAGGAGGCCTACTCGGAAGGCCTCCTAGTTTCTAGTTTTATGCTCTTATTGAAAGAATAATACAATTGAAGAAAGTAGCTAAATAATAGGAATTTATTTTTCCAAATGTTGAGGCAGTAAATTTTGAAGAGACTTTTTTTTTTTGCAGTTATTCACATTGGAACTTGAAATGTTACGACGTTAAAAAATGACCACGTATCGAAATTTTGGCTGACGAATTCAGACGATTCGAACTATTAAGAGTGTCAGAAACTCATATCCCAGGGGTAGGAAGCATAAAATTAGGTGATATAGAATTTGTTTACTCAGGCAGGAAGAATGGGGTACACAGACAGGGAGTAGGGCTCATGATGAGTAAGGACGCTGCTAAGTCTTGTTTAGGCTGGGAAGGTATTAATAATAGAATACTAATTGCTCATTTTATCAAACAGTTCGTGGTAACGAACTGTAAGTAAGGAGCGATCCGGCTCAATGGTAACCGAAACTCTAAAAAACGGAATTTTGATACCAATGGATACATAAAAAGAATCAGATTTTAATGTTGATTCCAAATATATAAGTTTCATCAAGTTTAGTCTAACCCATCAAAAGTTACGTGCCTGAGAAAATTTGGCTGATTTTAGAAAAAAGGGGAAAAGACCACCTAAAAGTTATAGAACCTTAATGAAAGTCGCACCATCATATTCAGCGTATCAGAGAACCCTCCTGTAGAGGTTTCAAGCACCTATCTACAAAAATGTGGAATTTTGCATTTTTTGCCAGAAGAAAGATCACGGATGCGTGTTTTTTTTTTTTTTTTTTTTTTTTTTCAGGGGTGATCATATTGACCCAATGGTCCTAGAATATCGTGAGAGGGATAATTTGAACTGAAATTCAAAGTTCTAGTGTCCTTTTTAAGTGACCAAAAAATGGAGGGCAACTAGGCCCCCTCCCACGCTCGTTTTTTCCCAAAGTCACCCGATCAAAATTTTGAGATAGCCATTTTGTTAAGCATGGTCGAAAATATGATAACAAAGCCTTTTAGAATGATTTAATCCACCGAAGTCCCGGGGGGAGGGCTGAAAGTTATGAACTTTACCCAATGTTAACATATAGTATTGGTTATTGGGAAGTATACAGACGTTTTCAGGGGGGATTTTTTCTGGTAGGTGGGGGGGGTGGGTCGGGGGTTATATGGAAAGATCTTTCCATGAAGGAAGTTTTCATGGGGGAAGGGACATTGCTATGAAGGGGGTGCCGGATTTCTCAGCATTATTAAAGAAAAAGATCAGAAATTAAGTAAAAAATAACAAGTTTTTCAACTGATTTCAACTGATCAACTGATTGTGATTAAGGGGTCATTTTTAAAGAACTGGAAAAAAATTCGAACTTTAGCTTAAAGAGCAAGGTATTGACTAGGGGGCGAACCCCCTAATATACGTAATAAAAATCTATGAATATAGAAGTTCGTTACATAAGTTAATTCGTAAGTTACGTATATTTATTACTAATAAAAAGGTTCGTAAATAAAATTAAACAAGTTTCGAGAAAGTCATTTAACCAAATAAAAGTAAAATTAATATGCAAATTTTGCTTTAATTATTCATGCACGGTGAGCCAAAATAAGAACCTGCATTAATTCAAAAACGTTCAAAAATTAAATAAAAAAAGAAGTTTTTTTAACTGAAAGTAAGGAACGGCGTTAAAACTTAAAACGAACAGAAATTATTCCGTTTATGAAAGGGGTTTTCCCCTCCTCAACGCCTCGCTCTTTACGCTAAAGTGTGACTTTCTCACAGCTCTATTTTTTTTAAACAATAAAAAACTTCCGCGTAAAGAGCGAGGCATTGAGGAGGGGACAGTCCCCTTCATAAACGGAATAATTTCTGTTCGTTTTAAGTTTTAACGTCGTTCCTTACTTTCAGCTAAAAAAAAACTTGTTTTTTTTATTTAATTTACAAAAAAGAACCGACATGACAAGAAATAACATAAGCATGCATGCTTAAGTTGTTTGACCTGCTGAAAGTACCTTTGCTTTAACACTATTCCGTGGTTAATAGTTATCGACTGTGTCCCATTTTAAGTGCACTACTAAAAAAAGACGAGTTTTTTCAACTGTAAGTAAGAGGTAAATTTAAACTCACAACGAACACAAATCATTCTGTATGTGAGGGGAAATCCCCCTCCTTAACTCCATGTTCTTTACTCTAAATTTTTATAGTGGTTTTAAGATAATTCTCAGTCCAATTCAACAACTCTTGTCTTTAACCAGAGGTTTTTAAAAAATTAGGACAAAAATTGAAACTTTAGTGTAAAGACCGAGGGGTTGAAGAGCCTCTATTTTTTTGTTTAATGTTTTAATTTTGCTCTCTATTAAAAAGTGCTCGCCAATTTCTGTTGCGAGCACTTTTAAATGTTTTAATGTTTTTCCGTACAAACTAAACAGATTGCTTAAATTTATAGTGTTCATTTTAAAATTTTATTTAGAACAAAATTTTCCAATTGATTGCTTGAAATAGAATCAAAAGAAAGAGTTTTGATGGAATCGTTTCCTTTTAAAGCAGCAAAGTTGAATGAAATGTCACAAATGAAATTATTCTAAGAATTATTCATTCTCTCCTCTAATGCTGAATATTATCGTGATTTTCTCAATTGTTGTAGATTTTTCGACAAATTAATTAGACAAACTTTCCGAAAAATGAAGAAAAATTCAAAATTTTTCAAAGAAAAAATTTTTTCAAAGAAAAGTAAAGAGCCATATTAAACTTCAAACGAGCAGAAATAAATTCCTATATTAATTTAAGTTCAAAACGACCAGAAATTACTTTTAAAGAATAAATAAAGCCCAAAACAAGCAGAAATTAAATAAATAAAAATTATACAGGTTTTAAGGAATAAATATCAGCATATGTATATACAATTGTCAATCTACATTTATTTGTTTTATTTCAGTAAAATGAAACATATGCTCTAGTTTTCAGAAGGAGGAGGGGATGTCAGCCCTATTCATGCTAATTTCAGTTCGTTTTGATTTTGACTCGGTTGTTTATTAAGATTTTTATTAAGATTTCTGTTCGTTTTGGTTTAATTTATTTATTAATGGTGATTTGTGGTAGTTTTATGGTTGGAACATTAATTGACTTTATTTCTACTCTGTGTTTAATGGAGTTCTTTACTTTTCTTTGAAAAACTTATTCTGTGGAAAGTTTTTTTTAATTAATGACTAAAAAGTTCAGGGTATCAGTTATAGTAGTATATGCCCCTGCAGAACCGACTGACAGAGATACTAGTGACTCAGATGAATTTTACTTACAGTTACAGTAGAAAATAGACAGGGTCCCAGGTAGAAATATGATTTTTTTACTAAGAGATTTTAACGCCCAGATCGGTAGAAATAGGGATAGATGGTATCCTAGCCTAGGTAAATTTGGTGTAGGAAAAGAAAACAGTAATGGATACAGACTTTGCAATTTTGTAGGTATAACAATCTAGTTATAACCAATAAGGTGTTTGGTCATAAAATGGCTGATAAGTTAACATGGTATTCACGTGATTGTAAGACAGCAAACCTTATTGGTTTTCTTATAGTAAACCGAAGACTGGCAGGATCAATACAAGATACTAGGGTATATAGGAGTGCTGTTATGGATGTTAAAAGTAAAGATCACCATCTAGTAGTGTCAAGGGTTAATTTAAAGCTGAAATATCGGAAGGGTAACTACCTCCCGGGAAGTTATTATGTTGGTAGACTCCAGGATGAGAATTTGAGAGAAACTTACCAGGAACAGTTGAAAACTTCAGAGTTTAAAATTTGATAATGTGGAAGATGGTTGGAATAATTTTAGAAAAATAATTTGTGAAGTTGCTGAAGGTGTCAGGGTGCTGTAGGATTTATCAAACGATAAATTGTTTAGCTGGATTCCATTTACTTTACATACAAGCGATGAAAGTCCAAACAGTTCAAATTTATGCGGGGAATCTGTCCATGATCCAACAGCGCTAGCACTTTTTACAAAAGTCAATGCCAATTTTGAAGGAGCTTCGCCATTGATAAATGACGAATCGGTATAGGTACGCGTACCTGTAGCAATATAGCGTTGGTTCGTTATTGTACGAGGCACGAGCAATTTGATATTATTTCCAGAGGCTCTTAATTTTTCAATTTCCAAAGCCACAGAACTCATAACTTGTTGTTTTCGCACATGAAGTATTGCCGAGCTGAGAGAGAGTGTTACATCGGGTGCAACGTCCAATACTTTTCACATAATATAATTGGGTGGTGCGAGTTGTAGTTTTATATCAATCTTTATATTAGGAGGCATCCATTGAGGTTTATTAAATATCTCATGGTTTAGCTTCCCAACTAAATGTAAATTTTTATTGGTCGCCTCTCTAAGAATATTGGTATTATCAGTATTTGTTTTATATTCATATCCAAGTGCTTGTCCCCTCAACTGCTTATAAGAACATGGAGTCATCAACATGAATTGTATATAACTTGTATAATTTGAAAGATTATTGCTTGTGCTCACCAATGTACTATTTATGTAGACACTTATTTATCGAAATAAATTGTGTAGTACAAAATTTTTGTAGGATAGCCCCTCGGCCACACTTGGTTTTTCAGTGTTAGATTTTTTAACAATGACATTTAGGTATATAAATGTCGAATTCAAATCGGTAAAGTAGTCTTCATTAGAATAAATTTGAAAATGGATATTTTCAGAGAGCGGTTGTTGCGGATAAAATTGTTCATAGTATCCATGTTTTACACTGACATCTACATTTTGCGGATTGAAAAGGTTCAGAAATGAGGTTACTGAAGGGTGAGAATCTTTATGTGGTAGATATACCATTTTTCAAGGAAAATAAATCCTTTTTCAATCTTTTTATTTACTTTGATGCTTTACTCTTCAGGGCTGGCTTGAGACTGATGAGTAAAAATCTTCAGACATTATGAACGTCTTCAGCGGGTATCAACGAATCAAAATCAGAGTTGTATCCTAGCCAGCGAACAAGCAACTGTCACCTACCCTGACGTGTACGAGTCTTTCATACCTTTTCAATTTGATAAATTTTACTATTTCAATTTTTTTCTAATTCATAATCATAAAAACCACCAAGAATCTCTTCATCTTCCATATCAAGAAGACGATACGTTATAGGTTTAGTAGCTAAGACCTTTGACACTTTCAAAAGTTCAGTGGACCACAAGCAATTTTCCTTTTCAAAAATATTTCTTGTACGATTGATTCGAACAGTATCACCAACATTAAATTTTGTCTTCCCCGCCTTTTCATTAGAATAGTGTTTAAGAAAATGTTTATTGTCACTATGATGAACTTCCCGAGGGCTAGTATTGAACAAGGATTGACGAGAACGTTGATTATAAATCAACATGGTTTTACCTAAATCTTGAATAAATGCAGCCGTATTTTTCAATGTACAGTATCTTGAAATTAAAAGTCGAATGGTTCGTATTAAACGTTCAGCCGATACTGCCTTAATAGGACTATGACTATGAAAGAGCGTTATATTATATTTCAATAAAATCTTCTGTACATGGGGATTAGCAAGTTCATTTCCACGGTCTGTTTTAATTTTTTTATATGAATCTTGTTCAAAGATGAATTCAAGGGCTTTATTAACTTCAACACCTCTCTTTCACTGCAATAGAACTGCATACGCATACCAACTAAAAACGCTTATCGCAAGTAATATAAAATAGTAGGTTTTATTGTGACGTCTTTGAATCACGTCAAGAGTCAAAAGATCTGCTTGTAATATATGTAGAGGGTAAAAGGCTTTAGTTTTTCGATAGTGATTACCATAAACCCTATGATTTCAATGTAGAGTATAACTGGATTCCCTTTGTGAAAACTCTTTTGTTAGCTTCTTTTTAATTCCCATAACCTGAGCAGGTATAGAGGGAGAACTGAAACTTCCTGGTTCTCCAATATTTTCATAAAAACCTTTCAGAACTTGATCCATTTTGAACATAGCCGTCCGCTACTCTTTCGCATACTTCCGGGGAAATCAATACGTCTTCGCCTTTGTCTAGATACCGGTGTCAAATTGCCACCAGGTGTGCTTTCCAAGAAATATTTAAAATCATAATCTTCTATAATTAATGTACTAAGTTTTTTTAATTTCTTTAGAATTTGCTTATTGTCGATAAGACTTTTACTAAAATTTGACGACTTTAAAAAATTATATAGATGACTATCAAAGGATCCGACTCTTTTATGATTTGCAATCAGATCCAATAATAAATCAATTAAATTGTAGGGCTTGCCATGGATTATAGCTTCATTCTTTTTTCTCATCAATTTTTTCATTTTCAGCGAGATATGTTAAGAGTCTTTTACCTTGTTCGCGATAGGATTGTGGCAACAAGTTTACAACACTTGTTAATATATCTTCTTTTTTTGGTGTTTCAAAACTTTCAGAGGGTTGATCAATGACATTGACTTTGAGCGGTTTTTCACAATAAGGTTTATGTTTGTTGACACGACGAAGGGCGTTTTGAGGCAAAATTTATTTTTCATCATCGGCAATTGTTCCATTATGAATAAATTTATCAAGATTATATTCCAAGTGCTCTTTTGGCGAAAGAGCAAGTTCAAATGGCGTGAATTTATAGGGTTTAGCCATTTCTAGAGAATAGTGTTTACAAATTCGGCGATTATCGGTAGTTACACTGAAAAGAAATTACCACCCGCTTGAACAAGACATTTTCTTTTACAATTGGCTTTTTTTGCAAGCTAGAGCACGTACAAGCGATCAATTTTACTTTGTCCGTTGCTTAACACGATCTGACAGTTGAGCATTACCTTTTGTTAAATTTAAACAGAATTCTGACAAGAGATTAATAAATTTCTTGTCAATGCCATGCTTGGGTATTGCGTTTCTAATTCGTGGTTTTGAATTGGCTAACACAGAAAATAAATGCCGATGTTCATGTAGCTTCTTCAGTATCATGATAGCGACTAATGACCTTTTTTTACTATTCACGGGTAGATATACAGTAATTTTATCAATGAAAATATCAGTGACCACACGCAACTCTTCGGGCGTGTTTTGATTCAGGTCCAATAATATGTGTCTATAAGGTTCATTAGTTGCTTGACTGTATGCGGAAGGTAAAAATTTGGGTTCGCCAGGCTAGATTTGTTTGTTTAGAGTTATAAGAGAACTTGAATCGCAAACAACTCTATAGATGATATAGAAGGTACAATTCAATGTAAGTGTTCTCATACATTTACTTTGATAAAAAAGATTATGGAGCACAATAGTTACAGAAATTTTTTCGTCCTTTCAAAAATATCAATCCCTTAAGCGTAACTGGATATTGTCCCTTTAAACAATCAAAATCTGCTTTTGGAAATTTAGAAACCTCCTCACCGCAATTTACTGCCCAATCGTCCAACATTGTTTTAATAACGTCCTTTGCCTCGGGCTTATGTCTTGCTGCAAGCACGGAATACTTGAAACACTCTAGGCCCGTGTCGAAACAAAAGTGTTCTACACCCCTATTAACTTTTAAATTACTATTATATCTTGCAGCCCCGCTCTTTCTCCCACCTCTTAAAGCAAATTCTTTTTTAAATTTAGTAATATTAAGTTCTAATTTTTCTATAAATAAAACCGATAACCCGCTACCATTCTCATTTTACACCTCCATCCTATTGAAAATTTCACCCACCCAATCTAAAAATACACCCTCATAATTATGCAAGTCAGGGTGTAGCGTCTGCATTCTTGTTTGTGTATGATGGTCACGCAAAACACCCAAACTTAAATTAAAAAAAAAAATTTAAACGTGATGGATGCTTTTAAAGAGTCCCGTCTTCCCACCTCCCGTATATGTTTTCAAGAACTGCCCGAATCATGCTGACGTAGGAGTGTGCCGTGTCTATAGGATCCCTTTGAATACTACCACTTGTAAGGGATTAGAAAGGATCACCAAACTCAGATCTATACACGTTAATATTGCGCAAAGAGGTACCTGATAAATAAAAACTAGGTAACACTTCCGGCGAGCCAGCTTCACTTTGATCCCCTAAATCACTCTCAATGGTGGGCGTTGTCTCGACCTCACTCGATGGTAACTGATCTACCCATTCATAGTCTATATCGAGGCCGAGATCCCGCACAAGACTATCTAAATCAAATGGAGCCACACTAGCCGGACTTGCCCCCGCACTTAAATCCCCCTCTCGTACACTACTCTCCGGGACCTGCTCCATGATCATAAGACTATCAATGTCCTCGTAGGATTATAGGTCCCTGAGATGATTTGAGATGAACCTAGAAGAATAATAAGAGCACATTAGCTTACTGGAAGGTATTGCCCTATAAAAAGAGAGAACAAGTATAGAAGGGTACCATGAGCCCCTTGTACTCATATACAGCATACTACTGGTTGAAATGTATCATTGTGTTATGCTGCATTGAAAGGTACCCCCTATGCCCTCACTACTGATTAACCCTTATGAAGCATTGACAATTACTCCTTTGCCCGCACTACTGCTATAAATGTAATGCCCCTTCTATAGGGTACTTTTTGTATGTATTATGAAAGGTATGCCAACACTACTGATTTTTGGCAATAGTCTTGCAAAACTGACCGAGGAGGGGTTTCCATCGTGTATAATCATAGTCCTTGCAGTGTACTCAGCTGGTGTAGCTTCTAGGAGCTCGCTCAATATATTATCCATTAATTGGTCGAAAGCGTTCTGAAAAAGAAAAAAAAAATAGGTATAAATGAAGCAAGAGGGGGGGGGGGTCATTAGATGGGTTACAGATGGCCCTCCCCAAAACTAGCGAGTAAGTACTTTAAAATTTTTCAAAGTTGATAAAACAGCGTGATTTTAGTTATTTCTGAGGGGGCAGAGTCTTTTAAACAAAAGACGGGGATATAGTAGTTGGACCTTCAATATTCTAGCGAAAAGCTAGGAAAACCTTTTAATGCCTCTGACAAGTGAAAAATTGACCTATAAAGTTGAAAAAATGCTTTACACAGAGTCCTTCAACACTCATGGGGAACACTTAAAAGAATAGAAAATCTTTAGTAGACAGAGAATATAAGGTAGGAAAATAGTGAAAAGATAGGCCTAAAAAAGTTGAAAAACAGCTTTATTTAGAGTCTTTAAAACTAATATGACGTAAATAAGCTGAAAAGGCAAATGTAGACACTTAAAAGAATAGAAAGTCTTTAGTAGGCAGAGAATATAAGGTAGGAAAATAGTAACAAAAATAGGCCTAAAAAAGTTGAAAAACAGCCTTATTTAGTTATTTATTAGGGGAGGCGAGTCTCTTGAAACTTGGGGGGGGGGTAAATAAGTAGACACTTAAATATTAGAAAGGAGTGAAAAATAACATTATTTCTTGGGGGCTGCGTATATAAATAGACACTGAAAGATTAGAAAAGCCTGAAAAAACAGTCTTATTTACTTATTTCTGAGTGTATTAAACTAGGGGAAGGGAGCTGAAAGACAAATGTAGGCACTTAAAGGAGTTATAAAGTTTCATTATCTCTGCGGGGGGGGGAGTTTAAAACTAGGCTTCAGTATTCCAGGGTGTATAGGAAATAGTGAAAAAAGTTGAAAATAAACATATTATACTTATTTCTGAGGGGCAGTGTCATTTAAAAATAGGGGGAAGGGAGCATGTAACCTGGAAAGGTAAGAGTAGACACGTAAATGAATAAAAGACTTTAGAAAGGAGTGAAAAGATAAAGATAGACTAGAAAAGCCAGGAAAACGATTTAATATCTTCGACAAGCAAGAATTGGCCTATATAAAAAAAAACTTATTTAGAGACCTTTAATATTCTAGGGAAAAGCTAGAAAAACTTTTTTAATGTCTTCGACAAGCATAAATTAGCTTTTATTAGGTTGAAAAATAGTTTTGTTGAGATATTTCTATAACCTGGTCCTGGTAGATAAAAGGCTATATGAGAGATAAGAATTAGATTGAACAAAAATGCATTCCTCTTCAGATTCAGGCTGCACTTGGGTGCCAGATGGTCCTGGTGTTGCATACTGTTCAGTAACGTAGCGGCTTCGTGCAGCCGGGGTGGCAAGTTGACCGAACACCGTGGCAACTCGATAGCTTGGAACTTGGGCAGACAGCGTTAGTAGAAAGGGGGGTCCGACTCCCACGCGAACACATGTGCTGCCACCTACAATTTAGTTTAATGCTGACGGGAGTCCAAATATGGGCATAGAGTCCCTAGGGAGAATGATTGCGTAATCGGTCAATGACCTCTTTTTCCAAGGACGATTTATTTGATGTTGTTTTGGCCAAGTGCATGCTCGGGGCGAATGTTAAGAGTTTCCAGGAATAGGAAACAGTTAGATCACGTGTGACAGATGATGTCATGGTTGATTGATTTGACACGAAAGGGGAATTAATTTGTTGTTTCTAAGGGGAATTATTGATTCACGAAAGGGGAATTAATTTATTGTTTCCAAGGAGAATTGTCTCCGGGACGAAGTTTATTAATATCTTTGGAGTTCGACCAGGAGAATTTTTTCTGGAATTATTGATTCACGAAAGGGGAATTAATTTATTGTTTCCAAGGAGAATTGTCTCCAGGACGAAGTTTATTAATATCTTTGGAGTTCGACCAGGGGAACTGTTTCCGGAATTATTGATTCACGAAAGGGGAATTAATTTATTGTTTCCAAGGAGAATTGTCTCCGGGACGAAGTTTATTAATATCTTTGGAGTTCGACCAGGAGAATTGTTTCCGGAATTATTGATTCACAAAAGGGGAATTAATTTATTCTTTCCAAGGAGAATTGTCTCCGGGACGAAGTTTATTAATATCTTTGGAGTTCGACCAGGAGAATTGTTTCCGGCGAATGTTTTGATCTTAGAGATGAAGATATTAATGCGGGAAAAGGGTTTCTTAGTAATTTGAAATGTGACAGCGCAGGGATGCCAAAAACAAAGGGAACACGATGAAATTACGTTTAGAGATTATTTGGGCGAAACCGTTTTAGACATTTTAGGGAATTATTTCGGCAAGACAGTTAGAGACATTTTAAAAGATGATTTTAGAAGATGTTTTAGAAGAGGTTCTGAGTGTGGTCGTTATAATACACAAGTTCCATTTGAACAGTGTCGTGAGGTCCTCTACCCCAACCCCAAAGGGCCCCGATCCCTCTACCCCGACCCAAAGGGCTCCGATCCCCCTACCCCAACCCTGAAGGAAGCCCCCGGTCCCCAAAGGTCCCCCGGGTTCCCAAAGGGTCCCCCGGGCCCCCATTTTTTAATACTTTTTTAAGGCTTTATTATATCTTTTCAGAACAAGTTATTTTCTTAATGTCCATCCTAAACCCATTTTACAAGTTGAAATGGGCGAAACCGTTTTAGGCATTTTAGGGAATTATTTCGGCGAAACAGTGAGAGACATTTTAAAAGATGATTTTAGAAGATGTTTTAGAAGAGGATTTGAGGGTGAAACTCTGTGGTCGTTATAATACACAAGTTCCATTTGAACAGTGTCGTGAGGTCCCCTACCCCAATCCCAAAGGCCCCCGGTCCCCCTAATGCCCCTCGAGACCCCAGAGACCACCGGAACCCCACCCCCCCCCCCCCCCATTTTTTTTAAAAATAATTTTGAATTTTTTTAACATGATATTTTTTTAACTTTTTTACGTATCTTAAAATGACATGAAATATGCTTACGGCTCTACCAATCGTACACTGTGCTTGTTCATAGACACGACGCGGCTTTTCCACTGGTACTCTATGGCAGGTTATGGACACTACCTAGTTTATTGCGTGCATTAAATCAGTATTTTTTACGCAGTGGAAGGATAAACACACAATTCATATCTGTAAAAAAGTGAAGATGAATTATTCGACGAAAGTATGTGCACATGAAAAAATCATCGTCGTGTTGAATGTTGAAAAGGAGAAATACCCTGAACTATGAAACGAGTGCAAGTGGTAACACTATTAGAAATGTATGCATGCGTTGTCATGACAGCGAGAAGTTAGATTCCTTTGGATTATCGAAATCATTCAACATTGCTCAAGGTGGATATGCGAGAGTAACATTACCAGAGAAATTAGTGCTAAAGGAGAATTCCAACTTAAAAATAATTGTCGATGATCGGGGACAACTCCTTGCTAATGCTTCTGGTAGCACGATACCTATTGATAGATCCTATTCCCATCGTTCTGGTCTGCACTAGTGTAATAAATCATATCATGTCTACCTGCCAGAACTGTTACCTGTGTAAAAATAATGTGACAATAGACAGTGAAATCGCAGGCAGAATAAAAAGGACATTAGCAGACAGTATCATCAATGAATATAAAGATGAATTGACGGACAGTGAAGCGCAAGTGTACTAAAAATGTATAATAATGTATTTAACATATTTTTATATTAATATTCTACATGTCTTTATTTCATTAAAAATATCTTATGCATTATTTTGTTAAGTGTTCATTATTTTTAGGGTATGCTAGAACGTCAAACGTTAAGAATATCTATTAAAAAGGTCAGAGATGTAAGAAAAAGAATTTTAGAGATAATGATATTACTAGCAGGCTCAATTTTTCATAGAAGATAGAAAAGTTCAAGTTCTCTTCTGAATTTTACCAAAGAACACAATTCAATTCTAATTTCACCAGAGAAAATAAAAAGCTTCCACTTCAGTTTTAAGTTCACCAAGACATAAAAAATTTAAAGTTCACTTCTAAATTTTTCCGTAGAAGATAGGAAAAGTTATACTATGATTGTGAATATTTTCCATGAAGATAAAAAGTTTCACTTTAATTCTGAATTTTCTTAAATTCAATTCCGACCTTTCTCAAAGAGTCAAATTTAAAGTTCTGTTCCAAATATTTTCCCGGAAGAAGAAAAGGCCCAAGACATAAAAAATTTAAAGTTCACATCTAAATTTTTCCGTAGAAGATAGGAAAAGTTATACCATGATTGTGATTATTTTCTATGAAGATAAAAAGTTTCACTTTAATTCTAAATTTTCTTAAATTCAGTTCCAACCTTTCTCAAAGAGATGAAAAAATTTAAAGTTCTGTTCCAAATATTTCCCCGGAAGAAGAAAAGTTCAACTTCGATTCTGAATTTTCTCAATGAAAATGAAATAAGTTATTGATCAATTCTATTTTCTCAAAATATTATAAAATTTTCCACTTCAATTCAGATTTTTCTCAAAGAGATGAAAAAATTTAAAATATTGTTCCAAATTTTTATTAGAAGATAGAAAAGTTCAAGTTCTAATCTGAATTTTACCAAAGAACATAATTCAATTTTAATTTCTCCAGAGAAAATAAAAAGCTTCCACTTCAGTTTTAAGTTCACCAAGACATAAAAAATTTAAAGTTCAGTTCTAAATTTTTACATAGAAGATAGGAAAAGTTATACTATGATTATAATTATTTTCCATGAAGATAAAAAGTTTCACTTTAATTCTAAATTTTCTTAGATTCAGTTCCGACTTTTCACATAGAGATGAAAAAATTTAAAGTTCTGTTCCAAATTTTTCTTAGAAGATAGAAAAGTTCAAGTTCTCTTCTGAATTTTACCAAAGAACACAATTAAATTCTAATTTCACCAGAGAAAATAAAAAGCTTCCACTTCAGCTTTAAGTTCACCAAGACATAAAAAGTTTAAAGTTCAGTTCTAAATTTTTCCGTAGAAGATAGGAAAAGTTATACCATGATTGTGATTGTTTTCTATGAAGATAAAAAGTTTCACTTTAATTCTAAATCTTCTTAAATTCAGTTCCGGCTTTTCTCAAAGAGATGAAAAAATTTAAAGTTCTGTTCCAAATATTTTCCCGGAAGAAGAAAAGTTCAACTTCGATTCTGAATTTTCTTAATGAAAATGAAATAAGCTATTGATCAATTCTATTTTTCCAAATAATATAAAAAGTTTCCGCTTCAGTTCAGATTTTTCTCAAAGAGATGAAAAAATTTAAAATACTGTTCCAAATTTTTCTTAGAAGATAGAAAAGTTCAAGTTCTCTTCTGAATTTTACAAAAGAACACAATTCAATTCTAATTTCACCAGAGAAAATAAAAAGCTTCCACTTCAGTTTTAAGTTCACCAAGACATAAAAAGTTTAAAGTTCAGTTCTAAATTTTTCCGTAGAAGATAGGAAAAGTTATACCATGATTGTGATTATTTTCTATGAAGATAAAAAGTTTCACTTTAATTCTAAATTTTCTTAAATTCAGTTCCGACATTTCTCAAAGAGATGAAAAAATTTAAATTTCTGTTCCAAATATTTTCCCGGAAGAAGAAAAGTTCAACTTCGATTCTGAATTTTCATAATGAAAATGATCAATTCTATGTTCCCAAAATAATATAAAAATTTTCCACTTCAGTTCAGATTTTTCTCAAAGAGATGAAAAATTTAAAATACTTCCAAATTTTTCATAGAAGATAGAAAAGTTCAAGTTCTCTTCTGAATTTTACCAACGAACACAATTCAATTCCAATTTCTCCAGAGAAAATAAAAAGCTTCCACTTCAGTTTTAAGTTCACCAAGACATAAAAAATTTAAAGTTCTGTTCTAAATTTTTCCGTAGAAGATAGGAAAAGTTATACTATGATTGTGATTATTTTCCATGAAGATAAAAAGTTTCACTTTAATTCTAAATTTTCTTAAATTCAGTTCCAACTTTTCACATAGAGATGAAAAAAATTTAAAGTTCTGTTCCAAATTTTTCATAGAAGATTGGAAAAGTTATACTTTGATCGTGAATATTCAAGTTCTCTTCTGAATTTTACCAAAGAACACAATTCAATTCTAATTTCTCCAGAGAAAATAAAAAGCTTCCACTTCAGTTTTAAGTTCACCAAGACATATAAAATTTAAAGTTCAGTTCTAAATTTTTACGTAGAAGATAGGAAAAGTTATACTATGATTGTGATTATTTTCCTATGAAGATTAAAAGTTTCACTTCAATTTTAAATTTTTCTCAAAGAAGTGAAGAAAAGTTCAACTTCGATTCTGAATTTTCTCAATGAAAATGAAATAAGTTATTGATCATTTCTATTTTCCCAAAATAATATAAAAATTTTCCACTTCAATTCAGATTTTTCTCAAACAGATGAAAAAATTTTAAATACTGTTCCAAATTTTCCATAGAAGATAGAAAAGTTCAAGTTCTATTCTGAATTTTACCAAAGAACACAATTCAATTCTAATTTCACCAGAGAAAATAAAAAGCTTCCACTTCAGTTTTAAGTTCACCAAGACATAAAAAATTTAAAGTTCAGTTCTAAATTTTTCCATAGAAGATAGGAAAAGTTATACTATGATTGTGATTATTTTCCATGAAGATAAAAAGTTTCATTTTAATTCTAAATTTTCTTAAATTCAATTCCGACCTTTCTCAAAGAGATGAAAAAATTTAAAGATCTGTTCCAAATATTTTCCCGGAAAAGAAAAGTTCAACTTCGATTCTGAATTTTCTCAATGAAAATGAAATAAGTTATTGATCAATTCTATTTTCCTAAAATAATGTAAAATTTTCCACTTCAATTCAGATTTTTCTCAAAGAGATGACAAAATTTAAAATATTGTTCCAAATTTTTCATAGAAGATAGAAAAAGTTATACTTTGATTGTGAATATTCTTCATGAAGATATGGAGCTCCACTTTAATTCTAAGTTTTCTCGAAGAAGTGCAAAATGTACAAGTTCTCTTCTGAATTTTCTTAGAGAGGAGAAAAAAAGTTAGCTCAATTCTGAAATTTACCAATGAAAATGAAAAAGCTTCCATTTCACTTCACAATTTCTCAAAGACATAAAAATTTAAAGTTCAATTCTAAATATTTCCATAGAAGATAGGAATGGCTATACTATGATTGTGATTATTTACCATGAAGATAAAAAGTTTCACTCTATTTCTAATTTTTCTTAAATTCAGTTCATTCATCTAACCACCAAAAACAATAGGTTAGGTTAGGTTAGGTATAAATAAATGTTAATAAATAATTAGAAACATTTCTCCATGTTTAAGTTAGGGTAGGTTAGGTTAACTTATCATGACCGCTCATGATAAGCTAACCTAACCTAACTTAAACATGGTAAAAAGATTAAATTAGGTTAGGTTAGGCTAGATTAAGTTAGGTCAGGTTAAGTTAGGTTAGGTTAGCCTACGTAAGCGCGCGTACCTAGGCTAACCTAACCTAACCTAACTTAACCTGACCTAACTTAATCTAGCCTAACCTAACCTAATTTAATCTTTTTACCATGTTTAAGTTAGGTTAGGTTAGCTTATCATGAGCGCTCATGATAAGTTAACCTAACCTAGCCTAACTTAAACATGGAGATATGTTTCTAATTATTTATTAATATTTATGTATACCTAACCTTACCTAACCTATTGTTTTTGGTGGTTAGATGAATGAATTGAATTTAAGAAAAATTAGAAATAGAGTGAAACTTTTTATCTTCATGGTAAATAATCACAATCTTAGTATAGCCATTCCTATCTTCTATGGAAAAATTTAGAATTGAAATTTAAATTTTTATGTCTTTGAGAAATTATGAAGTGAAATGGAAGCTTTTTATTTTCATTGGTAAATTTCAGAATTGAGCTAACTTTTTTTTCTCCTCTCTAAGAAAATTCAGAAGAGAACTTGTACATTTTGCACTTCTTCGAGAAAACTTAGGATTAAAGTGGAGCTCCACATCTTCATGAAGAATATTCACAATCAAAGTATAACTTTTTCTATCTTCTATGAAAAATTTGGAACAATATTTTAAATTTTGTCATCTCTTTGAGAAAAATCTGAATTGAAGTGGAAAATTTTATATTATTTTAGGAAAATAGAATTGATCAATAACTTATTTCATTTTCATTGAGAAAATTCAGAATCGAAGTTGAACTTTTCTTTTCCGGGAAAATATTTGGAAAAAAACTTTAAATTTTTTCATCTCTTTGAGAAAGGTCGGAATTGAATTTAAGAAAATTTAGAATTAAAATGAAAATTTTTATCTTCATGGAAAATAATCACAATCATAGTATAACTTTTCCTATCTTCTATGGAAAAATTTAGAACTGAACTTTAAATTTTTTATGTCTTGGTGAACTTAAAACTGATGTGGAAGCTTTTTATTTTCTCTGGAGAAATTAGAATTGAATTATGTTCTTTGGTAAAATTCAGAAGAGAACTTGAACTTTTCTATCTTCTATGGAAAATTTGGAACAGTATTTTAAATTTTTTCATCTGTTTGAGAAAAATCTGAATTGAAGTGGAAAATTTTTATATTATTTTGGGAAAATAGAAATGATCAATAACTTATTTCATTTTCATTGAGAAAATTCAGAATCGAAGTTGAACTTTTCTTCACTTCTTTGAGAAAAATTTAAAATTGAAGTGAAACTTTTAATCTTCATAGGAAAATAATCACAATCATAGTATAACTTTTCCTATCTTCTGTGTAAAAATTTAGAACTGAACTTTAAATTTTTTATGTCATGGTGAACTTAAAACTGAAGTGGAAGCTTTTTATTTTCTCTGGAGAGATTAGAATTGAATTGTGTTCTTTGGTAAAATTCAGAAGCGAACATGAATATTTACGATCAAAGTATAACTTTTCCAATCTTCTATGAAAAATTTGGAACAGAACTTTAAATTTTTTTCATCTCTATGTGAAAAGTCGGAACTGAATTTAAGAAAATTTAGAATTAAATTGAAACTTTTTATCTTCATGGAAAATAATCACAATCATAGTATAACTTTTCCTATCTTCTACGGAAAAATTTAGAACAGAACTTTAAATTTTTTATGTCTTGGTGAACTTAAAACTGAAGTGGAAGCTTTTTATTTTCTCTGGAGAAATTAGAATTGAATTGTGTTCGTTGGTAAAATTCAGAAGAGAACTTGAACTTTTCTATCTTCTATGAAAAATTTGGAAGTTATTTAAATTTTTCATCTCTTTGAGAAAAATCTGAACTGAAGTGGAAAATTTTTATATTATTTTGGGAAAATAGAATTGATCAATAACTTTTTTCATTTTCATTAAGAAAATTCAGAATCGAAGTTGAACTTTTCTTCTTCCGGGAAAATATTTGGAACAGAATTTTAAATTTTTTCATCTCTTTGAGAAAGGTCGGAACTGAATTTAAGAAAATTTAGAATTAAATTGAAACTTTTTATCTTCATAGAAAATAATCACAATCATTGTATTACTTTTCCTATCTTCTACGGAAAAATTTAGAACTGAACTTTAAATTTTTTATGTCTTGGTGAACTTAAAACTGAAGTGGAAGCTTTTTATTTTCTCTGGTGAAATTAGAATTGAATTGTGTTCGTTGGTAAAATTCAGAAGAGAACTTGAACTTTTCTATCTCTTAAGAAAAATTTGGTACAGTATTTTAAATTTTTTCATCTCTTTGAGAAAAATCTGAACTGAAGAATTTAACTTAGAATTAAAAGAACTGAACTTAGAATTAAAGTGAAACTTTTTATCTTCATAGAAAATAATCACAATCATGGTATAACTTTTCCTATCTTCTACGGAAAAATTTAGAACTGAACTTTAAATTTTTTATGTCTAGGTGAACATAAAGCTGAAGTGGAAGCTTTTTATTTTCTCTGGTGAAATTAGAATTGAATTGTGTTCTTTGGTAAAATTCAGAAGAGAACTTGAACTTTTCTATCTTCTAAGGAAAATTTGGAACAGAACTTTAAATTTTTTCATCTCTATGTGAAAAGTCGGAACTGAATTTAAGAAAATTTAGAATTAAAGTGAAACTTTTTATCTTCATTTAAAATAATCATAATCATAGTATAACTTTTCCTATCTTCTGTGGAAAAATTTAGAACTGAACTTTAAATTTTTTATGTCTTGGTGAACTTAAAACTGAAGTGGAAGCTTTTTATTTTCTCTGGAGAAATTAGAATTGAATTATGTTCTTTGGTAAAATTCAGATTAGAATTTGAACTTTTCTATCTTCTAAGAAAAATTTGGAACAATATTTTAAATTTTGTCATCTCTTTGAGAAAAATCTGAATTGAAGTGGAAAATTTAATAATATTTCGAGAAAATAGAATTGATCAATAACTTATTTCATTTTCATTGAGAAAATTCAGAATCGAAGTTGAACTTTTCTTCTTCCGGGGAAATATTTGGAACGGAACAATAAGTTGATCAATAACTTATTTCATTTTCATTGAGAAAATTCAGAATCGAAGTTGAACTTTTCTTCTTCCGGGGAAATATTTGGAACAGAACTTTAAATTTTTTCATCTCTTTGAGAAAGGTTGGAACTGAATTTAAGAAAATTTAGAATTAAAGTGAAACTTTTTATCTTCATAGAAAATAATCACAATCATGGTATAGCTTTTCCTATCTTCTACGGAAAAATTTAGAAGTGAACTTTAAATTTTGTATGTCTTGGGCCTTTTCTTCTTCCGGGAAAATATTTGGAACAGAACTTTAAATTTGACTCTTTGAGAAAGGTCGGAATTGAATTTAAGAAAATTTAGAATTAAAGTGAAACTTTTTATCTTCATGGAAAATAATCACAATCATAGTATAACTTTTTCTGTCTTCTACGGAAAAATTTAGAAGTGAACTTTAAATTTTTTATGTCTTGGTGAACTTAAAACTGAAGTGGAAGCTTTTTATTTTCTCTGGTGAAATTAGAATGGAATTGTGTTCTTTGGTAAAATTCAGAAGAGAACTTGAACTTTTCTATCTTCTATGAAAAATTGAGCCTGCTGGTAGTATCATTATCTCTAAAATTCTTTTTCTTACATCTCTGACCTTTTTAATAGATATTCTGAACGTTTGACGTTCTAGCATACCCTAAAAATAATGAACACTTAACAAAATAATGCACAAGATATTTTTAATGAAATAACGACATGTAGAATATTAATATAAAATTGTGTTAAATACATTATTATACATTGTTAGTACACTTGCGCTTCACTTTCCGTCAATTCGTCTTTATATTCATTGATGATATTGACTGCTAATGTCCTTTTTATTCTGCCTGCGATTTCACTGTCTATTGTCACATTATTTTTACACAGGTAACAGTTCTGGCAGGTAGACATGATATGATTTATTACACTAGTGCAGGAGTATGCTTGTCTTCTTCTTGTTCTCTTTAAAATGCTAATACCAGAACGATGGGAATAGGATCTATTAATAGGTATCGTGCTACCAGAAGCATTAGCAAGGAGTTGTCCCCGATCATCGACAATTATTTTTAAGTTGGCATTCTCCTTTAGCACTATCATCTCTGGTGCTCTCACTCTCACATATCCACCTTGAGCAATGTTGAATGATTTCGATAGTCCAAAGAAATCTAACTTCTCGCTGTCATGACAACGCATGCATACATTTCCAATAGTGTTACCACTTGCAGTCGTTTCATAGTTCAGGTATTTCTCCTTGTCAGCATTCAACACGACGATGATTTTTTCATGTGCACATACTTTCGTCGAATAATTCATCTTCACTTTTTTACAGATATGAATTGTGTGTTTATCCTTCCACTGCCTAAAAAATACTAATTTAATGCACGCAATAAACTAGGTAGTGTCGATAACCTGCCATAGAGTACCAGTGGGAAAGCCGCGTCGTGTCTATGAAAAAGCACAGTGTACGATTGGTAGAGCCGTAAGCATATTTAATGTCATTTTAAGATACGTAAAAAAATTAAAAAAATATCATGTTAAAAAAATTCAAAAATTATTTTCAAAAAAATGGGGGGGGGGGGTGGGGTTCCGGTGGTCTTTGGGGGCTCGAGGGGCATTAGGGGGACCGAGTGCCTTTGGGATTGGGGTAGGGGACCTCACGACACTGTTCAAATGGAACTTGTGTATTATAACGACCACAGAGTTTCACCCTCAAATCCTCTTCTAAAACATCTTCTAAAATCATCTTTTAAAATGTCTCTAACTGTTTCGCCGAAATAATTCCCTAAAATGCCTAAAACGGTTTCGCCCATTTCAACTTGTAAAATGGGTTTAGGATGGACATTAAGAAAATAACTTGTTCTGAAAAGATATAATAAAGCCTTAAAAAAGTATTAAAAAATGGGGGCCCGGGGGACCCTTTTGGAACCCGGGGGACCTTTGGGGACCGGGGGATTCCTTCGGGGTTGGGGTAGGGGGATCAGAGCCCTTTGGGTCGGGGTAGGGGGATCGGGACCCGTTGGGGTTGGGGTAGAGGACCTCACAACACTGTTCAAATGGAACTTGTGTATTATAACGACCACACTCAGAACCTCTTCTAAAACATCTTCTAAAATCATCTTTTAAAATGTCTCTAACTGTTTCGCCGAAATAATTCCCTAAAATGTCTAAAACGGTTTCGCCCAAATAATCTCTAAACGTAATTTCATCGTGTTCTCTTTGTTTTTGGCATCCCTGCGCTGTCACATTTCAAATTACTAAGAAACCCTTTTCCCGAATTAATATCTTCATCTCTAAGATCAAAACATTTGCCGGAAACAATTCTCCTGGTCGAACTCCAAAAATATTAATAAACTTCGTCCCGGAGACAATTCTCCTTGGAAACAATAAATTAATTCCCCTTTCGTGAATCAATAATTCCAGAAACAATTCTCCTGATCGAACTCCAAAGATATTAATAAACTTCATCCCGGAGACAATTCTCCTTGGAAACAATAAATTAATTCCCCTTTCGTGAATCAATAATTCCGGAAACAATTCTCCTGGTCGAACTCCAAAGATATTAATAAACTTCGTCCCAGAAACAATTCTCCTTGGAAACAATAAATTAATTCCCCTTTCGTGAATCAATAATTCCGGAAACAATTCTCCTGGTCTAACTCCAAAGATATTAATAAACTTCGTCCCGGAGACAGTTCTCGTTGGAAACAATAAATTAATTCCCCTTTCGTGAATCAATAATTCCCCTTAGAAACAACAAATTAATTCCCCTTTCGTGTCAAATCAATCAACCATGACATCATCTGTCACACGTGATCTAACTGTTTCCTATTCCTGGAAACTCTTAACATTCGCCCAGAGCATGCACTTGGCCAAAACAACATCAAATAAATCGTCCTTGGAAAAAGAGGTCATTGACCGATTACGCAATCATTCTCCCTAGGGACTCTATGCCCATATTTGGACTCCCGTCAGCATTAAACTAAATTGTAGGTGGCAGCACATTTGTTCGCGTGGGATTCGAACTCCCCTTTCTACTAGCGTTGCAGGTCGATGGCTGCTAGCGTGGACCGGCAGCGTTGCATAATGTTTGGTAACGTAGCGAATTTGTGCAGCCGGGGTAGCATGTTGACTGGAAACAGTGGCAACTCGATGGCGTGGATCCTGGACAGACAGCGTTTCAGCTCGATGGCTGCTAGCTTGGGCCAGCAACTTTGTATAATGTTCGGCAACGTAGCTGTTTTGTGCAGTTGGGGTGGAATGTTGACTGGACACCCTGGCAACTCAATGGCATGGATCTTGGGCAGACAGCGTTACAGCTCGATGGATGGGAGTTTGGGCTGCAAACCTGGATGGGGTAACTATATCCAACCTCTGCAGGGGTGTCGCTTCATTGCCCATGGCCCTTTATAATGGAGGGGGGATAATTGGAAAATTCTAAAAGAAGGGAGAAAATTTAGTATAAAAATAATGCCCCCCTTTTTATAGAAGAAAAAAAATTAGTACCACCTACAAAAGTCATAGAAAACAGAATCTTTTTTTCATGCTAAAAATATTCCAACATTGTCCAGCTTTTTAATAAGTCAAGCCTTTTCAAGAAAGCACAAAATAGAAATCAAGTTATCAAATAAAAGCAACAGCAATCGTCCCTTTATACACAGAAATGAAAAAATCTAAGAATTCGAAATTAAGACCATTTAATTAGATCCCACCCTCAAAATATTCGCCCTGTCTCATCCTCTCAAGAAAGACAAAAAAACAAGAATTTTTGATAAATAGACATGTTAAAGCTTTATTAGAAGCCATAGTTTTGCTATAAAACCTGCTTAAGGTATCGTCTAGGGCGCGGATAGAACCCCGCTGTCATGGATCAATGGTATAACATTAACTAATAGCTCATGTACGATGAAAAACGGAAAACTTTTATTCACCCTATAATAGACAATAGTAAAGCCAGAAATACTTTTTATATGTGAGACCGCCTCAATATATTGCAAAAAACATAATGGGTTCCTAGGACAGGTCTCCCAGCTCCTTTTCAAGAAAGCACAAAAATAGGCTTGGAAATCAAATAATATGCAATAGCAAGTGTCCCTTTACACACAGGAATTTTAAAAATGTAAAATAAATGGAACACTATAAGGAAAAACGCTACACAATAATTTATCTGTAGCCTAGGCTTGCATGTGACCCTAGTAAGGGGGGGGGGGGGTGTGAGACATAATGTTCCTGTTTTTACCATTTAGAAAAATCTTCTCACCTCTCTGCATCTATTTTTAATATCTATTTTACGCAGAGATTTAACTAAAACCATTATTTCTCTTCATAAAGGAAGTATTTGACTTCACCAATGTCATTTTAAAATAGAACATCCCCCTCATAAGGCAACCCTTCCGCTTGGTTAATAATAGATGTCTTTGTTTAGAGTGCATGAGACATAAGTCTAATTTTACTCCCCTAAATTAAAGACATTGCTTTCTAGGTTTTTATATCAAAGTTAAAAACCTTAGTTTTCATGTTCCTCCAGCGAAACGAAACTTTTAAAATAAACTTTTTTTCGAAAGAAAAGTATAGAACTAAATAATAGAGAATAGCAAGGCTAGAAAAAGAATAATGGCTCTCATTTTCCCATTTCAGTCATTTCAAGATGCACCTTAAAAATATGCATTCTAAAGGGCTGTTATCCCCCCCCCCGCCTTTTACATGATTTCTATGTCCTAAAATATCTCTATTACGCATTAATTTTGTGAGAAATTCATGCCTTTACAGACCGTCTAGAATTATGTAATGCTTCATTTGCTATAATTAATAGCAAACCTTTCCTTGCGGAGGTTGTTTACGAAGCCTCTTGCTGGGGATTACAGCCTTATTCACAACAGATGTCAATTTTATGCAAACCGTGCGCGAAAAGACTTTGACACATTTGATGGATGCTAAGGTTTAAACAAGCGTCTGTAAACATGAGGGTGAAATATTGCAGAAAAGCACTTTTTTTTAAACCCACTTCCTCTCCTCTCAGTGACGACAAATTTTAAATTCAAAATACATCTAAGTTTAACTTTAGGCGTCACCTACTCTTTTTATTAAATAGTAGCCGAACTGGACACACTTCAAGTCACCATATACTACCAAAAACCATTCAATAAAAAAAAGAAAAATTTTTGCCATTCCTGTGGAAAAGGGCGTCCTCCCCCAACAGGAAGCCCTTCATACGGTGGCTATTTCTTACCATACATCTAAACTCTTCCGGATGGTGACCTTACGTGTCTCCTATAAAAACAAATATTAATAATAAAAAAATTCAAAATAAACTAATTAATATAAAAACAATAAAACAAATAAACCAAATTATCTATCAGTATAACTTTCTTTTACAAAAAAATACACCAACATATTTACAAATTACAAAGACCTCAAAGAAAGTTATAATGATACCACTTTTCAACTTTATCTTTTCATTTTTCCCTTTTAACTATACTTCGGCTACTATTTAGCTCCAAACACAAAACAAAAGCAAAATTACAAAAACTAACAACGCTGTTTTACCCATTACTACTTACACTGAGACACACACTCACAACATATCTCCTCAAATATAACCTACATCTTTCCAATAAACTCTTCAACCAACAACTCCATCCACTTAATATCCACTGGTTCTTTCCAACTTTCAGTTTCACTTAAACGCGCTATCATTCTCCTACAATCATAACCAAATCTTCTTAACTCAATCCCTTTTCTCTTCTTCCTTCTTTTCTATACATATTCACATAGTTTCATTACAATCAACACCGCAGCTCGCTCTCTCCTCTCATTTCCAGGAATTTCTACATTCAGTTTAATCAACCTTATCTTATCTTCCTCCGTATTTCAAATTACTCCAAGATCTCGTAAGGCATTAAAGCAATTATCTACAATTCCTTCATTATATTTACAATTGAAAAATTCGTGCTTCAGGCCATTTATCACTAATTCGTCGCAAAGCTTGCACTTTGGACCTTCATCTTGGGTAAAGTGGCTTACCCGATCTTGAAGCGGCAGTATCTCATGAATAAACAGAAACATAAATCCCTTTATAAACTGACTATACGGTACACTATGCACTTTCTCAAACGATAGCTTAAAATTCACAAATGGTTGTTTTGTTTTCACGTGAAAAACCATTTCTTCTTCTCCCGTTTTCTCTAAGTATCCATCCACTATCTTTTTCCTTTCGGCATTTTTCACCTGATCACTCAGCAAGCCTTGGTTTTTAATTTCTCGAATACACCATATTACTTCATGAAGTTTCTCTGGCACATCCCTAATCATTTTTGTTTTGCTAGTTCATCCTTCTCAGTATTTATCACTGGTAAAGCCCTTCCTCTTATTATTTGACCGTCAATCCATTTACTACAGATCATCTCATAGACGTTTCTAATTCTCAGAGACTTACACACCTTTCGGAAATTTATAACACCAAGACCCCCTCTTCTCGGAGACATACAACATTGTCATACATAGCTTTTCAAGCGTTCCCCTCCAAACGAAACGCCAAATGCTTCTTTCTACCTTTTTAGCATACTTTTCTTTGAAAAGCACTTTTTTGAGTAAAAGAATAATTCTTTTTGATAGGATTAATTGGTGACAAATAGGGGGGCTGGGGTTTACGCAGTGAAAAGAGTATATTTTACGCTTTAAATAGACAAAGTAAAGTGGAATGATTTTTTTTTTGGGGGGGGGAGGCGGTATACTAGAGAGAAAGGCACTTACTTCTTGATATGAGTTAACCATTATTTAAGATGCTTGTTTTCTAGTCATATTGTTATAAGAAACTGATGTGGAATTGTTCCCATCCTGGGTATTTACAGCGTACTCAGAACACCTGGGGAGGTGTTTTTTGCCTAGAAAGGCATCTTGGGGGACTTCTACAAACTGAGAACGTGTCTAGACATGATTTGCCTAGAAACAAAACATGTGCTTGAAAAGGGGGTGTGTCGTAGAAAAACAAGGGGGTGTGTCACATGACGAAACATGCGCTAGATATCTTGCCTAGAATCAGGGCTCCGGTAGAAACAGCTGACCGCATTTTACAGGTGCGAGGGGTGTCGCGTGACGTCAGAGGGCTCCAGTAGAAATCCATTGCTATTTTCCCTGTCAATCCTGTGACGTCAGAGGGCTCCGCTTAAAATCCAATACTATTCCCTGTGCTAATTTCCCTGTATTAATTTCCCTAAGGGTGCGTTTGAATGTATTATGGTGTCCCTACTGAGGTTTAGTCCAATAAAGGGAGATTAGACGCTGATTTTTAGCCATCCCCCTCCTTAGACTCCCTTCTATATTTTTCTGAAGACTCGTTAAAAATTATAGAATCTGGGATTAAAAATTACCTTTTTGAGGCCTTAGGCCAACTTCTCCTCCCCTGCCAACATGACCACCAAACAGTGACTCAGCAGCCTTCTTTGATAGCAGCTTATGTATAATTACACATCGCAATACATAACTTTATCAGAAATCAAGTAAATCAACTTAGTTAAACGAGCCTTTAATCTAAATGTCTATATTAACCGTTTATTTTGGATTGACTATGTGACTCTTTAGAAAAGAATGCCACACCTCGCGAATTTTCGGGTCTGAAGTTGATAAGCCCAACATATAGTTTTTGAATAATTTTAAGTATATGTACTGCCTTAGAATTTTCCCGTTTTGTTCCACTCACTTCTGTGCCACAAAATGGTGTAAAATACCAATTTCCTGTGGCACAGTCGCTTCGGCTACACGGAAAGGGCACTAGAACTATTAGTTTTCCTTCGAAAGAGTCGCCTCCCATTTCCTAGAACTATTGGTTCGATACGCAAAACCCTGAAAAAAAAACAAGCAAACAAATAATACATATACGTGACCTTCCTTTTCGAAGGAAAATTGCAAAATTCTACATTTAGCTGATTGGAGCATGACGCGTCTACAGTAAGGTTCTCTGATTTTCAAATTTGAATGGTGAACTCCCCCTCCCCTTTTCCTTTTTTTCAAAAGTCGGGAAAATTTGCTCAAGCGGCAAATTCGCTCAAGCTTTTAGCATTTAATGCGTAACTTTGAACTTTGTGAGTTTTCAGACAGTTCGTGGTAATGAACTGCAAGTAAGGACCGACTTGGCCCAATATTAAACTCTAAAAACAAAAGTAAACCGAAAACTCTAAAAAACAGAATTTCGATAACAATAAATACATAAAAAAAACTGGCTGTTTATGCTGATTCTAAATATATAAAATTCATGAAGTTTATTGTTACTCACTAAAAGCTACAACGTTTAGAAAATTTGCCTGATTTATGAAAAGGGGAAAAAAAAACAGAAAGCCACGGAATCTTAATGAAAATCGTATCATCAGATTCAGCGTGTCAGGGAACTCTTCTGTAGCATTTTCAAGATCCCATATAAAAAAAATGAGGATTTAGAAATTTTTGCAGGAGAAAAGATCCCGGATGCGTGTTTTTTTTTTCCGCACGGGTGATCGTATCGAACCAATGGTCCTTGAAGATCAAGAGAGGGTTCAATCAGACGGAAATTAAAATTTCTAGTGACTCTTTTCAGTGACCAAAAATGCGGAGGGCAACTAGTCCCCTTCCCATGCTCTTTTCCCCCAAAGTCATCCGATCAAAACTTTGAGATAGCCATTTTGTTCAGCAAGTTATGAAATTTGCCCATTGTTTGCATATAGTGTTCGTTTTTGGAAAGCAGAAGGACATTTTTCGTTGGGGGGGGGGATTTTCTCGGAACGGAATTTGTAAGCTTGGATCTTTCTATTAAAAGGGAAGTTTCCGGGATGAACCTCCAAGGGAAAATTTTACATGGCGAAACTTTCCAGAATTCATATACAAAATTCGTTTTATTTGTCTTACTTTTTCGTTGGCGACTTCATTTGCCATGTGTAGATTTGCTGGGGGAACTGTTCGGGTGAAATTTTCAGTGAAGTTGGAACTCTTTGGAGTATTTTTACATGGATGGGGACTTTCATCGGGAGAAGTTCTTCAAGGAGGAATTATCACCAGGAGAAATTCTCCATGGGGAAATTTTCCACAGGAGGAATATTCTATTAGGGAAAGGGAATGTTGTCGGGAAAAGTTTTTCACATAGATGGGATTCTGTCACGACCTTCAAGACGATCAAAAATTAAAAAAAAACAAGTCTTTTTTCAAATGAAAGTACGCTAAGGAGGATTTTTCAGGCGGAATCGTCCGCAAAAGTTTTTCTGTGAGGAATTTGCAGTGAGGATGGAAATGACCAGGGCTAATTTCCCGGGGGGAGGGGTTATTTTACGTGGGAGAAGCTGTCCTTGGAGTAATTTTTCTTGGGGAGAATTTTTCATTGACAAGCAATCAAAAACTAAATAAAAACAAGTTTTTCCTACTGGAAGTAAGGAGCAACATTAAAACTTAATGCGAACAGAAATTATTTCGTATAGGAGACGGGTAATCCCTCCTCAATACCCCACTCTTTGCGCTAAAGTTTGACCGTTTGCCCAAATTCTTTAAGAACTACTCCTGAAACACATTGGCCGTTTGATTAGGATAGGAAGATTTTTAAGAGTACTAAGAATTTTTAGCGTGAAGAGCGGGGTATTGAGGAAGGAGCCCGTCTCCTCATATACAGAATACGTATAAGGAATAAATTCCTCTTCGCTTTAAGTTCTATTGCGGCTCCTTACTTTCAGTTGAATAAACTTGTTTTTTTTTATTTAATTCCTTATCGTTTTTCAAATTATTCCAGAAAATCACCCTCTCCCGTCTATAAAAACTCCTCCCATGAAAAATTCCTGCATGTTCCTCCCACGTAAAAGTCCCACCCCTGGAATATTTTCTTCGGACAATTCCAACCTCGCTCGAAATTCCCCCTAGAAAGTTACCTACGAACAGTCCCGCTTAAAAAACTCCCTTAATTTCATTTGAAAAGAGAATTGTTATGTATTTAATTTCTGACCGTTTTCCACATCATGCTGGGAGTCCCGTTCCTTCTGTAGAGAATTTTTCCTGGAAATACACTTTTCAATGGAAAGTTTCTCCCACGGAAAACAACCCCATTGTAAAAAGATTTTACGCTAATTATGCCTCCCTCCCATGAAAAAATACCCCAGAAAGTCCCAAGCCCGCAAAAAAATCCCCTGGGGAATGCAGTTGGATACCCCTCCTCATGTAACATTGAGTTGCCAAAAAGAAAGTAAAACAAATGAAAAGAGTTCCAATTTCCACCATTTAAAATTTCCTCTGGAAAATTTCCTTCGAAAAATCTCACTCTCCCTAAAAACTTATAAACCTCCCCCCCCCACTCTAAAAATGTCTGCATATTTCCCAATAACAAATACTATTTGTAAACAATGAAATTTTACAACTTACAACTCTTTCCCCAGGGGCTGTGGGTGGTCTTGTCATCCCTAGAGGCAGAGTTTTTCGTTAGTTTTTTCGTTACTTTAGAAATAAATTTGGGCTATAGATTTGCACATTAGGGGGGGGGGGGAAGGGATAAAGTATAGCAGGTCTGCTTTTGCACTTTACAAAATTTGCACTTTACTGAAAAAATACAAATGAATGTGCATTGTCAGTTTAATATGCATATGCTGATATTTAGTAATCAAAATGTTAATATTATTTGATTTATTTAAGTTATAAAAGTAAAAACATTTATATTTTTTCAGTAAAGTGCAAATTTTGTTCTGGCCTTGGGAAGGCATAGGGGTTTTGCGCCCAACTTATGTTAATTTCTGCTCGTTTTGAGTTTGACTCAGTTAATTATTGTAATTTCTGTTCGTTTTGGGTTTCATTTATTTATCAATGCTCATTTGTGGTAGTTTCACGCTTGGTAGATTATTTGATTTTAGTTTTGCTCATTTTTTGTTTAATGGAGTTTCTTTACTTTTCTTTAAAAAACTTATTTTGTGGAAAAAGGTTTTTTAATTAATTTCTGTTCGTTTTATATTGACATAGTCTTTTCAGGGGAAAAGAATATAATACTTTAAATCTTTTCGTTTTTTAAGACTTCATAGTTTGGCCTGCTATTCGTATGCCGGAGAAACATTTTCAGCAATTTTTAACAGCATACACCCTTTTAAAAACCTGGGCACAAATAGAACTGTTTAATTTAGTTTCATAACTCCTCTAGTTGACCTGTAATGGAAAACTTGATACCATTCGCAGAAAAATCTGTTTACTTTCTTTGATAGCTTGGATACACTTACGCTATTTGGATTTAGTTCAATTTTAAGAGTAGAAGTAGCCCCGAACGTTTGAACATAATACCCTCAGTCGTTCTTGGGATACAGCTGAGATGCCTTATTGGGAATTAGCATTATCACAGTGCATTTTGATTTAATCTTAAGTCAACATTTAGTTTTTAAACATATAAAAATTGGATTTGAGGATAACTAAAATCTATTCTATAAATCATATACAACAACTTTCTATATAAGCCTTATATGCCCCCAGGGCATAACTTACAATGCTTGCACTGAGGGCTCTGAGGGGGTTATCAACCTAAAAGACCTAATTTCCAGAACTTTCAACTACGTTGAACAAAATGGATATCTCAAAATTTTGATTGGATGTATTTGGGAAAATAGTGGGCGTGAGAGGGGCGTTAGTCACTATCCAATCACTTTCAACTATTAAAAAATACACTAGCCCTTTCAATTTCCAATTGAATGAGCCCTTTTGAAGTTTCTACGAAAACGCTTTCAATAAAAACTTTATGTGTCCCCAGGGCATAACTTACAACCCCTGCCCTGAGGGCTGTGGGGAGAGGGGTTGCCATCCATAAAGACCTAATTTCCAAAACTTTTAACTACGTCGAATAAAATGGCTATCTAAAGATTTTGATTGGATGTGTTTTGGGAAAAGGTGGGCGAGAGAGGGGGGTTAGTTGCCCTCAAATCACTTTTGACTATTAAAAATGGTATTAGTCCTTTGAAATTCAAATCGAATGAGCCCTATTTCAAGTTTCTACGACAAAGGCTTCAATAAAAACCTTATATGCCCCCAGGGCATAACTTATAATCCTTGCCCTGAGAGTTATGGGTGAGTGTCCCCCTTAAAAATATGTTTTCTATCTAGAAATCAACTACCCTGAACAAAATGGCTATCTCACCATTTTTATTGGATGTGTTTTGGGGAAACATGGGTGTGGGGAGGGGCTAGTTGCCCTCCAATCACTTTCGACTATTAAAAAGGGCACTAGTCCTTCAATTTCCAGTCAAATGAGAATCTATTGAAGTTTCTACGACAACGCCTTCTTTAAAAACCTTATATACCCCCAGGGCATAACTTAAAACCATAGTCCTGAGGGATGTGGGGGAGTGTCCTCCTCAAAAACATATTTTCTATCTGGAAATAAACTACGCTGAACAAAATTGCTATCTCAAAATTTTGATTGGATGTGTTTGGGGGAATGAAGGGCGTGAGGGGGGGGGGGGGGGCTAGTTGCACTCAAATGACTTTCGACTATTAAAAAGGGTACTAGCCCTTTGAATTTCCAATCCAATGAGCCTGCTTTGACATTTCTACGACAACGCCTTCTATAAAAACCTTATATGCCCCCAGGGCATAACTTAAAACCCTTGCCCTGAGGGTTGTGGGGGAGTGTCCTCCTCAAAAACAAATTTTCTATTTGGAAATCAAGTACGCTGAACAAAATGGCTATCTCAAAATTTTGATTGGATGTGTTTGGAGGAATGATGGGCGTGGGAGAGGGGGCTAGTTGCCCTCCAATCACTTTCGACTATTAAAAAGGGTACTAGCGCTTTGAATTTCCAATCGAATGAGCCTGTTTTGAAGTTTCTACGACAATACCTTCTATAAGAACCTCATATGCCCCCAGGGCATAACTTAAAACCCTTGCCCTGGGGGTTGTGGGGGACTGTCCTCCTCAAAAACATATTTTCTATCTGGAAATCAACTACGCTGAATGAAATGGCTATCTAAAAGTTTTCATTGGATGTGTTTGGGGGAATGATGGGCTTGGGGGGGGGCTAGTTGCCCTCCAATCACTTTCGACTATTAAAAAGGGTACTAACCCATTGAATTTCCAATCGAATGAGCCTGTTTTGAAGTTTCTACGACAACGCCTTCTATAAAAACCTTATATGCCCCAGGGTATAACTTAAAACCCTTGCCCTGAGGGTTGTGGGGGAATTTCCTCCTCAAAAACATATTTTCTATTTGGAAATCAAGTACGCTGAACAAAATGGCTATCTCAAAATTTTGATTGGATGTGTTTGGGGGAATTATGAGCCTGGGGGGGCTAGTTGCCCTCCCATCACTTTCGACTATTAGAAAAGGGTATTAGCCCTTTGAATTTCCAATCGAATGAGCCTTTCTTGAAGTTTCTACGACAACGCCTTCTATAAAAACCTTATATACCCCCAGGGTATAATTCAAAACCCTTGCCCCGAGGGTTGTAGGGAAGTGTCCTCCTCAAAAACATATTTTCTATCTGGAAATCAACTACACTGGACAAAATGGCTGTATCAAAATTTTGATTGGATGTGTTTTTCTGGGAATGATGGGCGCGGGGGGCGCCTAGTTGCCCTCCAATCACTTTCGACTATTAAAACGGGCACTAGCTCTTTGAATTTCCAATAGAATGAGCCTTTTTTGAAGTTTCTTTGACAACGCCTTCTATAAAAACCTTATATGCCCCCAGAACATAACTTAAAACCCTTGCCCCGAGGGTTGTGGGGGAGTGTCCTCCTCAAAAACATATTTTCTATCTGGAAATCAACTATGCTGAACAAAATGGCTATCTCAAAATTTTGATTGGATGTATTTGAGGGAATGATGGGCGTGGGGGGGCTAGTTTCCCTCCAATTACTTTTGACTATTAAAAAGGGCACTAGCCCATTGAATTTCCAATTGAATTAGCCTTTTTTGAAGTTTCTACGACAACACCTTCTATAAAAACCTTATATGCCATCAGGGCATAACTTAAAACCCTTGCGCCGAGGGTTGTAGGGAAGTGTCCTCCTCAAAAAGATATTTTCTATTTGGAAATCAACTACGCTGAACAAAATGGCTATCTCAAAATTTTGATTGGACGTGATTTGGGGATTTTGGGCGTGGGGGGGGCTAGTTGCCCTCCAATCACTTTCGACTATTACAAAGGGCACTAGCCACTCCAATTTCCAATCAAATGAGCCCTTTTTGAAGTTTCTACGACAAATACTTCGATACAAAGTGCCCGGGTGGAGAAAAAACACAATGTGCCCATATCGTTCTTTACTTAGGCAGTGCTAGCGCGGCCTATGATACTAAGAGGTGACCTAGCTACGACTTACGATTATGACATCATTGATCAATCTTTAACATGAAATAATGGGGAATGGTGGGTGCGGGGGGGGGCTAGTTGCCCTTCAATCACTTTCTACTATTAAAACGGGCACTAGCCCATTGAATTTCCAATTGAATGAGCCTTTTTTTAAGTTTCTACGACCACGCCTTCTATAAAAAACCTTATATGCCCTCAGGGCATAACTTAAAACCTTGCCCCGTGGGTTGTGGGGGAGTGTCCTCCTCAAAAAGATATTTTCTATCTGGAAATAAACTACGCTGAACAAAATGGCTGTCTCAAAATTTTTATTGGACGTGTTTGGGGGAATGATGGGCGTGGGGGGGCTAGTTGCCCTCCGATCACTTTCTACTATTAAAAAGGGCACTAGCCACTCCAATTTACAATCGAATGAGCCCTTTTCGAAGTTTCTACGACAACTCCTTCGATTCGAAGTGCCCGGATGGAGAAAAAACACATTGTGCCCGCATCGTTCTTTACTTAGGCAGCGCTAGCGCGCTGCCTATGATAATAAGAGACGACCTAGCTATGACTTACGATTATGACATCATTGATCAATCTTTAACATGAAATATGCAGTATTTCGTAAAAAAATTATTCTATTTTAAAAATAATTTGTTTTAATTACAAAATGTTTTTAACCCTAATAATTTCCTTTAAAATCAGCCAATGAAAAACTCTCTACGATGTTCCAGTGCCAAGCTATCTGTGAAAAAAGAAAAGAAAAAAGAATGAAAAAGATGCCGTTTGGTAGAATGCTTTAGTAGCTGCCACTTTTCTTGATTTTCAAGCCTATATATTTCCCTTGCTGTTCAAGCCAAGGGACAAGTTTCCTATATTGGGGTTTGGGACAAAGCAGTTCTAATGGTGTACTTTTGATTTTGACTCTATTTTTTATCTGACTCTATTTTTAGGAGTTATGGGTTATTATATTACTTAATATTGGACGTGATCGTCTCCTACTAGGTTGCTAGCTAACGCTGCAACCCGGGTTGTGTATATATGTTTAAATACATTGAAACATTGTATGTAACTAGGAAAAAAAATATTGTCATTTACGATCGTTGAAAACAAAGTTCTTGTTGACACTTCCCACATGCCCAAGAAATTTACTAGCGAGGTTCATGACGAGGTTTCAGTCTGATCTGTTAGACATCTGAATTTGATATTTTTTGCTACGTAAAAAATATTGTCAGAATGGGATACAGAGTAGGGGTAGAAAGCATGTGGAAATGTGTTTTCTGGGGTTCTGCTGATTATAAAATTGACATCTAAAGCAAAGTTCGAGAACAAATACAGGAGAGAGGTTCGGCTACCCCATAGGTTCGGAAAAGGCAAAAACTCGAGAAAGAAATACGGAAAGATACTGAAATTACATCATTCCGTATTCCTTGACGTTACTAACAAGCTTGTGGGTTCGTCAACATAATCCTGTTCTAATTCGATATTCAATAAGAGAAGCAAGGTAGACTAGTCACCGCGGATTTCCAGTGCCTACAACAAAACCTATCCTGACAGAATAACATCTAGCAGATCCAATAGTCCCCAGTCTGCGTGGATGCTTACACATTTGACATGGTAGCCGGATAAATCAAGGTACGACGAGATTTTTTTTATTTTTCGATCTTTCGGAAGTTTTTGAAAGCAGAAAGGACAGGAGACTGGGATCTCTACTTATTCTCTCTTTCTGATATGCTCTCATTCCTTGCAGCTGCGGGGCATAATGTTTTTGCCAAGTCAGTTCGTCTTTTTCTTCAGATGATGCAAGAACTTGAAACATCGAATCCACAGCTCTTCGGAAAGTTTGCAAGCGGCAAGTTTATTGCCCGATGAAGTGATCGTATTTGGGATGGATTGGCTCCAGACCTCGTCATCGAGACAGTGCTGATGAAGAGCTTAAAAACAGATGGAGGGCTGACAAGAGGAAAAGGGATGACTGAGCTTCAGAGAAACATATAGACAATATCTATGCCAGTACTCGCTTCAGTGTATGATCTAATGCAGAAACTGGCGGGCCTAGAGTACAGTTCTAGTGAACAGCACGCTACTGCAACCGCAGTACGAATAAAGACAGATACTATGGATCTACTGACGTTTCTTGAATTCCTTCTAGAGAACTCTCCTTTCACTAGTTCCACAAAGCTTAAAAGTATAGGTTCCGGGCTCATTGCCCAAAAAGGCTTCATTGCAGAGGATGCTAAAGCTGTAGCTGAGCTGATCCTCCAGCGCATGGATGACCAATCCATCGAAAGTTTTTCACTCGCGAAGAAAGACAAAGTCGTTGCACTGGCATCCGATGGGAACGTTAGGATAGATGGCGAGATTTTGCATATCGACCCTGCACGGTTTTTTCAACGTCTTTCGACTGCTGCCCATAATCTGAAAATGACATGGCAGAAACTCTACGTTACGAACTGTGCAGTTATCCACCCACTTTGTTTTAGAATCCTGGCATAATACGTCAGCCAGACAAACCTGCACTAGCGAAAGCAATATGGAAAGAGGTGAAAACGGACTCGATTCACCACCTGCCAGTGTCAGATCGTGTCACTGTAGTTGACGGAGGCTGGATGCTTCAGCAAGTACCTTGGGAGATTGGTGATACTCATGAATCAATCTGTGACAGCTATGTTAGTTTCGTTACTCAACGCTGTACCTCCCCTACTGTTGTCTTCGATGAATACAGCACTGGTCCAACCACGAAAGATGCTACGCACAATCGACGGTGTAAGGGAAACCAGCATCAAGTTATCGATTTCGGTTTAGGGATGAAGCTCCAGAAAAAGAAGAAAGAGTTTCTGAGAAACTCTCAGAACAAACAGCGAATTATAAGCTACATTGGGGAAAAACTCAGAGCCAAAGGATTTGGAGTCGTCCGTGCAAAGGACGATGCTGACTATCTAATCGTGAAGACTGCCGTAACGAAAGTAGTAAACTCTGAAACAATAGCCCTTGGCAACGACACTGACCTTCAGATTCTACTCTTGTATCACCTCCCGCCTAATGCAAAAAAACTTTACTTCGAATCGTCAACGAAAGCAAAAGAAGCGGTAACACGGTTCTGGTGCCTCAACGAAGTGCAAAAAAAGTGGGAGAAGTATCCAGGCTGCTTCTGGTAAGGCACGCACTCTTGGGATGTGCCATGACCTCACGAGTCTTCGGACTTTTAAAGCGAGCTGTGCTACCTCTTTTGAAGAAGAGCAAAGTGTTCAGAAGAAAATGCGAAGTGTTTCTGGATGAATCATCGTCCAAAGATGAAATTGTGAAAGTGGGTGAATATCTTCTCCTCAGCTTGCATAAAGCACGACCAAACGAAGTTATCACTAACCTGCGACATCAAATTTTCTTGGAAAAAGTTTCTCCGTCTAATACTACGGCGTTTTTTAAGCCTCAAAAGCTTCCGCCAACCGAAGCTGCAGCTTCATTCCACTCTCAGCGAGTGCGCCTCCAGGTATCCGGTTGAAAAGGGAAACCAGCTGACCTCGACCCGTCTGACTAGGGTTGGGTCCTCAGAGACCATAAATAGTCACCTGGGATGACCGACTTGTTGCCCGCACCTCAGACTCTTTTGAGTGTTGTGAGATGCAACTGTAAGACAGGCTGCGAGAACTCGCGATGCAGCTGCAAGAAAAATAGATTAGTGTGTATGTTCGTGTGCGGAGAATGTCAGCTATACTGCCTTAAAAAGTGCAGATTTTACCTATAATAGCTGAAGTTTTATACTGTCATCACTGTCAAGCGGTTGTTTTCTTTATGTTTAGTGATTGAAATGGTTGTAAGAAATGTCTGTGGTTCAAGAAAGTAAAAGTTTGATACTTAAGCGAGTTATTTTGTCCATAGGCCTACTTATTAGCCATTAGCAGCTGGCTCAGGAGTCAGGCCTCCCTTCCCCTTTTCCGTTATTTCCTCCAGTTTTGTTCGGTTTTCATGGTTCTCGTTTTCTTTCCTTCATTTTAGGTGTCAGTTTCGTGATCAGCAGATAGGGAAACCCCAGAAAACACGTTTCAAACAGATTTCTACCCCTAACTTCAATTGTCCCTATTCTTCCCGTCTTTCCTCCTTTCCCCTGGTATTGTGGAGCTCATGTTCTTTATTCCATTTTAGGTGTCAGTTTCAGGATCAGCAGATAGAAAGACCCCAGAAAACATATTTCGAAGTGCTTTCTGCCCCTGCCCTATATTTTAAAATTTTTTCCCCTCTTCCCCCCGTTTTCTACAGTACTCTTATTCTATACTGAATTTTAGATGTCAGTTGCGTGATCAGCGTATGAGAAAGCCCCAGAAAACTCACTTTGAATTATTTTCAGGGCATGTTCGGCAGTTTTCCCAATTTCTCCGCATAAATAGAGTAAGAGGCAAAACTGGCATAAGCCTTTTTTCAGAATTCTATAAGATGATGTACACTAAGAAGAAAGCCTCAACTGTTGCACCCTTATCAGGGTTAGTCAAAATAAAGGGAGATGATATATTAATTCCTGCTCCTTTAAATTTTTCTAAATTAATTCTGAAGATTCATGGAGGGCTAAATGATTCGGGCATTGAAATGTGCTCTTTTAGATATCTGTCCACCCCCGTCCCGCCTGCGGAATGACCCACCACCCCTCCATCATAATAGTTGATGTGCAATTAATTATCACTTAATATGATTTCATGAAAATGTCAGTATATCAAACTTACTTTAATTAAGCATTATCATATATTTGTTTTGTATGGACTAAGTGGCTCTTCAGGAATGAATGTGCCACCATGTGGCGTTACTTCCTCTGCAACTGGGAAGACCAACATATAGTTTTTTGACACTTTTAAATGGACTGACTATCTCAGGATTTTCAATCGATGGCAACTTGGTCTCCTTTGGGTCTAAATCGTCATCTGGTGCCACAAAATAGCAAAAAACAATACTTTCCAGTTGCACAATTTTTGCTCACTTAAAAAGAACTCTAGAGCATTTAGTTTCCAGTGGAATGCGCCCATTTTCTGATTTTATAGGGCTATCAGTTCGATACAATCCCTCTTGGGAAAAAAACAAACAAACAAAAAATAAATTAAACGCATCATTGATATTTCTTCTGAAAAAGGGCAAAATTCCATATTTATGCAGATAAGAACTTGAAACCTCTGAAGTAGTATTCGTTTATATGCTGAATCAAATGGGTTGATTTTCATTAGGATCACTTAAATTTTAGGCGGCTTTTCCCGGAAAATTGCACAAAGTAAATTTTCTCAGGCTCGTAGCATTTGATGGGTAACATTAAACTTTTTGAATTTTATATAATTGGAATCAGCTAAAAAGCCAGTTCTTTTTATGTAGTAATCACAAGCAGATTTCTTATTTTTAAATTATTGGTAATAATTAATTTAATTTATCTTAATTAATTAATTAGCTAGAATTTTAGTTTCTGCTCGAACGCACCTATTTCACAACTTTCTAGGACTATCAGTTCTATACAATCCCCCGCTGGGAAAAAATTAACAAACCGAAAAAACAAAACAAATAAACCCGCATCTTTGATCTTTCTTCTGGGGGAAAAAAAATGTAAAATTCTATATTTATGCAAATGAGAGTTTGAAACCTTTACGGTAGTGTTCACTTCTATGCAAAATCAAATGATGTGATTTTCATTAAGATCATCTAACTATTAGGCGGTATTTCTCCACTTTTATAAAATAAGATAAATTTTCTCAGGTTCGTAGCTTTCGATGGGTAACATTGCACTTGTCGAACTCTATATATTTGGAATCAGTATATAAAGGCAATTTTTATCAGGTAATAATCGTTAGGGAAATTCTTATTTTTCGAGTATTGGTGGTCATTAATTTAATTTATATTAATTTAATCAATCAGATGATTGGGGGCAGAAATTGGTTCCTACTTGGAATGGTTGTGTATAGGGTCTACTTCGGTAAGTTACATTTCAGTTGTGGTATCAAAGGTTTGATTGCCAAATGCTATTTCTGTATTTCTGCATATAATAAAATGTGTGCATAAAATCGTGCTTGGTATATGAAAATATACTGTTTTAAATATAATATAATGCAATCTAGTATAAAGCAATGTAGAACTTAAATGTAGTGTAAACATGGTCACGGAAGTGCATTTTCTTATTCGGATGGGATGCACACCCAGAGATTTTTGCGTCAAAAAAAGTTTGCACTCTTTTCTACTATTCAGTGTTTCTTAAGTAGATCAACGCCCAATAGCATATAAAGACCACATGATTCATACAGGTGGTAGGATATATCCTTGAATTTTTTTATTCAATTGAATGACTGGTTTTAAAATTACGATAAAGCCTTTGTAAAAAAAAAAAATATTTTGGTATTTCAAAGATTAGAATTTAAATATGTCGAAAAATTAACGTTGCAAGCTTCTTTTTGCATAATATGAGCAATAGGACTACTTTTACAACAAAATTGTATCTGCTTTTATTGATAGTAATACCCTCTATCACCATATATATACACATATTACTTTTCTTTCACCTCTTGGTCCGTCAGATATTATTTAGAATTGGTCTAAAATTCCAAGAACCATGATTGGTAATACTTGAAATGACCTGTTAAGGTATATGCCAATCAATTTTCCAGAAAAAAATATCAATATAAATTGCTTGGCTAGTCAACATGAAATCAATGATAAGGCTAGTATTTTGAAAAGCATTTTGTTTGCATCTAGTTTTATTCTTTTAGTTCATTCGATTATGATAAATACAAAAATCTTTTTTTCGGTATTAATTTTCGGTTTTCAATTACACAGCTCTATTTCAGAAGGTTGAGAGGCAACCAAACTAGAACAACTGTATTGAATTTCATTATAAATCTTTAAAACCATAAAAACTTAACAATAACCAATTAAACAACTAAGTTTTATTGATTTCCTTTTTTAAAGATAACATTGCAAGCCCAAGAGACAAATTTTAAACAGGAACAAGTAAAACATTCGGCCAGATACATGATTCTCTTTTTTGAAGAAACAAGAAATCCAGCAAATTCTGTAAATTCTACAGATTTCTGCAAACTCTGCAGAAATTCTGAAAAAAAGCAAATTCTGGTACTTACCAGAACTTGACTTAAGTATATGGAACTTTCGATTCTTAAATATTATTTTTTCTTTGTAAATAGCTTGAAGCCACATAGTTAGATCCCAGTATCAATTGTGTACCTCACATGATGGAATTTATTATACGAATCTACTCCTCCACTTAAACCTTATGATCGAAACCATCTTAAGCTTATGAAACCATCTCGAAACCATCTTTAACTTATGAAACCATCTCGAAAGCATCTTAAACTTATGATCGAAACCTTATGATCGAGCGAACTTCATACATAAAAGATTCAAATCTACATATTTTGCAGAGACGATTCCGGCGAAACGAAGATGGGAATAATCAGGAAGATAGAGGAAAAGATGACACCCTAATTGACATTCAGATCCGACCTGCAACAAATAGAACAATTAGAGACAATTCATCATTAAGCCAACCTCTTTTAACTCCAACACCAGCTGGAACTCAAAGGTATATACATGCCTGATAAATTCGTCTCCATCAAAATATTGTAGCTATAAATCAGATTTAATTTCCGTCTTTAAGAAATTGATTATTTAAATTTTGAAGCAGTTTCAGAATTCAGTTAAATATTTGCGCGGTCGAGTTTGCGCTTAACGTTGGCTCTTTGAAACGAAGATACGACCCGCTCATCGTCTAAATTTTTGAGAATGTTAAATCCAGTGACAGTTCATCGCTATCACAAATTTTAAAACTGAAACTTCACTGAGACTCTATTTCTTTAACCAGAAAAGGGCCGTCTGCCTTTTGAACTTGGAGCCAAGTGAACTTGATAGTAATCGAATTTGTAAGGGCATTTAAGGGCCCTTGAGCTCCAAGAAATCTCTGAACAATTCTACGAAGCAGAGTGCTTGTTCATTTAAAGACTACGATGTCAAATGAAAAAAAATGCACCTAAAACCATCGCAATATATAAATATTATATATATATATACATATATATATATATATATATATATATATATATATATATATATATATATATATATATATATATATATATATATATATATATATATATATATATATATATATATATATATATATATATATATATATATATATATATATATATATATATTAAGAGAGAGAGAGTAGCTTACCCCCGCTCGTTGGTGCGACCTCAAAAGAAACGAAATTAAAGGAAATTCCCCGACAAAAAACTCTCCTCTGTGGAATGTTCCCCCTTTGCGGAAATTTCCTCCTGGAAAATTATCCCCCACGTAAAATCCCCCTGTAAATCATGAGCAATCATATTCGAAAAATCGTCCTTCATAGTCCGTAAATCGAGAAACATAATATCGATTTTTTTCAAACGTTACGCTTAGACTAAATAAAGTTGTCCTTTACGTCACAAGAATATAAATTACCCAATTAATCTATTTTTATTACAAATGCAAAGAATCGGGAAAAGATGTGCAAATTAACCCCATTTTGATAAGGAAACCCCCAATGGAGCTCCCGTGTAGAAAGTCTCATTCCCCCCTCAACTTTTCCCCAGACCCCCTCCCCCAGACCCCTACTCCACGATACCAACCCCCTTATCACGCCCAGGGATAATTCCTCTTCACTGCGGAATCAAGTCTATACTATAAAAATTTTTTAAGTTCAGTTCAGAATCGCTAAAGTTATTATGTAAACTTCAAAAATATTTACGGTACCAGAGGAATAATTTTAATGTTTTAATTCAAACTAGAAAAATACCTAAAAATTCTAAAATTAATTTGTTTTTTTGTTTGATAAAATCAATTTGCTACGTCATTAAGCTTGCGGGTATGAACGCAATCAGATATATTATGCCAGGAAGAAGCCGCAAAAAACAAAAATTTGTAATCATTATAAATGATGATTCTCTATTTTGACAGGGGATTATAACAATTCCAAAACCTTAGTTTCAAGCTTAGTACATATCATTTTTAGAAATCGGACATGCTTTAATAATCAAATATCTTTCAAAAGACAGCGAATTGTCTGAGGTTAGAGGACAAGCGACAATGAGAATCCATATATAAAAGCCTGCCGCGTACCGAGTGCCAGGGCCCGATGGCTATTAATTGTAAAATATTTGCATATATTTTAACAAGGGATTACAAAAATTCAAATAAAAGTTGAAAAAGAAAACTAAAAGTTTGAAGCTTAGTAGATATTGTTGTTGAAAATCGGACTTGCTTTAATAATCAAATGTCTTTGAACAGACTGCAGTATGAAAAGACAGCAAATTGTCTTAAAAAGAAGAAATATCACTATTATTTTAAAAACTCTGATCGAGATGATTCCAACTTCTAATCCCCCTGTGAAGCACAAAAAAACGTCGACCGGGTCGAAACAATCAGTGGGGTATTAATCTCTCCAGAACAGCGAGTGTCATAATTCTGGATCATGGATCTCAAATTAATTAAACTGTCAAAACACGAAAGATTTGTACCATTTTGTAGCATAAAATTAAACAAAAGTGTATGTATCGCTTGTAGTCCAGAAAGTGGCAGTAACCTTATTTGCTCGTAGACGTTCCACACCATGACTCACAGCCCTTGGTCCGGGAGCTGTGGGTAGGGAATTGTCAACCCACAGGCATGGTTATTAGACCTTTGGAATATTTTGAACAAAATGACTCCATCCAAATTTTGATCGGATGAATTTTGGGAAAATAGGACGTGCAGGGGGGGGGGGGATTTGTTGCCCTCTGATTACCTTTAACTCTTAAAGATGGCAGTAGAACTTCGATTTCTAATCGAATTGATCCCCTCCAAAGTGCATACGACCACTCTTTCTATAAACGCCTTAGATGTTTACAGTGGGTAACTTGCATAACTTACAGCCTTTGTTACGGAGGCTGTGGGTTATTTTCACCCACAAAGGCATATTTTTTTGGCCTTTGAACTATTTTGAACCAAATCGATATCTTAAAATTTTGATCCAATGTATTTGGGCAAAAAAGGTCGTGGGGGTGGTTAACCTCCGATCAATTTTGACTCTGAAAAAGGGGACTAGAACTTTAAATTTCTAATTGAATGAGCCCCCTCCTGAGTTTTATACGACCACCCCTTCTATATGAAGTGCCATTGGGAGAAAAATAATAATAAATAATGCATTGAAGCCAGTAGAATGTGACCTTATACTTTGCTTGAAGCTCTACACCTTTTCTAAGAGAATGAGTGGCCCCTCGCACCTAGCTTCCATTTCTATAGAAGCTCTACACCTTTTCAAAGAGAGTGAGTAGCCCCTCGCGTATAGGCTCCATTTCTATAGAAGCTCTACACCCTTTCAAAGAGAGTAAGTAGTCCCTCGCATATAGGTAATACTTTGCTTGAAGCTCTACTCCTTTTCAAAGAGAGTAAGTAGTCCCTCGCATATAGCTAATACTTTGCTTGCTCTACAGCTTTTCAAAGAGAGTGAGTATCTTCCCTAAGCCACTCTTGAGGTTGAACGAACTTCAGCTACGCAATGATATAGCTCTAAGGTGCTTTTAAGGAGCAATGAACTCTGAACAAACCCAGAAAATTGTGAAACAGATTGTATAATGATCTAAAATGTTCGCTAAAGATTTTCTGATGATTTCCGAAATATTTGACTGGTCCATTCTTGATGTCCCTAAAGAACTCCTGTGAACTCTTACTGATTTCTCTGGTTTTGAGCGTTAGTTGCGCAATGATATAGTCCTATAGAATTATTTTTTTGAACAATTCGATGCTAAAAAATTGTTCATAGAAATATATTGACAGAAACCCTCACATATTACCTTATGATATAACAATTAAATGAAATCAGTAGTGAGCTATAAATAAGTCCGACCGTGCCCACTGAATTCGAATATGAGGCCTGAGATGTCCTACGATGCTTTAGCCATCTAAACCAACATGTCAATGATATTATTATTTTCTTAGAAATACGTTCTAAGCAATAGCTTTCATGCATTTGCTATGCCATTAAATTGTGTCTTTTTGTTTATCATGTATTATCTTTAGTTTTAAAAAAATTCCCCTTCCAACTAGTTGTTCTTGAACGTTTTAATTCAATTCGTGAAATAGTTTTGAACCCTGGACCTTCAGGGGATGGTAAGGAGCAATATCAAAACTAAAATGTGCGTAAACACTGCCTTTGAATGGTTTACGAGCTTAGCCCTTGAGGTGATTTTTACTTATTTTTGACTCTTCCCATTTTAATTTATTTTTAGGGGAGAGGGGGCTTAGAAATATTTTTTGGAATAAGTCGATGCTAAAAAATTGTTCATAGAAATATATTTACAGAAACCCTCGCATATCACCTTATGAATTAACAATTAAATGAAATCCGTAGTAAACTATAAATAGGGCCTACCGTGCCCACTGAATTCATGAATTATTTGTCTGGTGTAGGATTCGAATGTGAGGTCTGAGATTTCCTACGATGCTGTAGCAATCTGAACCAACATGTCAATGATATTATTATTTTCTTAGAAATACATTCTAAGCTATAGGTTTCATGCATTTGCTATGCCATTTAATTGTATGTGTTTTTATATCATGTATCATCTTTAGTTTTAAAAAAATCTCCTCCCCACTAGTTGTTCTTGAACCTTTTAATTCACTTCGTGAAATATTTTTGAACCCGAATCTTCAGGGGACGGTTAAGAGCAATATCAAAACTAAAAAGTACATAAACGATGGCTTTTAATAGTTTGCGAGCTTAGCCTTGGAGGCGAATCTTACTTATTTTTGATTCTTCACATTATGTTTTTTGGGGGGAAGGGGGCATAGAATTATTTTTTCGGAACAAGTCGGTGCTAAAAAATTGTTCATAGAAATACATTGAAAGAAACCCTTGCATATCACCTTATGAATTAACATTAAATGAAATCAGTAGTAAGCTATAAATAAGTCTAACCGCGCCTACCGAAATCATGAATTATTTGCCTGGTGTAGGAATCGAATGTGAGGCCTGAGATTTCCTACGATGCTTTAGCGAACTGAACCAACATGTCAATGATATTATTATTTTCTTAGAAATACCTTCTAAGCAATACGTTTAAAGCATTTGCTATGTCATTGATTTGTATGTGTTTGTATATCATGTATCATCTTAAGTTTAAAAAAAAACTCCACTCCCTACTAGTTATTCTTGAACCTTTTAATTCAATTGGTGGAATATTTTTGAATCTGGACCTTCAGGGGACGGTAAGAGCAATATCAAAACTAAAAAGTACGTAAACACTGCCTTTGAATAGTTTGCGAGCTTAGCCCTTAAGGCAAACCTTACTATTTTTTTTCTGAACACTTTTGTTCGAACTGAAGTTTTTCCAAACTTCGTTTTCACGTCTTACAATGATTCGCGAAGAAGAAAAAACTTCTAAGCCAAGTGTACGAAGTCTGAAATAGGTGGATAAGGATTTTACTAAAGACTGAGACAAAGAGATGAACTGTGTTCTTTTTAGAGTTGAGAGACAAATATACTTCTAGCAAAAAAAGAGTGCCTTGAGTCAATGAACCCTTGCATAACCGATTTTGCTGGTTTTGAGTGTTAGTTGCACAATGATATAGTCCTAAGAAAGGGAGATGAACCGGATTCTTTTAGAGTTAGACATATTAAGAGAGAGTTTATCAAAATTCAGTCAGACCCAGACACTACTGCCAGGTTCACAAGTGGTGTACTAGAGTCTAAAATAGATGGAACGTAAAAGACACTTTGAAACTTGAACTTTTGTTCAAGGAGCTGATGTTGGAAACAGTCCAGTGAAACCTTCTGTTTTAACTCGAGGCTATGACATTTGTGAGTGATACATGGGATCAAGAAGCTATAGTCAAAACCATATTGATATTCGTCTGCACCAGTCACCAAGATATACCCCCCGACCTTTACTATCGCAAGAAAAATGTACTGGTCTTAAAGGAGAGGATGTTAGACTAAGGATGTTTAATGGAAGGTGGTCAAAGGATTTCATCGACACCAAAGAACTTGCAAAAGCTGGATTCTTTTTTTTTGGCCATAGTGACCAGGTTCAGTGTGCTTTTTGTGTATGTATTGTTGGAAACTGAGAAAGGTTGATTTTCCTATAGATGAACACAGCACACACTTCATTAAGACTAGAAATAGCAGTGCTTAATAGGTGTACATTTTAGCTATACAAACTTCAAACTAATATCCAAATGTCTACAATTAGTAAAATTAATTTTGAGGAAGTTAAGACTTTTCATTTCACATTCTTGGGAAAAAAAAGTCGAAAGCACACGCTTCATTTCACACACTTTGAAACATGTTATTTTGTTCAAGGAGTTGATGGGGAAAATATTCCACTAAACCTTCTTCTTTAACTAGTGGCTATGACATTTTTGAGCGATGCATGGGGTCAAGAAGCTATAGTCAAACCTAGATTAATATTCGTCTGCAATAACCAAGATGTACCTCCCGACCATTACTATTACAAGAAGAACGTACTGCCCTTAAATGAGAGGATGTTAGACTAAGAACGTTTTAATTCAAAGGTATTAATTAGGTGTAATATTCCATGTGTCATTATTGGAATAAAAAATGTTCTTTTACATCACGTTGTTGTTTCGTTTATTTGTTAGGGGCACACTTATTTAGACAATGGAACGCATTTTTTCTTAACGACATTACATTGATATTTTTGAAATAAGAAATAAAATTAGAATGTGTATGCTGGTCATCATTTTTTTTGTTGTTCAAGTAGAACAGAATATTTTGTTTGCGCTAGTTTGTTTGTAATCAGCGTTATGAGAGTCAATTCAAAATGAATAAAGCAGAAAAAAAAACCTTGTGAAGTCTTGTTACTTTGAATTTTTTTCAAAGCAGAGACATTTGAGTCTGAGTAACTGGAGTTTCAAATATTTCATTTGGTCACAATGAGAATCAATTCAAAATGAATAAAGCGGGAAAAAATCTTTACAAGTCTTGCTACTTTGGATTTTTTCAAAGTCTGTGGGCACATGAGATATAAATTGTTCAATAATATTACTAACGTATCCTTATATCAAGCGAATGTTTTGATTGCGTAATGATCTAAGACATTCCCTAAGAATTTTCTGATAATTTCCAAAAAATATATCGAAGTTAAAAAAAACTTCAAAAATAAAAAATCATTTTGAAGTTAAAAAACGTCTCGAAGTTAAAACAAAAACGTCTCGGAGTTAAGAAAACATCTCGAAGTTAAAAAAAAATCACAAATAAAAAAACCTTTTGAAGTTTAAAAAAAATGTCCAGAAGAATTTTATTTCTAATGCGAAAACGTCTCGAAGTAAAAAAACGTCTCGAAGTTAAAACAAAACGTCACGAAGAAATAAAAACGTCTCAAAGTAAAGAATAACCTCTCGAAAGTAAAAAACGTCTCGAAGAAAAACGTCTCGAAGTAAAAAAAAACCCTCAAAGTTAAAACAAAAACGTCTCGAAATAAAAAAAATACCTCGAAGAAAAAACGTGTCAAAATTAAAACAAAAACGTCTCAGAATTAAAAAACTTCTCGAAGTTAGAAAAACGTCACAAAGAAAAAGCACATTTTGAAGTTAAAAAAATGTCTCGAAGTTAAGACAAAAACGTCTCGGAGTTAAAAAACATCTCGAAGTTAAAAGATGTCACAGAGAAAAAAACCATTTTGAAGTTAAAAAAAATTCTCGAAGTTAAAACAAAAACGTCTCGGAGTTAAAAAACATCTCGAAGTTAAAAAAGATCACAAAGAAAAAAACATTTTGAAGTTAAAAAAATGTCCAGAAGAATTTTATTTCTAATGCGAAAACGTCTCGAAGTAAAAAAACGTCCCGAAGTTAAAACAAAATGTCACGAAGAAATAAAAACGTCTATAAGTAAAAAACATCATCTCGAAGTTAAAAAAACGTCTCGAAGAAAACAACGTCTCGAAGTAAAAAAAACATTTCAAAGTTAAAACAAAAATGTCTCGAAATAAAAAAAATATCCTGAAGAAAAAAACGTGTCAAAATCAAAACAAAAACGTCAATGAACTATTAAAAAATCAATTTCTCTTGCCTTGAATATTAGTTGCGTAATGATTGAAACCTAAAGCACTTGAATTCTGTGGGGGGTCAATGAACTACTACTACTTTTGGTATTGCGAAACGAGTTTTTTTCAGCTTGAGAAAAGGAATAAAAGTTTGATGAAGTACTTCTAGTTGTGCGATGAACTACTACTTTAGCTATTGCAAAATAAGTCTTTTTAACCTTGAGCAAAGTTATAAACGTTTGATGAAGTGCTTCTCTGCTTAGATACTACATTAATAACTTTCAAGATGATAGGACTATATGACACAGAATTTATTGGTTTGAAAAAATCTTCTTTTGGTGTTATATGTGAATGCGCCTTTTTGTTATTGTCTATGGAACTTGAAGAAATTGACTGTTATCGTTGGAAAGTGAACTATAATATGTTTGAGCATAATAAAAGCTTGTGGATTACTACATTATGCCATATAAACAGATTGGGATTCTAAGAAAGAGTAATTACACCATATAATAAAGTGGTCAAGAACTGAAAAAATGTTCAGGAAGAAGTAAGTGAAATTTGCAGTTTTTTCGGGGTTGAAGCACTATACGTAAAGGGTAACGTGCCTAAAGATAAAGTTTTAATTCAAAACTGTGACCCTAGAATTCCATTTTTGAATTTAGAAGAATTTAAGTGTCCTAAATTTGAAGGGACTTATCACCATCCTGAAGACGAGGTTTCACTTGATTTTACTAAACCAAGTACTGACATCTATTTCAATTTAATTATAGGTGGCAGCACAATCGGTGGGCTTGCGAACCTAAATGAATCTAACTTGAATACATGTATTTGAAAAAAAGGGTGGTATTGTAGGTTGACTGCGGGTACCCGGGTGAATGTAAAATCAGTTGTACTGTCATCTATATCTAAATTGAAGTAGATGGCAGCACTTGGTTTAGTAAAAAGGATGCCACCTATGGCTGTAAATGAATAGATGGCAGCAAATGAAATATTTGAAGTGCGCCTGGTAGTAGTGGCTGGTAGTAAGACATCATGTTTTATCTTGACACTTAACATTCACTAGTGCTTTGCTTTTCGTTGAATTGTCTTTAATTTTCTTGGCGATATTAAACGCTAATACCATTTTTATTTTACTTGAGATTTCATTGTCTATTACACATTTTTTTTACACAGGTAACAGTTTTTTACACAGGTAACAGTCTTTTACACAGGTAACAGTTTAACAGTTTTTTACACAGGTAACACTATTTTTACACAGGTAACAGTTTCGACATGTAGAAAAGTTATGGTTTATAATGTTGCTGGAGCGATAGACTCTTCTTTTTCACTTTTTCTTCGGTTGAATGCTAATGCCAGAAAGATGGCGATAGGGTCTATCAACAGGTAATATGTTACCAGAAATACAAGCCAGAAATTGCCCCTCGTCATCAACTGTTAGTTTCAGGCTTGCATTATCTCTGAGCGCTATCATCTCTGGAAATGTTACTCTCGCATATCCGCGAACAAAAGGTTTGATTTTGTTTGATACTCCAAAGGAACCTAATCTCTCACTGTCATGACAACCAACACATACATTTCCAATAGTGTTACCACTAGTACTTGTTTTATAGTTCAAATATTTGTCCTTGTCAACATTCAATGCTGCACGAACTTTATCATGAACACGCGCATTCTTGAAATATTTCATCGTAACTTTTAAAAAAAGAAGATGTAACTGTTTATTTCTCCAGTGTACGAATAATACTGTTCGAAAAATATGATCAACTAAAGATTGTCAATGATCAACCATAGAGTACCACGGGGGGGCAGCCACATAAAAAACAAAACTAAAAAAATAAATCATGTTCATAAATGATTACAACGATGATGAATTTTTGTATGATCTATTTCTTTTATTTGAGACTTCTCTGTCATGTCTCAAACAACGTGAAGACTTCCTGCAGGGGGACACCACTTTTTTTATCTTTTATTTTGTTCTTCGTGATCCCTTTCTAGTATACTGTACCTCCTTTTCCAAGACTTTTGTTGTGCTTTTTAGTTTTCTTGGGGTAGAAGGGTATCTTTTCTTCCAATAGTTTCTGGCTTGACCAATCTAAAACGAAGTTTCTCTCCATTCTAGTTGTTTTCGTTTCATTCAATATTTTTGTCCTCATCTCTTCCAAATTCTCCTCATGATTTCCACTGTACATGTGTTCTAAATTGACTGTAATGGACTCGTAAGAATTGTAAAATCATGATAACGGTGTTTACAGATGCTACAATCGCAGTAAAAATATATTTTTATATCAATATTTTCATTCATCAAAGCTTAGTTTAAAACTTGCAGAGTGATTGCTTCTGGTAACAGACTCACGGAAAAATGTTGCAAAAATGACGGTGGGTTCTCCTGAAATATAGATAAAACCCTGAAAATTCCAATTTTAAATGTCTCTGACATTTTAAAAAAAATTAGTTGGCACCTTTCCAGCTTTGGATGAAAAAATATTCTGTTCATCTTTCTCAGACTCCTGGTGAAGGGGGGAGGGTATACCTACAGTAAGATTTTACTTATGAACTAGAACTATTCTAAAGAATAAATACGGGTTAAGCTTAAAGATATTTATTGCTTTAACATATTAAAAAAACATTTTTTTGAAAAAACACATATTTAAATAAAAATAATACTTAAAGTTCACTGTTAAACATCCGAAACGAGGATCCCATGATATAGAATGGTTTTTACTTTGTTTTTTTACACTTATCGCGATCAGGTATGTTCCTAGGTATCCACTGCACGAAGAACCTAACCTCGTCTTTAGGACGATGATAAGTCCCTTCAAATTTAGGACACTTAAATTCTTCTAAATAGAAAAGTGAAATTCTAGGGTTACAGTTTTGAATTAAAACTTTATTTGTAGGTATGCTACCCTTTACGTACAGTGATTCAACCCCGAAAAAACTGCCAATTTCACTGATTTCTTCCTGAACATTTGTCAGTTCTTGACCACTTTTATTATGTCGTGTAATTACTCTGTTGTAGAATTTCAGTCTTTTTGTATGGCGTAGTGTAGTACTCCGCAAGCTTTTATTATGCTCAAACATATTATAGTTCATTTTCCAATGATAACAGTCAATTTTTCGAGTTCCATAGACAATAAAAAAAATGCGCATTCAAATATAAGACCAAAAGATGATTTTTTCAAACCAATAACTTCTGTGTCATATAGTCCTACCATCTTGGAAGCTATTAATGTAGTATTTAAGCAGAGAAGTATTTCATCAAACTTTCATACCTTTGCTTAAGGTTAAAAAGACTTATTTCGCAATAGCGAAAGTAGCAGTTCATTGCGCGACTAGAAGTACTTCATCAAACTTTTATTCCTTTGATCAAGGTAAAAAAAAAAATACTTGTTTCGCAATAGCAAAAGCAGTAGTAGTTCATTGACCCTCACAGAATTCAAGTGCTTTAGGTTTAAATCATTACGCAACTAATATTCAAGGCAAGAGAAATTGATTTTGTAATAGTTCATTGACTCCAAAAGTTGCTTAGCTGGTTTCTTTTTCCTGTGGTTAGAGGGAGGAGTCGTAAAACCATCTGAATTCATTGTGCAGAGGATTCATAAAACCCGTGGAATTCATTATGGGGAGGAGTCATAAACTCTCGGTATCTATTGCGTGCAAATGAAGCGTGGAAATTGTTACTTAACTTAGCTTGTAAAATATTACATGTTTGTTAATACCATCATAAAAAATTGAATTTTTTTTAATTTGTTCCATAAAATGATTCATCATGTTTTCTCTTGAGATGACACTTATTCGTTTCCGGGTCATACACAACTTCTAGCGAGGTTTCAGTCACATGTTCAATATGTATTTTGTCATTGGTATTATTGGGCTCATTAGAAATAATGTTCTTCATGACGTTTTTTTAACTTGAATTTTTTTATGACATTTTTATTATCTTCGAGATATGTTTTTGAACTCCGAGACGTTTTTGTTTTAACTTCGAGTTTTTGTATCTTCAAAATGTATTTTGTCTTTATGACTTTTTTTTAACTTCGAGACATTTTTTTTTAATTCTGAGACGTTTCTGTTTTAATTTTGACAGGTTTTTTTCTTCGAGATATTTTTTTTAATTCAAGACGTTGTTGTTTTAACTTTGAGATGTTTTTTTGCTTCGAGGCGTTTTTTTTCTTCGAGACGTTTTTTTTAACATTGAGATATTATTTTTTACTTCGAGATGTTTTTATTTCTTCATGACGTTTTGTTTAAACGTTGAGACTTTTTGTTTAAATGTTCTTCACAACATTTTTTTTCTTCGAAATGTTGTTTTTACTTCGATACCTTTTTATTCTAACTTTGAGATGCTTTTTTTTACTTCGAGCTGTTTCCTCGAGACGTGTTTTAACTTCGAGATCTTATTTTTTACTTTGAGACGTTTTTTTACTTCAAGACGTTTTTGCATTAGAAATAAAGTTCTTCATGACATTTTTTTAACTTCAAAATTTTTTTTCTTTGTGATGTTTTTTTTAACTTTGAGATGCTTTTTTAACTTCGAGACGTTTTTGTTTTAATTTCGAGACGTTTTTTTAACTTCAAAATGTTTTTTTCTTTGTGAAGGTTTTTTTTAACTTCGAAATATTTTTTTGGAAATCATCAGGAAATGCTTAGGAAATATCTAAGATCATTACGCAATCAAAATATTCGCTTGATATAAGTATACGTTATTAATATTATTGAACAATTTATATCTCATGTGTCCACACACTTTGAAAAAAATCCAAAGTAGCAAGACTTGTAAAGATTTTCTTCCCGCTCTACTCATTTTGAATTTATTCTCATTGTGACCAAATGAAATATTTGAAACTCCAGTTATTCAGACTCATGTGTCTCAGCTTTGAAAAAAATTCAAAGTAGCAAGAATTCACAAGGTTTTTTAACTTTTTTTCTTCTTTCTTCAATTTGAATTGACTCTCATACTGCGGATTACAAACAAACTAGCGCAAACAAAATATTCTGTTCCACTTCAACAAAAAAAATAATGACCAGCATACACATTCCAATTTTATTTCTTATTTCAAAAATATCAATGTAATGTCGTTAAGAAAAAAATGCGTTGCATTGTCTAAAAAAGTATACCCCTAACAAATAAACGAAACAACAACGTGAGGTAAAGGAACATTTTTTATTCCAATAATGACACATAGAATATTACACCTTATTAATATCTTTAAATAAAAACGTTCTTAGTCTAAAATCCTCTCATTTAAGGGCAGTACTTTCTTCTTGTGACAGTAATGGTTGGGAGGTATATCTTGGTTATTGCAGAAGAATACTAATCTAGTTTTTACTATAGCTTCTTGACCCATTGTATCGCTCACAAATGTCATAGCCTCAAGTTAAAGCAGAAGGTTTCACTGGAATGTTTCCCCCATTACCTCCTTGAACAAAAGAACATGTTTCAGAGTGCCTTCTGTGTTCATCTATAGGAAAATCACCCTTTTCTCAGTTTCCAACCATACATGCACAAAAAGCACACTGAACCTGTTCACTATGGCCAACAAAAAGGAATCCAGCTTTTGCAAGTTGTTTGGTATTGATGAAATCCTTTGACCCCCTTCCATTAAACAACCTTAGTCTAACATCCTCTCGTTTAAGACCAGTACCTTTTTCTTGTGATAGTAAAGGTCGGTAGGTATATCTTGGTGGTTTCAGATGAAGATCAATATGGTTTTGACTATAACTTCTTGATCCCATGTATTGCTCCCAAATGTCATAGCCTCCAGTTAAAGCAGAATGTTTCACTGGAATTTTTCCAAATCAACTCTTTGAACAAAAGGACATGTTTCAAAGTGTCTTTTATATTCCATCTATTTTAGACTCTAGTACACCACTTGTGAGCCTGGCAGTAGTGTCTGTGTCTGACTGAATTTTCATAAATTCCCTCTTAATATGTCGAACTCTAAAAAAAAATCCGGTTCACCTCTCTTTCTTAGGGCTATATCATTGCCCAATTAACACTCAAAATCGGAGAAATTGGCTATGTAAGAGTTCAGTGACTCAAGGCACTCTTTTTTTCTAGAATTATATTTATCTCTCAACTGTACAAAGAATCCAGTTCATCTCTCTGTCTCAGTCGTTAGTAAAAACCTTATCCACCTATTTCAGACTCCGTACACTTTTCTTAGACGTTTTTACTTCGTGAATCATTTTAAGACGAGAAAAGAAAGTTTGAAAAACTTCAGCTCGAAAAAATGTTCAGAATAAAAAATAAGTAAGATTCAACTTAAGAGCTAAGCTCGCAAACTATTCAAAGGCAGTGTTTACGCACCTTTTAGTTTTGATATTGCTCTTTACCGTCCCCTGAAGGTCCAGGCTTAAAAATATTTCACGAATTGAATTGAAAGTTTCAAGAACAACTAGTAGGGAGGAGATTTTTTTAAAACTGAAGATGATACATCATATACAAACACATATAAATCGATGACATAGCAAATGCATGAAACCTATTGCTTAGAATGTACTTCTAAGAAAATAATAATATCACTGACATGTTGGTTAAGATGGCTAAAGCATCTTAGGAAACCTCAGACCTCACATTCGAATCATACACCAGGCAAATAATTCATGATTTCAATGGGCGCAGTTGGACTCATTTATAGCTTACTTCTGATTTCATTTAATTGTTAATTCATAAGGTGATATGCAAGGGTTTCTGTCAATATATTTCTATGAACAATTTTTAGCATCGACTTGTTCCGAAAAAACAATTCTAAGTCCCCTCCCCCCAAAAAAATAAAATGTGAAGAATCAAAAATAAGTAAGATTTACCTGAAGGGTTAAGCTCGCAAACCATTAAAAGCCTTCATTTATGCACTTTTTTGTTTTGATATTGCTTTTTACCGTCCCCTGAAGGTTCAGGTTCAAAAATATTTCACGAATTAAATTAAAAGGTTCAAGAACAACTAAACAGTGTTTTAAAACTAAAGATGATACATGATATACTAACACATACAATTCAATGGCATAGGAAATGTATGAAACCTATTGCTTAGAATGTATTCCTAAGAAAATAATAATATCATTCACATGTTGGTTCAGATGGCTACAGCATCGTAGGAAATCTCAGACCTCACATTCGATTCCTACACCAGACAAATAATCCATGATTTCAGTGGATACGGTCGGATCAATTTATAGTTTACTACTGTTTTCATTTAATTGTTAACTCACTAGGTGATATGCGAGGGTTTCTGTCAATATATTTTTATGAACAGTTTTCTAGCATCGACTTATTCCAAAAAATAATTATAAGCTCCTTCCCCCCAAAAAATAAATTAAAATTAGAAGAATCAAAAATAACTAAGATTCGCCTCAAGGGCTAAGCTCGCAAACCATTCAAAGGCAGTGTTTGCCCACATTTTAGTTTGATATTGCTCTTTACCATCCCCTGAAGGTCTACTGAAGCCTAATGGCTTTTTACTATCGGCAACGCTATAGCGTTGCCTCAGACTTAAGCAGGTGAGCGGAACTTTCAATTTCCTTTCTAATGAACATCCGAATTGATCTAGGGTGAATATGGGGGGATTGTATGCAGGAGAAATTTCCCGAGGGGAGGAAATTTTTGGGAAAATTTTCGTAGGGAAAGCTACTAGCATCCTATTTCCTACCTTGCTTGCAGAATGTATTTCATTTATGTTAGTTATTACTTTAACCGTCTAAAGTGCTTATCTGGTTTACTATGTTAGGGTAATTGAAAAATTTCATTGAACATAGTCGATGAAGTTGGCTACTTAAAAATATATGAAAATTTTATGAAGAGGTCCAAGTTTCCCTAAATTATCAAAATATCGGTTTTCCAGTTTATTCTTAGTATCTAATTTATTGAGTTTCCCTATCATCTCTCACAAGCGCGGTAAATTTTGAAATTGGGCAATATTTGTCTTAGACTGCAACTGGTGATGAGCAAATATTAATATCTAGGGACAAAAAAACTTTTAGTTGGCAAACATCTTTTAAAAAAAAGTCATCGATTAGTTGCTAGGGAACGGCTTAAAATTTATATTTTGTTTTATATATCTAAATGCTTCTTTAGCATTGATTATAATCATTTAATTAAAGCATCAAACTTGAACGCAACGTGGTTTTAGTTAAAAGGAGTATTATTACGGCTTACAAATAAATGGAAAGCTTTCCTTAGTTTCATGACTGAAAAAAAGAAGCTTATTTGGATACCCACCAATGATTCTTGAAGCGCAGGTACCAATCTTCTGATTCTCTTCCTTCGGCTGGAAGTGAAATAAGTGGTTGATTGCAAATTATCCAACACTTCACATCTTTTCTTCCCCAGATTTTTCCAGTTACTCATTTGGAGCTAGGTTGACTCTCCCTGATATTACAGGGTCACACCTATGTCTCCTGTCCCAAATCAAATAATCAGCGATACCAGCACTCGAACGGGGTGTTCCCATTTGAGCGCTTTCCCATTTGAGCGCCACGGAATTTTGTTCCATTTGAGCGCCATGGAATTTTGTTCCCATTTGAGCGCCACGGAGTACCATTTGAGCGCCAAACCCAAAATTGTGATTTTGCGGTGGATGAAGCGTGGTTTGCTGCCACATTGACCTGTAGAAATATTTATTGCCACGAAGACAACGAACAAAACTGAGGATTTTATTGGGTCAATGGTTGTGAAATAACTCTGTACTGAGAGTTAAGAAGCTAAACGTTTGTTAAGCTTGTGAAGAATATAAGTGAAGATTTTACGCACGTTCATAGGGTAAGAACTGATTGCCGCTGAAGAAGGCTTGCTGGTCAAGTCGAAATATTCGGCTCTTTTTTTAGAGTTATTTCACAACGATCGTTTAGAAATGGAACGAAATCACCCAAAAATCGTGCCAAAAACGGATAATTCAAATTAATATATTGGTAAAAATACAAACAAAAACTGCTAATATCACACATCCGGCGAAATGTTATGTGCGACACCCAAGAGAAGCTCGTCTGCTGTTCGAGTTCCAGCCCTGTACTCCGTCGACAGCTTTTCGAGTCGTTCGTTCAGCCCTGCATACTTCTTGTTCGTCCGATGGATGACATGACCCTGGAGTAGCTGTGTCCTTGCAGAATCGACGACTGCTTGTTCTTCCTTCAGGAAAGAGATAAACTGCCACAAGTTCGGGTGGTAGCGACCGACTCTTCGGTTAAACCGCATGTGCCATGATTCGAGGTCGTTGTTTGTCCTTCGCTGGATGCCGTAGACTGACCAGAAATGAGGAGGACATTGGTCGAACCACTGACGGCTGAAGTAAGTGACAAACGGACGAGCCGAAGGCCAGGTACGAACGATGTGAGAAATGATTGGACCAGAATTGATTCTGACGATCGCTGGAGGTAGGAACGCCAGAGCCAGAAGCTTTCGAACGTAGAGGTTGAAGTCTGCATCGGTCATGTACAGCTCACGGACTGAGTGACGCCCCAAGTTTCTGATTACTGCTTGGCAAAAGTGGAAGTAACACCCACGGTGCTTGGCGGCCGGAAAAACTTGCTTCACGGATGTCAGCAGACCGGTCTCAAAATCAGAGACGACGGTCGTCGGGCGAAGTGTCACTCCTTTCATCGCAGCCTGTAGGATCAGCTCGCTGAAGACGTCGTTGTAAAGCTGTGCAGACTTGCTCTCCATGAGCACGAAGACAGCGGGAAGTTGCTTGTCGCCGAAGAAAACGTGAACGGTGAACAACTGGCCGAATGGGGAAGGAGCTGAGTCGAAGGTGCCGTCCATATACCATTCCGGGCTTCGTTCAAGCAGACTTAACGACTCGTCGGTTGCAAAGCAAATCGCAGCGTTATTTTGAAGCTGAAAGAGGAGGAATCTCTGGTTTGCAGACGTCTCACTGAAAGCCTGGGGCAAGGGCGTCGGTACGGATATAGTATCAGCGGGCAGTGGTGGTATCAGCTTGTTTCGTGATCTGTACATGGACGACTTCACGTGCTTATAGGGTAAGTGAGGCAAAGCACTCAGCCCACTGGCAGCAGCACTTGCGACCTGGCCGTCGTAGATAGCGGGAATCGGACGAGTAGTACGGGCTGACTCGCTTCGAAGGTCTGACCGGAATTTGTACTGCTGGGTCTGCAGAGGATCAGCGCTGTGGTCGTGCGTACCAACTGAAACTGGTGAGCCGTCGCTGGAATCAGTGTGTAACCGCCCGAGACATCCCTTCTTCATGCATCTCCAGCTCTTCTTTCTTCCTCCAGAAATCGGCTTATCGAATCTGTAGACGAAACCGTCGTGTTCTAGCAGTTGTTTATTCTTGGAGCTCTTCATTGTCAAACTGACTTCCCAGTGGTCCTAGAATATCGAGGGAGGGCTTATTCGAATGGAAATTAAAAGTTCTAGTGCCCTTTTTCAGTGACCAAAAATAATAGAGGGCAATTAAGCCCCCTCCCAGGCTCATTTTTCCCCAAAGTCACTGGATCAAAATTTTAAGATAGCCATTTTGTTCAGCATGTTCGAAAAATACAATAACTACGTCTTTGAGGATGACCCCCACAGTCCCACGGGGACAGTCTGCAAGTTCTGAACTTTGCCCAATGTTTACACATAATATTGGTTATTGGGAAGTATACAGAAGTTTTCAGGGCGAATTTTTTCTGGTAGTTGGGGGGGGGTCGGGTTTTACGTGGGAGGATCTTTCCATGGAGGAAGAGACATTACTATGAAGGGGGTGCCGGATTTCCCAGAATTATTTAAAAAACAATAAGAAATTAAATAAGAAAAAACAATATTTTCAACTGAAAGTAAGGAGCAACACCAAAACTTAAAACAAACAGAAATTAATACGTACATGATTGGGTTCGCCTCCTAGTCATTAGGCTACCTCGCTCTTTGCGCTATTTTTTTTTTTTTTTTTCATCCGAGCTATTTATTCTAACTAACGGCATTTGTGATTAAGGGGTCATTCTAAGAAAACTGGAACAAAATTTGAACTTCGGCGTAAAGAGCGAGGTATTGAATAGGGGGCGAACCCCCTAATATACGTAATAAAAATATACGAATATAGAAGTTCGTTATGTAAGTTAAATCGTAAGTTATGTCAGTTATGTCAGTTATGAGTGATCGAAACTATATATATATATATATATATGTATATATATATATATATTTATATATATATATATATATATATATATATATATATATATATATATATATATATATATATATATATATATATATATATATATATATATATATATATATATATATATATATATATATATATATATTTATATATATATATATATAATTTTTAAAGTTATTCCACTATGCTTTCCCTCCTTAATGTGCAAAAATATAGTAAAAATTAATATTTTTCTATGCATTTTGCTATGCATCACTCTTTTTTCAACAAGTATAACCGTAAATCAAATAAATGCTGACGAAAGCAAGAAACGGGGAAACATATGGGAATAATACAATTCGTCTATCTATACGTCTGCACATTAGAGGTGCTGGGAGGTAAGTATAGCGAAATGACTTTCAAAGTTTGATAACTACAATTTTTTATATTATAAATAGGAACTGTCTTATTAACATATCTCCTTTTCAATAGCCCCAATTTTAGGCTTATACTATATATATTGCTTTATAGTATTATAAACTAAGTAAATATATATAGTATTTATGTATACCATATATATTTACTACTAAAGGTATATACAGGTACTTATGCATTATGCGGTATCCACCGCTATATACTGTATGAGGAAAACAGACATGAAGACCCGTCGGTAAATTTTTCGCAGTTGATATTATTGACATAAGAATAAAGTAAACATACCACTCGATACCTTTTTTATGCTCTTTCCAAATAGAATAATCATTTTTTCTGATATGAATTTTACCCCCACCCCTATATATACCAATTCAGGGTATATATTTGCACATTAGGGGGGGGGGGTAAATTTTATTTCTGATGTTAATGGGAGGTAAGTTTAAAATTTACCCCCACCCCCCTAATGTGCAAATATATACCCTGGATTGGTATACATAGGGGTGGGGGTAAAATTCATTTCCGACAAAAATGATTATTATATTTGGAAAGAGCCTAAAAAAGGCATCGAGTGGTGTGTTTACTTTATTCGTAAGTCAATAATATGATTTGCGAAAAATTTACCTGATCACCTAGCTATATCACCTAATATTAAATTTTTACTTACTTAAATTTCTCTCAGCTCCTTTCCCGTGATGAAAATTTTCAAACTGAAGGAATTTACCCCGGGTGTTTGACAACTTGGCTTTTGTTTTGATTTCAGACCAACAACAATCGAAAGGTTTCATTTTGTTAACTTTTCAATGAGGTTTTTGTGTGACGTTCGGAAGCCGGAAGTAAGTTTATATGAAAAAGGTGACAGCTTGTCTTTTATCTTGACCGTGGCGATCAAAAATCAGGGTTAATAATACCATTTATAGGTGAAAGAATTTTGAAGACATTTTCAGAAAGTTTGCTTCAGGGAAGAGCAAGCAACCCCGGAAAACACAAAACAGAACTAAAAAATAAGTAGATATAAGTCTTAGCACTCATTTGGTGATGAGTGACATTTTTTTTATGAAAGTAATTTGTTTTACCTCATAAATTTGGAAAATGTGTCCACTTTATGTCTAAAATCTGTCCATTTTTTGCCCTATTATGTCCAGGCACATAGAAATATGTCCTTTGGACATAAAATATGTCGAGTTGGCAACCCTGCTTGTATCACGCTAAGCTGAAAGAAACTAACGAAAAAAAACCGGTTCTATAATGAACGGTAAGGGCTATACCGTAGGTAAACGGTTGTGCAATCGCTTACGCAATTAGGTCACCTGACCTTGCATCGTAAATTAGGATTAATGGGCGCTCGAAGTAAATGTTATAAGAGGGTGCAAGATTGTTAGCTCAGTTCAGTTCAATTTCGGACTTGGATAAGAGAAGAGCGATTTTCAACATGAAGAGGAAACGCAAAATATTATCTGGCGCTCAAATGGGACACAACTGAACTAATTAAAATACGGCGCGCAAATGGGAATTTCCCATTTGCGCGCCATGGCGCTCAAATGGGAAAGCGCTCAAATGGGATACACCCACTCGAACACCTGCCTCGAAGAACATAGGATTTTAAGTCGAGTGTGCCAACCACTTGGCTAGGACGGCAGAAACAGTTTTGATTTAGAAGGTTATACTCTTTGGTAATCAATATTGAATGTCACATTTTCCGGAATAAATAGGATTTTATATACTTCGTTGGACAAAAGTGACGAAAATCAAATAGAATCATAATTCACACTATCGGGTGTTATAGACCTTTGGTTTAATGAAATTCAAAAGATTACCGCTAACAATGATACCGACAAACCCTATCATAGGTAGCGCAATACTGCTGCCTAAGTAAACAGCGATGTGGGCAATTTTTTTTTTTTTTTTTTTTTTTTTTAGACCATGCCACTTCGTATAGAAGGAGTTGTCGTAGAAACTTCGAAAAGGGCTCATTTGATTAGAAATTGAAAGGAATAGTGCCTTTTTTAACATTTGAAATTGATTGATGGGCATCCTACCCCCCTCCCTGACCCATCATTTCCACAAACATTTCCAGTCAAAATTTTTGAAATGGCCATTTTGTTAAACGTAGTTGAAAGGTCCGGAAATTATGTTTCGGGAATTTATGGTCCGGAAATTATGAGTATGACATCCCCCCCATAGCCCTAACGGCAAGGGTTGTAAGTTTTTCTCTGGGGGCATATAAGGTTTTTTATAAAAAGGTTGGTCGTATAAGCTAAGGAGGGTGCTTGTAGGATTAGTAATCAGAAGTTCTAGTGCCCTTTTTAATAGTCAAAGTGATCGGAGGGCAGCTACCCCCATGCCCATCATTCCCCCAATCAATTTAGTCAAAATTTTGAGATAGCCATTTTGCTCAGCATAGTTGAAAGGTCTGGAAATTATGTCTTTTAGAATGACAATCCCTCCACCCCCTACAGCTCTCAAGGGTTGTAAGTTATACCCTGGGGACATATAAGGTTTAAATGGAAAGGGTGGTAGTATAAACTTCGGAAGTGAGTAATTAGATTGGAAATCAATAATTCTAGTGCTCTTTTTAAAAGTCAAAATAATCAGAGGGCAACTAGCCTCGCCCCTCCCCTTACGGTCTATTTTACCCAAATACATCCGATGGAAATTTTGAGGTAGCCCTTTGTTCAAAAGCAGTTCAAAGATCACATAACAAGGCCTTTGGGGTTGACGGCCCCATCCGAGTCGGGGGGCCAGGGTGGTAAGTTATGTCCAGGGGAATATAAGCTTTTTATGGAGAGGGTTGTTGTGTGAACTATAGACGATGCTCATTTGATTGGAACTGTATAGTTCTAGTTCCCTTTAAAGAGTAAAAATTAATGGAGGCAAACTAGCCCCCACCCTACTCACTGACACCCTGTGGTCCCCAAACGCATCCAACCAAAATTGTAAAATAGCCATTTTTTTTTACAATAGTCCAAAGAGTATATAACAATGGCGTTAGGCTGGAGACAACCATTCAGAACCCAGGGGCAAGGGTTGAAAGTTATGCCCCAGGCATATAAGGTTCTTATGGAACGGATGGTCGTGTAAACTTTGGATCGTATGGGGCTCATTTGATTGGAAGTCGGAATATCTAGAGCCCTTTTTAAGAGTCAAAATTGAATTGAGGGCAACCCGCCCCTCCCCCCCCAAGTCTATTATTCCCCTAAACACATCCAATAAAAATTTTAAGAAAACTATTTTTTCCGCATTATTGAAAGGTCAAATAGTTGTGTCTTTTGGGACGTCAACCTCCACAAATTCCTCAGGTTAATACCTGTAAGCTAGGCAATTTGAACATTGCTTACATTCAGTATATTTTATTGAGAAAGTTATGCATGTTTGAACTTTTTCATAGGCAGCGCAATAGCGCTGCCTAAGTAAAGAGCGACGTGGGTACAATGTGTATTTTTTTTTTTTTGGTTAGACCAGGGCACATTGTATAGAAGGAGTTGTCGTAGAAACTTCGAAAGGGGCTTATTTGTTTGGAAATCGAAAGTGCTATTGCCCTTTTTAATGTTCAAATTTGATATGAGGGGAACCAGCTCCCCTCACGCCAATCATTTACCCGAACATTTCCAATCAAAATTTTGAGATAGCCATTTTTCAGCTTAATTGAAAGGTCTGGAAAATATTACTTTGAGGATTGAAGCCCCCCCCCCCCCACGACCCTCAGGGCAAGGGTTGTAAGTTATGCCCTGAGGGCATATGAGGTTCTTATAGAAGGGGTGGTCGTATAAACTTCGGAGGAAGCTCAGAAGCTCTAGTACCCTTTTTAACAGTCAAAAGTGATTGGAGGACATTCCTCGCCCCCCCCCACATCAATCATTTCCTCGAGTATATCCAATGAAAATGTTGAGATAGCCATTTTATTCAACGTAGTTGAAAGGTCCAGATATTATGTCTTTGAGGGTGACAGCCCCGTCCCCCACAGCCCTCAGAGCAGGGATTGTAAGTTATGCCCTGGGGGCATATAAAGTTTTTATAGAAAGGGTGGTCGTATAAACTTCAGAAGGGGCTAATTGGACTGGTAATCAAAAGTTTTAGTGTTGTTTTTCAAAGTCAAAGTGCTTGGAGGGCATTTACCCCCCCCCCCCCCGCACACACACTCACACAAGTCATGTTTTTCCAAAATGCCTCTGATAAAAAAAAAATTTAAGTTGGGCCATTTGTTGTCGCAGAAACTTCGAAAAGGGCTCACTCGATTGAAATAGTGCCCTCTTCAACAGTCGAGAGTGATCGGAGGGCAACCAGCCCCCTCCACAAGCCTGTCATTTGCCGAAACGATTCAAATTAAAAGTTTGAGATAGCTATTTTGTTTGACGCAGTTTAAATGTCCAGAAATTATGTCTTTGAGGATGGGAACCCTCCAGAGCCCTCAGGGCAAGGGTTGTAAGTTATGCCCCGAGGGCGTTTAAGGTTTATATGGAAAAGATGGTCGTGTAAACTTCGGAGGGGGTTCATTGGATTAGAAATTCGAAGTTTCAATGCCCTTTTAAAGAGTCAAAGTGATTGGAGGGCACCTACCCCCCATGTCATATTTTCCCCAAATGTATCAGATAGAAATTTTGAGGTAGCCATTTGTTCAAAAATAGTCCAAAGATCACATAACAAGGCCTTTGGGCTTGACACAACCCCCCAGAGTCAGGGGACAAGGGTTGTAAGTTATGCCCCGGGGGCATGTAGGGTTTTTATGGAAGGGAAGGTCTTGTGAGCTTTAGGGGAAGCTCATTGATTGAAAATGTATAGTTCTAGTTCTCTTTAAGATTCAAACGTGACGGAGGGATAATCCCCCCTGACATCTTCTTTTCCCCAAACATATTCGATCTAAATTGTGAGATAGTCTTTTTGTAACCAATAGTCCAAAGAGTAAATAACAGTGTCTTCAGTAATAAAATATAAGGAATATTTAGGCGGATTTTGAACTAAATCAAAACAAACCATGAGCATGTGGCCTTTCAAAAAGGTGACAAAGAAATATCTGAAGATCAACTTATATTATCAAGTTAGACCTTTATCATTATTTTGAATTAGCCAGAAAGCACCATGTGTGTACTTTTAATTAGACCACGTTGCCGCGCCGATGAGGACAGACCGGCGGCAGCGAGGCCAAAACAGCGCGCGGCCGCCGCGCCGCCAGCGCGATCAATGTTGACCGCAAACATTAATGTTTTCATCAGTCTCTCTTAAATCACAGCTTAAATTTATAACAGATTTGAGCCTATTCATGAGTTCAAAAATTCACAAGTCGCTGGCTGGAAACTGGTCTTCTTCGTTATTCATCAAGAGAAGTAGAAACCTGGTAGAAACGAAATGGCTGTGGTGTTTCAGAACCCTTGCATAATACAAGTAGTTGAAGTATCTATTAGCTATGTATTCTTAACATAAATAATTATCAAAATTAGTAATTTTTTTCATCGAGTATTACTGCATACAAAACTTCAAATACCGTATCACAAAATTCGTCAGTTATCTGGGTGAAAACTTTGAATATAACTTTGAACTTAGAAGCTTAATTTTTTCAAAGTACCTTTTGCCTATATCTGTTTTGTCACCTTTAAAACAGTCGAAATGGGCGACTTTGATATTGATTGTTTTTTTGTTCTTTTGGATTCCTAAAAAGCCTTCTTGTATTAAAAACTGGTTTTTAATAACAATTAAAAAAAAATGCATTTTAAAGTTCTTTTTGGCTTCTTTATAGAATATATGTCATGTAGGCTAAGGCTGAACTGCTGCTTTTTTATTGCTTTTGGCTGCTCTTTTGGATATTATTCATTTTTTCTTTTGGGGATTCATTCCAAATTATAAACTCATAAATACCTAATATCAGTCAAATTATAAACTGCATCTAAAAGCAGTAAATTTATCAAATTGAACAAATACATGATAAACACTTCACATGAGAACACTTCAATTACAATGAAACAAAAAACACTTAATGGTTTATTCGGTAAGAAGAAAAATGAAGTGCCAGCTATTTTCTTTGGTAAAAACTGAAAAGTTCATCCGTTTTATATGTAATTAAATGAAATAATATGCAGACTGGAGCAGTTCCAGGAAGATATTGAGATTTTCTTCCTAGTTCGTCACTTTTAATCCAAGCAAAATGTTAGGACACTTAGTATCAGTTATTGAGTTTAAGCTTTTATTTCCAAATGCTCACAAAAATTACCAAATTTAAGAAAGTCGCAACAATAAGTCACTTGTGGTAAAAATACTTAAAGATTTCTCTTTGATCCCCACCCAGGCTCGAAACTTCTGCTATGGTCATATCCATGGAAATCTCCAAAGAGTTTCTTTTTAAAATAGCTTTCAAGCGTAGTTCGGGGTATTTAGCCTTTTTGCTTTCCTTCAAAGCTTTGAAAAAAGTGTTGTAATATTCCAAATGTTACATTTGTTATATTTGGGTATATTTTTGGTAATCATTTGTGGGGTGATCGAATTTTTTAAACCACTGTAGATATGTAGGAACGTTGCAAGATCTAGTACCCTGAGGTCATAAGACTGTCAAAGACTCCTTCTTGAACCTCCCAAATTGAAAGCTTTTATTATGACCTGGCCTTTTAATGTAACTTTGGCACTGGACCAAGGGCGCCATTGTCACTCGAGTGCAACGTTAGGTGGGGATGTCGATATTGCTTTCATCACATCAACTCGTTTTAGTGTGAAACTGCCTGGTACTTATGAATGAATGTTTTCAAAGTAAACCCCTTTCATCAGTAAGAAAAAAAAAACGGGTTGGACGCATTTGTCCCTTTCCCTTTGGATAAAACTATATTAGTGCTGTATCAAGTATAACTCACGAAAATCTTGTTAATTTTTATCAACTTTTGAACTTTTTAGCATCCCTGCTTTCAATAAAAAAAAAAATCAAGGTACTATCACTTAAATATAATAACTCCCTATGCCCCCCCCCCTCTGGATACCATCTTGATAGGATACCGTCTCTGCTTTAAATAAAAAAATAATTAACTTATTGGCATCCCTACTTTCAAAAAAAAACAAGGTATTATCATTTAAATATAATAGCTCACTACCCCCCCCCCCTTCTCTGGATATCACCTTGATAGGATGCGTCTCTGCTTTAAATTAAAAAAAAACTTTTTGGCATCCCTGCTTTCAATAAAAAATTTCGAGATATTATAATTTAAATGTAATACCTCCCTACCCCCCCCCTATGGATACCACCTTGATAGGATACCGTCTCAGCTTTACAATAGAAAAATAATTTACTAAGTAATTAACTAGGTCACTATATGGTTCAAACAAACACGCAAAATAACGTTAAACAGCTTAGTGTTCCTTGAAAAAAAATTGAGGGTATGAGTAAAGGGGTACAAAGATAATAACAAAAATAACGAAATTATTCAGATATATCTCAAAGTATTGGAAAACTGAGTCATAGATTCGCCGTGGCATTCAATAAGATCCAAAGAGTCTAATTAAGAGGGAGCACACACAAAAGCCAAATTAGGCCAATAGCCTATGAGAAATTGCAAAATACCCAAGACAATGAACAAGTCCCAATTGGGGGGGGGCTGGGTCTATCAAAACATTTCAATGGTTTCCCAGGGGATTTGATATCATTTTCTTCTGTCTCCAATTTAAATGAAAAAAATAATTATCTATTTGGCATCCCTGCTTTCAATAAAAAAATGAGGTATTATCATTTAAAAATGATAGCCCCCTACCCCCCCTATAGGCAATAATTTACAATTTATTTATGAATCATATTATTGGGGTACTTTCCGTTTAAATCTTTAATTCTCCAACCTTGTACATAGCTTAGTCTATATTTAAATTTTGTCTCAATAGAAGGTTCTTTTTGTTTGTTTTTTTTTTTGGGGGGGGAAATGTTGCAGAAAGAAGATTGTATTTTCTATCAGAGTTCAACAATCGAGTATTAAACATTAAGAAAATCTTATCTAAAAACAGTAAAAGAAAAAACAATTCTGCAAACTTAAAATTCAGCTGTAGAAATAATCTGTCGGCTGTCAATTTCAAAGCTGTATAGTTGTGACTGCATTCTATAATTCTATTTAAATTTAAAATAAAATTCTTGACTACGAATGATGTAAGAAATAGCGATTGGGAACTGCGTTCGAAATGATTTAAACTCATTTCATAAGGACGATACTTTTTTGTCAACATATGAAGAACTGTGTATAATGCAATATTTGCAATTGCATATTGCATCTGTCTGGTTTTTATGCAAAGTAACAAAAGAAACGAAAATTAACGAACAAGAGATTAGTGAAGAATTATGGTATGCAAAGTAATATTTGGCAGGGAAAGTCACTGATGATAAATCGCTGGGGGGGGGGGGCACCGTGATTGCGTGATTTTCCGGGATTCGGAGAACCAAATTTTTTTGGAGTGACGCATAGATTTTCGGGAAAAAACCCGAAAATTTGGGGATAGTGCAGGCCGTACTTGATTTCTTATCAGGAAAATCAAAATACTAAACCACACGAGAAGGAAAAGCTCCGACTTTGCGGTTGACGCAATAAAGAATTGCCGCAAAATTAATTTAAAGTCGACTGAACGCCGCCACCTCTACCGGCAGCGGCATAGCTGCGGCGGGTCGGTGGCGTTGCGACACTTCGGCGGCGGTCAACCGGGCCTCTCGTTGGTGGCGTTCGGTCGATCCGCCGGCGCGGCGCCGGGGTCTACTTTTAATACTACCAATACAGCTACTATATCTAATGAAGCTAAAGGTATTAAGGTGAAACTCTTAGGGAACGTTTAGGGAAAGTTTCAATTAAACGAAAAAAAATGTATGCATGCAAGTTTTCAAAAGAGCATATAGGCAATATATTAGGCAGCACTACTCTGTAATATCAAGAAACATCACTGAAACATTCAAAAAAGCTAATTCGATTCCAAATTGAAAGCTCTAGTGCCCTTTTTGAGAGTAAAGAGAGATTAGATGGCAAGCAGACCTTCCCTCAAGCCCATTCATTTTCCAAACACATCTAGTCAAAATAGAGAAAAGCCATTTTGTTCAGCATAGTAGAACGGTCCAGCAGTTATGTCCTTAGGGGTATTTGGCATGTCAAATACAGAAGTGGGGCCTCACGGCTTTTTACTGGCCCAATGTCAGATTAACATGGGATTCCTACTGGCCCATTACATGTGGAGCTCCTATTCCCTCGCACCTGTGCAATGCGGTCAGCTGGCAAGATTCCCACCCTGGCAAGGTTTCGGCAACAAGCCCTGGCAGGCTCCTGGGAATTCCTATTGCTACGCATAATTACACCCTAGCGCTTTAAATAGGTTCATAAAAAATTAACATGCGATTTTAAATGGTCAGATAGGGAAATTAACATGGGATTCTTATGTGAGCCCTTTGAGGTTACGACATCCCTGGCAATATTCCTATGACAGCCCTTGCAAGATTCCGAGCGCATGCCCTGGCAAAATTCCCACCCCTCTCAGGCTTCCCGGAATTCCAGGTGCTATGACGCAATTATGTTTCAGTATAATTAATCGGAGTGTGGTCGGGATAATACACAAGTAGTAATAAATGATGTTACTTGCACCTGTGCAATGCGGTCAGCTGGCAAGAATCCCAACCCAGGCTAGATTCCCGGAATTCCAGTATTTTTTATATGATTAATTGGAGTGAAGTTGGGATAATACACGAATAGTGATAATAAGGGTTACTAGCCCATGGGTTCTAATATAGGGAACAGAGCTGACGAGATCCCCATGACAAACCCCCCTGCACTCAAATGAGATCACACGACTTGCCCTGTTTTAAACGGTCAGGTCTAAAGTGCTTGGCCCAATTTTATGTAACCTTGTGACAGAACCCATGGAAAATCCCCATTTGTAACTTAAAGACAGCACACACCTTATGTGAGGTCACGTTATGACAGCGCAACCATCACTGTCACATAATACCTTTTCTGATATTTAATTTTTCACCCAAAACACTCAAAGCGTTTTTTTTCTTTCCTTCTTTTAACCTAATGGTGGCACACATTTTATGAAATGACGGAGGTCATCTTACGCAATGTCGGCGCCTAAGTTACATAATGGCAGCGCAACCATCACTGTCATATAATACTTCTTTAGATTTTTTTTTCTTTCTTTCAAAACGTTTCTTTTTCTCTTCTTTTAGTTCATTGTTCTCGCTAGGACTTCAAAGGTCAATTTTCTTCCAATGGGTCAACGCCTCAAGCAAGAGGACTAACAAGCCATTCCCCGTAATCTGTCCTACTCAATATTTTCAAGAAATACCACATTTGCGTGACGTCGCAGGACACACCTCTGTCTATTTCATGACACACCTGGCCAGGAGAAGACTGCCACGAGCTCGGAATCCTGCCAGATGTGTCATCAATGATGCAAAACCCCCAGAGGGAATATTTATTTTTAGACAAAATTACTCAAATAATTTCTTAGACCACACTGCTTTTCCATGTACGAAAAATTAAGCAAGAAAAACGGGTTTTAATTTTTATAAAGCAGTGAATACAATAAAATAAACACTTAATTAAACAAAAATGCTCCGAATATTTCGGCCCCACGTCCGGGAGCCTTTCTCAACAGAAAAAAGAAAGAAAAGAAAAGAAAAAAAACAAAAAAAATTTCTTTTTAAAAACCTTAACTTACATCAAAATAAACAAAAGGTTTTTAAAAAGAACATTTTTCGTTTCATTTTTTTCTTTTCTTTCTTTTTCAGTTGAGAAAGGCTCCCGAACGTGGGGCCGAAATATTCGGAGTATTTTTGTTTAATTAAGTGTTTATTTTATTGTATTCACTGCTTTATAAAATTAAAACCCGTTTTTCTTGCTTAATTTTTCGACAAAATTACTCTAAATTTATTTCTAGCCATGAACATGGAAGGGGTGCTTAAATTATGGAAACACAGTAGCTGCGCTAAACAATAAATCTTGAAAACACAGACACTGTAAATAAAAGTTATTATTTCAAACAAATTTACAACAATATTAAACAATGAAAAAAGCAGTTAAAGACACAACAAACAAAAATTAAATGTGAAAAAGGCTTATAAAGGATCGTAATATGGTAAAAAAGAAACGTGTATTATAGAAAGGCGGGGTGGGTAGGGTCCTAGCAATCGTTTCCAGAGGACATGGTTGATATTAGAGATACGTTTAGGCCTAATTAAGAGCTTTTAACGAAAATGCGCTCGTTTCTTTGAGCCAAGACTATGAATATTTCACATCATAGTGACAATATATTGCTGTCCCCCACCTTCCTAGCAATCATTTCCCGAGGGCAGGATTGATATTAGATACAGATTTGTAGGCAGTATTGAGGTATTTCCGAGAGTTCTTAGCGAAAATACAGCGTTTCTTTGAGTGCAAGTTAGATTTTCAGCCCCAGCCCCCCCCTTCCACGGTAAAATTTCTTTTAACGCGTCCACCTTAACTTTTAAGCTGTAGAACATGACACGCTAAACAATTCACACCACAGCGAAATTATTTTACTGCCCCTCTGACGTCACACCATCACCTCTAAGACATTTCTCAGACATTTCAAGTCCACGTGGCACCACTCCTCACCACCCCCCCCCCCTCTCCCATAGGACCTTTTCTACCTTTTCCCCCAGAAAATTAGCTCATGAATTTAAATTAAATATTTGTTTAACTTGAGCAGCGGATCTCGACATTTCATTGCTAAAGTGGGGTACTCCAACCAATTCACGCAACAATGCCACACTATTACTGATCTTTGGTACCCTCTGACATTACATCATCACCTCCAAGACATTTTCAAACATTTCTTGTTAAAATTTACACTTCGACACATTGACTAAAGTTTTCGCATGCCAGGCCTATCAAAACAACCTCCAAAACACTCCACACAACTGTGGCATTACACACCTCCCCCTCCATCATCCACCTGATACCACCCGCCTTCCCCCCAAAGGACATTTTCAACCTTCTAGTTCCCAAAATAAGCATGTGAATCTAAATTAAACACTGGTTTTTACTTGAACAGCGGAACTCGGCATTTCATTGCTAGAGTGTGATACTCCAAGCAATTCAACCCACAATCCCACACTATTACTGCTCTTTGGAACTCTCTGACATCAAATTCTCACCTTCAAGGCATTTTTAAGACATTTTTTGTCAAAAATTATGCTTCAATCCGGTGATTCAAGTTTTTTGCAAACCAGTCTTATCATAATAACCTCCAAAACACTCCATACCACCTTGGCATTTCACACCTCCCTCTCCGTCATAAAACTGGCACCACCCCTCATCATCCCTCTAGGACACTTTCAACCTTTTCCAAGCTAAATAAGCTCATGAATATAATTTAAAAACTATTTTATCTTAAACAGCGGAACTCGGCATTTCATAGCTATAGTGTGATACTCCAAGCAATTCACGCCATATTGCCACACTACTACTACTCTGTGACATACTCTGACATCATATCGTCACCTCAAAGAAATTTTTCACATATTTCTTGTTAAAAATTATGTGTTTAATCCATTGATTCGTGTTTTTCACGAGCCTAGACTTTCATGATAACCTCCAAAACGCTCCACATCACCACGACATAACCCGCCTGCTTCCTACCATCTGCGTAGCATTGAAGAACGGAACTCGGCATTTCATAACAAGAAGGTGATACTCCATGCAATTCACGTCACGGTACTACACTCTTACTGCTCTGCAGCACCTTGAAATACCTGTCGTCAACATTTCAAGCGTATTTTAGCGTTTGAACACCCCTCAAATTATATATTTTCTAATACTATTATTTCCCAAAGATTTCCAATCTCCCTATGCCACATTATTACTGCTCTGCAGCACCTTCTGACATATCATTACTATTCCTAAATCATTTTTCAGACATTTCTTGTTAGAAGTTATGCTTCCTTCATAAAATGAAGGATAAACATCTACATCAGGTTTTTAAAAGTGAGAATGAAATATTCCAAGAAAATTTGTGCAAATGATAAAAATATTGCCACATTGAAAGCTGACAGTGAGAAATATTTGAATTATGAAACAAGTGCTAATGGCGATCTTATTGGAAAGGTATAAGTGCATTGTCATGACACTAAGGAGTTAAATTTCTTTGAAATACCGAACAAATTCAACACTAATGAAGGTGGATATAGTAGAATAAAATTTCCAGAGATTATAGTGCTTAAAGAGAATGCTAGTTTAAAATTTTTAGTTGACGACCAAGGCCAACTTCTTGCGGCCGTTGATAGTAACACATTACCCACTGATAGATCTTATCGTCATCTTTCTGGTACTAACATTTAAAAGAAGCAAGAAGAAGACGGCCATACCCCAGCATGAATATCATAAGGCATATAATATCCAGTAAAAACAATGTCGTAATAGACAATCAAACCGCAAGTAAAATAAAAAAAGCACTAGCAAGCATTATCAGCATGGAGATTAAAGAGGATATGATGAAAAACAAATCCCATACATATGTCACGAGCACCATCATGGAAAAGGTGAAGGTGAAGTATTTCGAGAAAGTGTGTGCACATAATGAAATTATCGTAACATTGAATGATGAGAAAGATAAATATTTGAATTAGGAAGTAAGTGTTAATGGCGATCTTATTGGAAATGTATGTGTGCGCTGTCATAACACTAAGGAGTTAAATTCCTTTAGAGTAACCAAGAATTTCTACCATCAAAGTACTGTGTATATGAGAGTAATATTCCCCGAGATTATATTGCTCAAAGAGAATGCTAGTCTAAGATTTTTAGTTGACGACGAAGGCCAATTTCTTGTTACCGTTGCTGGTAACACATTAGCCGCTGATAGATCATATAACTGTCTTTCTGGCATTACCATTCAAAAGAAGACAAGAAGAAGAAGACAGGTATATCGCTCAAAAAGTATATTAAGTCATACCATATTCAAGTGTCAAAAGTGCGTCGTATGCAAAAATAATCTTGTAATGAATGTCACCAAGGAATATAAAGATGAATTGATGAAAGCAAAGCATCAGCAAACGTTACTGCTACCATCATGGGTTTACCAACAGAGGCAGTCCTTGAAGCTGGTACTGTCGACATTGAAATGTATGACAAGTTGTTAAAAGTTGTGTATACCCCCAAAATCGAAATATTTGACATCTGAAGAGAAAACATGACGAAGTATTTATGAGTAGATTTAAGGTGTTCATTTCTTATTATGATGTTAACACACAATTATTTGAATAAAAATATTTTATTGCATTACTTTGTCTTGTTTCCACTATTTTTAGGGTACATTATCAACTTCGGGAAATTCAGAAGAGAACTTGAACTTTTCTTCACTGATTTGGAAAAAAAATCAGAAGTAAAAAGGAGCTTTTCTGTTTTTTGGACAAAATCAGAATCGAACTGTAACTTTCCATATCTTCTAGGGAAAAATTCAGAACGGAACTTGAATTTTTTTCTTCTTTGAAAAATTCAGAACCGAAATGGAACTTCTTTCTCTTCTTCTAGAAAATTCAGAATTGTTCTGGAACTTTTTTTCTCTTCTCTGGAAAAATTCAGAATCAAAATGAAACTTTCCTCTTCTTTGGAAAAAAATCAGAATTGAACTTTAGCATTTCTCTTCCATAGAAAAATTCAGAAGAGAATTTAAAATTTTTTCTCTTCTTTGAGAAAATACCGAACTTAAGTAGAACTTTTTCTTCTTTGGGGAAAACTCAGAACTGAGGTGTAACTTTTTTTCTCTGTCGGAAAAATTCAGAATCGGAGTTTAACACTTTTATCTCTTCTTTGGAAAAAAATCAGAATCAAACTTTAACATTTTTTTCTCTTCTTTGAAATAATTCAGAAATAAAGTGGAACTTTTTAAATTCTTTGATAAATCTCAGAACTGGAGTATATCCTTAGAAAAATTTCAGAATCGAAGCATAACTTTTCTATCTTCTACGGAAGAATTCAGAACAGAACTTGAACTTTTCTTCACTTCTTTGAGAAAACTCGGAATTAAAGTGGAACTTTCTCTCTTCTTTTGAAAAAATTCAGAATAACTTTTTCTGTCTTTTACAGAAAAAAAATCAGAACAGATCTTGAAATTTTTTCTCTTCTCTTAGAAAATTTAGAAACCGAAGTGGGACTTCTTTCTCTTCTTTTTGAAAATTCAAATTTGAAAAGTAACTTTTTCTATTCGTTGGACAAATTCGGGATTGAAGTGTAACTTTTTCTCTTCCTTGAGAAAATTCAGAAGAGAATTTGTACTTTTCTTCTCTTCTTTGAGATAATTCCGGACTAGAATATGGTAAATAATTGTTTAAAGCCCTCGAGTGCTAGCATATCCTTAGTCGAAATGGCCCTCACATATGTGTGAAAAACTGTATTGTAGAGCCACTCTAATCTCGGGGTTGAATATTTTCATGCACTGGATCCATTGAACCCGAGCAAATAATGAAAAAGATGAAAAAAAGTTTAAAATATAGGCTAGGTTAGGTTAAGTTAGGTGACACGTCATCTAACCTAACTTAACCTAACCTAGTCTACATTTTTATTTTTTTCATGTTTTTCATCTATTCATCTTTATACACCTGCGGTTTCCTTGTCTATTACGACATTATTTTTGTATAAGTCGCAGTTTTTACACATGGGTATGATATGACTTATGATACTGCTAGAGCGGTATGCCTGTCTTCTCCTTCTTGTCTTCTTTTCAATGGTAATTCCAGAAAGATGGTGATATGATCTATCAACGGGTAATGTGTTACCAGCAACAGTAGCAAGAAGTTGGCCTTCGTCGTCAACTAAAAGTTTTAGACTAGCATTCTCTTTGACCACTATCATCTCTGGGAATTTATTCAACTATATCCACCTTCATTAGATTTGAATTTTTTCGGTATTTCAAAGGAAACTAACTCCTTAGTGTCATGGCACTGCACGCATACCTTTCCAATAAGATCGCCATTAGCACTTGTTTCATAATTCAAATATTTTTCACTGTCAGCATTCAATGTGACAATAACTTTATCATGTGCACACATTTTCTTGGAATATTTCATTCTTACTTTTTAAAATATGATGTGGATGTTTATCCTTCCAATTTACAAAAGATACTGATCGAAAACTTATACTAAACTAACTAATTCCGAAGATCATCCATAGATTACCACTGAGGCAACCATGTTCAAAATCTTGGAATTAGCGGAACTTGGAGTGGAATTTGCTGAATTGGAAATGTAGAATCGGAGGGTAGAAGCGAAGGATCAGGACCTGACTCAACCGGAGCAAGATTTGGACTTGGGGTCGAAGGGGGCATAGATGAGGATGGAGTCGGTCGTACCGGGTTGGAAGCCAGCAGAATTGGAGTTGGAATCGTTGTAACTGGGGTGAGGACAGAAGCAGGGTTAAAACCCTATTAAAAATATCTTAAAATGTCTTAGTAATGATAGAAGAGGGAGCTGGTGCTAGAGGGGGGAGTAATAGTGTCACACAGGCTGCGAATTGATGCGTTGTATCAGGGGAGGGTTGAATTGCAAAACATGCACCAATGGATTTAGTGAGTTATTTTCAGAGGAACTATCTTGAAATGTCTTAGGTATGATGAATATGATGTCAGGTGGTTCCGCAGAGCAATAATAGTGTGGCACTGTTTCATGAATTACTTGGAGTATCCCATTCTGGTAATGAAATGCCAAGTTCCGCTGTTGAATGCTGCGTGGATGGTAGAGGGCAGGCGCATAACGCCGCGGTGGTGTGGAGTTTTTTGGAGGTTATTATGAAAGTCGGGCCTCGTAAAAAAACTCGAATCAAAGGATTGAAAACATAATTTTTAACCAGAAATGTCTGAAAAATGTCTAAGAAATAGTGATGAGATGTCAGAGGGTGCCAAACAGCAGGAATAGTGTGGCATAGGGAGCCTGAAAATTCTTGGAAAATAATAGTGATAGAAAATATATCCATTGAGGGGTGTTAAAACGCTAGAAGATACTTAAAATGCTGATGACGGGTGTTGCAAGGTGCCGCAGAGCAGTAAGAGTGTAATATTGTGACGTGAATTGCTTGGAGTATCAAATTCTTCTAATGAAATGCCGAGGTCTGTTCTTCCATGCCATCACGGATGGTGGGGGAGGGCAGGCGTGTAATGTCGCGGTGGTGTGGGGTGTTTTGGAGGTTACTATGAAAGTCCAGTCTCGTGAAAAACTCGAATCAATGGATTGAAAGCATAAGTTTTAAAAATTAATGTCTGAAAAATGTCTTGGAGGTGATGATTTGATGTCAGAGGGTGCCACAGAGCAGTAATAGTGTGACATTGTGGCGTGAATTGCCTGGAGTATCACTTTCTAGCATTGAACCGCCGACTTCCGCTGGTCAAGTAAAAACAGTAATTAATTTAGATTCATGAACCTATTTACGGTGAGAAAAGGTTAAAAGTGTCCAAAGGGGGTGGTGAGGGGTCGTAATAAGTGCATGGCGGAAGGGGAGGTGTTGAATGCCACAGTGGTGTGGAGTGTTTTGGAGGTTATTATGATAAGCTTGGTTTGCAAAAAACTTGAATCACCAAATTGAAGCATAATTTTTTTACAAAAAAGTCTGAAAATGTCTTGGAGGTGATGATGTGATGTCAGAGGGTGCCACAAATCAGTAATAGTGTGGGATTTTGGGTTAAATTGCTTGGAGTATCACACCCTATTAATGAAATGCCGTGTTCAGCTCTTCAAGAAAAAACAGTTTTTAATTTTGATTCACATGCTTATTTTCGGAATGAGAAGGTTGAAAATGTCCTAAGAGGGTGATGACGGGTGGTACCACTTGGATAATGGAGGAGGAGTTGTGTAATGCCACGGTGGTGTGGAGTGTTTTTGAGGTTATTATGATAAGCTTGGCTTGCGAAAACTTGAGTCAATTGGTTGAAGCATAATTTTTAAGAAGAAATGTCTAAAAATGTCTTGGAGGTGATGATGTGATGTCAGAGGGTGCCACAAAGCAGTAATAGTGTGGCACTGTGTCGTGAATTAGCTGGAGTATCACACTCTAGCAATGAAATATCGAGTCCCGCTGTTCAAGAAAAAACAGTGTTTAATTTAAATTTATGAGCTTATTTTCTGTGGGGAAAAGTTGAAAATGGCCTAGGGGGGAGGTTGATGAGCGGTGGTACCACGTGGATGATGGAGGAGGAGTTGTGTAGGGCCACGGTGGTGTGGAGTGTTTTGGAGGTTATTATGATAAGCTTGGCTTGCGAAAACTTGAGTCAATTGGTTGAAGCATAATTTTTAACAAGAAATGTCTGCAAAATGTCTTGGGGGTGATGATATGATGTCAGAGCACAGAGCAGTAATAGTGTGGCATTGTGGCGTTAATTGGTTTGAGTATCACGCTCTAGCAATTAAATGTCGAGATCCGCTGTTCAAGTAAAAACAATGTTCAATTTAGAATCATGATTTTATTTTCTGTGAGAAAATGTTGAAAATGTCCTAGAGGGGTGATGAGGGGTGGTGTCACGTGGATGATGGAGGGAAGGTGTGTGATTCCACAGAGGTGTGGAGTGCTTTGGAGTGTATTATGAAAAGCTTGGCTTGCAAGACTTGAACAGAACAAAATTTACACTTTACTTAAAAAATATAAATGTTTTTACTTTTATAACTTAAATAAATAAAATAATATTCAAATTTTGATTACTGAATATCACTATGTCTATACTAAACTGACAATGCACATTCATTTGTATTTTGTCAGTAAAATGCAAATTTTGTTCTGGCCTTGGGAAGGCATAGGGGTTTTGTGGCCAACTTGTGTTAATTTCTGCTCGTTTTGAGTTTGAATCGGTTAATTATTGTAATTTCTGTTCGTTTTGGGTTTCATTTATTTATCGATGCTGATTTGGGATAGTTTCACGCTTGGTAGATTATTTGGTTTTATTTTTGCTCATTTTTTGTTTAATGGAGTTCTTTACTTTTCTTTGAAAAACTTATTTTGCGGAAAAAGTTTTTTAAACTATTCGTTTTATATTGACATAGTCTTTTCAGAGAAAAAGAAATGATACTTTAAATCTTTTCGTTTTTTAACACTTTATAGTATGGCCTGCTATTTGTATGCTGGAAATAAAATTCAGCAATTTTTAACAACAAACACCCTTTTAAAAATCTGGACGCAAATAGTACTGTTTAATTTAGTTTCATACCTCCTCTGGTTGACCTGAAATGGAAAACTTAATACCATTCGCAAAGAATTTACTTTCTTTGATAGCTTGGATACCCTTACGCTATTTTGCTTTGGTTAAATTTTAACAGCAGAAATGAAAAGGTTGGCCTGGGAGGGTGGGCGTGGGAGGGTGGGAGTGGAAGGGATATTAGTTTCCCTCAAATTACTTACGACTATTAAAAAGGGCATCAGCCCTTTCTATTTTCAATCTAATGAGCCCTTTTCGAAGTTCCCACGACAACTCCTTCAATACGAAGCGCCCTGGTCTAAACAACAACAACAACAACAAATAATACATTATACCCACTTCGATCTTTAGTATAAAAATATCAAGCCTTCCAATCACTTTCGACTATTAAAAAGGGCACTAGGCCTTTCGATTTCCAATCGAATGAGCCCTTTTGGAAACGACAACGCTTTCTATAAACACCTTATATGCCCCCAGGGCATAAATTACAACCCTTACCCTAAGGTCTGTTAGGGTGGTTGTCATCCTCTAAGACCGAATTTCCAGAACTTTCAACTACGTTAAAAAACATGGCTATCTCAAAATTTTGATTGGATGTGTTTGGGGAAATGGTGGGTGTGAGAGGGGTGTTATTCGCCTTCCAATCACTTTTGACTATTAAAAAGGGCATAAGCCACTCCAATTTCCAATTGAATGAGCGGATTTCGAAGTTTCTACGACAACTTCTTCGATACGAAGTGCCTTGCTCTAAAGTAAAAAATTAATAAATAATACAATGTGCCAACATCGTTCTTATATACCCCCAGGGCATAACTTAAAATCCTTGCCCTGAGGGTTGTGGGGGAATGTCCTCCTCTTTACTTAGTCCCCGTTTCTTGTCTCGTTCTCGAGTTTCCCCGTTCTTTACTTAGGCAGCGCGATCGTGCTGCCTATGATTTATACAAAAACTTTCTATATAAACCTTATATGCCCCCAGGGCATAACTTACAACCCTTGCACTGAGGGCTCTGGAGGGTTATCATCCTAAAACACCTAATTTCCAGAACGTTCAACTACGTTGAACAAAATGGGTATCTAAAAAATTTGATTGGATGTGTATTATTGGAAAATGGTGGACGTGAGAGGGGCGTTAGTCGCTATCCAATCACTTTCAACTATTAAAAAAAGCACTAGCCCTTTCAATTTCCAATTGAATGAGCCCTTTTGAAGTTACTACGACAACGCTTTCAATAAAACTTTACATGCCACATGGCATAATTTACAACCCTTGCCCTGAGGGCTGTAGGGGGAGGGTTTGTCAACCTTAAAGACCCAATTTCCAAAACTTTCAACTACGTTGAATAAAATGGCATCTAAAAATTTTGATTGGATGTGTTTGGGGAAAAGGTGGGCGTGAGAGGGGGTTTAGTTGCCCTCAAATCAATTTTGACTATTAAAAAGGGTACTATCCCTTTGAATTTCAAATCGAATGAGCCCTTTTTCAAGTTTCTACGACAAATATTTCAATAAAAACCTTATATGCCCCCAGGGCATAACTTATAATCCTTGCCCTGACAGTTTTGGGGGAGTGTCCTCCTCAAAAATATATTTTCTATCTGGATATCAACTACACTGAACAAAATGGCTATCTCAAATTTTTTTATGTATTTGGGGGAATGATGGGGCGTGGGGGGCTAGTTGCCTTCCAATCACTTTCGACTATTAAAAAGGGCAATAGTCCTTTGAACTTCCGATCGAATGAGCCTTTTTGAAGGTTCTACGAAAACGCCTTCTTTAAAAACCTTATATGCCCCCATGGCATAACTTAAAACCCTTGCCCTGAGGGCTGTGGTGGAGTACGCTCCTCAAAAACATATTTTCTACCTGGAAATCAACTACGCTGAACAAAATGGCTATCCCAAGATTTTGATTGGATGTGTTTGGGGAAATGACGGGCGTGGAGGGGGGGGGCTAGCTGCCCTCCAATCACTTTCGACTATTAAAAAGGGCACTCGCTCTTCTAATTTCCAATCGAAAGAGCCTGTTTTGAAGTTTCTATCACAACCCCTTCTATAAAAACCTTATATGCCCCCAAGGCATAACTTAAAACCCTTGCCCTGAGGGTTGTGAGGGAGTGTCTTCCTCAAAAACATATTTTCTATGTGGAAATCAACTACGCTGAACAAAATGGGTATCTCAAAATTTTGATTGGATGTGTTTGGGGGAATGATGGGCATGGGGGGGGGGCTAGTTGCCCTCCAATCATTTTTGACTATTAAAAAGGCCACTAAAACTCTCAATTTCCAATTGAATGAGCCCCTTTTGAAGTTTCTACGACCACCTCTTCCATGTGAAGTGCCCTGCTCTAAAGGAAAAAAATGATACAAAGTACACTGTGCCAATATCGTTCTTATATGCCCTCAGGGCATAACTTAAAACCCTTGCTCCGAGGGTTTTGGGGGAGTGTCCTCCTCAAAACATATTTTCTATGTCGAAATCAACTACGCTGAACAAAATGGCTATCTCAAAATTTTGATTGGATGTGTTTGGGGGAATGATGGGCGTGGGGGGGGAGGGCTAGTTGCCCTCCAATCACTTTTGACTATTAAAAAGGGCACTAGCCCTTTGAATTTCCAATCGAATGAGCCTTTTTGAAGTTTCTACGACAACACCTTCTATAAAAAACAACCTTATATGCCCCCAGATCATAACTTAAAACCCTTGCCCTGAGGGTTGTCAGGGAGTGTCCTCCTCAAAACATATTTTCTATCTGGAAATCAAATAAACTGAACAAAATGGCTATCTCAAAATTTTGATTGGATGTGTTTGGGGGAATGATGGGCGTGGGGTGGGGGAATAGTTGCCCTCCAATCACTTTCGACTATTAAAAAGGACACTAGCCCTTTGAATTTCTAATCGAATGAGCCTCTTTTTAAAGTTTCTACGACAACGCCTTCTATAAAAACCTTATATATGATCTCAGGGCATAACTTAAAACCCTTGTCCCGAGAGTCGTGGGGGAGTGTCCTCCTCAAAAACATATTTTCTATCTGGAAATCAACTACGCTGAACAAAATGGCTATCTCAAAATTTTGATTGGATGTGTTTAGGAGAATAATGGGCGTGGGGGCTAGTTGCCCTCCAATCAATTTTGACTATTAAAAAGGGCACTAGCCCTTTGAATTTGCAATCGAATGAGCCTTTTTTGAAGTTTCTACGACAACGCCTTCTATAAAAACCTTATATGCTCCCAGGGCATAACTTAAGACCCTTGCCCTAAGGGTTGTGGGGAAGTGTCCTCCTCAAAAACATATTTTCTATCTGGAAGTCAACTATGCGAAACAAAATGGCTATCTCAAAATTTTGATTGGATGTGTTTGGGGGAATGATGGGGTTAAAAAGGGCACTAGCCCTTTGAATTTCCAATTGAATGAGCCTTTTTTGAAGTTTCTACGACAACGCATTCTATAAAAACCTTGTATGCCCTCATGGCATAACTTAAAACCCTTGCCCCGAGGGTTGTTGGGGAGTGTCCTCCTCAAAAACATATTTTCTATCTGGAAATCAACTACGCTGAACAAAATGGCTATCTCAAAATTTTGATCGGATGTGTTTGGGGTAATGATGGGCGGGGGGGGCTAGTTGTCCTCCAATCACTTTCGACTATTAAAAAGGGCACTAGCCACTCCAACTTCCAATCGAATGAGCCCTTTTCGACGTTTCTACGACAACTCCTTCGATGCGAAGTGCCCGGGTATGGAGAAAAAACCAAAAACACATTATGGCCACATCGTTCTTTACTTAGGCAGCGCTAGCTCGCTGCCTATGATTGTCAGTAGTTTAAGGTCTAAGATGGGTAGGAGGCTAGCACGAACTTAGGGTGTTTGCTGAGAGGTGATTCTTTTGGTCCTGGGGTCAAGTTAGTATAAAAGAAAACCTGATATAGGCTGGTAAGGTGCAACCACAAGTATCTGGACATTTATAGGGAAACAGGGACTCAAAAGATTACAAACTCAATTCTAGTTTACGTTGCTTCTCGCTGCTTTTCGCTCAATTTGAACCAATTTAGAAACCCTGCTCAATGAAAAAGGACATCACATTAGTAAATAGCGACGAAGACCACACTGGCTTTCCATCATAAACATCAACAATAAGAAGAACAATGGGGAATTATTTTCGCAAGACAGTGGAATTCTACATTTGAATGAATATTTCGACCTTATGTACAAGGGCCGTCCTCGGCTGAGATGACCTCTTGAAAAAAACAAATAAACACAGGCCTATAATCATTCTTCTCAGGAAAAATGCAAAATTTCACATTTTTGTAGATAGGGGCGTGAAACCTCTACAATAACGTTCTCTGATATTTTGAATTAGGCGGTGCAATTTCTATCTAGATCTCTTTTTAAAGATAATTTTTTTTATTACCCCTTTTTGAAAAATCATGAGAATTTTTAAAGACTCTATGGTAGGTAGATTTAAAATCTAATTTTAAACTCCTTTCTTACAGTTTGTTACCACTAACTGCTGCATTGTAATCGTGATATTTTATTTCGGTTTCCATTCACAAGGGCCACTCTTCATTTAAGTTTGTTATTGCATCTTGTATGCTCCAGGTCTCTCTTAAATATTCTAGAACAAATTAATTCAGATGTAGTTCCAATTTCCTTTAAATCTTTTCTAATGACTGCCTCTCGTCCCATCCGTAGATGAAGAGCCTTTTTTGTGGCCCTATGCAAATGCCCAAAAAATGATAATTTTTGGCAATATATTGCCTTTCGTCCGTATAATGCTGCCTAGTCTTATATTAAGGTTTCTTTCGTTATTGCCAAATTCGTAATCGTAAAAATAGTAGAATCGGTCCACATTTATCGCTAAGGTTATTGTTTGATATATGGTCATTCAAACAAGCACAAACTTTAGATAAGTTTTCCTAAAAGATCTAGCATGTCTTCTTCAATCTTTCAAGGTGTCCACATTTCTAAGCTGTATTTCAGTAATGTCGTTACCGTGGCTTCCAATATTATAATCTACGTTCAAGGAGAAACCGTCCAATTTTTACAAATTTTCATCAGCTGTGACAAACACCATGTGACTAGACTATTGAACTTCTTGTATTTTTAGTGAATCAACCATGTTTAAAAATAATGCTACCACGGTCATTGAATCTATCCCCTTCATCGATTTTCATTTATTAATAGTCAAGCGACTTAGTTTTCTCAAAATTAATTTAAAAAATAAATTCTAAAAGAAAATACCTCAAAAAAGGTAAAGAGCTCCATTAAACCTAAGACAAGCGAAAATTAAGTCAAATAGAAATTCAAGTGTAATGCGAGCATGAGTCACCGTCAATGCATATGTGAGACCCAAAACGAACAAAACTTACAATGAATAAATAAGTCAAAATTAAAACGAAAGTGTCATTTACATTTTACTGAAAACAAATTTTATTTCGAGCTGTTAGTTTTTATATGTTATAACATCAATAAAATAGAAAATCGTGATATTAACCATGATTACTGATAAGAATTAATAAAACACATATTGACGATTTAATATATATCGATATTCATTCCTGAAAGTCTCAGTAAATTTGTAATTATTAACGTTATAAAAGAAAAACGTCAACAGTGTATTTTGTTTTCAGTAAAGCAAAAATGACCTTCTTCCCTTCAACGTCTCCAAACGTCTCCGACGTCGTTCCAAAAATGGCGTTCCCTCCAACGTCTTGAACATTGTCATAGTTTGGGGACAGTCTCTTAGTTCGAAGCAAAATAGGATCAAATTAAAATGGGAACTCACTTATTTGAAATATTATAATTGTAATTTGTAACCTATGGTAGGGGGGGGGGCAGCTGATTCAAGGCTCAGGTCTCAAGGCTAATTGCCTCCAAATTCCTGAGTGTCTGAGATTGCAGAGTCTCATTTTTGACCCCCACCCTAGGCCAGGCCTTGGGTCTTGGCAGCCCCCGGATTTGAGCCCCCATTCCGAAGGACATAAGATTGCAAGTCCAGTATCCATTCAGCTAGAGAGACTCAAATGCTATGGTTACTTTTCTTCCAACTTATGTTTCACAAAAGTTTTATGAAAAAATGATTACTCCCGAAGCTCCCAAATTATTTCTATAACTAACGACCAATAAACAGAAAGATGTGAAAGTTCTATATTTTAGTACTTACCACAGAAATAAATCATCTTAACATCTTTCCTTGCAATATAAGGTCTGTAAATGCCAAAAAAGTGATTTTTGAAAATGGGTCCGTTTTTACTGACATGACTGTGTACCAATTCTCAAGAACCAGGACCTGTTTTTTTTTTTTTTTTTTTTTTTTTTTTTTTTTTAATTGAATGCGTTAACAAGAATAAGTGTATACTTTAGTCAACCATAGACAAATCTTATCTTGGTTTTGTTCAAGGTTAAGCTGTGTAGATTTAAATCCACTGTTGAAATTATGCATTAAACACACAAGTAAACAAAGCAAAAAAGAAATTGCAAAAATATTTCCACAATATGACTAATAGACCATAGACCTAAATGGAATCGACAAAATACCAACTCAGTCAATTTTCCCCTATTTCTTTTGAAGCTAACTGATTTGACGCCTGAGCCACTCGTATGAATCTTCAGATCAGAAATAAGATTGTATTGTCATGAAAGATAAATCTAAAGTTCCTATATATATCACCTGACGTTTTTACTGGGAAAGTTTTACCGAATGGCAAATGGGACAAATGGTATTCAATTATGTTGTGACAGATCTAGACATTAATTTATTTGCATGTGCGAAAGATGATCTGTTTTAAACTAATGTTTTTTTTCCAATTATTTGCCTCATAAAGCCTTAAGAAAAAACCATGTGCTGAAAATAAGTTTAAAGAAAAAAATATATTTAAAAAAAGGTTCTTTTATCTCTTGTTAGTAAAAATAGCTTCCTCTGTTCGTCACCTTGATATTATGGGAGACATACCTAAAAATGAAACACAACATGATCTCCACACGATCTGAAAGGTTTTGTTGTCAAATCGAAGCCGCTGATAATGAATATACAAAAGACGAGGTTCTCCCGAGTAGTGCTCGACCCTAAGATATTACCTGAAAGACTAAAAAAAAGCCATATATGTTAAAAGAATATGTCATCACGTTGACATTTTCCTTTCACGCGATTCCAAAGATCTTATAATCCAATAGAATCCGTTAATTATAAATATTCCCGGGAAAGGCTTCTTATCAGAGTCAACGCCATAGCGTTGCCTATAGTAAAGGCTATACGGCTCCAATTTTTTATTATTATTTTTCCCCCAGAGGCACTTCATATCAAAGGGGTCGTCATATAAACTTCAAAGGGGGCTCATTCGATTGGAAATCGAGAGTTCTAGTGTCCTTTTTAAGCGTCAAAAGTGATTGGAAAGCAACTAACGCCCTTCCACTCCCACTATTTCCCCAGACACAACCAATCAAAATTTTGAGATAGCCATTTTGTTCTACGTAGTTGATTTCCAGATATAAATTATGTTTTCGAGGAGGACAATCCCCCAATAGCCCTCAGGGCAAGGATTGTAAGTTATGCCCTGGAGGTATACAAGCTTTTTATAGAAAGCTTTGTCGTAGAAACTTCAAAAAGGGCTCATTCGATTGGAAATTCAAAGGGCTAGTGCCTTTTTAATAGTCGAAAGTGATTGAAGGGCAACTAACCCCCCCTCTCACACCCATCTTTTCCCCAAACACGTTCAATCAAAATTTTGAGATAGCCATTTTGTTCAACGTAGTTGAAAATTCTGGAAACTAGGTCTTTGAGGATGACAACCCCCCCCCCCCCTACAATCCTCAGGACAAGGGTTGTAAGTTATGCCCTGGGGGCATATAACGTTTTTATAGAAAGTGTTGTCGTAGAAACTTCAAAAGGGCTCATTCGATTGGAAATTTAAATAGTTAGTGTCCTTTTTAATAGTCGAAAGCAATTGGAAGGCAACTAACACCCCTTTCACGCCCACCGTTTCCCCAAACACATCCAATCAAAATTTTGGGATAGTCATTTTGTTCAACGTAGTTTAAAGTTCTGGAAATTATATCTTTTAGCAGGACACTCCCCCCCCCCCATGGTCTTCAGGGCAAGGGTTATAAGTTATGCCCTCGGGGCATATATGATTCTTACGGAAGGAATGCTCGTATAAACATGAGAGAGGACTCGTTTGATTGGAAATTGAAAGTTCTAGTTCACTTTCTCAGCGTCATAAGATATCGGAGGGTAACCAGCCCCGACCCACACCCTTTTTTCCCCAAATGCATCCGACAAAAATTTTGAGATAGCTATTTTGTTAAATATAACTCAAAGATCATGTGACAAAAACTCCGTTGTCGACATAATCCTCCAGGGCCCGCAGGCAGGCGTTATAAGCTATGCCCTGGGGGCATATATGGTTCATATGGAAGGGAAGCTCGCATAAACCTCAAAGAGGACTCATCGGATTGCAAATTGAAAGTTCTAGTTCACTTTTTAAGAGTCAAAAGAGACTGGAGGGCACCTAGCATCCCCCTCCATGCCCTTTTTTTCTCAAACCATTCTGATAAGAACTTTGAGATAACCTTTTTTTTTCAAAAATAGTTCAAAGACCATATAACAAAAACTCCTCGCTCGATACAGCCCCTAGGGCCCAAGGGCAGGCGTTGTAAGTTTTGCCCTGGGGGAATATATAGTTCTTATGTAAGGGATGCTCGTAAAAACTTCAGAGAGGGCTCATTTAATTGGAAGTTGAAAGTTTGAGTTCAGTTTTTTTGATTCAAAAGAGATTGAAGGCAACTAGCCCCCCCCCATTGCCCCTTTTTTCCCAAATGCATCCGATAAAAATTTTGAGATTGCCATTAAGTTAAAAATTGTCCAAAAGTCAGATAATAAAACTCAGGTGTCGACATCCCCCCGGGTCTGGGGGCAGGCATTGTAAGTTATGCCCTGGGGCATATATGGTTTTTACGAAAGGGATGCTCGTATAAAGTTCAGAGAGGGCTTATTTGATTGGAAATTGAAAGTTCCAGTTCACTTTTTAATAGTCAAAAGAGATCCGAGGGCAACTAGCCTCCCCTCCCCAACGCCGTCTTTTTCCAAACCCATCTAATGAAAATTTTGAGATAGACATTTTGTTAAAAAAAAATAGTTTCAAAGGTTGGATAAGAAAACTTCCGGTGTCAATACAACCCCCCAGGGCCCGGGGAAGGCGTTTCTAACTTATGCTCTAAAGGCTTGCATGGTTCTTATGAAAGCGATGCTCGTAAAAACTTCATAGAGGGCTCATTTGATTGGAAATTGAAAGTCCTAATTCAATTTTTAATGGTCAAGAGATTTAAAGGCAACTAGCCTCCCCCCACGCCCTTTTTTCCCAAATCCATCCGCTACAAATTTTGAGATAGCCAGTTTTTAAAAAATTGTTCAAAATTAGATAACAAAAACCCCGGTGTCAACACAACCCCCTAGGGCCTTGGGGGTTAGGCGTTGTAAGTGTTGTCCTGGGGGCGTCTATTGTTATTATGAAAGGGATGCTCGTATAAGCTTCAGAGAGAGCTCATTTGATTGGAAATTGAAAGTTCTAGTTCACTTTTTAAGAGTCAAAAGATATCCGAGGGCAACAAGCCCCCCTCCCCACACACCCTTTTTTCTCCAAGCCTATTAGATAATTTTTTTTAAAAAGTCATTTCATTAAAAGTAGTTCAAAGGTTAGATAAGAAAAACTCCTGTGTCGACGCAACTCCCCAGGACCCGGAGGCAGGCGTTGTAAGTAATACTCTAGGGGCATATTTGGTTTTTATGGAAGGGATGCTCGTACAAACTTAAATTTGATTGGACGTTGAAAGTTCTTGTTCGCTTTTTAAGAGTCAAAAGAGATCGGAAGGCAACAAGCCCCCCCCCCTTCACAACCTAAATGCATCAGATGAAAGTTTTGAAATAGACATAGACAGACATTTTGTTAAAAATAGTTTGAAGTTTCGATAACAAAAACTCTGGTGTAGACACAGCCCCCCAGGGACCGGGGGTAGGCGTTATAAGTTATGCCTTGGGGACATATTTGGTTGTTATGGATGGGATGCTCGTATAAACTTCAAAGAGGGCTCATTTGATTGGAAATTAAAAGTTGTAATTCACTTTTTAAGAGTAGAAAGTGATCAAAGGGCAGCTAGCCCCCCCCCCCACTCCATTTATTTTTTTCCCAGAGGCACTTCATATAGAAGGGGTCGTCGTATAAACTTCAAAGGGGGCTTATTCGATTGGGAATTGAGAGTTCTAGTGCCCTTTTTTAAGAGCTAAAGGTGATCTGAGGGTAACTAGCCCCCAAAGTCTTTCTTCCCCAAATATATATGATAGAAAATTTGAGGTAACCATTGCATCGCATAAAGTTTTGAGATAGCCATTTTGTTAAAAATAGTTCAAAGGTCAGATAACAAATCTCTGATGTCCACACAACCCCCCAGGGCCCGGAGACAGGCGTTGTAAGTTATGCCCTGGGGGCATATAAGGTTCTTATGGAAGGGATGCTCGTATAAACTTCAATAGGGCTCATTTGATAGGAAATTGAAAGTTCTAGTTCACTTTTTATAAATCAAAAGTGATCTGAGGACAGCTAGCCCCCCCTCGGCCTTTTTCCCAAAATGTGTCAGATTAAAATTTCGAGATAAACATTTTGTTTTAAGCAGTTCAAAGTTCAGATAACAAAAACCTCTGATGTCGACACAGCCCGACAGGGCCCTGGGGCAGGCGTTTAAGTTATGCCTTGGGGGCATCGAAGGTTCTTATAGAAGGGATACTCGTATAAACTTCAAAGAGGGTTAATTTGATTGGAAATTGAAAGTTATAGGTCACCTTTTACAGGTCAAAAGTGTTCAGGGGGGAGCTAGCCTCCTCCCCCCCCCCTTTTCCTCCAAATGTGTCAGATAAAAATTTTAAGATAGACATTTTGTTAGAAATAATTCAAAGTTTAGATTAAAAAAACACCGGTATTGACACAGCCCCACAGGGCCCGGGGGCAGGCGTTGTAAGTTATGCCCTGGGCGTATATGGTTGTTATGGAAGGGATGCTCGTATAAACTTCATAGAGGGCTCAGTGCATTAGAAATTGAAAGTGCTGTGCAAAATGGTTCAGGTTTTGAATCCATCCCCAGCCCTGGGGGAAAGGGCTGTAAGTTATATTAGCAGGCCATCGTTAACATATAAAGCTTCTATGGAAAGCGTGGTCGTCTACACTTTGGAGGAACTTCATTCGACGGAAATTGAAAGTTATTATCCCTCTTTTTAGAATCGAAAGTGATCAAAAAGTAACACACCCCCCCCTCTTTTGCCTTTTTCCCCCAAATGAATCTTATTAAAATTTTAAAATAGCCATCTTGATCAAAATAGTCCAAAATTCAAATTACTATAACTTAGGGGTTGAGAAATCCTCCGTAATCCCCGGGGCAAGGATTGTGACTTATGTAAGTTGCCTATTATTAGAATATATGGTTTTTTTGGAAGGGTTGGTCGTATTAACTATGGAGGGTGCTAATTTTTCTGAAATTGATACATCTAGTTCTTTTTTAAGAGTCAAAAGTGATCAATAGGCAACTAGCCCACACCCCACTAATTAAAAGGGCATCCGGTAAAAATTTTGAGATTGCCATTTTGTTCAAAAAGTTCAAAGGCCAAATAACTATGCTTCTGGGTTGAACCCGCCCCCCACCCCTAACCACGGAGAAATTACTCTGAGTTACGCAACTTACTTATTGTTACTTTGACACTTTGTTTACTTCATTACTTAGATTTAGTGATTTGCGTGGCAACTTCGATTTACGGTGCATGGGCTGTAAGTTACGCAAGTTGCTTATTGTTACTTTGATACATTGGTTACTTTGATGCTTTCTTTACTTTGTTATTTTTTTACTTTGGTATTGTTACTTTGATACTAGTTTTGATAATTTGATGAACATTTGATGTTAAAAACAAAGATTGATTTTGAAATAAGATTATTTTGAAAACTTGTAACTTTTTGCAATCAAAAACGAACAAAAATTAATTAAAAAAAACTTTCCGTAAAAGAAGTTTTTCAAAGAAAAGTAAAGGCCATTTTAAACTTAAGCTTAGCAGATACAAATAACTGTTAAAATTCAAACTCAAAACGACCAGGAATTACTATTAAAGAATAAATAAACCCAAAACGAACAGAAATTAAATAAACAATCATAGCAAAAAAAATACAACAAGTAATAATATAAATGAATAAATAGATCTTAAAGCGAGTAATGCTTAAATTGAATATAAAAATCAAGCTTAAAATGAAAAAAAATATTTTGCTATTGAAGTATAAATGAAACTTAAAACGAACAGAAATTCAATAAACAATCATTGCAAACAAACATACAATAGATATTAATGTAAATGAATTAATAAATGTTAAAACGAGTGAAACTTAAATTGAATATGCAAATCAAGCTTGACACGAACAAAAATCACTACAAACAAGAGTTTGTGTATCGCCTCCTTCTCTCACTTTAAAAGTCTAGAACCTACTGCGTAATTGGCGCTTTACTGAAAACTATATGCGTCTTGAACAGTCTTGGAAAGTACAAAAAACATCAAACTGAATATTTGATGTATAATTATATTAATTGTTGAAAGATCCATCAGTTCAAGAACCTATTTCACTGTAATTTTATTTTTTATTTTCAATGCTGTAAGAACTGGAAAAGAAAATATTTGTAATATAATTCAATTTCAGTTAAGCGCCAATGACGCAGTGGGCTTTTGGTTTTTTATTTACAGTTAAGGAAGGGTGCAGTATCCAAACTCTTCTTTGTAGTTGAACTATATTCGTCTTGAACAACTTCAGAAAGAACTAATAAATTAAACTGAATATTTGATGCATAATAATATTAATTGTTGAAAGTTCATCAGTTCAAAATTTTACTATAATTTTAAAGTCTATTTTCAATATCATGGGCTGCGCAATAGCGGTGCCTAAGAAGAGAACGATGTTGGCACAATGTATTCTTTATTTTTTTGGTTTCTTGGTCTTAGACCAGGGCACTTCGTATCGAAGGAGTTGTCGTAAAACTTCGAAAAGGGCTCATAAGATTGACAATTTGACGGGCTTGTGCCTTTTTTAATAGTCGAAAGTGATTGGGAGGCAACTAATACCCCTTCCACGCCCATCATTTCCTCAAACACATCCAATCAAAATTTTGAGATAGCCATTTTATTCAGCGCAGTTGAAAGTTCTGGAAATTATAGGTTTGAGCAGGAAACTCCCACCACAGTCTTAAGGGGCAAGGGCTATAAGCTATGCGCTGGGGGCAAATAAGGTTTTTATTGAAAGCGCTGTCGTAGAAACTTCAGAAAAGGCTCGTTCGATTGGAAATTCAAAGAGAAAGTGCTCTTCTTAATAGTCGAAAGTGATTGGAGGGCAACTAACCTTCCTCTGACGCCCACCTTTTCCCCAAATACATCCAATAAAAAATTTTGAGATAGCTATTTTGTTCAACGTAGTTGAAAGTTCTGAAAATTAGTTCTTTGAGGACGAAAACCCCCCACAGCCCTCAGGGCAAGGGTTGTAAGTTATGCCCTGGGGGATTATGAGGTTTTTATAGAAAGCGCTGTCGTATAAACTTCAAAAGGGGCTCATTTGATTGTATATTGCAATGCTAATGCCCTTTTTAATAGTCGAAAGTGATTGGAAGGCAACTAACAGCCCTTCTACGCCCACTATTTATTTAAACACATCCAATCAAAATTTTGAGATAGCCACTTTGTTCAAAGTAGTTGAAAGGTCCGGAAATTATATCTAAGAGGATGACACTCGCCCCAAAGCCCTCAGGGTAAGGGTTATAAATTTTGCCCTGGGGGCATAAGAGTTTTTATTGAAAGCCATGGTTTTTAGGTGAAGGTTTTTATTGAAAGCCATGTCGTACAAACTTGATAAAGGGGCCATTCGATTGGAAATTCAAAGGGCTAGTGCGCTTTTTAATAGGCGAAAGTGATTTCAGGGCAACTAACCCCCCTCTCAAACCCACCTTTTCCCCAAACACATCCAATCAAAATTTTAGATAGCCATTTTGTTCAACCTAGTTAAAAATTTTAGAAATTAGGTCTTTGAGGATGATAATCCCCTCAGAGCCCTCGGGGCAAGGTCTGTAAGTAATTCATAGAGGCATATAAGGCTTTTATCGATAGTGATATTGTAGAAACTTCAAAAAGGGCTCATTTGATTGGAAATTAGAAGGAAATTAGAACTCCCCCACAGCCCTCAGGGCAAGGAATGTAAGTTATGCCCTGGGGGCATAGAAGGTTTTTTTATGGAAAGCGTTGTCGTAGAAACTTAAAAAAGGAATCATTCGATTGGAAATTGAAACGGTTAGTGCCCTTTTTAATAGATGAAAGGGATTGAATGGCAGCTACCCCCCCCCCCCCCCCCTGACGCCCACCATTTCCCAAAACACATCCAATCAAAATTTTGAGATAGCAATTTTCTTCAACGTAGTTGAAAGTTCTCGAAATTAGATCTTTGAGGATGACCCCCCTCCCAGTCTTCAAGGCAAGGGTTGTAAGTTATGCCCTTGGGGCAAATAAGGTTTTTATTGAAAGCGTTGTCGTAGGAACTACAAAGGGGCTCATTCGATTGGAAATTGAAAGGCTAGTGCCTGTTTTAATAGTTGAAAGTTATTGGAGAGCAGCTAACGCCTCTCTCACGCCCACCATTTCCCCAAACATATCCAATCAAAATTTTGAGAGAGCCATTTTGTTTAATGTAGTTGAAAAATCTGGAAATTAGGTCTTTGAGGACGACAACCCCCTCACAGCCCACAGGGCAAGGGTTGTAATTTATACCCTAGGGGAATATAAGGTCTTTATAGAAAGCGTTGTCGTAGAAACTAAAAAGGACTCATTCGATTGGAAATTGAAAGGGCTGGTGCCCTTTTTAATAGTCGAAAGTGATTGGAAGGCTTGACATTTTTATAGTAAAGATCGATGGGGGTACAATGTATTTTTTTTTCTGTTTAGACCAGGGCACTTCGTATCGAAGGAGTTGTCTTAGGAACATCAAAAAGGGCTCATTCGATTGAAAATAGAAGGGCTAATGCAATTTTTAATAGTCAGAAATGATTGGAGAACAGCTAGTCCCCCTCCCACGCCCAACCCTCCCATTTGTCCATTATGTTTAACAACTAAATGTTGCCTTAAGATTAAATCAAAATGCGCTGTGTTAATGCTAATTCCCAATAAGGCATCTCAGCAGTATGCCAAGAACGACTGAGGGTATTATGTTCAAATTTTCGGGCTACTTCTTCTCTTAATATTGAACCAAATCAAAATAGTGTAAGTGTATCCAAGCTATCATAGGCAGCGCAATAGCGCTGCCTAAGTAAAGAACAATGTTAGCACAATGTTTTTTTTTGTGTTTTTTTTTTGGTTTCTTGGTCTTAGACCAGGGCACTTCGTATCGAAGGAGTTGGCATAGAAATTTTGAAAGGGGCTCATTCGATTGGAAATTGGATAGGTTTGTGCCCTTTTTTTAACAGTCGAAAGTGATTGGAAGGCAACTAACACCCCTTCCACGCCCACCATGTCCCCAAACACATCCAATCAAAATTTTGAGATAGCCATTTTGTTCAACGTAGTTGATTTCCTAATAAACATTATTTTTTGAGGAGAATACTCCCCCACAGCCCTCAGGGCAAGGTTTTAAGTTATGCCATGGGGAAATATAAGGTTTTATAGAAAGCGTTGTCGTAGAAACTCAAAAAAGGCTCATTCGATTGAAAATTAAAGGGCTAGTGCCCCTTCTTAATAGTCGAAAGTGATTGGAGGGCAACTAACCCCCCTCTCACGCCCGCCTTTTCCCCAAACACATCCAATCAAAATTTTGAGATAGCCATTGTGATCAACTTAGTTGAAAGTTCTGGAAATTAGGTCTTTGAGGATGACAACCCCCCACAGCCCTCAGGCCAAGGGTTATAAATTATGCCCTCGGGGGATATAAGGTTTTTTTTTATAGAAAGCGTTGTCGTAGAAAATTCATAAAGGGCTCATTTTATTGGACATTGAAATGGCTAGTGCCCTTTCTAATAGTCGAAAGTGATTGGAAGGCAACTAACGCCCCTTTCACGCCCATCATTAATCCAAACACATCCAATCAAAATTTTTAGATAGCCATTTTGTTCAAAGTAGTTGCAAGGTCCAGAAATTATATCTAAGAGGATGACACTCCCCCCTCAGCCTTCAGGGTAAGGGTTGTAAGTTGTGTACTGGGGGTATATAAGGTTTTTATTGAAAGTTTTGTCGTAGAAACTTGAAGAAGGGCAACTAACCCCCCTCTCACGCCCACCTTTTCCCCAAACACATCCAATCAAAATTTTGAGATAGCCAATGTGTTCAACTTAGTTGAAACTTCTGGAAATTAGGTCTTTGAGGATGACAACCCCCCACAGCCCTCAGGGCAAGGGTTTTAAATTATGCCCTCGGGGGATATAAGGTTTTTTTTTATAGAAAGCGTTGTCGTACAGACTTCAAAAAGGGCTCATTTTACTGGAAATTGAAATGGCTAGTGCCCTTTTTAATCTTCGAAGGTGATTGGAAGGCAATTAACACCCCTTCCACGCCCTCCATTTATCCAAACACATCCAATCAAAATTTTGAGATAGCCATTTTGTTCAAAGTAGTTGCAAGGTCCAGAAATTATATCTAAGAGGATGACACTCCCCCCTCAGCCTTCAGGGTAAGGGTTGTAAGTTGTGTACTGGGGGTATATAAGTTTTTCATGGAAAGCTTTGTCGTAGAAACTTGAAGAAGGGCAACTAACCCCCCTCTCACGCCCACCTTTTCCCCAAACACATCCAATCAAAATTTTGAGATAGCCAATGTGTTCAACTTAGTTGAAAGTTCTGGAAATTAGGTCTTTGAGGATGACAACCCCCCACAGCCCTCAGGGTAAGGGTTATAAGTTATACCCTGGGGCATTTAAGTTTTTTTTTATAGAAAGCGTTGTTGTACAGACTTCAAAAAGGGCTCATTTTACTGGAAATTGAAATGGCTAGTGCCCTTTTTAATCTTCGAAGGTGATTGGAAGGCAATTAACACCCCTTCCACGCCCTCCATTTATCCAAACACATCCAATCAAAATTTTGAGATAGCCATTTTGTTCAAAGTAGTTGCAAGGTCCAGAAATTATATCTAAGAGGATGACAATCTCCCCTCAGCCTTCAGGGTAAGGGTTGTAAGTTATGCATTGAGGGTATATAAGGGTTTTATTGAAAACTTTGTCGTAGAAACTTGAAAAAGGGTTCATTCGGTTCGAAATTCAAAGGGCTAGTGCCCTTTTCAATAGTCGAAAGTAATTTGAGGGCAACTAAATCCCCTCTCACGTCCACCTTTTCCCCAAACCCATCAAATCAAAATTTTTAGATAGCCATTTTGTTCAACGTAGTTAAAAGTCTTAGAAACTAGGTCTTTGGAGATTAAAACCTCTCAGAGCCCTCGGGGCAAGGATTTTAAGTTATGCCCTGGGGGCATGTAAGGTTTTTCTATCGATAGTCATGTTGTAGAAACTTCAAAAAGGGATAATTCGATTGGAAATTAGAAGGGCGTGTGCCCTTTATAATAGTCGAAAGTGATTGGAGGATAACTAACATCCCTGTCACACCCACCATTTTCCCAAACACATCCAATCAAAATTTTGAGATAGCCATTTTGTTCGACGTAGTTCAAAAGTCTGTAAATTATGTTTTTGAGGATGACACTCCCCCCAGCCCATAGGGCAAGGGTTGTAAGTTATGCCCTGGGGGCATATAAGGTTTTTTTTTTATAGAAAGCGTTATCGTAGAAACTTCAAAAAGGAATCATTCGATTGGAAATTGAAACGGCTACTGCCCTTTTTAATATTCAAAAGTGATTGGATGACAAGTAACCTCCCTCTCACGCGAACCATTTCCCCAAACACATCCACTCCAAATTTTTACATAGCCATTTTGTCCAACGTAGTTGAAAGGTCCAATCAAAATTTGAGATAGCCATTGTGTTTAACTTAGCTGAAAGTTCTGGAAATTAGGTCTTTGAGGATGACGAACCCCTTACAGCCCTCAGGTCAAGGGTTGTAAGTTATGCCCTGGGGCATATAGGGTTTTTATAGAAAGCGTTGTCGTTGAAACTTCAAAAAGGGATCATTCGATTGGAAATTGAAAGGTCTAGTACCGTTCTTAATATTCAGAAGTGATTGAAGAGCAATTAACCCCCTCTCACGCCCACCATTTTCCCAAACACATCCAATCCAAATTTTTAGATAACAATTTGTCCAACGTAGTTGAAAGGTCCAATCAAAATTTTGAGATAGCCATTGTGTTTAACTTAGCTGAAAGTTCTGGAAATTAGGTCTTTGAGGATGACGAACCCCTTACAGCCCTCAGGTCAAGGGTTGTAAGTTATGCCCCTGGGGCATATAGGCTTTTTATAGAAAGCGTTATCGTAGAAACTTCAAAAAGGGCTCATTCGATTGGAAATTGAAAGGTCTAGTGCCCTTTTTAATAGTCGGAAGTGATTGGAGGGCAGCTAACCCCCTCTCACGCCCACAATTTCCCCAAACACATCCAATCCAAATTTTGTTATAGCAATTTTCTTCAACGTAATTGAAAGTTCTGAAAATTAGGTCTTTGAGGATGACATCCCCCCAGCCCTCAGGGCAAGGGTTGTAAGTTATGCCCTGGGGAAATATAAGGTTATTATTGAAAGAATTGTCATAGAAACTTCAAAGGGCTCATTCGATTGGAAATTGACAGGACTAGTGCCTTTTTGAAAGTGATTGGAGAGCAACTAACGCCCCTCTGACGCCCACCATTTCCCCAAACACATCCAATCAAAATTTTAAGATAGCAATTTTGTTTAAAGTAGTTGAAAGTTCTGTAAATTAGATCTTTGAGGATGACAACCCCCTCACGGCCCTCAGGTCGAGAGTTTTAATTTATACCCTGAGGCATATAAGGTGTTTATAGAAAGTGTTGTCGTAGAAACTCAAAAAGGGCTCATTCGAGTGGAAATTGAAAAGGCTAGTGCCCTTTTTAATATTCGAATGTGATTGGAATATTTTTATAGTAAAGATCGATGTGGGTACAATTTATATATATATATATATATATATATATATATATATATATATATATATATATATATATATATATATATATATATATATATATATATATATATATATATATATATTATATATATATATATATATATATATATATATATATATATATATATATATATATATATATATATATATATATATATATATATTTTAATTTTTTTTTTTTAGACCAGGGCACTTCGTATCGAAGGAGTTGTCTTAGGAACTTCGAAAAGGGTTCATTCGATTGAAAACAGAAAGGGTTAATGCCCTTTTTAATAGTCGAAAGTGATTTGAGAGCAACTAGTCCCCCTCCAACGCCTACCCTCCCATTTACCCTTTATGTTTAAAAACTAAATTTTGCCTTAAGATTTAATCAAAATGCACTGTGTTAATGCTAATTCCCAATAAGACATCTCAGCCGTATCCCAAGAATGACTGAGGGTAACATGTTCAAACTTTCGGGGCTACTTCTGCTCTTAAAATTTAACCAAATGAAAATAGCGTAAGTGTATCCAAGCTATCAAAGAAAGTAAACAGATTTTTTTGCGAATGGTATCAAGTTTTCCATTTCAGGTCAACTAGAGGAGGTATGAAACTAACTTAAACACGACTATTTGTGTCCAGATTTTGAAAAGGGTGAATGTTGTTAAAAATTGCTGAAAATCTTTCTCCAGCATACATAAAGCAAAACAAAATATAAAGTCTTAAAAAAACGAAAAACTTTAAAGAATTACTTTCTTTTGCCCTGAAAAGACTTCGTCAATACGAAATGAACAGAAATTAATTGAAATAACTTTTTCCACAAAATAAGTTTTTCAAAGAAAAGTAAAGATCTCCATTAAACCAAAAATGAGCAAAAATAAAATCCAATAATCTACCAAGCGTGGAACTACCACAAATCAGCATCGATAGATAAATGAAACCCAAAATGATCAGAAATTACAATAAATAACCGAGTCAAACTCAAAACGAGCAGAAATTAACATGACTAGGGCTCAAAACCCCCTATGCCTATTTCCTATTTATGCCTATTTATTCATTTACATTTCAGTAGAGTGCATAATTTGCACTTTACTGAAAGAAATACAAATAAATGTGCATTTTCAGTTTAATATACATATACTGATATTTAGTAATCAAAGTGTTAATATTATTTGATTTATTAAGGTTATAAAAGTAAAAACATTTATATTTTTTCAGTAAAGTTTACTGAATGCTGGATTTGCATATTCAATTTAAGTATCACTCTTTTTAAGATTTATGTATTCATTTACATTAATATCTATTGTATGTTTGTTTGCATTGATTGTTTATTTAATTTCTTTTCGTTTTAAGTTTCATTTATACTTCAATAGCAAATATTTTTTTTTTCGTTTTAAGCTTGATTTTCATATTCAATTTAAGCATTACTCGCTTTAAGATCTATTTATTCATTTATATTATTACTTGTTGTATGTTTTTTGCTATGATTGTTTATTTACTTTGTGTTCGTTTTGGGTTTCATTTATTCTTTAATAGTAATTTCTGGTCGTTTTGAGTTTGAATTTTAACAGGTATTTGTATTTGCTGAGCTTAAGTTTAAAATGGCCTTTACTTTTCTTTGAAAAACTTCTTTTATAGAATTTTGTTTTTTTAATTAATCAACCTTAAACATTAAAAACGCCATATAAGATCAAAAATATGTTACCTCATATACAAGTTTAAGTCTTAGGCCAATTCAAAGGGCCCTCATCCCGTTGTGAATGTAAATTTTATTCTTTCTTTTTTTTCACAATCTGAACTTGCAGCTTTTTAACAAAAGACTCAAACATGTTAGAAGTATGGTTAGTTTCACCGATGTTTTTCTCGGCCACGGAGACTAATAAAAGAATCTGACGTATTTATTTATTTTATTCTGAATTTACTAAGTGGAATAAAAAATCATAATTGGACAATATTTGGAAACAAGAAGTGTGTTTGAATCTACGCGATGCATGTGTGCAGCCATTAATAGATACAATAAGGATTTTTTTTTCGAGAGATTTGTTAGGCAATTCTTGGTAATTTTATCTAGAAAGACATTCAAAAGTTTAAAACCATAATATTACAAATAGCAATAAAAAAATAACAGCCTTAACGTCGAAAAATACTCGGACACCTGTGGTAGATTGGACATGGTACCGAAAATAGAAAATAATGTGCTATCAGAGGCACCACTGTTGAACTTCATAGAAAAAGAGATAAGTTACTTTCAGGAATTATTTTTTTATTTTAATTTTTCTGGCCACTTTTTGTCGAAGGGGTGGTCGGAAATTGAATTTTCTAGTCCTTTTTCTAAGACTCAAATTTGATTGGAGGTTGACCAGCCCACGCTTGTACCCTTTTCAGTTAAACAACACAGATAGTCACTTTGTTCAGGTAAGAGGGTCCAATATTGTGCCTGTGGGAATAACATGACTCCCACATCTCCTCGTGTAAGGGTTGTAAATAAATTAGGCTGCCAGTTGTTTACAGATGGGTTTATGGCGGAAAACTTTAGGCATGTTGGATTTTGGGTATCAGGTGGCTTAAGACTTTCACAGATACTTTTGTAACTTTGAATCAGTATCACAATGAGTACATTTATTTTGGTCTAGGGGGGGGGGTGTAGGGGACCCAGAAATGGGACAAGGAATTTTGTCCCTGATCAGTTTGATACTTAAAGCCTTAAGTCCTTGCGCCAAGAGGAGCCTGATGTGCAAAAATTACTTCAGGTATAGTCAACCCCAAAACAAAAGGCGATAGCTTTTCCGATCGGCTCAAAACTTCTTTCCTTTGATCTTTATGCTAAGGGTAGCCAACTGCAGAAAAAGAAATTGAAAAATAGCATTGGTTCTGAAAACCCACTCCAACAAAAGATAAAATAAGGACCAAAAAACTATTGCTCCTGGCAATTTCGCTTGGATGGCATGGTCGTAGGAATTTGGGATGGGGCTCATTCGATTTTTTTTTTATTATTATTATTATTAATCCCACTTCCTCTCCTCTCGGTGACCTTCAAATTTTCTTTAAAAATATCGCATAATCTATCTTTTGTCACCTACTCTTTTCTCAATAAAAATAACATCTTCAAAAAATTTAATTTATTAATATTATATAAAAATTGAGCATTCCAAAATATACCAGGGTATAAAATCGAGGTATACTACATTTCAATTTTCTTATACCTTTTAGGTTCATCCGATATCTCAGGCTGCCCTTCCCCCTTAGGGCACCCCTTCCATCGTGACCTTAAATTACACTTTTCATAATCTTTTTCGTCAACCTCTATTTCCCCCGATATATAATTCACTTTTACCCCCATCCCCCAAAATAAGAATAAAAAAAAATAAAGTAAGAAAGAAATGAAATACTCCACCTTTACAAATAAAAACCAATAGGTAGAATCTTTCATTATCTTCCTACTTCATTTCCTTTACCCTTATATACTCATCTTTTATTTCCCCTTTGGCTGCTCAATCCTCATTAAAACATTATCATTATCCTACTCATTCGATTATAAATTGAAAGTTCTAGTGCCTTCTTGAAAGACAGAAAGTTATTGGATGGCAACCAGTCTGTCTGTCTTTTCTGCTACGCGGGTCCCGTAATCCCCATGATATCGGAGCAAACTTTTGAGATTGCCATTTCGTTCAGAGATGTCAAAAGCTGTAATAAGTATACCCCAGCGATAGACATCACCCCCAAAGCCCCAGGGCAGTGGCTTTGGAATAGGCTACACGCAAAATACCTCGCGTTCCAAAGTACATCAAAAGACACTATTTGCAACCGAATTTTCAAATTATCTTGTTTTCTTGTTAATGACTTGAGGATCAATTCGAAACTTTCAAGTAGAGGGGAAACGGTAAATCAAAAATAAAATATGTATTCAGGCCACCGCACTTGCAATTCTACAATAATTCGGGAATAGGCCGAGGGATGGAGTTAGAACTTTTTGCTACTGTCAAAGAAAGGGAGAGGGTGGGTTGGGCAAGGGGACTTCAAATATTGTGCTGGAAAAGGGGCTTGAAAACTGTTTTCATCCAGGTTGTCAAAATAGCATATCTGGAAAATCTTGGAAGCGACACGGGGTTAGGTTAGGGTACGTATTTAATACATGCAATGTCTTACACCCCACCCCAACCCCCCTAACGTGCAAATATATAGCCCAAAATAGTTTTTAATACATTAGATATTCATCCTATTTTATTTCATTTCATTAGCATTAACCAAACTTGACTTTTTAGAGAGGCCCGGATAACGGGATAGTACCTTGAAACTTTCAGATAGTTTTAGAAAAGGAAGGGAGAGAGGGACTATAAACTCTATGTTGGAGAAGAGACTAAATATATTTTGTATTCAGTCAATTTAAAGTCTTTTTGTTCTATAAGCCACCGTTGGACTTAGAATTTATTCATGGTTGAATAGCGGGGTAAATCAAAGGACACTATGTTTTACAAGGATATCAAATGTGAACAATATCTTGTGAAGGCTTATGGGATCAATTTGAAACCACTTAAAGATTTTTATTGGTGGGGGTATATCATGTAAACCTCTAAATCTAACTTTGAGAATTGTAAAGGTAGGGACTAATATAACTCATATAATAAAACTGCCAACGATTTTTGGCACCTTAGGCCAATGTGGGACTAGAATCTAATCATTATGGAATATCGATGTAAATCTAAAAAAAACCATGTGCACACAAGTTATCAAACTAAAGTTTCCACAATAACTCAATAAAGGTTTCATATATAGTACCAGGAGCCCGGCAGCTTCGCCGCCAGACTTCGGCACACGGCACGCTTCTATATATGGATTCTTATTGTCTCTTGTCTTCTAACCGCAGACATTTTGAGCTTTTTCTTGATGTCATGACTTCATCACAGGTTCGATGCAGCTACCCAGTGGTAAATACTAATTGTTTTTCTTAAAGTTCTGACTTATTTAGAGCGTTTTTGTTGCCCGTCATCGCTGTTTTTTGTTTTCCGACCGTGGATTTCATTGTCCATTTTTGTTCATCTTTACCTCAGAAAGTTTTCTTCATGCATTTTACTCTAGCAGCTTAGATTCATATACCATCTCGTTTAATTTTGTATGACGTTATAAACAACAAATACGTCTTTTCCAGTTTCCCACCACAGATCACCGTTCAAAATTTCATTTACAATTCAATATGATCCTTGCTGTCGTTTGTTCCATGCCTTTTTCTCTAGCTGTTGCGATTCTCACTTTCACAAGTTTTTTAATCACATTTATCTGTGCTTCATTTTCATCAATCAACCCCTTAAACATTTTAAACTACCTTAAATTAGATATAGCGCCTTTGTAAAATTACATTTTCTTTTGTTATTGGATCTTTGAGTTTTGCCTAGTCTTGCCTTTTGTCATTATGAAAAACATAACGCCGAACCTATGTTTTCTTAACAGAGGCTGATGCAGTATCAGGTTTTTGGATAACGTCATTATAAACTCCAATGCCTTTATTTATAGCTATTTCAATGCCTGGAGCTTTTATAAAATGTTAAACGTTGACTTTTGCCCCGGCTTGTCTTTTGTCATTATGAAATACATATTGCCAAAAATTTGTTTTTAGAAGAAGGCATGGTAAGCATTGATGACCTTATCCATGTCAAAATCCCAAACCCAATCATCATAACTATCATTTTCAATTTTGAAATGTTTTGATTCTCACTGTAGTTTATATTCTAAGCCAATTTTTCTTTCTTCTTCATTTTGAATTTTCATTACTTCAGACAATTTTCCAATGCCATTTGCTTTAGTTGCCCTTTTTGGTCTAGTTTTACATGATGGTCCAGGTTGTATATTTGTTAATTGTTAAAGTGTTGATAAAAAAAACTTCTTTTTCTTCCAACAAATTATCATTTACAACACTTATAAATTTTCGTTTTTTGGGTCTTGTCTCATTTGATATTCCAGGTTGTTGGTTTTCACCCATTGCAAATTTAATTTGTTTGTGGTGTTTTCTTGGTCTTATCACGTTTGTTAGTTCAGGTGGTTCCAAAGAATCATCATTTGTATTCTAACACCGCTATCATTTTCAATTTTGACACGTTTTGGGTGTCCCTTTAGATAAGATTTCGAAAAAAAAAATTTTAACATTTGTTTTTTCAAAAACTTACAGAGGTAGACCAATTACCAATTTTACAAGACCAATATACCAGTTTCAATTACCAGTTTTTTTTTTATCTTTAAGCAATTTAATGTCTGTTCATACTGGGGCTTTTCAAAGATGTTAGTTGATTATTCAAGCAAGTCAGATTTCTAACAAAGATTTTTTTTTAAGCTTAAAAGTTTTGGTTTTCTTTTTTTAAGGTTTTTGAATTGTTGTAATTCCCTGTTAAAATATATACAAATATTTTTCTAATCACCAGTTTTTTGCTCTTTACGCAATTTAATGTCTTTTCATACTGTTGTCTTTTCAAAGATATTTGATTATTGAAGCACATCCAATTTCTAATAACAATTTCTACTAAGTTTCAAGCTTTTGGTTTTCTTTTTAAGGTTTTTGAATTGTTGTAACCCTTGTCAAAATATGTACAAATATTTTTGCAATGACCATTTTGTTCGCTCTTTCAGCAATTTATGCATGAAAATCTTCAATTTTTCCATATAAGTGTGACTACAGTGACAACGTCATTGTAATATTGATATATGTAAAAATGACGTCACTCATATAAATATAATTTTTCCCAGAATTAAGGCTCTTAACGAGTTTTCTCAAACTTCTGATCCATCTAGATCGTTTTTTTTAGGCCAGAACATCCCAGGATGCCAATTTTACCAAAAACATATGGAGCCGTTTTTGAGAAAACATAAATAAATATATACATCAATACATAAGAATTATTCATTGTTTATATATACATACGCTCAATATTTTATATATATATATATATATATATATATATATATATATATATATATATATATATATATATATATATATATTATATATATATATATATATATATATATATATACATATATATATATATATATGTATATATATATATATATATATATATATATATATATATATATATATATATATATATATATATATATATATATATATATATATATATATATATACATCATATACATCATATATAATAAATATATACATCAATACATAAGAATTATTGCTTGTTTATATATACAGACGTTATATATACGTTGATATATATATATATATATATATATATATATATATATATATATATATATATATATATATATATATATATATATATATATATATATATATATATATATATATATATATATATATATATATATATATATATATATATATATATTTATATATATATATATATATATATATATATATATATATATATATATATATATATATATATATATATATATATATATATATATATATATGACGTGTTGGGAACGAATGGGGTGTGATAGACAAAGCCGTATCCAGGAAGGAAGCTACCCGGTTTGAATATAAGCTACCCGGTTTGACTCCCTCACCCCACCCAGAAAAATTGGTCTGACCTGTAAAAAAATGCACATTAATATATTTTTTATGCGTCTTGTAAAGATTTTTTCATCCCACACCCCTCGTTTGAAAAAATATAATCCTGCATACACCCTTGACAATAGAGTTAAGATTTTCCGGCAGCACTTGGGGTGGGCAAGAGATTTCAAGGGGGGTTTAGCAAAGGGATAAGAGCACTGGACAATT